>JAFEMH010000617.1:0-692475 GCA_022495995.1 Adenophora triphylla var. japonica | reverse complement strand
AAAATAAATATAGGGTAGTCCGTCCCTCTTTTGACTTTTCTTCTATATAATTTCTATTTGTTTAGTTTTTTTATCTTTTTTTATATAACTTTTTTTTTTAAAAACCACTAATTAACAAAGGCTAAAATATTATTTTCTAGTCAATAATTTTTTAAAAAAAATAAAATATAAATATAGGGTAGTCCGTCCCTCTTTTGACTTTCTCTTCTATAAGGGATAAGGTTTAGGTATATGACTTAGGATTTAGGGTATAGGATATAAGGTATAGGTATAAAGTGACTTAGGTTTTAGGGTATACCGGTTTTTTTTTTCTAAGAACCAGGACATCATCTGGGAACTTTTATCGATGAAAGAAAAATATTACATCAATGAGCTGGAAGTAAAAACCCAACTCTAAAACCAACGTAATTAAAATAACCACCCATCCCAAAAATTCGAGGCCAAGCCAACCAGTGGATATTGGCCCCAAAAAAGATCACTCCATGCCGGCCAAATGAAGCACTCCCTCCATATCGGCCAAATGTACCTAAGCTACAAATGGGCCAAACCCAAGGCCAAAACAACCAGCCCAAAACGCCTACTGAGCGGACGCCCTCCCACCCACTCGGAGTATCGTAGAGAAGAACAAAAGGGACAAGTCGTCCCTTCCATCACGACTCAGTGCCCAACCCGTCTAAAAGAGTCGTACGGCATAACTCAAACAATGCAGTAGAAGACCAAAAAACACCAAATAGAAACAGAACTTGGCTGCCATCAAGTAGAAGACTAAAACACCAAAGAAACAAACTCTCTGGGCTTGCCTTTTCTAACATGACCATGCAAAGAAAAACATTCCACCAAACCCAACGATTGGAATCCCAATCCACCGACTCCATGTCAATGACTTTCCATCCATAAGTGCCTCTCTCATCAAACCTTAAAGCATTTTATCACCTCCCCAAGCAACTCACTAGCCATAAAAGCATATCTCATATTTCGTCGAAGAACACGAGCAAATGCCGCAAGCCTATCCGCCACCCCACTAGCTTCCCCTTAACACGTGTCTAATACCGAAAACCACCCATTAGGGCCACTACATTCCCTTAGCTCATACGCATATCGCCGTTGCCTAGAAAAATGACCTCGCTAATATCCCCACATGCCTACCAATGAAGTCGATTCCACCGCACCGAAAGATAATTGAATATCCCGACATAACCTGGGACCATCACGTAAGGGCAAAAAATCTCTCGCTCGCATATTAGGGTATTGGTTTTAGGGTTTAGTGTTCAGAGTATAGGGTTTAGGGTATAGGGTATAATGTATAAGGGTTAGGTATGGGCTTTGCTTTAGTATATGCAGTATAGTGGTTTAGTAAGATAGTGGTATAAGATATATAATGTATATGTATACCACTTAAAGGTTTGTGTGGTACGAGTTTAGTGGCATGTGGATAAGTGTATAGGTATATGACTTAAGGTTTAGGGTATAGGGTATAAGGTATAGGTATACCACTTAGGGTTTATGGTATAAGGTATAAGGGTTAGGGTATAGGGTTTATGTGGTTTAGTGGTTCAAAGATAAAGGGTTTAGGGCTTAGGGTATAATGCACAAGGGTGAAGAGGTATGTTGTGGCTTCAGTGGCTCAGGATATAGGCATAGGGTTTAAGGTATGTGGCATAAGGTATATAATGTATAGGCATACCTAATTTAGGGTTTAGGGTGGTGTTAGAATAGAGTATGGTGGATAAGGTATATGTGTATACCTAATTTATGTATATTTAGGGTATAGGGTATAAGGTATATATAGGTAAACGACTTAGGGTTTGGGGGTGGTATAAGGTATATGGTTGCAGATGGGGGCGCTTAGTGGTTTAGGGGTTTAGTGGTTCAGTGTCTGTGGTTCAGGGTTTAGGTTAAGTATGGTATAATGTATAGTGGTTAGGCTTTAGGGTTAAATAGGGTTTAGGGTTTATGGTTTAAGGTATGTGGTATAGGGTATAAGGTGGGTATAATGTAGTAGGTATAAGCACTTCAGAGTTTAGGGTATAGGAGCTTGTAGTGGTATAAGGGATAAGGTATAGGTATACGACTTAGGGTTTAAGGTATAGGGTATAAGGTATGCAGGTATACACTTAGGCGTTTAGGGTAAGGTATAAGGGTTAGGCTTTAGGGTTTAGGCATGTACAGTGGTATAGGGTTTAGGGTATAAGGTATAATGTATAAAGGTTAGGGTATAGGGTTAGCTGTGGTTTTTTTTTTTTTTAAGATCCAAGACGACACTCCGGGAGCTTTTCTTTTATCGATGATAGAAAAATATTACATCAATGAGCCAGGGAATTAAAATGCCCAACTCTACAACCAACGTAATTAAAAGTAGAAACATTTTATCCCAAAGCATTAGGGCCAAAATTTCCCCAAGTACGGCCCCAAAATTTCCCAAACATGGCCCCAAAATCCACCACAGCCTGGCCCAAGGAGTCGCATGCACTGAAGCCCAACGCCAAGCCAAACCAAATGTACAGAAATTTCCTCACACTAAGGTTGGGAGCGAACTCCTCCCAAAAAATTGGAGCGGACGCTCCCTCAATTTCCCGTAAACCTCAACGTTGAATCCAGCTTTCTTAGGGGACGAGTCATCCTTACAAACCACGACTCGTGACCATCGAGGCCGGGCTTGAAGGCTCGCACCTACCGAGTCTACCTCCTCAGCGTAAAATTATAAATACCACCTGTAACCTCTCTGCAGAATTCCAAACCAACCACACTTCTCGCAAGTGAAGAACCCAATAACCAACCGAAGTTTGATAGCCATTCCATCACCACCAACCATACTTAACATCAGCAATGGCAAAATGTAATCGCACGTCCAAAACTAGCGCACTACAAAGAAGACATTGCACAAACCCAAGAAAATGCAGATTTTCCAAAGCATTAAAACCTAGAAAAACATCCATTAGAACCCAGAAAAACTTCCCCATGTTAATTATGAACCGAGTAAATGCCCAACTCATCAAATCTCAATGCATTTATCACATCCCCCGGCAAAACAAGCTAATAATTCCTTTAAAAATTTAACTTCCAACAAAGGGAAGGGCTTTTTTTTGCCCACTATTACAAATTTAATACCTAGTTGCATTCTCGTCACATAGGTTTAGTGGTCTATATATAGAGTTTAGGTTTAGGGTTTAGAGTTTAGGGTTTAGGGTATAAGGTGGATATAATGTATTTTTTATATTATGTATTATTATTAGTTATTATTAATATTATTATTAATTATATAATAATAATTATTAATATATTCAATTATATAATTTAATAATTAACAATAACATCATTATTAGTCGTATTATTAAGTATTATTACTAATTATTTGATAATGTTATTATTCTTGATATTAGGCAATACTACTGTAACTAAAATTTTGGGTAAATCAAATAAAAGCATGTAAATATTTTAGATAACTTTTTGTAAATTTCAGTAAAAAAAAAATCTAAAATATTTTTTCCTAGTCAATAAAAAATAATAAAAATTACTAGTTATTATTAGTACTATTATTAATATTATAACTGATTATATAATTAATATTAATATTAATTAATTAATCAATTATATAATTAATAATTTATTAATAAATATTATTGATAATAAATATTATTATTCTTGATATTAGGCATAAATATTTTAGTTAGCGTATAGCATGTGTGAAACAAATATAAGTATGTGATGTGGCATTGTTTGATTGGATTTCAAAATTTCACGCGGATTATGGGCCAAAGCAAGATCTGACCATTCAATACATTCAATCCAACGGCCCATAATATTCCAAACAAAACCAATTACTCCCTCTCCCTATTTCTCTCCTCATTTCTCTCTCTCTCTTCATTTTCAAATTACAGAACCTACCACCGTTTTCTCTCTTTCATTTCCCTCATATTCAGCTCCCTCACCGTCTCCTTCAGCCTCCGCCTGCCGTCCTCCAGCGCCACCACAAACACATTGCACACCTTTGCGCTCCTCCGTCACTCTCTCTCTCTTTCTCCATTTCCCTTCGCCCTCCGTCACTCACAATACGCTCCCTCTCCCTCTCTCGTCTTCTAAGCGACGCGCAACGGCCCGCACTCCGTCTTCGCCACGTATCCGGGTTCGAAACACTCCGTCTCTCCCTCTCGTTTTGATTTCGCCCGATTGTTTCTTCAATCTCTCGTTTTTATTTCGTTTTGATTTTTCAATCTCTCCTCACACTCCGTCTCTCTCATGCTTTGATTTTGCCCATTGTTGATTTTTGTTTCTGTAGAAACATCATTTATCAAGTTTTTCATTTGTGGAGATTTTTCCTAATCGTGATCGACGCTGCTATCGGGCGGCGTGGTGTGCGTGGTTGTGTGATGGTGGTCAGAATGTAGGTGGTGTGCGCATGGTCATGTGATGGTGGTTGGACGGTGGTGAATGGTCGACATGGTGGATGGCGGTGGTCGGTGGTTATTGTATGGACAGATTTGAGTAGAAAATAAGTTTAGGGGGCAAAAAGTGTAACCGTGAATTATCAAAGACTCGATTTAAGATTATTAAAAGTTAAGGGACTTATTTGAAAATAAGAAAAAGTTAAGGAAATTGATTTGAGAATAAGAAAAGTCAAGGGACTCGATTTAATATATATTTAAAAATATATACTAATATTATATATATATATATATATATATATATATATATATATATATATATATATATATATATATATATATTATTTAAATATATTAGTATAATTTATAAGACTTATTAAAAAAAGTCTTATATTTTACTTATAACTTATAAGACTTTTTTTAATAAGTCTTTACTTATAAGACTTATTAAAAATGTCTTTTAAGTATTATTATAAGACTTATTAAAAAGTCTTATAAGTTACTTATAAATTTTTTTAATAAGTCTTATATATTACTTATATAAAGACTTTTTGAAAAAGTCTTATATGTTACTTATAAGACTTTTTTTAATAAGTCTTTACTTATTATAAGACCTATTAAAAAAGTCTTATAAGTACTATTACATGACTTATTAAAAAGTCTTGTAAGTAAAGTCTTATAAGTTACTTATAAAACTTTTTAATAAGTCTTATATGTTACTTATAACTTATAAGACTTATTAAAAAAGTCTTATATTTTACTTATAACTTATAAGACTTTTTAATAAGTCTTTACTTATAAGACTTATTAAAAACGCCTTTTAAGTATTATTATAAGACTTATTAAAAAGTCTTATAAGTTACTTATAAGACTTTTTAATAAGTCTTATATGTTACTTATATAAAGTCTTTTAAAAAAGTCTTATATGTTACTTATAAGACTTTTTTAATAAGTCTTTACTTATTATAAGACTTTTTTTAATAAGTCTTATAAGTTACTTATAAGACATATTAAAACACAACTAATATTCCCAATGCAATAAAAATAAATTGTTATTCAACTTTCTAAAAGACAATTCTAGGTCTTATAACATTGTCAAAAGACCTATTATGACATGTTATAAGACTTGTTTATGAGATTTTTTATTTCATAATACCTGAGATCTTACAATGTCATTTGTGTGAACTCATAAATCATTCTTCACACACAGTTGAATCAAGTAACATAGTTTTAAGAAAATGATGAAGAAATGTTAATCAGAACCAAAATGTTGAAAAACTAGTATTAAATGTTTTCAAAAATTGTTTATCTCTATATAATGTTTCAAAAAATACTGTTTAAATCAAAAACGAAGAAAAAACCTATAAAAAACAACGAAAAGGTGTGGCTTGCACATTTAAGGTCAGACTCGAAAATGACTCTAGATATTTGCAGGGAGGTTGTGGCAGGTGGAATTCGGAAATTATGAAATAGGGTGAAGAGATGATGGGGATTTTGGGTGAAGGGTTAGGGTTAGAGACTTAGAATTTAAAGGAGAGATCATGTTTGGCAGCAAGTGTAATAGCGGGAGGATGACAGTGGTAAAGTATGAAGGGGCCAAAAGAGGAAGAAGGAAGAAGGGGTAGAGAAGGAAAATGAGGAGAAGGAAAATTGTTATTAAGGAAGAAAGAGTGGTGGGGTAGGTTGGAAGATGAAGAATGAATTATTTTCATGGAGATAGAGTGATGAATGTGTTTTTGGAGAGGGGTGCTTAATAAGTTTTTTTTAAACCTTATAAGTTAACAAAGTGTCAAATGAGATAATGATTTATGGGTTTTGTCTTACTATTTATTGATTTTGTTAGAACTTTAACGAGTATAGTTAGTCTATGTCTAGTCAGCGCCAGGTCATAATGGATAGATCAACTTGTTGCTTACTAAGGCAGCCAAGTTAAATTATTAAAGTGCATTAATCAAGTTTGGTTAATTTTACTAATAAATCTACAATACGCATGTTACATTTATTGTTTAAACATTAGGGATGTTAAAGTGATGTTGAGACTTGGTTTGAAGTATTATGGAAGTATGAGAGAGGAGAAAGTAAGAAGATTGAAAAAAATGAATTGGCAGCTCTACCCTTATATAGAAATGGTATATGACATGCACATAGTTATTTAACTGAAATTTTTTAACGGTGTCCATGAAAAGGACTATCAACAAGCAAAACTAATGAGCAAAATAAAAGTACAAAGAGCTATCCCTAAACTATCCCAAAACACGGGGACCATTTATATTGGTTCCGAAAATTCTTATGTTGCAATATGTTAGGATTATGTCTTTGAATTTGAAGAAGTTTGATTGACAAGGGAGCCTTAGAATGAATCGAATCCCATCTGAAGTCGAAAAGGAGAATTGAATCAGGTTAGGAGATGGAAACTGGTGGCACAGCCGTGTCCTTTAAGGAGCATGGTCATGCAGAGCTTGGAATCAAAGGCAGCAACTTCGACACAATGTGCACGGCAGTGTAGGAAATGGAGCCGCATGCGTAAAGCTGGTTGAGAGCCTTGGCCGAGAGCCATTGCCGGGCACGCCTAGCTTAGTAAGGCACGCGACCGTGCAAGGGTATCATGGGTTGGGCCATGACCAGCCTTGGCCAATTTATACATGAACGTATAAATCGAGATACGAACATGGGCTTGTCCGGATCAAGCCCAAGTGGATTGCGCTATAAACATAATCCATCTCTGAGTTAAAAGAGACAACAATGGGCTTCCTCGGTCTCGCACCTCATCATCATTAAGGCCAATCTAGGCCCAACAAGCAAGCAGAATATGCCCCAACTATGAGTGCCGAGGAGACCTCCCTCGTATGCCGAGATCACCTCCATAGAGGACGAGGTGCCTTCCTCGGCCTTGACGTTACCAATGGGCTCTCTATGTTACTTGTTCTTTCCCCGGCTCATTATGGACCGAGAAGGTCATGAATGACGAGGAGAGAATAGTTCGCACCTCGGCATATCTTCATATGTCGAGGAACTAAAATCATGCATCTCGGCATTTCTTCATGTCGACAGAGCTCTATATGACGAGGAGACAAATTCCTGCATCTCGGCTTACCTGTAAATGACGAGATAAGGAAATTACTCTCATCGGCTTACCGGCAAGCAGTTACAACAATCCTAGTCAAACAAGGATTCATCGCTTATAATCTTATCGAATTGTAACCACCTCCTACAATTCGTATCAAATAAGGACTCTTACCGTATATAATCCTCCTAGGATTATACTTTATCTCTTTGCGGTCCAATTTCAACATGGATTCTCGTCAATCCATCCCTATAAATACAAGCAATATATCACATTATTTGGTACGTTACTTTTATATTCCGAAACTCTGTCAATTTAGTTTCTCACCACAAAACCGTGAACTTATTCTCACGCCGGAGGGCCTTCGCCGGTGAAGCCCCGGCTTAGTTTACGTGTTTTGTCTTATTTTCAGGTTAAGCAATCGCCGGAGCAAACGATCGCTTGAATTTGGGCTGATTTGATGATTTTGGCATCATCTATTGGTTCCATTGCCGAGAATCGACTCAAACACCCTTTGTTTGGCCTGGAAAAAGCTCGCTTGAAGCCAGATTTCTTGCCGAACAACTTCTTGATTTGAACGGAAAACTGCTCCATTTTTGCCTGTTCTTAATTACGCCGGATTCCGCAAATTCGGTCGGAATCGCAACTTTCCATCCGAAGTAAACGTTTTGGCCGGAAAATTTTGGTGTTGTTAAATTGCAATTCGCAATTTTGTGTTAGCGGCCGAATTCTCGTTCCGAATTTTGGCCTAAATCTTGATTTGGTGGAAAATTTTCCGTTTGGTAATTTACTGTTACAATCGTTGATTTGCAATGGAAGACGGACAATTTGCAAGTGTTACCGCCGAAGAGCGTACCCAAACGAATGAGGTCCAACCTAATACCGAGGTGCTTCCCCTCCTCCTCAAAGCACGAAGGACCTCCTCCCCTCACCATGACTCTCCGTTCCATGGGGACACCTAACCGCCGAGGGGGCAGGTGCCAACCCTCCTCGTATCACTCGCCCTCGTGGGAAATGAACGGGGAGGAAGATGACGAAGAACGCCGACGCTCGGCCGAGCCGAAGCACCCAGGCCGTCGATCGACGTACTTTGTTGTATAGACAAATGGAGACGTTGCAGAGAACTCTACCGCAGCTTGGACCCATCAACTCAATGGCCGAGTTCATCAGCCGTCAAAGACAGCGGCAACTCTCGTGGAAGGGAAACGGGTAAGCGACGAGATCCTCCCCATGATCCCCGCTATACCACCTAAGAAGGCCCTCCGAGATGCTCCTCGTCCTCGGCCTCGACATCGGAGAACGACAAGGTGATAGACCTGAGGAGCCAATTGAATTCTAAGGAACAAGAGGTAGAATCGAGAGACCTGAGGACGAGGCTCAGTCTGTCTAAACGTTTATCCCCTCCTCATCTCGTCATGGCACCTCGTCGTCCCGAGTCTCCTCGACCTCGTCGACCTCGTCAAGATTCTCCTCGACCTCGATGAGACTCTCCTCATCCTCGTCCGTTTGCAAGGTCGAGGACTCCCCAATCGTACAGAATGGTACTTGGTGGATATGAAGCAGAACCAGGGCAGGACAAGGCACCATCTAGACGAGGGGACAACCGTAGAAATGACGAGGAGCATAGTAGGGTGAATGGTCACCCCAGAGATAAGTCTCACCGTAGTTCCCAACGCAGTACTCACTCCAACACTGACAGGGGAGTGGAAGCTAAACAATTGGAACTCTTGAAACAAAGACTTGATGACATGGAAATGGGAAAGAAGGTGGATAGTGACGACTATGACCGGGTCCACCCGTCCATTCTCCTGTGAGGATAACTGATGCACCACCTATTCCTCACTTTAAGGTCCCGAGTTTTGAAAAATATAACGGAACCCAAGTGAAATTACCCGATCTCTTTCGCGCGGCGGGGCGCGGAAAAGGCGGTTGTCTTTCGCGGAGGGTTGTGTCTGAGACCTCGCTTCATGGGAAGGAAAATGAGGAGTCGCCACGCCAGCTTTTGTATTTTGAGCCCAAAACTTTGAGAAATGGCTTTTGAAGATGGTGTCGTTTTATTGGTAGCAAAAACTTAGGAAAAGGCTTTGAAAACGGGATCATTTTTATTGGTAGCAAAAACGAGTAAAAAGCTTTTTGAAAAGGGGATCATTTTTATTGGTAGCAAAAATGAGTAAAAAGCTTTGAGTACCGTGAGATTGTTAGGTTCTGAGGTCACGTTACGCTTTGGGAAGAGTATTACGAGATCACCCAAAACGCCTCGCATGACGAGTCTTTCTACCTTTCTCGAAAACGTGCGTGTGTGTGTGTATGTGATTTTGAAAAGGGTGCTTGAAGGACAAGCTTAATCTTGGTTTGAATGTCAAACGTTGATTAGGTGACTTTTTGAAAAGACGAGCGTTTGCGTGGCAAACGCTCTGCTTTAAGACGGAAATGAGCGTTTGCGTGGCAAACGTCGATTTTGAACCGGGCAAGTCATTGTTAACGATTTTTACGGGAAAAAACGTATTAAATGATTTTAAGTGTCAAATGGCGGCTTTTAGTTTGAAAGATGAGCGTTTGTGGGCCAAACGTCATTTTGCGCGTTTTGAAAGAGAGTTCGACGGGCGAACTCCGGTTTTGAACCGGGCATTACATTGTTAACGATTTTTACGGGAAAATGCGTATTAAATGATTTATATCAACGAATCGGGTTGCGATTCGAACTTTGAAAAGTAAATACTATCAACGATCCAAACGGGTCGAACTTGTAAATGACAAAAGATTTAAAGCAAGTTGTCAACGGAATCAAACGATCCGAATCGTAAATGACGATCAACGAAACCAAACGGCTCTAATGGTAAATGACGATCGACGAGGCCAAACGGCTCGGAATGGTAAATGACGATCGACGAGGCCAAACGGCTCGGAATGGTAAATGACGATCGACAAGCCAAACGGCTCTAATGGTAAATGACAGAAAGTAAATGACAATCAATCGGATCGATCGATCCGGAGTTGTAAATGACATAAAAGTAAACGGAACGGGGTCGGAACGCCGTTTTAACCCGTGATTACTTCTCTTACGGGAAGAGAAGAGGATCGAGGGGCTAAAACGTATCGAACCCCGTTAGACGGAGGCGTCTACATTGCAGTAACGACGTTCGAAACGGTTGTAGCGACTGGCGCGTAAACCGAGACGGAACGAGAGATTTAGAGAGAGGGAGTTATACCTATGGCTAGGGTCGACTCCTTTGGCTCGGAAGGTGTGTACGGACACGGAAATGGGTTCGAAAGGTTGTTTCGAAGTTGTAAGGGGCGTATTTGATCGAAATACGAAGGTTTCACGCGAATCGAGACAAAATGGGTGCTCGGGAGGGGTGAAACTGGCTTGGGCCGTATGTGGAGTGATTTTTTGGAGTGATTTTGCCCTCTGTTGCCTTTGACAGCAACTTCTATTTATAGGGTGAAAATTGCAAAGTGAGGAGTCCCCGGACTTGACCGAATCCAGTGGGGTTTTTGAGTATTTTGGAAACTGGGGACTTGGCCGGCAATTTCATGGAAAGTGCACAGGAGTCCTACTGACTAGGCTTGTAAACCAGGGTATTTTGGTCTTTTGGCCTTGATTTTTGATTGAAAGGTGACTAGAGGGAGGTGGCATGTGTGCCACGTGCCCCCGAGTCACCAAACATGAGGTGTCAACTTGTCCTCGGGTCCCGCTTTTGTCCGTTTTTTAAATAACAAACCGAAAATGTCCGAAACGCCCTGAAAGTGCCTAAAGTGCTTTTTCAGGGAAAGCCATGCTTTTAACGTGCGATGACACGTGTCAAGTAGGCTTGACGCCGGGATGCACGGGCAGTCCCGGACGTCTATGGCTTCTAAGAACGGGAGTTTAACGAGTTCCGGCTAACCCGGAGCGGCCGCTTAACGGATTTCGGTTAACTTTCCGACGGATTTGACGATCCGGATTTGGGTACTTACAGCTAGCCCTCGCCGACGTCTCCTCCGAAGGAGGTGGGGTCGTTGAAAAAGATAAGGATCCAAATCGGGATACCTTACTTTGAAAGAGACCTGGCGGTCTGCTGGCTGGACCCTTAGCGAAAAGGATTCCTACGTATCCCAAGCGGGAATCAAGCCGATCGTAGTTCGAAAGGGGCAAGGGTCGCGCGTGGGGACCTTGACCTGAGCGAGACTGTTCGGAGGCGTCTGAACCTGAGATTCCTGAAACCTTCGAGGGCGTGTGGTGCCTCAAACCGGAGTTGCTGGAACATACGAGGGCGTGTGGCGCCTCAAACCGGAGTTGCTGAATCATACGAGGGCATGTGGCGCCTCAAACCGGAGTTGCTGATACTGACGAGGGCGTGTGGCGCCTCAAACCGGAGTTGCCAAACATACGAGGGCGCGTGGCGCCTCAAACCGGAGTTATCGAAACATACGAGGGCGTGCGGCGCTCAAACCGGAGTTGATGATGCCGACGAGGGCGTGTGGCGCCTCAAACCGGAGTTGCTGAGGATACGCTTATCCTGGGACGAAGGCGTTCGTGCCTTGGGTGCTGGGCTTATTGCAGTTGCCGTACTTACCTGCCGGGGATGCGGCGGCAATGATGAGAACGGTTGTGTTAAACTGGCGTTATTAACAACACGGAAGGATCGGTGCTTCTTCTTTGGAATCCTGCTCGGGACGAGCATTCGGCCACCTTGCCGGCCGAAGAGGGATTGTGCGGGGCTTACCTTGACGGCCGCCGAGGTGGAACGATCGGCTTACGACCGGCGGCCGTGGAGATAAATGTTCACTTGTCAAGTGAAAGATGTTCTGGCTTACGAGGATGGCCGAAGAGGGATTGTTGTGCGGGCTTACTCACGGCCGCCGAGGTGGAACGATCGGGCTTACGACCGGCGGCCGGGGATATGAATGTTCACTTGCTGAAGTGAAAAGATGTTCGGCCACGAGGATGGCCGAAGAGGGATTGTTGCAAGACGTTCGTGCCTGGCCTCGGGGCTTATCATAGCTTGCCGAGATATAAACGATGGTGAAAACCATTAGAAAATTTAACGTCTGGATACGGAATTGTACCTCGAAATGTCCTGGAGACAGGATTGAGCGTTTGAATGTCAAACATCAATCGGGATTAAAGTGAGCGTTTGAATGTCAAACGCCAACCGGGATTGAATTTAACGTCCTGGAGACCCGGACGCGGTGAGGACCAATCGAGAATTTAACGCTTCGGAGACGGGCGTTAGTGAGGACTAATCGAGAATTTAACGCCTGGGAGACGAGCGCAGTGAGGACTAATCGAGAATTTAACGTCTGGAGACGAGCGTTAGTGAAAACTAATCGAGAATTTAACGTCTCGGAGACGAGCGTTAGTGAGGACTAATCGAGAATTTAACGTTCGGGAGACGAGCGTTAGTGAAAACTAATCGGGATTTAACGTCTGGAGACGAGCGTTAGTGAAAACTAATCGAGAATTTAACGCTGAGACGAGCGTTAGTGAAAACTAATCGAGAATTTAACGTCCTGAGACGAGCGTTAGTGAAAACTAATCGAGAATTTAACGCTCGGGAGACGCAGCGTTAGTGAAAACTAATCTGGGAATTTAACGTCTGGAGACGAGCGTTAGTGAAAACTAATCGAATTTAACGTCCTGGAGACGAGCGTTAGTGAAAACTAATCGAGAATTTAACGTCTTGAGACGAGCGTTAGTGAGGACTAATCGGGAATTTAACGTCTGGAGACGGGCATTAGTGAAAACTAATCGAGAATTTAACGTCGGAGACGAGCGTTAGTGAAAACTAATCGGGAATTTAACGTCCGGTTTGCCCTTTTCGAAAGATTTTGAAAGTTCCTGATTCGACGGAGTTTTCGAAAGATTTTGAAAATTCCGGATTCGACGGAGTTTTCGAAATGAGAGAGATATATGAAATGAATGAGAATTGCATCCGTATCGCATCCTTTGATATGCGTTCGTGCATTCGTTGATGTTGCTTCCGTGCTTGACGTATCTTTGTCTTGTTCGTCATAGGGGACAGGGAGGTTGATACTCACAACCGTAAGAGTTGGGGTGCCTTTGAGGCAGGGAGAGCGCTAGGGATCTTATCCCTGACGTAGCTCGAGAGGGAGAGAGGAGTCCGACGCACCGGTGCTTGATCCGGCCGGGCCGGGTTCATCAAGGCCGTGGCCGCCGCATCCGATACGCCGAGGGCGGTGTCCACGTACGTTGCTCGAGCGAGTATGGGTGGGATACGACCCACACTTTCCATTTTAGATGGGGAGGCGACGGTGACTCCCACGGATTTCGCCGCCATCACCGGGTTGCCGACTCATGGCAACACGCCGGTGCTGGGTTGACGGTGCTACACCCCTGAGCAGCTTGTCTCGAGCCGCCGGGTTTTTGATATCACTGATGCCAGGGGCTTAGGCATTAGATACAGGCCGATGGAGAGGCATCTGCAGGACGGTGTCGCTGCTTACTTGGCTGGATCGTTGAGGATGACCGCAGAGCGCCTGGCTCGAGGGTTCCTTTGGTTTGCTTTGTCGGCGACTTTGTTCCCGACTTCTGATACATCTTGTCACTTCCCTTTGCTCGGGTCGCTGACCAATCTGGATGCCGTGAGGGGCTTTGCGTGGGGGGAGGCTGGACTGGCCGAGCTCTATCATTCCCTGGACAGGTTCTCACGGGGAGAGGAGCACTCCTTTAGCTGCTTCACGCCCGCCTGATGTAAGTTCACGTACTTTTCTCTTCCTTGCCTCTTTTATGTACTCGTATGTATCCGCTTTGTAGCCGACATAACTTTCCATCGACTTGGCAAGGTGTCCGGGTGTTATGAGGTGTTCAAATCTGCAGTGATTGGGACATCAAGGAGCCGTATCGTCCCCTTCCGTTCCCCGCCATGCCGGCTCGCGTAAGAAGGCGAAGAGGGTCAGTCTCTGCCGAGAGTTGGCACTCGAGTGTCATACGAGGAGATATCACTGGCACTGAACCGGGAGTTCTCCGAGAGGATTCGATTGACCTGGTGGAGTAGGTTCGATCATGTAGCGGTGCAGATCTCTAGCGAGACGACGCGGCGGAGGAAGCTCCTGGTGGGGCTTCACAGCGATGCTATGTATCTGGGGGAGAGAGTTACTCGTCAGCACAGGCCGGGGGCCATTCCGTTGGTGCCGGTGGATCCTCCTATGTACATGCAAAGATCCTCTGAGATGCCGACGGAGGAGTTGGAGATGTATCTCGCAGGCGCGTGTACTATACCGAGTACATCATAGCGGGGCCGCATATGATACCTTCTCGAGGATGAGGCCGAGGAGCCCGCAGTGCAAGACACAGGGAGGAGAGTTCCCTGGAGGTCCTCGAGATCTTCCGATCCCACGCGCTAGGCTGGCGTACGAGGGGTTGGACGGTTCACGCAGACGACTGGTGATCCCGATTCCAGATGAGCCGAGACCACGATACAGGGTTGACCCCAACACCGCGGTGAGCATTTCTTTTGATTTTCTGCATAGTAGCATTCTGCAAATGTTGCATCTGTACTTTCTGCTTGCTTTCTGATGACCTTCCCCGGGTTCGCAGTGTCCGGCCGTACGTACAACGATGCCATGAGGCTGGTGGACGGGTGGTCCGCCTACGCTAGGAGGCTTGTGGACTTCATGCGGTGCAATTCCCGGAGGAGCGTGGATGTCCGTGAGCGGGGGCCGTCTAGGCCGAGGGGTTCGTCTGCTCCCACAGCTGGTGGGGAGGACTTTGCACAGGGGTTTGGCCAGTTCGCGGGCGGAACGGCTGGCTTTGGAGCTCCTTCTTCTTCGCGCTCGGGACCCGAGAGAGGGGAGTCCTCGAGTTCGCATACGCCGAGGAGGCCTTTTGCATATTCCCGACTGGAGGAATTTGGCGAGTTCCTGTTTGCGACGGATCCGGTAGCGGCGGGGCTGTGCACCGAGTGTACGAATGATGAGCAGGACTCGGAGTAGTCCTTTTTACTGCTTTCTTTCTTTTTTTTTTGTATCGTCCGGAACGATTTGATTTGTACTGTATTTGCAAAAAGGCGCCCGTGGGGCGAAACCTGTACTTCGCATATTTATTCTGTGATCACCTTCTGTTATTTTCGGCAAATAAGCAAATAGGTTAATCAAAAATAAATAAAAATGAGAAATGAATTAAAAATTGAACGGGTCAAAAATTAAGCATGCATGCACTGATTTTTAATTATTGGCACTGTTGCACAAGCCCTGGGCGGAAGGGATATTGATACTAGTTGAATGAAATCGGGTGCACGCAGATTTCATAAGGGTGAACAGGCATTGTTTGGAAATGTTTCCAATTTAGGGGCAATGGCCGCAGAGTTGACCAAGTCAATCGCAGAGGAGTCCCACTGACTAGGAGTGAATTTGCAGATTCTTTAAATTGCAGTTTCAGCTTTGCAATTAGTGAGAAAACTGCGCATTGCTTTGTTCATCAGGCTGAACTTCTTTTCTATTTCTCAAGGCTTCCTTCACTTTCTGACATGGCTCCTTTTCCCAAGTTACCGTCTCGGATGCAAGAGCGGTATTTGGACAACTTTCAGTCGTGGGTACGGAACCACACGAGGAAGAATAAAAGGTTTTTCGAAGGCTGTTATGGAATGAAATCCGTTTGGGCTTTGAAGGAGCTCATGCCGATTGGGATCTTTGAGAGCGGCGTCTCGGTTCCTGGGACGACGGAGGAATGTGTACAGCTTTTTCGTACAACGAAGTCACTCCTACGCTTGAAGATTTCCGGCCATTCGGGAGGACCCGAAACGGAATGCCTAGTTCTTCCGTATGCTGGTGGCATGGCCACTGTTGAGAAGCTAGTGTCTTTGCTTGGTATCTCGGCTGGAGAAGCATACGGGATGCCGATACAGATACCGATTATGTTGACTTTTCGGACCGCCCGAAAGATTTGCCTGAGCCGAGGGGAGCGTCTTGCGTGGGACGCGTTTGCTCGTGCGCGATCGCTACTCGTTCACGTTCACGTTCTGGGTGTGTGCCATCACAAGCAGACCGGACTCGGTGAGGCAAAGGCCGAACGGGGAGACATCGTGCCGCTGGGTCTTAGGCGAGACGTTCCCGGGCATAGGTCGGATGGCGACCGGTAGCCGATACATGTGGGGAGGGAGTCCCGCTATGCTTACCATGTGGCCGAGGGAGAGATCGCAGATGATGCCCGAGGTGCCAATGTCTTGTGACGCTTGGTCCTTCTCTCGACGTCCTTCCGGTGATAGGGGGTGATCAGCCGAGCCGGAGCCTCGATGGCCGCACTTTGCACGCATCACTTGCGATGGTGGGTTCCCCATTGGAAGTTACAGACTTGTCGGACCACTCAGAGGGTCTCGTTGGCTGTCGAGTGCCGGGCCGTCTCGCACGTCTTTCTACATTCCATCGTTGGTTCTCGCGGGCAAGACGGGCCGGAGCAGTGCCATTGACGGTCTTGGGTTATGCTGCTACCTTCGAGGTGGGATCTCTGCGGATGGAAGATCCTTCGACGCTATTGCTGCCACACGCCGGTGGCAATACACGTCCTTTCCTCGCTGTGGTTCTCCTTCACCGAGAGGGGGCACTGTTCGTCGACGCAAAGATCCGGACTGGTACGAAGAGTGTATGGGGGAGACACAGGTGTCTATTTTGTGGAGACGGAGTGAGTTGTTAGGTGCTGATCACCTGGACAGCTCGACCTTGAGGAGGACTGAAGCGAGGGCTAACCCTGGGAATCGTACTGGCGATGCCATGGTTGATTATGTGACTAGTGCTGATCGGGCGGCCAATCAGAGCACTGTTATGATGGCTCGAAGCGAGGAGGCTCGAAACAGACTAGGGAAGGGGCTGCATTGATAGCCACAGGCTTGACGGAGGCATCGGGAAGGGTCCCTGAGCCAGGTAGAAGGACTACCGGAATATTTCCCGTGAAGGTGAAGAACACTCGCCGGGGAAAAGGGAAGGGGAAGAAGGATGAAGGACCAAGTACGGGAAACTAGGTTGACCTTGCTGTCCAGAGTATCCACCCATTGCCATTGCAGACACATTAATTGATTAATGTTTTATTGTAGTTTTGCTAGCGTGTAGCGAGTCAAGAGTTGACCGTGCTTGAACTCATCAAAGATTGTTTTAACCGTAATGAATTTGTAGGTTAATTGAAAAGAGTTTTTCGAAACACAAGCAAATGATGCTTATTGTATTTTTTTTGTTTTTGAGACCGAACCAATGATGGCTGCCTACGTTCCCCTTTTACAATTGGACTAAGGGGCTCAGGTCACCGTAGTTCGACACTTTTAGGTGAATTTGAGAAAACGAAGGCAAAAGGAGTGCGACTGCTTTTTTACCCGGATCATTAGCGGGAATGTATCCAGCTTGGGTATTACTCTTTAGCACTCTTAATTTACCGAGGGGACAGATGTATGGGGAAGGGGAGTTGACTCATGCTCTTCCTCAAACGAAGTATCTCGGAGCTTGCTTCCGTTTACAGGGTTCACGAAAGGGTTTCCGTCCAAGTCTGCTAGCTTCATGGCTCCTCCGGAGAAGATTCTTTGTACCACGAACGGTCCTATCCAAGTAGGCTCCCACTTTCCGAGGGGATTGGTCTGCGTAGGAGGCTTCTCCTTTAGCACCAAGTCACCTTCTTTGATGTCTCGGATCTTGACTTTCTTGTCGAATGCTCGGGCCATTCCCGCTCCGGTAGGCTCGAGTGTGCTCCATGGCTTTCAATCTGCGCTCGTCGAGTAGAGCAAGTTCGTCGTGACGGCTTTGTAGCCATTCGACTTCATTGATCCCGTTTTCCAAGAGGACTCGGAGGGATGGAATTTCCAATTCCACGGTAACATCGCTTCCATTCCGTAGGTAAGCGCGAACGGAGTCTCCCCGTGGCGGTTCCGACCGATGTTCGGTATCCCTGCAGAGCTAGATGTAGCTTTTCGGGCGCTCCCGACCTCCGGTGGTCATCTTTCCGATTATCATGGCGAGAGTCTTGTTGGCCGCCTCTACCGCACCATTGGTTTGTGGTCTCGTAAGGAGATGACTTGTGACGCGTGACTCGAATTCGGCCGAAGTTGGTCACAATCTCCTTCGAAGTGAGTCCCATTGTCTGAGATGATCTCGCTGGGCACTCCGTATCGGCACATGATGTTCTCTCGGATGAACTCGGCCACCTTCTTAGAATTCAGCACTTGTACGATCTCGGCTTCTACCCATTTGGTGAAGTAGTCGATCGCGACTAGAATGAACTCGTGACCATTGCTCCTCGGTGGAGTGATCTTGCCGATGACGTCGATTCCCCATGTGGCGAAAGGCCATGGCGTAGTCATGCAATAGAGTTCATGCGGAGGGATGTGATTGAGATTGGAGAACCGTTGACATTTGTCGCAGCCTTCTGACGAACCGGATGCGCCTGTTTCCATTGATATCCAATAGTATCCCATACGGAGAATGATCTCGTGTCAAAGCTCGGGCGTTCATGTGCGGACCGCAGTTCCGCTCAGAACTTCGTTCATTAGCTCGCCGGCTTTTTCTTTGTTTACACACCGAAGGAGCGGCCCTTGGTGGCGCTTCTTGTACAACATACCCCTTAATGACGAAATGGGATGCCGTGCATTTTAATGCCATCATGTTTTTGGCTTTGATCCCTTCTTTGTATTTTCCATCTTCATTGGTGAAGGAAGCTTCTCCGCTTTGGAGGTACCGGTAAATTTGAGTATACCAGGGTTCGTCGATCGTTTCTTTTTCTTTTTCGATCTCACAAAGAATAGGCGGGTGTTTCCCGTCCGCCTATTCTCGAGGGGTTTTACCGCTTTCCTTCGGGAATTTCGACAAGAGAGGCGAGGGCTGCTGTGGCATGCTCGCGGCGGTTCCTCGTCTCTTGGCAAATAGTGGAAAGAGATGTCCTTGAACCGAGCAATGAGCTCCTCCATGTACGAGTGGTACTTCAAGGCCGAATCTACCGTCTTCCATTTGTTGGACACTTGATTGATGATCAATGCCGAGTCTCCATATACATCTAGTTCTCGAGATGTTGCGCCGAGGGCGGCTTCACTCCGCCGCACAAGCCGTATTCTCCGCATTGTTGGTCGCTTCAAAATTCAACTTGACGGCTATGGGAGTATGCTCGCCCTGGGATCGACAAGGAGCATTCCAATACCATTCCCTTCTTGTTGGCCGCCCCATCGAAGAAGAGTTGCCGCCGGTTTGCGCTGCCGAGTGAAAAGATTCCGTCGTCCGGAAACCGCGGATCGTGACCCTTAGGTTCACCGCTTGGGAAGTCGGCCACTGATCCGCCATGACTCGCCCTTTGTTGATTTTCTCGACCATGTACTTGATGTCGAACTCACCAGAAGAATGACCACTTGGCTAGTCGCATCGACAGTGGATGGCTTGTCAAAGAGATATCTGACAGTGGTCCATTTTGGAGACCAGAGCACCGAATGTGACCGCATGTAGTGTTTCAGCTTTCCCGACTACCCATACCAAGGCGGTACAAGTTTTCTCTATTGCCGAGTAGCCGAGTTCACTTCCTTGAAGCTTCCGCTTACGAAGTAGATTGCATGCTCAACTTTGGAATCTTTCTCGCTCTTGTGCGCATTGCTCCGATTGACGTGTCTCATCGTCGATACAGGAGTAGTGGCTTGTCTTCATGTGGCGGGCAATGCACTGGGGGATTCACCAAGTAGGTCTTGATTTTCTCGAAAGCTATCCGGCATTCTGGAGTCCCATTTGATGTCGGCATTCTTCTTCATCGCCTTGAACATGGGCTCGCAGAGAGATGTCAACCGGTTGATGAAGCGACCGATGTATCAAGTCTTCCCATGAAGCTTTTCACTTCGTCGAGTCCGAGGTGGCTTCATGTCGATGATAGCCTTGATTTTCCCGGGATCGGCTTCGATACCTCTTTCTCGTAACCATGTACCCCAAGACCTTGCCGCGCTTGACGCCGAAGGTGCATTTCGCAGGTTCAATCTCATGGAGTGCTTTCGAGTCGGTTGAAGAACTTTCTCGCATCTCGTCATGTGCCGCATGTCCGATCCTCCGGAGTGGATGATCATGTCGTCGACATACACTTCGATTTCTTGTGAATCATGTCATGGAAGAGGGTCCGCAGCCCCGCCGGTAAGTAGCCCCAAATTCTTCGACCGAACGGCATGACCGTGTAGCATGTCCCCACGGAGTGGTGAAAGCAGCCTTAGCTTGATCCTCCTGACATTTTGATCTCGGTTGTATCCAAATAACCCGTCCACGAAGGACTTTACTTCGAAATTTGCCGTGGTGTCGACTCAAAGATGTCGATGTTAGGCAGCTGGGAAATCATCTTGGGCCGGCCTTGTTGAGATCCCTGAAATCTACGCAAAGATCTCGACCTTTCCATTGGCCTCGGTGACCGTCACGATGTTGGAGAGCCAAGTCGGGTACTCAATCACTCGATGAAACCAACTCTGAGCATTTTCTCAATCTCTTCTTTCACTTGCAAGGACCACTCGCTTGATCTTGCGCAGCCTTCTGCTTGATGTGCTCGATTCGGGATCCAGGGAATTCTCGTGCTCCACGATCGAGGGATCGAGTCCTCGGCATGTCCCGGTATGACCAGCGAACACGTCAACATACTCCCTGAGGAGGCTTATCGTGGCTTCTTTTTCTCGCATCGGCGAAGAAACCGCCCACTTCAGGTTCTCTTTAGGCTCTTGCACCGACCCCAGTGTTCACTTTGGTCATAACCTCTTCGTCAGCTTGGGCCCGGTTGTCCTCTTGGTCGATTACACGCTCGAGAACTTCTCTAATGTATTGCTCATTTAATGTGTCTGCTTCTTTATCAATTGAATTATTAACGTCTTTTAAGTTGTTTGTTAACTTATCAGTTGT
Organism: Adenophora triphylla var. japonica; assembly: GCA_022495995.1. Taxonomy (NCBI): domain Eukaryota; kingdom Viridiplantae; phylum Streptophyta; class Magnoliopsida; order Asterales; family Campanulaceae; genus Adenophora; species Adenophora triphylla. The sequence goes on along the minus strand of JAFEMH010000617.1, from coordinate 671,208 downwards.
TAAAGTGGCAATGATAGGATACTCCGAACGGTCGACTTTTCATTAAACGAGAAAGGAGATACATGATTGGCTACATTATCATAGTCCTCCGGCGTAAGGCCATTGGATGACTCGTGAGGACCGGACTTTTACAAAGACTCGACTCGTGAGGGTTTGAGACCGGGTTTAGTGGAGATGTGGGTGCGGGCCCAGCCTTGTCTTCCAATTCCCGCCCGGCTTGCCCTTGGTCCGGTGAAGGTTACCCAGCTTCTTCAAAGGGCATTGCCGGATGCTTGATGAGGGTGCGGGGATCGAGAGGCTTGGCTTCGCCGTCCCAATCATGGCGATCATGCCGTTTTCTGAGCCTGTGTCAATTAGGTTTGGCACCTCCATGACTTCTTCAAAAAGACTCAGAGCCGGTCCACCGAGAGCGTCTTCTATGAATTCCCGGTTCCTTCGCTTTGGAGTTACCGTCTCGAATGTGGCCTCTGCGGCCGATCCGAACAATCTGTTTCCCGTGAAGAGTACCTTGAGTTGCTCTTCCGCATCCGGGATTCCTGAATGTGTACTCATGCCGGACTCGTGGTGGCAGCTTGGTCCAGTAGAGTTGTGATGTCGAGGAACGCTCCCCTAATCGGATTAGCTTTGAGTCCTCTCAAACGCTGAGGTCCCGTGCTAGCCGTTCCATTCTCGTCCGTAGTCTCGTGCCGACTATCTCTCGCTTCTTTCTCATCTTCATCGCTTCCACTATCGGTCCCCTCGCCCGCTGCCGGATCCGCCGCTCTCGCCGTTGTCGGCTCCCTCGCCGGTCTCGCTGCCGGGCCTTGCTTGGCCCCTCGCTTCTGCCGTTCCCTTTGGTGAAGTAATGAGCGAGGTCGAAGACCGTAAGGTCGTAGGTCGGGTGTGCCGTCTGAGGTTCCCCTTGCGGCCGCCGCCTGGTGCGGGCGAGCCTTTGCTTTTCTTTATGTCACCGGTGTTGGCACGTAGCCAAGCCCGCGGACCGTGGTGTGGTCCTCGACTTCAATGACTTGGTGCCGGCCTTGTAGCCTTTTGCCAAGCCCCGGCCCCGGATGAAGTTCATGAGTTTCATCATCTTCATGGCGGGAGGAATCTCGATCGTGAGACAAAGGGAAGGTCCACATTGCATATTTGGATTTTGGAGGTCTCCGTGAGTAAATCCAGCTTAATGGCATGTCGTCACTATGCTTGATTTCTAACACCGGAATGTCGTTGGTGCCGGTCCCCTGGGTGGTGACGCCTGTCGCCGTAGATCGTAGTTATCTCGTTGCCTTGCATGAACTTGAGGCACCGATGAAGGGTGGATGCCACGCCATTGATTTGATGCAGCTGTGGACGCCCAGATGGCCGTGAAAGTGATTGGAATGTCCAACACTTGGAATTCGGTGGGAATCATCCGCTTGCCGAACCGCATATTGAGAGTTGCAACTCCGAGAACTCGTTGGAAGTAGAATCGTAGGCCTCGACAGAGTGGATCAAGGCTTTAGATCTCGCGGGCTTGATGTCAAGCAGGTCCATCATCTTGGCGGGCAAGACATTCATTCCGGAACCTCCGTCTACCAACACGCGGAAGGCGACGCTTCGTCCACTGGATCGTGGATGTAGAGCGGCTCATTGTGATCGCCCCAAATTTTGGAAGGTCCAAATCTGTGAAGGGGATAATGTTGCCGTAGTGGATGTTGCCGATCATCTCGAATGACTTCATCTCGGTGTCAAGGCCCACGGGGACCATGGTACGGGCCAGGCTTTCCTCTAGCTTGAGCTTGTGAGGATACGAAGAGGTGAGCAGAGACCAAAGGGAAATGTTCGCCTGAGTCTGCTTGAGCTGAGTGAGGATCGGGTCCTCTTTCACGGAACTTGCGTCTTCGGGCTGGCCGGGTTGCAGCCTGCCCGTCGGCTTTTTGGTGGCCTTAGGTGGTGGTGCATGTATTTGACCCGATCGGGTTAGAACGCCGACATCGCTTGGATCCTTCTCGAATGTGCCGCCCGAGTTGAGCCAGAGTTAGAGGAGGATTCCTCGTAGCATAGGGCCATATGTCTTCTCTCAACTCATTGATTGTATATGTGTTTCCGGGAGCTTCGGCAGCTTGACGGATTCTGTCCCAGGAGACTGGCTTGGGTGCCTCTGCGGGGAGGTAGTTTACGGATTGCCGCAGCTGTTCGAACGTCGCTGCACAACAATGGTCGTCCGAACCGAATCAAGTGGCGCCGACCCTCCGGGGAGGTTGGAGAGTTCTCGCCGAGGCGAACGGTCTCCTTGATCTCTTCACGGTATATCGCATTCCTTTCCTTCTTGCCGAGCATACTGTGGCATTCTGAGTTGGGTCCGGCGATACTCATGGTTTGCTAGTTTTCCTCCACTCTTGGCCCAGATTAACTTTCTTGCAATGAGCCTCGCGTCGAGAGTTAGTGCCTCGCGTTTCTTCCCATGTGAGAATAGCCAGAGCTTCTTTGAACTGCGTGCGGGCCGAGAGGTAAACCTCCATCGGGGAGCGTTTCCTCCTTTGTTTTATCTGAGTGGCGGGTATGTCGGAAGGTGAGTACACGGCTTCCCGAACATCTGCCCATGTGACTGGTTGCTGTCCCAGTTGATCGTTTCTGTAAACGAATGCCGCAGTCTGTGGAACTTCTCTGAGTAGTTGCTCGAGACGGAGTTCCGTCTTTCTCTTGTTTTTGAATAGACCTTCCTCCCTGAGTTGGCCTTTCACTTTGAGTACGGAAATGATCCGCTCCCATCCTCCCAGGACTCTTGGGAGTCCGGTTTTGTTGACTTCAGGCCCGGCCTGGAAGAGAATAGTTTCATCGTCTTCGTCATCGCTTTCATGAAGAACTTGCTTTCCTCGGGGAGGTAAGCGCTGGGATCCGTTCTGCTGTGCCGTTCCATCTCCTAGGTCATCGGGACCGTTGACCACCCTCGTTTGGCAGAGGGGGTTGGATGAGAACAGACGGTAGTCGAGGAAGTTGCCGTGAGCAAAACCTTTGAGGTCGAACTGGTCTAGAGTGGCCTCTAGATTTCTGTCTGAAGCTGCCTGTGACGCTTTAAGGACTTGGTTCCTGTAGGTCTTTCGAGCTTGGTCTTCGTCCCAAAGACGGCTTTCTTGAGTGGCTAGTTCCATGAGGGCTTTCCTTGCGAGAGCTAAACAGTCTCCGTAGGTGCGTGCCGTCTGACTAGTGTCCAGAACTGTGATCACATTCAAATCGCTGAATGGCGGAAACACTTGGATTATGTTGATGAAGGAAGTCGAACTGGGACATTCCATGCGGCCTTCCTTGACCTCGATTACCAAGAAGTTTGCCCATATCTGCCTGATTGAACCCACGGGGGTGTTGAATTCTGCAATGTTGACAGTCTCGTGATCTCGCTCGATCGCCAAGTCTATCAGAGCTAGCAGTCGATCGGGCGGATGTCTCGAATCCGGGGCCGTGACGGCCGGGAGCAGACCGAACCGAAGCATGTTGATGCCGAGGTGGTCATTTCCTATGCCGGAAGTTGACTCGCTCATGGGGGAAGACTTTCACGCATGTTTTCGGGGTGGCCGCCTAAGCGTTCCCGAGGTTGATCTCGACTCAGCAGTGGTGAGGAGCTTGGTCTCCTTCGCTGTTGCCTCTGGCCTTGGCGGCGCTTGAGGGTATAAGCTTGACTGACGGCACGGGCCGGTTGCCACCGGGCCGGTACTGGAAGTAATGATGAGCTCGAGCTCGCTTGGCCAAAGCCTCGTTTACCATGAGCAAAGTGCCCATCGAGGGTGACTCGTGCCGCGGAATCCGACAATAAGGAATGGATCCTTGGCTTCATCAGGATATCTGGAATAGATGATGTTGACGAAGTCGTCGTCATTCACTTGATCAGAGGGATTCCTCGTTTCGTGAATCACGTGCTTCCAATTGTCGGATAGCTTCCTGTACTGGACGTTGAGCTTGACAATCTCCATAGTATTGGAGCCTTGGTCGTAGGTGACCTGATTGGAAGGAGTGCCGTCCTCGAAACTGAGCATGTGAATGCAGAGATCTGCCCGCGGGTCTGCCGCATCTTCGACTCCGGAGAGTCCTGATTCATCATCGTCTGATGGCTCAACCCAAACGTAGGGACGTATTGCGTCCGGTTGCGTTGCTGGAGCAGCTAGGAAAACATCATGCTCTTCGCTGGAGAAGAGGGGTGCAGCGGGTAATTCCTCGTGGAGGACATCCCATACGACTTCCATGCATTCATCTCGAGAATGACGGTGCTTGTTAACCTTTATCACAAAGACCTCTTCGCCTGGCGGGGCCAGAGAGTTTGTTTGAAGAATGCTGACGAACCTCCGATTGGAGACAGGGGGTTTACGTGCCCGCATCATGGCGATGTTCAGCGTTTCTTTCCAATCTGCTCCCAAATGTTGGAATCGACAGTTGAACTTGATGTATCGGACTGCTTCAGGGCCTGCCTGCTCGAGTACGTTTACATAGTTAGCATCTCCGGACTCGAGGGATTCTGATGAGATTTGCCCCGATAGTCCCTTGGTCGATTCGAAGGAGGTAACCCCGTGCCTCGAGTGGCGGGCACGCTTGGCCATCGTCTCGCTCGTTTCCAATGAGGAAACCGTCCTCTCGATGACTTCGAGATCTCCCCGCCGGTTAATGAACTTGACACATTGGTGGAGAGTGGAAGCTATGGCTTTCATGTGATGTAGCCAAGGGCGTCCCGTAAGAGCCGTGAACTCGCACTGGAATGTCCATCACGTGGAATTTTGCCGGCACCATTTGGGTTTCGAACCGTAGTTCCAGAGTCACCGTCCCCGTGATGGGACGAGTTGTGTTGTCGTATGCCTTGATAGTCCGAACTGACGGTATCAGATGGCTTTCGTTGATGCGGAGGGCTCGCATCATGCTGAGAGGGAGAACATTAACGGCTGACCCGTTATCTACCAATACTCCGGGGAGTGATATGGTGTTGAGCTTGATAGTGATGTACAGAGCTTCGTTGTGCCCCGAGGCATCGCTCGGCAGGTCTTCATCACAGAACGTGATCATGCTGCCATACATTCGGGAGTCGTAGATCTCGTCTCTATCCGGAGAAGGAGAGTCATCCAGCCATCCATTTCCTGTTTTCCTCTTGCGAGGCAAAGCCTTTACTGGAACCTCGGGATTACGTTGAGGTTGTTTGTGGCGGTTGCCGCCCTTGGTTAGCACGTTGATCGAGTGCGAGTGCCAAGCTGACCTGGATCTTCCTTTACCGGTCCGAGCCTCTAAGCCGGACAAATTGAACTCGCCGATCCCGCGAGGGGTTAGGCTTCGATCCGGCGTGAGATTACCAAGATCCGTGGTATTCCTGAGCCCCGGGGTCCGACTCTGGTTTCGCCGGGACTTTTCGGCTTTCCCACCCCCGTCCGCCCTAAAGCCGCATGGCCCGGGAGGCAAGGAGGACCGGCCGGAGTAGAGTACGTAGTAGTCGAACCTCCCGAAGGCTCTCCGAGTGTACCCACACCGGTGTCTCCAGCTTCAGATATCTCTCTCGCTGTCGTTTGAGAGGACTTCTTCTTTTGTTTTCTGAGGATTGCTCCTGATCAAGCTCGACTCGTACCTGTGCAAAGGAGGCCGCAAACATCGTAGCCGATGTGAACATTAGAGGAGGATCCAAATGAAAGAGGCGGAGAAACCGGTTCTGCAAGCAATCTTCTTGGGCACCCACTCAATGGAATTCACGTCGTTATTGTTCGGAAAAGGGTTTCCGATCGTATTGGGCCCACGGGGCGTTCCAACTTGCCTTCTTCTATCAAGTTCGGATCTCGTATCGTAACCCCACACAGCTTGTCTCGTGGTGTGGCCGTGATACCGATGGAAGGCGCAAGATTTGTTCCGTCCGCATTGGCTACGGGATTCTTGGGTTTGTAATTAGCAACGGGTTTAAGGAGACCTTCCTTAATTAACCCTTCCAAAGATCTTGCTCAAGTGGTATGTCAAACTTGTCAAAGTGTACGGCAGCCGCTTCGAGTAGAATTGCCGCTTGCGGGACCGGGTTTCGTTACCCGACCGTCGTCCCCTGCTGGATGTAGTTGACAGACGTATCTTTCCCTTTGCCGGGGCCTGCGGGATTGTATGCGATCGCCGAGCGATATCTCGTATGGCCGTGCAAAGAGCCAACTTTTCTTTGAGATCCTTCTCGAACCGTGAGCCGGCATTGACCATGGCCCGAGATCCGGGAAGAAATGATGACCGATGCAAGTTCTCGATGGACGGTCTTAAGCAGACTTGAAGATCCGCATCTGCTCATCCTTGGAGAGTGGCTCCATGATCTCTGAGAGTTTCCACTCCACCTTTTGTAGAATTCTCCTACACTTTCATCTCGCCTTTTGTTCGGTGGTGATTAAGTCCTCGCGACTGCCTCCCACTCTAAGTTGGATCGGCACTGTTCCAGAAGATGTTACCGATCCGATCCTGTGTGGCGATCCGCAGCTTGACCCTTAGAAACCACCGTAACGCCGAACTTTTAAGCGTATGCCGGAAGTGGTCGGCCATTTGCCGGAGGGTTGCTCCTTTTGCTCTCATGCCGAGAACGTAAGTGTCGATATGCGTTCGAGGACATTCGGTTCCGTCGAATCGGTCCATTTCCGCATTCTCGAACTTGGCAGGAGAGGCATGACCATTCCCGGATCTCGTGGATTTGAGCGTTTCCCGCTTTGAGCCGCTCATGGTGGCTTTCGTGTCTTTCATCCGTTCGACCATCCAGGCTAAGGTTGGGTCCAAATGGTGGACTTTGAGGCTCGGCGCCGGTGCTACCACATGAGCGGTAGTGATTGGAGGAGGAAGGCTTGGTATATGAGAATACACGGAGCCTTTTCGAATCAGATCGGGTTTGTCCCTGTTTAGGATTCGTGTATAGGCAAAGGGACGAACCCGTGAGGGTATTGAGGAATGTTGACATCTCGCTCGAGATGGTCCAAATGGTGCGCCGGTGGTATTGAGTGATAGGCGTAGCACCGGGCCGGCCAAAATGACAGGGTTGCCCTGAGAGGTGGCAACATGGAGCCTGGGTCGGCTGTTTCCTTGGTTGGAAGTCATCCCGTATGTTGGCGGGGGAGGAACCTGACTGAAGGTTTGGTGAACTGGCTTTGGGGAATCGTCATCCTCGACCAGGACAAAAGTACCATCTGACTGGGGGATAGCTGCTATACCTCGCTCATTCAGAAGCTGTACCACGAAATTCTGCTGATCTTCTTTCTGCCTCTTGTGAACCTCACAAGCCCGGATGGCTTCTTCCAAAGTCATATCTGTTACCGGTGGCGGGGGTCCGTCCCCGTCACGATTTCTCGGTGAGCTAGACATGTCGGAAATTCTGGCTGAGGGAACTGAGGGAACCGAAGAACTGTCTGACGCTGCCGTTACTGTGATCCTGGCAAGGCGCTGACCCGGAAATCTGAACCACTTTCTGCTCGCTGCAGGGAACGAAAGGAAGGGTTTAGGCTTCGGAAAGGGGTATTTGGCTCAAGGTTTCGGGCTTGTGCAATGTGCAGTTACCGATTAATGTTTACTTAAAGCGCATTTTCTCAGAGTCCTAATCGGTTGGAAAAGAGCAAGTCTTCTTTTTCGCAACTAATCCTAGAGCTCTAATCAGTGGATCTCGTCACTACGCTTATAAGCCCCTCGTTTCCATTGTAGATCATCTTTCTCAGGACGGACTATCCCGAGCGAGGTCTGATAAGGCAAGCGAGTTCCACCGACAAATGGAAAAGTGAACTTAAGGCTAGCTGATCACGCAAACTTTCGACGTGTGTGGCGTACGGGCCATAGTCGAGGTCAACGTCCTTAAGTTAAGGCGGGGATCGTGCCGAAATTTTGGCATGACCTCTCCTTACTCGCTTGTGGGAGAGACCTTTAGCTTTTAGCGTTGGCCAAGTTGTGGCTGGCACGGTACATACGACGAGGTTTGGTGACACGGCGTCACATTGAACCTTCGGGTATATTTTTCGGCAGAGCTCCGCGTCAAAGTCAGGGCTGAAGAGCTCAAGACTTCGGGTCGGGAATGACCTTTGGTCTTAATCTCTCGAGCTTGACTCGGAGCGGGGCCCGGCGTAAAAACATACACTTAGGCTTTATGACACGAGCTAAGCCAAAAACCAACCGGGGTCTCGGACAAAGTGTGACACAAAGAGTGCATGGATTACACGGGCTAGGATGGGATGTTTGGAATGACCCCGTGCGCCCCCGAAAGGCATATGGAAGGCCAATCGGGGTGCAACTAATAAGGCCATCCCGGGTTAGGGACGTAGTGTGCAGTGTTCCGAGGCAGCAAGTGCGCGTAGTGTGCGGTCCACTACAGTTCCTTTTCTGAGTAAAACAGAGATTTTTGCAGAATGTGTCTTAAAGCATTATGATGCGCAGTTCAAAAGACAACATGAAAATCAAACATGAATGGGGATGCACAAACATGGTATGATTTTGAAAAGTCGACAATGTAATGCCTTGGAAAAAAACCGTTCGAGGTTTGAAAGTAACACACGCACGAAAACGAGGAAGGGTAAACGAAAGTTTGACCCACGGAAGGCTTTTTTGAAAACAACGGTAGTTTTGAAAAAAGTATCTTTTCCCCAGCGGAGTCGCCAACTGAAATTACCCGATCTCTTTCGCGCGGCGGGGCGCGGAAAAGGCGGTTGTCTTTCGCGGAGGGTTGTGTCTGAGACCTCGCTTCATGGGAAGGAAAATGAGGAGTCGCCACGCAGTTTTTGTATTTTGAGCCCAAAACTTTGAGAAATGGCTTTTGAAGATGGTGTCGTTTTTATTGGTAGCAAAAACTTAGGAAAAGGCTTTGAAAACGGGGATCATTTTTATTGGTAGCAAAAACGAGTAAAAAGCTTTTTGAAAAAGGGGATCATTTTTATTGGTAGCAAAAATGAGTAAAAAGCTTTGAGTACCAGAGATTGTTAGGTTCGGAGGTCACGTTACGTTTTGGGAAGAGTATTACAAGATCACCCAAAACGCCTCGCATGACGAGTCTTTCTACCTTTCTCGAAAACGTGTGTGTGTGTGTGTATGTGATTTTGAAAAGGGTGCTTGAAGGACAAGCTTAATCTTGGTTTGAATGTCAAACGTTGATTAGGTGACTTTTGAAAATACGAGCGTTTGCGTGGCAAACGTCGGTTTTAAGACGGAAATGAGCGTTTGCGTGGCAAACGTCGATTTTGAACTGGGCAAGTCTTTGTTAACGAATTTTACGGGAAAAAACGTATTAAATGATTTTAAGTGTCAAATGGCGGCTTTTAGTTTGAAAGATGAGCGTTTGTGGGCCAAACGTCATTTTGCGCGTTTTGAAAGAGAGTTCGACGGGCGAACTCCGGTTTTGAACCGGGCATTACATTGTTAACGATTTTTACGGGAAAAATGCGTATTAAATGATTTGCGATCAACGAATCGGGTTGCGATTCGGACTTTGAAAAGTAAATACTATCAACGATCCAAACGGGTCGGACTTGTAAATGACAGTATTTAAAGCAGTGTCAACGGAATCAAACGATCCGGAATCGTAAATGACGATCAACGAAACCAAACGGCTCGGAATGGTAAATGACAATCGACGAGGCCAAACGGCTCGGAATGGTAAATGACGATCGACGAGGCCAAACGGCTCGGAATGGTAAATGACGATCGACAAGCCAAACGGCTCGGAATGGTAAATGACAGAAAGTAAATGACAATCAACGGATCGATCGATCCGGACTTGTAAATGACATAAAAGTAAACGGAACGGGGTCGGAACGCCGTTTTAACCCGTGATTACTTCTCTTACGGGAAGAGAAGAGGATCGAGGGGCTAAAACGTATCGAACCCCGTTAGACGGAGGCGTCTACATTTCAGTAACGACGTTCGAAACGGTTGTAGCGACTGGCGCGTAAACCGAGACGGAACGAGAGATTTAGAGAGAGGGAGTTATACCTATGGCTAAGGTCGACTCCTTTGGCTCGGAAGGTGTGTACGGGACACGGAAATGGGTTCGAAAGGTTGTTTCGAAGTTGTAAGGGGCGTATTTGATCGAAATACGAAGGTTTCACGCGAATCGAGACAAAACGGGTGCTCGGGAGGGGTGAAACTGGCTTGGGCCGTATGTGGAGTGATTTTTTGGAGTGATTTTGCCCTCTGTTGCCTTTGACAGCAACTTCTATTTATAGGGTGAAAATTGCAGTAGGAGTCCCACGGACTTGACCGAATTCCAGGGGGTTTTGGGTATTTTGGAAACTGGGGACTTGGCCGGCAATTTCATGGAAAGTGCACAGGGAGTCCGGCCGGACTAGGCTTGCAAACCAGGGGTATTTTGGTCTTTTGGCCTTGATTTGTGATTGAAAGGTGACTAGAGGGAGGTGGCATGTGTGCCACGTGCCCCCTGAGTCACCAGCTGAGGTGTCAACTTGTCCTCGGGTCCCGGTTTTGTCCGTTTTTTAAATAACAGTCCGGAAAATGTCCGAAACGCCCCCGGAAAGTGTCGGAAAGTGCGTTTTTCAGGGAAAGCCATGCTTTTAACGTGTGATGACACGTGTCAAGTAGGCTTGACGTCGGGATGCACGGGGCAGTCTCGGGACGTCTCGTTGGCTCGGCAACGGGGAGTTTAACGAGTTCCGGTTAACCTGGAGCGGGCCAGTTAACGGATTTCGGTTAACTTTCTGATGGATTTGACGATCCGGATTTGGGTACTTACACCAAGACGCGAAGGACCACGTGCAAAGTTTCGAAAAAACCATGAATATCCTCACCAAGGCCGATGACATGCTCTGCAAAGCTTTCGCGAGCACCTTCTCCGGAACAGCCTTGACCTGGTTCCGTGAGCTGAAAAAAGGTTGCATCGATAGCTGGAGAGGCATGAGGAGAATGTTCCTGGATCACTTTGCCCCTGCTGGAAGGAGGAAGAAGAGGTTGACTGACCTTGACAATATCGAGCAAGGGAAGAATGAGACCACCCTCAGTTATTACAATCGGTTCCGAACTATGGCGGAACAAGTAGAAGAAAGCCTCACTGACAGGGAGGTAATTGTTTGTTTCAACTACGGACTGAGATCCGGTCCCCTCATTTATGAACTCTCTGCCTGAGAACCTAAGTCCAAGGCTGATTTGTACAACGTGGCTTATGCCATTGCCATGGCTGAGGATAAGAGCAAGAAAAGGGGATCAGACAAGACGGAACCAGAAGTGGCTGGCACTCGCCACGCTTCTAATGACAATGGTAAGGGATCCAAGGGAAAGAATAGAACAAGGAGCACGGAGAAGCCTGAAATATTTACCCCTCTCACCAAACCCATCACTGAAATCATGCAGTTAGTAAACCTTCCCCCACCTCGTCCGCTGAGCGACAAACCAAAATTCCCTTGCGACACTTCTAAATTCTGTGATTTCCATAAAGACCATGGTCACAACACTGAAAGGTGCATCGCGCTCAAGCGCATGATCCAAAAGTGAAGATGACGACAAAAGCGAGGATGGGGAACAGTGGCCTCCTAGGGCCAAACTGCATGTGATCCGAGATGAGACAGTCTCCACAAGACAGCTAAGGAACCAGATCCATGAACTAAGCAAGGTATACCACGTTCCTTCTTTGTTTCATAAAGCGGAAGAGGTCATTTTCTTTTCTCCTAATGAATTGGCAGGGAGCCGTGCTGCCCATGAACAACCCTTGGTGATAAAGGATTGAATTGATAACGTGGAATCTGAAAGACTTCTTGTTGACACGGGGGCCTCCCGAGATATTCTATACTACTCTGCCTTCCAACAGATGGGCTTAAAAGATACCATGCTGGATCCTTATCATGGAAGATTGGAAGGTTTCACCAACCATAAAGTTGGTGCCAAGGGAACTGTTGAGCTGGAGCTAGAAGTCGGCGAACATCCCTTCCGATCCACAGCTACTGTCACCTTCGTAGTCATGGATCTAACAAGTGATTATCATGCTATACTGGGCATTCCAAATCAAGCAAAAATTGGGTTGGTCGCCTCCCTTCCTCACCAATGGGTCAAATTTCCTACTCGTGCTGGAATTGGATGCGTGAGGGCCACCGCTGTAAGTACCCCAATCTGGATCACCCCCTTTCAAACACACGGGAAACACCGCAGACTCATCAACGCAGTCTCGGAGACCTCTGGCACTCAAAACCCTCTCAAAACCTTCTCAAACCCCCAACCAAACCAAGGGAGGAGCCTTCCTGGGATAAAAAGGGACAAAAGGAACTTTTGGGAATTTTCAGGAAATTGAAAAAGCAACAATGGTCCGTACGGACCTCTTTGTTTCCATAATTACTGAATCCCCTTAAAGTCCACAATATTCCCTCAAATCCCGGAAGAAATGATTACCCTCTTGCTTATTTGGTCCGTACGGACCTCTTTGCATGCTGAGGTGGTCCGTACGGACCTTCTTGCATAGGGGACATCATCATTCCAGAATATTCACCATCATTGCAGATTCCCTCAAATCGAGGAAGTCCAAAATTCTGGATAACCTACAAGGTCCGTACGGACCTCTTTGCTCCGAAACTTTTACTATAAATAGAGGGCTCCCCCTCTCATTTTTCACACACCTCCCACTTCTCTCTTCCTCCCTAAGCCTTCTGGCTCCCCCTCTAAGTCCTTTCGAGGCACTCCCGACCCCTTTCGGATCCTTCCGAGGCCTTCCGAGCCCCCTCGAGGTGCTCCGAAGCCTCTCCGAGCGCTCTCGAGACGCTCCCGCGCTGCCCCGAGGCACTCTCGAGGTACTCTGAGGCCCCTCGTGGTACTCCGAGGCCTTGCCTGGTCTTTCCCACGGTGTCCCGGCTCTTTCCGAGTCAAACCGGCGATCCCAAACCACGCCGAACCTCTGCCCGAATCCAACCAACGATTCCAACGCACGCCGAACCTCTGCCCGAGTGATCCCGACGATCCCAACGCACGCCGAACCTCTGCCCGAACGCAGCCTGCAACCTCAACTCACGCCGAAACTCTGTCCGCAGACAACCGGCATCCCCGAAGCAATCCGGAACGCTACTCCGACCTCAAACACTATTCCCCTGCGGAAGACAGACACGAACCAACATTGGTAAGGCTTCCTTCCTATCCTATTTCAATACATTTCAATACATAGCATACAATGTAGACATCCGATACAGCATGCATTTTTAAAAGCACACACACACACACACAACATTTTAAAGGATATTAGGGGTATTCGAAAGAATCGTTTTAACGAGGCGACTCGGGTGAGCTCTAATATTCTAATATTCTCTTCCCGAGGAGTCATCTGACCTCTGAACTCAAAATCTCATCACACAAAAACAGTTTAAAATTATCTTTAAACTGATGCCCTTTTTCAATGTTTTGGGCTTAATGAAAACGGCGTGGCAACTCTACGAAATGCGAAAACAAACGGCGAGACATCGCTCCAACTACGAAAAAACGAAATGATGCCAGATGCCGGGGGAGCGAGCCTTATCAGATCCGGGTAATTTCAGTTGGCGACTCCGCTGGGGATATTTTGTTTTAAAAACTTTTAAACAAAACAAAAGATTTTTAAAATGATGATGAGGGTCAAACTTTCATTTTACCCCTTCCTTTAAACTATTATGTGTGTGTGCACGTGCTTCGTTTTTATTTTACAAAAAAAAATAAAAATACAAAAAAAAATGCATTATCATACATCTGTGCATACATTTAAAATTCTTCAAAAACTTCTGTTTTACTCAGAAAAAGAATTTTAGAGACCGCACACTACGCGCACTGCTGCCTCGGTTACACCGCACACTACTCACACTGCTGCCTCGGTTACACCGCACGCTACGCGCACTGCTGCCTCGGATACACTGCACACTACAACCCTCAACCCGGAGTGGTCTCAGTTGCAGTCCGTTAGGTCTTCCTAGGCCTCTCGGATGCGCACGGGATCATTCCAAACATCCCATCCTAGCCAAGCGTCAACCCTGCACGTTTGAGTCTTGAGTCACACTCTGTCCAGACTCGGTTGGTTTTTACCCAGCCCGTGTCATACAGCCTGGATACATATACCATGCCGGCTATTTTCTGAGTCAAAGCTCGGAACTCAAGATCCCTTGCGCAAGCAAAGCGATGAAAGGTCATGCTAAAATCTTGACCTGATCTTGATTTCCGAAGCTACGCCCAGACGATGTTCCGTCCCGGATATACATCCATGCCCACATGACACCATGTCATCAAGCCTTTGATACGTCAGCCATGACGATATGACCCAGCCAACGCCTAACGTCACAGATCCCTTGCGCAAGCAAGGTAAAGAGAGGTCATGCCGAACTCTTGACTTGATCTTGACTCAGTGGCCGGCTCGGTTCACTATTCACATGGCTAACGCATCAAAACGAACATGACAGGCTCGGTCCTTAGGTTCGGTTTTTTTTAGGCCGGTGGAAACCGCTTGCACTATAGGACCCTCGCCCGGGCCGTCCACCCCGGGATGTCGAAATACAGTGTGCAAAACGAGGGGCTTATAGCCGCACGTATGGTCTCCACCGACCCGGGATCTAGCATAGTTGCGAAAAGAAGAGCAATCTTTTCCAACCTACCTAGGACTCTGAGAAAACACTGTTTTAAGTAAATTAAAACAATAAAAAAAATAAAATAAAAGAAACGGAAACCGCATGCCACGTGAGCTTTCCCCCTTTTATCCCAAGAGGCCATTCCTGTGTCTAAACCTTACCCGTCACCCCCTCCAGCGAACCGAGAGTGGTTGAGAATACCCGGGAGCCGCCTTTTCAGTATCGAGGTCACAAGGTCCGACAGCCCTTCCAGTTCAACGGTCTACACCGTCCGCTACTCCCCCATGACGGGATCAACAGATAACAGTGAGGGAAATGGAACCCCGCCACTAAGGAACCTCCAGACAATGGAGGAGGTGCTGCGAGCCTTCGAAACCATCAAGAAGCGCCAAGAAGAGCAGCAAGCCTGGATTGTAGACACCTTACGTCTTCGAGGAACCGTTGCAGTTCCCCAACCTGACGGAACCTTTGTTCTCATAGAAGACGAAGACATACCGGCTCCCCCGGTCTCTCAAGGCTATCAGCAGGTCCCGCCTCCGCCAAGCTACGAGATCCCAGCAATGCTAAGCAGCTCTCACTCAAAGCTCCCTTCAGGCGTGGGCCAAGGCCCGACATGCCCGCCTCAAGACAGTCGCTTCCGGTTACGCACATCAAGCTCGCACTAACAAAGACACGTACGTGCTCGCTCCACTGCATCCCAATGCATCTCGGTATCCCCCAGGATTCAATCCTCTGCCTATATACGAGCCTCGCAGCCATAATCAGAAGTCTCCATGTCCACCAGGGACAGGCATCCCGAGCGGATATCCCGACATCTCAAGCTTGCCACCCGCTAGTCTGCCACTTGGGGCTAATGAATCATTTCCCCAATTCCCAAACACAAACCTCAGCGGACCTGGCAATCACGCCCCTAACTTCAGCACTCCAGGGTATGGGCTGGTATACACTCAACTACCTCCTCAAGACTCCCGAATGGCAATCCCATCAGCCAATCCACCTCCATCTTCGGTTTCTATCCCCGAGAACGGAAACCCGCCTCAACCTGCCGATCCCCACATGGCTTGGCTGATCGAGCAAATGAAGGACATGCAAGGCAAGCTAGCCAATTCCCGTAAGGACTCCCTCCTGCCTACTGATCCAAGCAAAGTGGTCCCGCTCCCTCCAAAATTCAGAATGCCAGAAATAGAGAAATTCGACGGGACAGAATGCCCAAAGACTCACATTGATACCTATGTCTTGGGTATGAGAGCTAAAGGAGCAACCCCTCAAGAGATGGCGGACCACTTCCAGCATTCTCTCAAATCCACAGCGCTAAGGTGGTTCCTCAATGTAAAGGCAGAAAACCGCTCTACGTGGGACCAAATCAGCGAGATCTTCCTGGAGAAGTATCGCGCCAACCTTGAGTGGGAGACAAACCGCCACGATCTGCAAGCCACTGAACAAAAGGATGATGAACCCGTTGGCGAGTTCTACAAAAGATGGAATTGGAAGCTCAGTGAGATAATGGATCCACTTTCCAAAGAAGAGCAGATGGACATCTTCCATTCTTGCCTCAAGCCATCCTTGAGGACCTTGATTAGCCATCACTTCTATCCAGATCTCCGTGCCATGGTCAACGCTGGGACTAAGTTTGAGAAGACTCTGAGCCTTCAGAAGACAACAGCAACCCCTGCTTCATCCTACCGCTATCGGACAAGCCTGGCAAATTCAACTCCTGCCCCAAACAAAGGGAAAGAAACAGCCGGAACAGTACACTACATCCAGAATGGAGCTCAAGTAAACCGTGATCAAGCAGCTCCAAGGAATAACAATCCTCCTCGCTTCCCACAGTTCCAGCATCTTGACAACCTCGAAATGCCCCTGGGCCAAGTATTTGAAGCTTTGGTGAAACGAAATCTTCTCAAGCCTCTCGAGAATTTCCAACCAAAGACTCCCAAGCCCAACATGGATATGAGCAAACACTGTGCCTTCCACAACTACCCCGGCCATACCACCGACAATTGCTTCGTGCTCAAGCAGGTGATCCAAGGGCTAATCGAGGAAGGAAAATTGGAACGCCCTCGTGGCCCCAATACCATCGGAAATCCCTTCCCCCAGAATGACAAGGTAAACACGATAGCCTTTGACGAAACTCCAAGTGAAGGCAGACCTCCTGCAATCTTGGAAACCGTCAGTATGATGTCTCGCTACGACTGGGAACGTGAAACCAGAATCAAAAGGTCTCGTGACAGGGAATCCAGACAAGAACGCCCAAGGGCAACGGTCTCCCTACGATCTTTGCCCCAGCCAAGGCATACCAATGGATGGATCGAATACTCCCCAGAGAAGACTGAGTCAAATGGCAGCACGGAAAGTGGTTTAGCCTTCACAGACGATGACTTGCCGATATGCGAGAATCGACACAATGAAGCCCTGCTCATCCTCATAAAAATAGAGATGTTCTTTCTTCCGAGCGTCTTGGTTGATAACGGCTCCGCAGTCAACATCATCACCATGAACACACTGAAGCGACTCCGTATTGATCGCTCCCTGATAAGGCCTTCACCCCGGGTAATCCGAGCCTACGACTCCACTGCACGACCAATCGTAGGAGTCATCAATCTGAGGATCCAATTCGATGCACAACTTGAGTCGGTAGAATTCCAAGTCGTGGAAATCAAGCCGACTTTCTCTGCCTTGTTGGGACGACCTTGGATACATCAGATGAAAGCGGTATCATCTACTCTTCACCAATGCGTGAAATTCATCAATACCAATAGAGTAATTGAAGTGATCCGCGGAAGCAGTACAATGGCAAGTGCTTGGCCAGCAAGCTACGATCCAGAAGAAGGTCCCGACATGACCGAATACTCTTCTCCGGATGGGTCTCCTACCCTGTCCCGCTACGAAGTGGATCCTTACATCCACGCTTTAAGCCGCGATGAGTTGGAAATCGAAGAGCTCATGGGTCAAGACGACAACTCTGATATATGTGACTGTGAAGAATGCCTAAGAGAGGATCAAGAGATGGATGCCCAGATGGAGATTGATCGAGGAGTAGACCCTTACTTCGCCGAAAACCCTCTTGCAAATTGGCTCATCACCGCTCCATTGGTACAGGACAACCCACTGGTCGACACTCTCGGATCTCACGGGGACAGCCATCACAGCATAGTTCAGTTCAACATTCCGGTGTCAGACCTAGACGAGTATTGGAGCAACCTCCTCCAGAGTCTAATCAGGGAAGGAGAGATAGCATGCCCTCTCCAATCAGACATTGTAAACGTTGTCCAAGCAAAGATCCCAGATAAAGAGGCAGATTCTATGAAAATGATCAACATCAGCAAGAATCAACTCCGAATCAGCGAATGCTTTGCCCTCCTAGAAGTAGCCCTCAGCGACTTCTATCATCAAAGACCTCCAAGGACTGGTAACAATACTAATGGAGGGACATCATCAGGGGAGCAACCAAAAACCTCCGCGATCTGGTTCGAAATCGAACCCCATGCAAGCTATTTTCCGGGACTCGTGCCAAATTGGCCACCAGAGCCATCACCACTCCCTCTAGAGCTACATCCTGCCAAGAGTAATGAAGCCTGGTCCAATCCCTCGTCGCCTATAGTCTAGCTTCGAGTCTTGTTGTCTTTGAATACACATCTTTTGAGTCTTCTGACGGCTTTATGCCCAACGATTGTGAGTCTTTGATCAACAATGTACAGTCTTTACGCTTTCAATAAAAGGTCCGACCTTCCTAAAAATTTCTTTCATTGCATCTTTAACAAATGATGAGTTAATTAATCAAAACAATTAATAACAAATCATCTATACAAAGAAGCAAACACATTAATTGAATAAATGCATCAAGCAAACATCTAAGCATGCTGTCAAAAGAGAGAAAAACCGTGCCCAAGCTGTCGAGAAGGTTTTAATCACAGCGATTTGCAAGATTGCTGAAGAGCCAAAGAGACGCAAGTCCAACGCCATTTCCAGCACAACCAGATCTTTCAATACCTCAAGAACGAGGAAGGTCAACACAGAGAAGGAATCAAAACCAAGAGCATCATGGCCCTAAAACGCCTCGCCTCTCACTTTGTCATCCTTGGGGACATGTTGTACAAGAAACGCTACCATGGATCACTCCTACGTTGCATCAGCCAAGAAGAAGCAAGCAAGTTCATGAACGAAGTCCACAATGGGGCTTGCGGTCCCCACGTGAACGCCAGAGCCCTGATGCAAATCATTCACAGGATGGGTTACTACTGGATCTCCATGGAAGCAGACTGCATACACTTCGTCCGAAGCTGCGACAAGTGTCAACGGTTCTCCAACCTCAATCATCTACCTCCCCACGACCTATACTGCATGACTACACCTTGGCCCTTTGCCACTTGGGGAATTGACGTCATCGAAAAAATCGCTCCGCCAGGCAGCAACGGTCACGAGTTCATCTTAGTAGCCATCGACTACTTCACCAAATGGGTCGAAGCCAAGTCCTACAAAGTACTCACCTCCAAGAAGGTCGCGCATTTCCTCAAGGAAAACATCATCTGCCGATACGGCATCCCAAATGAGGTCATATCAGACAACGGCTCACACTTCGAAGGGGAATGCGACAGATTGTTGGCCGAATTCAAGATCACGCGCCACAAATCTTCTCCCTACCGGCCACAAACAAATGGCGCCGTAGAAGCAGCAAACAAGACGCTCGAACGGATCATCCGAAAAATGACCACCCGAGGACGAGATTGGCCCGAGAAGCTGCACCTTGCACTTTGGGGCTACCGAACATCAGTCAGAACAGCCACGGGAGAAACCCCATTCGCCCTGACGTACGGGATGGAAGCAGTCCTTCCCATCGAATTGGAAATTCCCTCACTCCGAGTGCTACTCGAAAATGACATCAACGAAGTTTAATGGCTCCGAAGCCGACATGACGAGTTGGCTCTGCTAGACGAGCGACGACTAAAGGCCATGGAACACGTCCGAGCCTACCAAAGCAGAATGGCTAGAGCTTTTGAAAGGAAAGTCAAGTCTCGAGACATCAGGGAAGGCGACCTTGTACTCAAAGAAAAGCCCCCCACTCGAACCAACCCACTGGGAAAATGGGAACCAACGTGGATCGGCCCTTTCGTGGTTTAAAAGATCTTCTCCGGAGGAGCCATGAAGCTGACAGACCTAGACGGCAATCCCTTCATGAATCCAGTCAACGGAAGCAAACTCCGCAGATACTTCGCCTAAAGAAGAACAACTGTGCATCTCTTGGCACTCCATGTAGTGTCGAACTACGCAGACCTGAGCCCTCTAGTCCGGGGGAACGTAGGCAACCTTAATTGGTCCGGTCTAAAAATACACAAAAAAGTCAAAAGTTTGAATGTCGATCAAGACCTCCATCAAATTGCACACTTTCCAGGAGCATGCCCCCACCATCACCCTGACCAAGTCAAACAGCGGCGGCAACATCAAAGGACATCCGAGGGTCACTCAGCATCAAACGACTTACTCATGTCTGCTTCCAAGCCAGGGGCTTATCTTCGCCTTCGCGCGCTTCAAAAAAAAAAAAAAAAAAAAAAAAAAAAAAAAAGAGAGCTCGAGCAAGGGCTCACAAAAAACAAAACAAAAGAAGCTCAAGCAGAAGCTACAAAAATAAGGTCAAGATGTCCGACGCCAACAAGAGGCAAGGAAGCTACGAAAAGGACCGTCAAAACAACCTGTCAGGGGATCATTCAACCTCCCGAACACATAGCCCAAGCAAAGGGGATTGCCGTCAGGGCCCAGGCCGTTTCAGTCTGCAAATGCAACAGAAAGCTCCAAAGATGGACGCCGCCAAGGTTCACAAAAGACACAAAAGCGAACAAGAGATCTTGCGTCTCGACAAAGCTTTAAAAGTAAATCACAAATCACTAACGGTTACAACATTTCTTGATGAGTTCAAGCACGGTCTACTCTCAATGTTCACAACATGCTAAAAAACACCTTAATACATTTAACAAATAATGTGTTTGCAATGCAATGAATGGATACCTAGGAGGTCATTCCGCGCCTTCTGCGCTTGTCCCCTCGCCATTCTTTCCTTTCTTCCCTCGTCCCCGGCGAGTCTTCTTTCGCTCCACGTGAACCAACTCTGCGTCTCTCAGTCCGAGATCAGGGGTCCTCCCCGTAGAGTCAAATAATCCAGCAGCTCTCAGGGCTTTATTCGCCCGTGCTTCGGCTCGGATCTCCTCCCTGCGAGTCTGCAAAAGAGGACCTCTCCCCGTCAGTCGGTCAACTCTAGTCTCGTAGTCAAACAAAGTGTCTCGCGTCACATCCAAAGGGTCGACTGTGCTTCGGCACTCCTAAGGCAATAGCTACTACGGCAGCCTGTGTCCTGTAATCGCTCTACGCTGCTCTCCACAGCCACTTGGGGATCGCCCAACACGTTGCTCATACCGGGCCAACCGAGTCGTCAATACGACACTCTCCCGACGTCTAAGGAGCACCACAGAAGGGAAAGCGGAATACTTCCATACCCTCGTAAAATACAAGAAAGCACCGGAGTGCCATACAAAGAGGAACTATCTCCGCAGTAGCAAGGTCATCCCAGCCCAACAAAGGCTCCTGCTTCATCCCAAACTGCCGGGAAACAAGCGACGGAATATAGAAGGAGGACCAAGACAAACCTGGAACTCTGACAACACAGGACCCTTCCTGAAAGATCCTCCTAGTCTCAATTCCCCAGTGCGGAACCCACCAGCGAATCTGATGCGTACCAAGCTGTGCCATCCATCTCTCCCAGGCGGACTGATCCATATCCAACACAAGAGGTCGCTGAGCAAATGACCACGGACTAAACAATGCCGGAGCCTCGGGCATGGCCTGAAGTCTCTCTCGCAGCCACAAGGTGAGCAAAGCGGGGCTTCCCCCTCTCATGAACCGATCCCCAGTCGCCAGACGATCAATACCATGAAGAGTCTCCCCCAGCACCAACGGGACAATATCCTCTCCAACTCTGCAGTGCCCAACCACATCAAGCAAAGCGCCATCACAAATGCCGAGGGAGCTGACCATGAAATGTGTCGCTATCACGCACAAGGCAAATGCATCCCAAGAAACATCACTCTCATCATCAACCATGAACCGCTCCGGCAGCGCAGAAATGTCAATATGACCCGAATCAAGGATCATGCCCTGCACTTCTTCCAACGAAGATCGAAGAAAGCCTGCCAGCTTCACGCTCACGGCAGCACCACCAATCAAAGGAAGCGAGATGGCCTCCACCTCCGGTCCTCCAATCAAAGCCCGAAAATCCTCGAAAGTGAGCACCAGTTCGTTGTAAGAGAAGCAATACACATGCCTCCTAACATCCCAGAACTTCGCGGCAGCCCGCAGCAACTCCCAATCAGGAACCAACTCCTTAAAAGACCAAATCGAGCAAAGACGAAACCTTACCTCGAAAGCCCGTCTCTGATGCCTCATACGACGTCTCATCCACATTTTCAGCTGCTCAAGGAAGAGTGCTTGCCTCTCCTGCGAAAGCCTCGGCGAAATTCTTGGAAAATACGAAGAATCCATGGCAAAAATGGAGGTTCCTAGAGAAAATGGGAAGAAAGCTCGAAAATGGCTGCAAATGGCGGAATGGGGAAAGTCCAGACACTGGAAAGCATTTATGTCCTCCCAAAAAGCAAGGTTGGTCCGTACGGACCTCTCTGCAATGTAGGTCTGTCCGTACGGACCTCTTTGCAATCAAAAACCATTTCCCCAGCAAACAGTACAACAACCACTGTCCCCAACAGGACCTTGCCCCAAATTGCCCAAACACTGGCCAAAACCATTCCCGGCAAGCATACACTATCCACAAACGCACCCTCAGCTCACGTGGCATGCACAAAAAAATAAAATAAATAATAGCAACAATTCCTAGGACAATTCCCGGGAATCACAAAAATGACATTACATCTTAAAGTGAAATACTGTTGCCATGCAAATGCGAGTGTTTTATTACAGGTACCCATAAATGTCTGTTGCTAAACAAAAAGAAAAAAAAGGGAGATGATATGGAAAGAGGGAAAGCAAATGAATACTAATCAGATCCCTCAGCATCATCATCCTCGCCAAGATCCTCCAGAGAAAAGTCGGGCATCCCGATGAACTCGCCCGCCACATCCTCGTCGTCAGAGTACCGAGCACCCGCCGGAGGCTGCCACTCAAAGTAATCCGAAGGATCAAATCCGACGAAAGGATCGAAGAAAGAAGGCTCCGAGGATCCCTCACCCTGTGCGCCATGCGGAGGGAGGAACTGATAAAAAGGCTGCTGCCCCGGAGCTCCCGAAGACGTCCCGGCATCCATGCTATGCCGCCCCCGCGAAGGCCCCTCCTGCTGTGGCTCCGGCTCGGCCCTCGGTGGAGGAGCATCAACAGAATGCCTCGAAGGCATCGGCTCATACGCCGGCACACGTCGCGAAGACCGACAAGACAGCTTCGACGCCATCTTCTTCGCAAAAGAACGCATCGCCACGTAACGGCGGGTCAGCGTATCAAAGGCTCTCCCCGGGACCTGCACAAGCAAACAGCCAAAGAAACGCTCAGCAATACAGTTATGCTCAACAACAAAAAGAGAAAAATACAGAAAAGATGCCAAGATGGAAAAGAGTAAGCACACTCACCGATCTATCAGGATCCACTCGGTATGCTGCAGGAGGCTGCTCAGGAACGGGTACAGACACCCTCCTCCTCGATCCGTCCCCACGGACATACGTGAAATCCGGCCCCGGCATCGAAACCTCTGGGGGAACCTGCGGACCAGCCTCCCTCTCCCTCGCCAATACCTGCGGCGTCCTCAACTTCCTCCTAACGAAGGCCCCGTACTCCTCTCCATACAGAATAAAATCCTCGGCACCCACACCGCCAAGGTACCTCTCAAAATCCAGCACATCCATATCCCGGGAGTCAAGCATCCCAAAAGAAGGATCCTTCGGAGTCACGGGAAGCACACCTGGGCCATGCTGCCAGAAGACCCGCTCTCCCAGATACATGACATCACAAGTCAAGCCCCGCAGCATCTTTCGCTGCGCTGTCACCTCAGGAGCCCCCTCGAACTCATCACCCTCATACCGAGTCCACGGGAACAACACAAACCCCTCATAGCTACCTCTCTCCAAACGCTCCTGCACCTCCCCGTAGGTGATAGTGAGCTTCCCTCGACTGGTCCTCCTCCTCCTAGCCGTACGAGCCCAGCCTAGCATAGCAGGATACGCAGCAATCGCCCCAGGATCTCTATCCCACGGGAAGCACTGAAAAATCTCATAGAACCACACCTGTGACAAAAGCAAAAAAAGGGCTCAGTACAACAGAAGACGGAGAAACGACAAGTTGCTAAATCAAAAACAGCAATAAACTCATACCTCCAGAGCAAAGTCAAAACAGGCCAAAGAACTGGCCACCCCCCGGCTAAACCGGTCCAAAGAGAAGTAGAGCTCAACCAAGCCTGCCTCGCCCCAAGCAATGTCACAAACCCTCCTCAGATCAATCAAGCTCTCCAACAGAGCAAAAGGAGCTGCAGTCGCATGATTCGAGAACAAAGTCTCGGAGAGGGCAAACCATAAGAAGGAGCGCGCCAGCTGCTTCGCCGTCACCTGGCCGGTACCCCGAGCATAGGCCCCGATACTGGCCGTGATCCTCAGCTCCACATCGCTGTACAACATGCCCAGGCCCCTGCGAGGACGAGGCTCAAAGCCCAGCAGCTCGGTCAGCACATCATCAGCTATCATATCTCGCCACCGCACTGGCCCTCCTTTGAAGGAAAGCCCGGTGATCGCAGCGAAGTCGGTAGGCGTCACTATCACCTCTCCCCAGCTCAGATGGAAGGTGTGGGTGGTATCCCACCAATACTCAGAAAGGCCGAGGAAGATGCTTTTGTTCTTCCTCGTGTCAGAAACCCCAGCCAGGTTCTCCACAAACACACCCAGGCCAGAAGCATATACCAGCCTCCTGGGGCTCGGCCCGCCATCCACAGAAATATCCGGCATCCGCTGCCACAACTCTACCACCGGCCGTCAGCGTAAGATCGGTCCTCGCCCACTCAACGGCAATTCAACCACCGGCCGTCAGCGTAAGACCGGTCCTCGCCCACTCAACGGCAATTCAACCACCGGCCGTCAGCGTAAGACCGGTCCTCGCCCACTCAACGGCAATTCAACCACCGGCCGTCAGCGTAAGACCGGTCCTCGCCCACTCAACGGCAATTCAACCACCGGCCGTCAGCGTAAGACCGGTCCTCGCCCACTAACGGCAATTCAACCACGGCCGTCAGCGTAAGACCGGTCCTCGCCCACTCAACGGTAATTCAACCACCGGCCGTCAGCGTAAGACCGGTCCTCGCCCACTCAACGGCAATTCAACCACCGGCCGTCAGTGTAAGACCGGTCCTCGCCCACTCAACGGCAATTCAACAATCGGCCATCAGCGTAAGCCCGGACCCCGCCCACTCAACGGCAAAACAAGCACAAGAAGGAGCCAGCACCTCCCAGCACAAAACTCAAGGCACAAGAAGCCTCCAAGACGCTCAACGGCAACACTTTCTCAGCAGAAAAAACCCCTACAAGGTCACGCATCCCCAGCAGATGAATACCGGCCATCCAAGTAAGCCCGAACTCCTTCCCCAGCAAGTCAAAAAGGGAATCCTTGCAAGCCCCTACAAGGCCACGATAATCCCCAACGGATGAACACCGGCAGTCATCGTAAGTCCAACCTTCTCCCCAACATGCAAAAACGCAAAGGCATCTACACCTCTCGCAATCAAAGCACAAGGCAGCCATGCCTCCACAACTGCGGCTAGAAGACGGTTCAAAGTCCTCGCGCATAACATCAACTGCGGCTAGAAGACGATTCAAAGTCCTCGCGCATAACATCAACTGCGGCTAGAAGACGGTTCAAAGTCCTCGCGCATAACATCAACTGCGGCTAGAAGACGATTCAAAGTCCTCACGCATGGCATCAACAGCAGCCAGAAGACGATTCAAAGTCCTCAAGCATGGCGCAACCACAATCAGAAGACGATTCAAGTCCTCACACATATCCCCAGCCCGGAAGGCTTTAAACCACTCAGTTCGGGAGACTGTATAAATCAGCCAAACTACTATCCCCAGCCCGGAAGGCTTTAAACCACTCAGTCCGGGAGACTGTATAAATCAGCCACATCACTATCACCAGCCCGGAAGGCTTTAAACCACTCGGTCCGGAAGACCGTATAAACCTCCCAAATCACTATCTCCGGCCCGGAAGGCCTTAAACCACCCGATTAGGAAAATCGTAAAATTTCCATCCCAGGACGCCACCATGTCCTCACAATTGACCTCGACGGTCACCACATCTTAGGACGCCACCCCGTCCTTATCACAATTGACCTCGGCGGTCACACAACACTTGAGGGCACCACCACGCCTGCACTCACAATTTCACGATCTCTGAACTACGACCAGGCTTGATTCCCGCCAGGGATACGTAGGAATCCTATCACAGGGTCCAGCCATCGACCTATGCGGTCACCCAGGACACCACCACGTCCTGACCTCGGCGGTCACACAGCACTTCAGGGCACCACCACGCCCGCATTCACAAACACTCACCCCACACCCGAACTACGACCAGGCTTGATTCCCGCCAGGGATACGTAGGAATCCTATCACAGGGTCCAGCCTATCGATCTATACGGTCACACAATAGGACACCACCACGTCCTCACATTGACCCTCACGGTCACTTCCTCTCCCAGCACGCGATCCAGATTAGGACCCTTATCTTGTCGGCGACCCCACTTCTTTCATAAGTGACGTCGTCGAGGGGCTTCTATAAGTACCCCAATCTGGATCACCCCCTTTCAAACACACGGGAAACACCGCAGACTCATCAACGCAGTCTCGGAGACCTCTGGCACTCAAAACCCTCTCAAAACCATCTCAAACCCCCAACCAAACCAAGGGAGGAGCCTTCCTGGGATAAAAAGGGACAAAAGGACCTTTTGGGAATTTTCAGGAAATTGGAAAAGCAACAATGGTCCGTACGGACCTCTTTGTTTCCATAATTACTGAATCCCCTTAAAGTCCACAATATTCCCTCAAATCCCGGAAGAAATGATTACCCTCTTGCTTATTTGGTCCGTACGGACCTCTTTGCATGCTGAGGTGGTCCGTACGGACCTTCTTGCATAGGGGACATCATCATTCCAGAATATTCACCATCATTGCAGATTCCCTCAAATCGAGGAAGTCCAAAATTCTGGATAACCTACAAGGTCCGTACGGACCTCTTTGCTCCGAAACTTTTACTATAAATAGAGGGCTCCCCCTCTCATTTTTCACACACCTCCCACTTCTCTCTTCCTCCCTAAGCCTTCTGGCTCCCCCTCTAAGTCCTTTCGAGGCACTCCCGACCCCTTTCGGATCCTTTCGAGGCCTTCCGAGCCCCCTCGAGGTGCTCCGAAGCCTCTCCGAGCGCTCCCGAGACGCTCCCGCGCTGCCCCGAGGCACTCTCGAGGTACTCTGAGGCCCCTCGTGGTACTCCGAGGCCTTGCCTGGTCTTTCCCACGGTGTCCCGGCTCTTTCCGAGTCAAACCGGCGATCCCAAACCACGCCGAACCTCTGCCCGAATCCAACCAACGATTCCAACGCACGCCGAACCTCTGCCCGAGTGATCCCGACGATCCCAACGCACGCCGAACCTCTGCCCGAACGCAGCCTGCAACCTCAACTCACGCCGAAACTCTGTCCGCAGACAACCGGCATCCCCGAAGCAATCCGGAACGCTACTCCGACCTCAAACACTATTCCCCTGCGGAAGACAGACACGAACCAACATTGGTAAGGCTTCCTTCCTATCCTATTTCAATACATTTCAATACATAGCATACAATGTAGACATCCGATACAGCATGCATTTTTAAAAGCACACACACACACACAACATTTTAAAGGATATTAGGGGTATTCGAAAGACTCGTTTTAACGAGGCGACTCGGGTGAGCTCTAATATTCTAATATTCTCTTCCCGAGGAGTCATCTGACCTCTGAACTCAAAATCTCATCACACAAAAACAGTTTAAAATTATCTTTAAACTGATGCCCTTTTTCAATGTTTTGGGCTTAATGAAAACGGCGTGGCGACTCTACGAAATGCGAAAACAAACGGCGAGACATCGCTCCAACTACGAAAAAACGAAATGATGCCAGATGCCGGGGGCGCGAGCCTTATCGGATCCGGGTAATTTCAACCGCCAAGGACTTCTTGGAGCATGTCGTGCAAAGCCGGAAGAAATCCAAAAGCGTGGAGATAGACACCCCGAGGACAATATCAAGATCTCTAAGTCCTTGAAAACTACCCATACCAGCTCTAAGATAAGCAATATCCGTGAGGTCCTAGAAGAAGAGCCTATGGTCCTAGAAATTGCAGCTGACCAGGGCCCAGTTCCGTAAGTCTCTGAGGCAGATCCTGTTCTCGTCAACGGCCAGAACTCGGGGCCAACAATGACTCGAGGATAGCCGATCAGCCTGACGTTGACGAACTAATGGAAGAGGAAGGCCTCAATGTGAACAATAACGAGGGTAGGAGGATTAGAGAAATCATCATCAAGTCCCTGGAATTTCGAGACGGTCCTGAAATGGAGCCTGTGGACGAACTGGAAGAGGTAGTCATCAATCCTGACTATCCTGAACAAAAAATTAAACTCGGGGTCCAGCTATCTCCAGAAGAGAAAGAAGAAATCATCTCCCTCTTAAAAAACAGTCTCGACGTCTTTGCTTGGAGAGTCGAAGACATGAGGGGGATTAATGAAGAAGTAGCCCTCCACCACTTGGAAGTTGATCCATTGGCAAAAACCATCTCACAGACAAGGAGAAATTTTGCAAGGGACAAGGAGGAAGCTATCAAAGAAGAGGTGCAAAAGTTACTTAGCGCCGGAATTATTCGTGAAGTAAAATACCCCGTTTGGTTGGCCAATGTAGTAATGGTGAAGAAGCAAAATGGGAAGTGGTAAATGTGCATAGATTTCACTGATCTTAACAAGGCCTGCCCTAAAGACAGTTATCCTCTCACCAGAATCGATAAATTGGTTGACTCCATTGCTGGACACCAAACACTCAGTTTCCTAGATGCCTATTCAGGCTATCATCAGATCAAAATGGCGAAAGAGGACATCGAGAAGACGGCCTTCCAAACACCTGGGGGGAATTATTGCTATGTCATGATGCCCTTTGGGCTCAAAAATGCGGGTGCCGCGTATCAACGTATGGTGAATGAGGTATTTGGTGCACGGATAGGCCGTAACATGGAGGTTTACATTGATGATATGGTCATAAAGACCAAGGAGGGCAGTCACACCCCTGACCTGGAAGAAACAATAAATAACCTCAGCCAACAACATGAAGCTCAACCCAAGTAAATTTGTATTTGGGTTAACATCTGGAAAGTTCTTGGGCTTCATGGTGTCACAAAGGGGAATAGAGGCGAACCCCGAGAAGATCAAAGCCCTAATTGACATGAAGGAACCTACTAGCATCAAGGAGGTTCAAAGATTAAACGGAAGAATAGCGGCACTTGGAAGATTCATAGCCAAATCCGCCGAAAAGTCACTGCCATTCTTCAAGGTACTGAAGGGTACCAAGAGCTTCTCCTGGACTCCCGAATGCTCAAAATCATTCCTCCGGTTGAAGGAGTACTTGGGTTCCCCTCCCTTGCTTAGCAGTCTGATTACTGGTGAGATGCTGTATATATTCCTAGCCGCCACAGATCATGCAGTCGCAGCTGTTCTTGTTCGAAATGATGAAGGAACACAGAAGCCAGTATACTATATATCAAAAGCACTGTTAGATGTGGAGAGCAGATATTTCAACATAGAAAAGATAGCGTACGCACTAGTTATTACCTCAAGGAAACTACGTGCCTACTTTTCAGCGCATCCCATCACCGTAAACACCAATGAACCATTGAAGAAGATCCTGCACAAGTTAGACGGCTCCGGACGTCTCCTGAATTGGTCTATCACTCTTACTGAGTTTGATATCACTTACCAACTAAGGAAGACCCTCCTGGCATAGCCCTTGGTTGACTTGATGGTTGAGACCGCCTTCATGGGTGAACACCTCCCCACTTCCCGTAAGCAAAGTACTTTGGAAGAAGAAGAGTCTCCCATCGAACTCCCATCCAACTGTTGGGTCCTATACACGGATAGATCAGCTACAAAGGAGAGAAGCGGAGCTGGAGTTGTACTAGCAAGTCCGGAAGGAGAATACACCATGCAAGACATTATCCGATTCAAGTTCTCTGCCTCCAACAACCAAGCTGAATATGAAGCTCTAATATTTGGTATCGAGTTGGCCTCCTATTATGGAGCAACCAAGGTGGCGGCATTCTGTGACTCCCAACTTGTTGTCAAAAAAGTGAAGGGAGAGTATAACACCCAAAATCCCACCCTTACCAAATATACAGACCTTGTCCTAGACATGGCGAAGAAGATGGAATTTTTTGAGATCAAGCAAACAGGCAGGGAAGATAACCAAATTGCAGACGTTCTATCTAAACTAGCGACTATGGATGTGTCTGAGTCTAACTCCAATCCATACGTAGTTTTTGCTGAAGAACCCGCATATGAAAGGCTACAAGTCATGCTCCTAGATGGAGAGGAGAGATGCTGGATCGATGACTATATAGACTACATCGAGAAGAGCCAACTCCCGAAAGATGAAGCACAAGCCAAACTTATCAAGAAGAGGTCACCAAGGTTCGTTGTGATGAACGGAGTCCTCTATCGAAGATCTTTCACTAAGCCCCAACTGAGGTGTGTCTATCCTAAGGAAATTGAGAACCTCTTGGCGGAAGTACATGAAGGTGTTTGCGGCGGACACCCGGGGGCCAGAACCTTAGCTGACAAGATCATCTCGCTAGGTTATTATTGGCCAAACTTGAGGGAGGACGCGCACGCCTACGTTAGAAAATGCGATAAGTGCCAAATATTCTCCGACATTCCCAGGCTACCGGCAGTTGAGCAAACACTTGTAATACCTACGTGGCCATTTGATATGTGGGGGATCAACATCATTGGACCCTTCCCTCCCGCCCGAGGCAATTGCAAGTACGTGATAGTAGCTGTTGATTACTTTTCCAAATGGATAGAAACGAAGGCATTGGCCAAGATAACGGAAGAGAACGCAATCAACTTTGTCCACGACTACATCTGGTGTCAATTTGGCCTCCCTCACACAATTGTTTCTGATTATGGACTCCAATTCTCTACGGCATTTACAACGGAGTTGGCAAGGGTAAAAGTCCGTCATGCAAAGTCATCCGTAAGTAGACCTCAAGGCAACGGACAAGCAGAAGCTGCTAACAAGTTGGTCCTAACAGCCCTTACTAAGAACCTTGAAGGACGAGAGGGCAGATGGTTAGACGAACTTCCCCTAGCCTTATGGGCTGTTCGCACAACCACCCGGGGGCCAACCGGGGAAACCCCATTCGCACTAACCTTCGGTTCTGAGGCTATGGCACCAGCTGAGATGGCCATCCCTACTGTGAGAAATTCCCATTATGATGAGCAAGTCAACAAGGTTAATAGGCTCCTAGACCTAGACCTTATAGATGAAAAACGACTAGCTGCACAGATGAGGATGGTAAACTATAAGCAAAGGACCAAGGCATACCATGATAAGAGGGTCATCAGAAGAGTATTCCAAGTAGGCGATTGGGTACTTAGAAAAATCAAAGCAACTAGTCGGAAGGTAGAACAAAACAAGCTCTCCCCAAATTGGGGAGGTCCCTATATTATAACTCAAGTCATTCGAGAAGGGACCTACAGATTGAAGACTAAGGAGGGAAAAGAGCTCAAGCATCCATGGCATTCTGACAACCTTCGAAAGTATCATCATTAGTATTTTTACTTTTTGTAATAGATTAGCTTCCAATTATTAGTCTTTACCTTTTCAGTATGGTAGGATTGCAGTTCGATGTAATCAAAATTCAGTTTATGAAATTTACTTCTTCAAACATGCAAAGCAACTGCCACTACTAACACATGGGAAGACGAGGATCCTATCCACGACTCTTCAACACACGGTACAACGAGGACCAGGTCCTCGGCCTTCAAAAATATCAAAGTCAAAACGACTACCTGACCAACATTCAAAAATTCTAACAGCCAAGACCGAGAACCCCTTCTCGCCCTACTGGCTTACCTTACGTCTTGACGAGGGTCCACCTCGACTCAATGACTAAAGGTGCCAACAGTCAAGAGCGAGGACCTCTCCTCGGCCTGTTGACTCGCCTCACGTCGAGACAAGGAAACACCTTGTCACAACGACTACAGGCCTCCCACCTCTAAAACCTGTGTACGAGTCATCTTCCTCGGCACAAGGAGATGACAAAGAAGAAAATACCCTAACAGTCAAGACCGAGGTACCTTCCTCGGCCTAATGACTTGAGGTTCAGTCAAGACCGAGGAACCTCACCTCGGCCTGATGACTCATCTATGGGCACGGAACGAGGAACCTTCCTCGACTTCCCCCCAAAGCAAGACTTGTACCCGTGCAGAGCCCACAAACAAGCAGTCAAATAATTCATAATAACATTACGACATGAATTGAAACAAAAGGACTTTACATTACTATTCAAAAGGAAAATATACAAGTCCTAGCACTATTACATACCAAAAGAAAAGAAAAATTCTACGTAGCTTTGTCGGTGAAAGGATTTTCCAAGAAATGCTCGGTCTCGGCATCTGTGGTCGGAGGGATGGCCTGCTCAGTTTGGGCATTTGAATGAGCCTCCTCACCATGTGTTTCCTCGGCGTCTCCCCCCTCGGCTTCAGCCTCCATCTCCTCGTCCTCAATCATCTCAACCAAAGCCTTGAGATTGCCAGGATCGACGGACGGGGGGACCCAAGCCTCCTTACCAGCATGAGCATCCTCCCTGGCGATAATACCCAGGTTGTACTCTGAGAAAGGGACCAGTTGATGGAAGGCCCTAGCTTCCTCGTCAAACTGCTCCTGACAGATCAGCCGAGCTATGGTATTCAAATCCAGACCAGTGGAAGAATCAGCTAAAAGACGACGAGCCAGATGTAGGTAGCCATCCTCGAACATCGTGGTCGTCTTCTCGTCTACTGCATCTTTAAAGGCATGGCTTGCCTTGAACCGAGCGACGGCCTCCTCTTCCTTAGAAGGAATAGTGGCTTCCAGACCTCGGCATCTAGCCTCAGCCTCCTCGGCCCTCACCAGGACCTCGGCCTTAAGCTTTTCCAGCTTGGCCAG
Source organism: Adenophora triphylla var. japonica (assembly GCA_022495995.1). Lineage (NCBI taxonomy): Eukaryota > Viridiplantae > Streptophyta > Magnoliopsida > Asterales > Campanulaceae > Adenophora > Adenophora triphylla. The sequence continues at coordinate 638,477 of JAFEMH010000617.1, read as the reverse complement.
CTCAGAGTTATTTTGCCGAAGGGCCTCCTCGGCTTTCACACTGGCCTCCTCGGCTCTTTTCACCTCGGCCTCAACCTTGGCCTTGGCAGCCTCAAGCTCAGCATCCTTAGCCTTCAACAACTCGGCCAAAGCTGCCTTCTCAATCTCACCCTTCCTCTCGGCGGCCTTAACCTCATACAACTGCTTATCCGCAGCCTTGGACAAAACGTTCTCATAGGCTGTCACTGTAGCTAGCTGCAAGATAAATCAAAGTTAGAAAAAATACCAAGTGCAAAGTTACGAGGCCAAAGGTATGAGACAGTTACCTCGGAGATCAGCAGTCCCTTGCGGCCTAGCAATTTCTCCCTGCTCGGCTTATCTTGAACAAGCTTATCGTAAGCCGTCTCATCCAAGGCCCTCTGCACGGGAGCCCGGCCTAGCCTCACGTGTGCGCCCGTCCTCGCAAGTAAGGGGATATCCCTCAAAGGCTGAACATTGGCCACCAGTCGCCGGGCTAGATCCTCTGCATCATCATAATTTTTGATAGTATGGATAGTGAGGGTTGGAGGATCTTGAGGGTTTGAAGACTCAACGGCAGCCCTTTTTGCTTGGGGCTCCTCGGCAGCAGTACCTTGGGGCCTTTTTTGGCTCGAACGCCGTTGGACGAGACCAGTCACCTCGGCAGACGGAGTGTCAGACTCCAACTCAGTAACATCAACATGGGGGCTATGCCCCTCGACAGTTGATGGGTTTACTCGGCCTTCGGAGGCCCCTTCCTCGATTTCCACAACTTCCCCTCATAACTTGACAGGGAGAGGTTGATCCCCCTTGGCACTCAGGAGAAGGTTACGGTGGGTGGCCTCATCCTTCCTATCAGTCAGGCCTGAGATCTTAACCATACGCCTTATCTTCTTGATCAGATCGGTGGCGTTCAAATTTTCCATAGCTAACTCTGCTTCCTGCTCGGCGGTCAAGTCTACAAATACGAGGAAGAGATGGTTACACTACGAAATGGGTTAAACCAACAATAAAAAACACAAGTATCGAAGGCAGGGAAAAAGTAATTATAACCTACGATGTCCGTTTCCCTAAGGCACTGATCACTAGGGTTGAGCTTGCAACGTGCACACTCATCGTGAAATACGAGATCGGGATGTATCCTCCCGTCGTTAAACCGTCTTCCCCTCTTAACGGTGACGAGGGATTCCACGCCGTCCTTCGGTCCCGACATCAGTCCAGCTTGGACGTAGTAGCGCTCATCAGCTTCCAAGGCAGCCCAGTCAAGGAACCCGACTTCAGAAAATTCATAGAGGCGCTTGATTAAGTCTTTAGTCTACCTAAACTTCTGCACTTGACTAGACGCAGACGGCACGTCAGAAGGAGAAGGGAACTCCCAACCTCGTCGGCTCTCTACCCTGATCACATGATTCTCCCAGCCTCCTACCTTGCTGGACATAGGGAGGATAACCTTCGGTTTCTTGGAATCACTCCGTATGACGAGGAGGCGAGTACTCTTCATATATCCAATAGAGAAGAAGTGACGGAAGGGGGCTTGGGTAGAATCGTAACCTAAGCTACTGTGAATGTGTGCCCCAAATTTTGTTTTTATTGGAATTCACGCGAGTTTGAAGACACCCGAGTTATTTGAAAAACGGAGTCGCCACGCCATTTTGATTACCTCAAAACTTTGAAAAAAAGGTTTTTACTTGGGTTCGGAGGTTAAGTTACCCCTTGGGAAGAACGTTTGGCGTTCACCCAAAGTGCCTTGCCGGAGCAAGTCTCCCAAGATTTCATTAATCGTGCTTGCTTGCGTGCTTTGTTGTGTGCATGTGTTTGAGAATAAGGGGGGGAATGTCCCAAGTTATCTTCCGGACGTACAAACCATTTGTTGGTTGTCGCTCGGGATTCCTTGGATTTTATGTGTTCGGGATTATGATCCCGTCCTCATCTTGTGACTTGTGATCATCGCATTTTTAACCTCGGGACCCTCGGGACTTGCGTGATCGAGAGAATGTCTCTCTTTATGGTCAAAGATGAGGTTCTTTAGGAAGGAATGTCCTTAGCCCATCAATCCTACGCCTTAAGACGGTCGAGCTCGTATAGAGGCTTCATACTCATTTCTTAAGCGATAATTGGAGATATAGGGTTCAAGGTTGTCCCTTTCTAAAGAATTCGTGAACCTTTAATGGAAGGAACGATGCAAAGATGAGAACTTTTACACCGGTCCGCTCCAAGGTTGGGGGAAAGGGGAAATGCATGATGAAAAATGACTCTTTAATGAAAAGATGACATTTTTATGTTTGCAAATGATGCTTTTTGATTGAAAGAAATGATCTTTATTGCAAATGATGCATAAAGATACGATTTTTATGCAAATGATGCATGGAAAAAGGGGTTTTGATGCAAAGGATGCATTTTATTGAAAAGATTGAATTTTTATGTGCAAAGGATGCATAAAGATGACTTTTTTATTTGAAAATGGGGTTTTTGGGTGCAAAGGATGCACCTTTATGAAAAAGACTACATTTTTATGACAAATGAGGTCTTAATGCATGCAAAAGGGGAAGGGTATGATAAAGATATGATCTTTAACTATGAATGCCAAGTCCCAAGCAAGATATTATGTAATATACGAATGCAATGAGCAAGTATATCAATTAAAATGCAAGGTTAGGGCGTGCGAGGTTACCAATTGCTTCCTTTGCTTCTTCGAACGGAGCTAGGAGGAGAGGTTGGTCTTGGACCTTCAAGGAGGAGGGAGATGACTTCTTGAGCTTCTTCTTCGCCTTCTTGAGCCTTCACCAATGTTCTTCACGTCTGGTTGTGTGTGTATTACTTTTGTGGTAGTAATATTGTGTCTTGTCTCTCCTTGAAATGGGTAGAGGAGGCCTCTATTTATAGGTAATCTGGATAAGGCTAATGAAGCCGTGCGGCATGGATCAGCGAGCTAATGCAGCCGTGCGGGCTTATCCTGAATGACTCAGCATTTTAGAAACATGCAAGGTGGCAAATTCTAGAAGCTCCCTTCCTAATTAAGAAAAACGTGTTTCTTAATTAGGAAGGATCCCCTTCAGCCCTTATTTAATAAAAAACAGTTCCGGAATGTTTCCGGAACGCTGGGAAGGTCTGGGGAATTACCGGAAAACTTACCGAAATTGTCGGGAAAATTAACCGGAAGGCATGAGCCAGATTTGGGTACTTACAAGCCCTCGGCAACGTCACTTGCAAGGCGAGTGGGGTTGTCGATAGAAAAGGATCCGATCTGGCGAATGCCGAGACGGATTGGGTGACCTAGGTGGTCGAGTGGCTGAACCTTTTGGAAGGCTACCTACGTATCCCGGAGGAATCAAGCCAGGCCGTAGTTCGGAATAGGATCCGCTGAGGAAAGGAGAAGAGAAAACTGGTCTCTTGCTGGGGAAATAGGAAAGAAAATGACCTAAGGGGTCAAGCAATTGATCCTACTGGGGATATGCTAGAAGTGACCGGGGTGGTCAGATAACAAAGTCTCTTATGAGGGACTACTTCATCACTGAGGAGTGACGAAAGAACAGGATGACCAAAGTGGTCGGATGGCTGGACCTTCTATGAAAGGCTACCTACGTATCCCGGAGGAATCAAGCCTTGATCGTAGTTCAAGCATCACTAGACAGTTAGGAACGATGTCTAGGATCCTTGAGATTTTGACAATTAATGGAGGCTGTCACCTGATTGACAATTACTGGAGGATGTCACGTGAAATTATTTCCTTTTGACAGAAGCTAAAGCTTACGGCGCTATCTCTTTTATGACGGAGATAGAGGGAGCTAAAGCTGGATGAAATTATTTCTTTATTACAGAAATAACGGAGACTAAAGCTTACGGCGCTATCTCTTTTTGATAGAGATAGAGGTAGCTAAAGCTAGAAGAAGTTATTTCTTTATGACGGAAATAACGGAGACTAAAGCTTACGGCGCTATCTCTTTTTGATAGAGATAGAGGTAGCTAAAGCTAGAAGAAGTTATTTCTTTATGACGGAAATAACGGAGACTAAAGCTTACGGCGCTATCTCTTTTTGATAGAGATAGAGGTAGCTAAAGCTAGAAGAAGTTATTTCTTTATGACGGAAATAACGGAGACTAAAGCTTACGGCGCTATCTCTTTTTGACAGAGATAGAGGTAGCTAAAGCTAGAAGAAATTATTTCTTTATGACGGAAATAACGGAGACTAAAGCTTACGGCGCTATCTCTTTTTGACAGAGATAGAGGTAGCTAAAGCTAGAAGAAGTTATTTCTTTAAGACGGAAATAACGGAGACTAAAGCTTACGGCGCTATCTCTTTTTGACAGAGATAGAGGTAGCTAAAGTTAGATGAACTTAAGAATACTTCACTATTCGGGATAGAGGTATCTTAAGTTGAGATGAACTTTAACATACTTCACTATTCGGGATAGAGGTAGTATAAAGTTTGGATTTTGACAATTCGGAGGTTGTCACCTAGTGTTATCCCGTTATAACGGAATCAACGGAGGTGACTCGGAAGAAAGCTTAATTGCTTAACAGATGAGGGATATCCTTAAAAAAAAGATGTTATCTTAGTTAAAAGATAACGAGAATTGGAGGCCCAAGTGGAAAGTCCAGGGGCAAAGTTGTAATTTCTGCTCAGAGCGAAAGAGGCCGCCCGGCATGAGAGGGAGGCAAAAGAAGCCGTACGGCTGGAAACCTGATTTTTACAGATTATTTAAAAATAGATTCGAACGGGCCATTGGCATTGTGTTGCCGCCCAAGAACGCAGAGAGAGAGAGAGGAGGGAGAGAAATTTCGAACTCTTTCAATTCCCTTGCTTCCCTTTGATCAAGAATGGATCCGGTACCAAGACAAGCGAGGAGGAATGTCTCCGAAGCCGCGAGGAGGAAGAGAAAGGAGCTCGTGCGTACGGATAGGAGGTACGATTTTCTTACGCCTCCATCGGAGCTCTATCCGGGGAGAAGGGAGCACAAATCGACGAACCCGCGATCGGTTGGGGTAAGCGTTCTTATTTGGCTCAATTCCGTCGATTTTGATTGAATTTTGAATGATTTAGGGTTTGACCCGAACTTAGGAATTTTCTAGGATTTTCCTAGGATTTTTTTTTGAATGATTTTGAGATGTATGAACAACCTATGAGGCTAAGAATATGCATGTGCAATTTATTTGATGAAAATAATGAGAATGACTCACTTTTTTCTCGCAAATGAAGTAGGAATGAAAAAATTGTCTAAAATGAGACGGAGTTCTTGCATGGGCTAGAACTAGGTGAAAATTTTGATTTTCAATGAGAAAACATGATTTTGGAAGATGAAAGTGATTCATTCATGCCATTTTTTGAAAGAAAAAAAAATGTGAAAATTGTGATTTTGTGCTTTAGGAAAGCAACGACATGTTTCAAGTGATGAAAGACACGTTTTTGATGCCAGAAAACTTTTATGAATGCTTTTCTTTTGAAGAATATGTGCACTTTTGTGAATATATGCATGCTTTTTGAAATGAGATGAAGGACTGACACGCTTCTTTCTGTTGTGCTTGTCTACAGGAGAATAAGTCTAGGGGACCATCTGAGATAGCAGTGAAGCTTTGGCAGAGGATGCCAGACTTTGAGAAGAATGGGATGAATCCCAAGGAGTTGGTGAGGGCCACCGGCCTGGATGCATTTGTCGAGGCTATCGGCACGGGGATTCACATCACCTCGAAGAGCAAGGGCCTGGTCCAGGCTCTTTCTGAGTTTTGGTGGGACTCTACTCATAGTTTCCACCTGAGCTGGGGAGAGCTTACTGTGACTCCTGCTGATTTCACAGCGATTACTGGCCTGCAGTTCACCGGGAGGCCCGTGACTTGGAGAGACCACATTACAGCTGAGGAGTTCCGAGCTTTGGTCGGGTTTGAGCTGATTCCCAAGGGGCTAGGGATGGAGACACGAAATGTAGAGGTGGCAGTCCAGAACTGCATGAGAGACTTTGCTGCTAGTGACGTGACTGCCCACCAGCTCGTGAGGGCTTTTGTGTGGTTGATGCTGTCAGTCACGATCTTTGCTAATTCTGGGACGCTAGCCATGACTTGCCTCCTTGACTCTTTGGTTGATGTGGATGGGATAGGAACGGTCTCTTGGGGAGAGGCCGGATTGGCTGAGTTATACTTCTCTCTGGACATGTACAGTCGGAACAAAGCTGCTTCCATGGACTGCTTCTCATTTTCCCTTGAGGTAGTCTCTCTTTCTTTTCTCTTTTCTCTTTTCTGTCTTGAGACTTTTATGAGAGAGAAAAATGACCTTTTGATGTTTTTGAACATGCAGGCCTGGTTTTGTGAGGTGGTCAGGTTCTTTCCTTGGAACCAACAGAGTGATATCGCCGTTTTCCCTGCGATGGTTCGCTGGAGGGGAGATGTGAGGGATAAATTCACGGGAAAGACCCGGATCACCTTCGACTACAAAATGGTGAAACCTGTGCTCAACAAGGATGGACCTGATGGAGTGGACTTCTACCCCTGGGGCAGGTATCCGGAGATTTTGCTGGGAGAGGCCATCGAGGTGACGAGGCAGAGGAGATGGCTCACTGGGCTGACTTGTGACATCATATATCTGGGGGACTGTTTCTCGAGGCAGCATGGCCATGTCCCTTCATTAGACGCCATTACTCCACACGACCCTCCATCACGGATGCTGCAGCCCAGAGACTGGCAGGCGGATGAGATTGAGAGGTACCAGGGAGGTATAGCTGCAGAGGAGTATTTTGACATGGATACCCCCTACGCTGTGTTTGTGGAGCAGCGCCTGAGGACGCCACAGAAGATGATGAAGCTGGCGGCCACACAGGTATATGGGGAGGATGAGCCTACTGACCCGCCTGTTCCTCCTGCGCACCTCTCATACGTCGTACACGGAGTACCGAGGAGGATGAGGATTCCTGTCCCTGACACGAGGGAGCCCCAGTATACCCTGCCACCTGATAGCACTGTGAGTATACTTTTAGGGTCTTATTCCCTTTTCAGCTTTTCAGATTTTTCTGCTTTTTGCGATTTTCTTGAGATTTTCTGAGATTTTCTTTTCTTTTCTCAGGTTCCAGCTCGCACCTATGACAGGCTGGTCAGGCAGAATATGGGCTGGAAGGACGTGTGCCGATCCCTGGTCAAGAAGCTGGCCTGCGCTTCCAAGGCGTCAACAAGCGTACAAGAGCCTGTGCGCAAAAGGAGGCATGTCGGGGGCACAACATCCTCTTCCTCGGCTTCGGAGTACTCTACTAGTGCCAGGCCTCAGGGACGAGGACCTAACGCTGACATCTTGGAGCAGCTGGCGGAGTACGAGCACGACAACATCCATCTATCCGATGCGAGTGACCAGGAGGACGTGATGAGGGAGCCGAGCATCTATGACGTGAGCAGTGATGAGGAGGAAGAAGAATCGGAGGCCTAGGAGGTCTCTAGAGTAGATTTGGAACAGAAACAAACAATTAACACTTTTTATGCACAATTTGTTTATTTTTTGCTTTATTTTGGCGCCGATGGGGCGTAGACATTGTATTTACGTTTTATTTACTTTTCTAATTTATGCTTTTTCAATTTGCATATTATCTGAGCCTTGGGGCGATTTTTTGCTTGGAATTGGGGCTGAAACTGGGCCAAAATGATATATACTGGTATATAACTGCTTGAATGGCTTCTGGACATGTCTTTGTACAGGTTTTGGTTGAGAAAGTGGGGTGAAAACTCCCTTGGGTAGCAACTTTGGTTGCTGCAATTTTTTTTTCTGCAGATGGCAAATGTAGCCGTGCGGATTGGTCCAGAGGGCAAATGAAGCCGTGCGGCTAACAGTTCTGTCTGGACTGGTCAATTTCTGAATAAAAGCAAGGCTTGGCCATTTCACTTCATTTTCAACCCAAACTTGTCCCAACTGTTCCCAGAGCATATTTTGGACCAAAAGTGACCATCTTTGATCATTTCGCGATGGAGAAGCCCGTCAGATTGCAAAGGGGGAAGCGAGACCGTTTTCTGTCCGATCTTCAATCTTGGGTGAGACACAACTTCCAAAATCACAAGGGATTGCTTGATTCTTCCTTCAAGATCAAGTCTCTATGGCATTTGAGGAATCTCCCGCCCGATTGGGACCTGTTGAGAGCCGCAGCAAAGTTTTGGGACGTCCGGAGACATGTTTACTGTTTCTCTTACAATGAGGTTGTCCCAACGCATGAAGACTTCAGAGCCTTGATTGGGGGTCCCGAGACTGAGGCTATTTCTATTCCGCTGATCGGAGACGTGCCGGTGGCGGTAAAGCTTGCATCTTTTCTGCAGATTTCTCTGGGAGAGGCTGAGAGGATGATGGTAGCCCCGGACAGGATTGACCTTTCTGATATCCCGGGCAGGTTTGGGTCTCCATCTATGGCTGCTACCACGGTGGCTATGGACGCATTTATCCTTTGCGTATTTTCTGCTCTGTTCACCGCTGAGTCCGTGGGGATCTGTCACAGCGGTCTCTTGGACATGGTCAGAGACTGCAGGGCTGGGAAGGATATCGTCCCACTGGTTTTGGGGGAGACATTGCATGGAATCGACAGGATGGCTCGGGGAGACCATTTCATGAGATCCGGGAGTCCGGCTGTGCTGACCTTATGGCTGCAGGATAGGCTCGGGGCTTTGCCAGGGGCTTTGCCGACTCAGTGCCCTTGGGTGATTTCTCGGAGAGGTGCACCTCGGCAGCAGGACCAGGGTAGCTGGAAGCTGATGATGGCCAGACTATCCACTTCGGACATCCGTTGGTGGATACCACACTGGAGGTTGCAGACCAGGAGGATATTTCAGGAGTCCTATGCTGTGAGGGTTCCAGGATTCTGCTGGTCATCCTTCTACATACCCTGCTTGGTATCCAGGCAGTTTGGGGCTTTACAGGAGCCGTTGGGTGACTGGGAGGACATTCGGACCATGGAGGTGGTGTCATTGGACATGAGGGATCCAGCCAGCTTCACTTTCTTCTCGAGTGCTTGGACATACACTGCTTTCCCACCCAGGGCTATCTTCAGGAGCAGGAAGAGTACCATCTTGACCACTGTCTACTTGGACTGGTACGAGAGGGAGATGGGAGCGACTCAGGTCATATTAGAGGATAGATGTCGAGCTTTATTGGGGGCTGACCACGACTCGAGTAGGACTTTGAGGGAGACTCAGGCCAAGGCGAGTCACCATAACCAGTCAGGTGACTTGGTCAGGGACATGGAGGCTCGGTACAAGAGGTTGTCCGAGGTTGTTCCTTTGACTGAGGCTCATAGGGAGGAGGTGCGGACTCGTGCTCGAGTAGAGAGAGAACTTATTGACACAGGTTTGGTGGAGGCTCCAGTCAGGATACCTGAGGTCGGGATGAGGGACACCGACATCATTGAGAAGAAGAGGAAGAAGACTCGACGAGGTCGAGGAAAAGGGAAGAAGACTAAAGAAGACTCAGCGAATGACGACTAACAAGTCTTTTCTTAAGATCCTCTTATTGCCATTTGCAAACACATTAGTTTATTTAGGCATTTTATTGTATTTTGGATCTTTGTAGCAGGTTAGCAGAGTCAAGAGGTAGACCGTGCTTGAACTCATCAAGAAGTTTTTAACTTGTAATGAACAAGACATATTATTTTAGAAATCAAGACACATTTCATGGAAATTCAAATGTCTTATTATTTGGGACCCGTTTTGTGAAAACTGAAATACCCTTTATTTATTGCTGAGGACGCACTTCACGGAAGCTTTATTGTCCTTTTTTATTGTTTAGACCGAACCATATATGGCTGCCTACGTTCCCCTTTTACAAGAAAGGTTAAGGGGCTCAGGTCTTCGTAGTTCATTCTGGTGAACTAGCAAAACTAAGTCTTTTGACTCTTTTTTTTTTCTGTGCAACCCTGTTTTTTGCCTAGACCGCCCTTTTTTTGGGGTTTTTCAGCCTAGCTGGGTATTACTCTTTTTGCACTAAGATTTTTTTTCTTTTTTTTTTTTTTTTTTTTTTTTTTTTTTTTTTTTTTTGCAACCCTGTTTTTTGCCTAAACCGCCCTTTTTGGGGTTTTTTCAGCCTAGCTGGGTATTACTCTTTTTGCACTAAGATTTTTTTTATTTTTTTTTTTTATTTTCTTTTTTTTTTTAGACATAGTACCTTCGGAGTTTATCACCATTGACCGGGTGGACAAAGGGATTGCCGTCCAAGTCTCGCAAGCTTCATTGCTCCTCCCGACGGTATCTTACGCACCACATAAGGGCCGATCCAAACGGGTTCCCATTTTCCCAGGGGGTTGTCTCTGGTAGGGGGCTTTACTTTCAGCACTAAGTCACCCTCTTTGATGTCTCTGGCTTTGACTTTCTTGTCAAACGCTCTGGCCATTCGCCTCTGGTAGGCTCGGGTGTGCTCCATGGCTTTGAGCCTTCTCTCATCGAGCAGGGCCAACTCATCATGCCGGCTACGTAGCCATTCTACTTCGTTGACACTGTTTTCCAGGAGGACCCTTAATGACGGGATTTCCAACTCCACTGGTAACACTGCTTCCATCCCGTAGGTTAGGGCAAAAGGAGTTTCTCCTGTGGCTGTTCTGACAGACGTTCTGTAGCCCCAGAGTGCTAGGTGCAGCTTTTCGGGCCAATCACGACCACGGGTGGCCATCTTCCGGATGATCCGTTCGAGTGTCTTATTAGCAGCTTCCACGGCTCCATTGGTCTGAGGTCTGTACGGGGACGACTTGTGGCGAGTAACTCTGAACTCTGACAGCAGTCTATCGCAGTCTCCTTCGAAGTGTGACCCATTATCAGAAATGATCTTGTTGGGCACCCCATATCTGCACATTATGCTTTCTTTGACGAACTGGGCCACCTTTCTGGAAGTGAGGACCTTGTAGGACCTGGCCTCTACCCACTTGGTGAAGTAGTCGATGGCTACCAACATGAACTCGTGCCCATTGCTTCCTGCCGGGGCTATTTTCCCTATCACATCAATGCCCCAAGTTGCAAACGGCCAAGGAGTCGTCATGCAGTACAGGTCATGAGGTGGGAGATGGTTAAGGTTGGCAAACCGCTGGCATTTGTCGCAGGTTCGAACGTGCTGGACGCAGTCTATTTCCATGGAGATCCAGTAGTAACCCATTCTGAGGATCACTTGCATCAGGGCTCTGGCATTCATGTGAGGACCGCAAGGACCATTGTGGACTTCGGTCATCAACTCTTTGGCTCGTTCTTGAGTGACACATAAGAGGAGTGGTCCTTGATACCGCTTCTTGTACAGGTTGCCTCCTAGAATGACATAATGAGAGGCCAACCTCTTTAGGGCTTGCAGGCTTTTGGCTCTGACACCTTCCTTCGGTCTACCTTCTTCGTCTCTGAAAGCTGACTCCCCGTCTTTGAGGAATTGGTAAATCTGATTGTACCAAGGTTCCTTTATAGGCTCGGGTCCCAGGTCCACTTCACAACAGAAGGCTGGGGCTTCTCTTCTGCCCACTCTGAAGGGCTTTATGGCTATTCCCTCGGGGATTTCTACTAACGAGGCTAGAGTAGCTAGGGCATCTGCGAATCTGTTCTTTTCCCTTGGCAAGTAGTGGAAAGTCACTTCTTTGAACTGTCCAGTCAACTCCTCCATATGGGCATGATACCGTTGCAGATTAGGGTCCACAGTCTTCCACTTGTTGGAGACTTGGTTGATGATCAGGGCTGAGTCTCCGTAAACTTCGAGCTCCTTGACATTTCTTTCTAAGGCAGCTTCCAAACCAGCAATGCAGGCTTCATACTCGGCGACATTGTTCATGGCAGGAAAGTTCAACTTGAGGGCTATGGGGGTATGCTCATCTTTTGGATCGACCAATAGCATTCCTACGCCATTTCCTCTTTTGTTAGCGGCTCCGTCAAAGAACAATTGCCATCTATTCTCAGGCTCAACTGCAAAGATCCCTTCATCTGGGAATTGGGGTTCAGGCCCTCTGTCTTCATTACTGGGGAAGTTCGCCAGGTGGTCTGACAATGCTTGACCCTTGATGGCCTTTCTGGTCACATAGTTGATGTCGTATTCTGCCAAGAAGAAGGACCACTTTGCTAGACGCATCGAGAGGGAAGGCTTATCAAAGATGTATTTGATGGGGTCCATTTTCGAGACCAAATTCACGGGGTGGGCTTGCATATAATGCTTCAATTTGCCGACTACCTGCACCGCCTCCCGCACAAGTCTTTTCACATGCTGAGTAATTGAGCTCACTTCCCTGTAGCTTCCGACTGACAAAGTAAATGGCGTTTTCTACCCGAGAGTCTTTCTTCTCCTGAGCAAGCATAGCCCCAACTGCCGTGTCAGTGACAGTGAGATAGAGCAGAAGAGGTTTCTATCTATGTGGGGGGCATAGTACCGGGGGGTGTACTAAGTATGCCTTGATCTGGTCAAAGGCATCTTGGCATTCTTCGGTCCATTCTGTGTCCACATTCTTCTTCATGAGCTTGAAGATGGGCTCGCACATAGTGGTCAACTGATTGACGAAACGGCTGATGTACTGCAGTTTGCCCATAAAGCTCTTGACTTCTGTCTGGGTTTGAGGTGGCCTCATATCCATAATGACTTTGATCTTACGGGGGTCAACTTCTATACCTCACTCCGTGACCATATACCCAAGCACTTTTCCCCTTGTCACTCCGAAGGTGCATTTGGCAGGGTTTAGTCTCATGGAATGCTGTCTCAGCCTCTCAAAGAACTTTCGTAGGTCAACAAAGTGCTGGCCACCCTCGCCTTTGGAGTGGATTATCATGTCATCTACGTAGACCTCAATCTCCTTGTGGATCATGTCATGAAAAAGCCCAGTCGCTGCCCTTTGGTAAGTAGCCCCGGCGTTCTTGAGCCCGAATGGCATTATTGTATAACAGTAGGTTCCCCACGGTGTGGTGAAGGCTGTCTTTTCTTGGTCTTCCTCGGCCATCTTGATCTGGTTGTAGCCTGCAAAACCATCAACGAATGATTTGACTTCGTAGTTGGCAGTGGAGTCCACCAGATGTCTATGTTTGGCAGAGGGTAATCGTCTTTGGGGCTGGCCTTGTTCAGATCTCGGAAATCCACACAGCAGCGCACCTTCCCATTGGCCTTTGTTACGGTCACGATGTTGGACAACCATGTCGGGTATTCAATGACTCTGATGAACCCTACCCGCAGTAGCTTCTCAATTTCTTCTTTGACCTGTAGAGACCATTCCGGCTTGATCTTTCTCAGTTTCTGCCTTACCGGCTTAGCATCTCGGTGCTAGAGGGATTCTGTGCTCTACTATCGAACTGTCTAGCCCCGGCATATCCTTGTATGACCATGCAAACACGTCGACGTATTCTCTGAGCAGATCGATCAATCTGTCCCTTTCAACCCCCTGGAAGAAGCTTCCAATCTGTGTCTCTTTAGGTTCTTCAATAGTACCCAAGTTCACACTTATCAAAACCTCCTCGGCAGCTTGGGCCCGGTTTTCCACTTTTTCTGAAACCTGCTTAAAGATTTCTTGGATGTATTGTTCGTTTAGTGTGTTTGCATCTTGTTCAAATGATTCATTATTAACTGTTGTTAAGTTTTGAGTTAATTTATCATCTGTTAAGTTGGCAATAAGAGGATAATCAGAAAGATTTGTCATTTCATTCAAGATAAGGGGAAAGATGACATCGATTACATTTTCATAATCCTCAGGCGTGAGGCCTTCGGATGACTCTGAGGACTGGAATTCAAAGATTCCTGACTCGACTGTATGGACAACAGGGTGTTTGACACAACTGGGTTGAGAAGGACGGGGTACCAATCCAAGCTCCGTGATCATTTGCTGTCGACTGGCTATCGGCCCTGAGAATGTCTCCCAATTCTTCAACGGCATCTCAGTCTTAGTCACCAAAGTGCGAGGATCAAAATGACTTTCACCATCATATCCAATAACGGCAACTGTCTCATCATCTGAACTGAAGTCGATCAAGTCTGGGATCTGTGCTTCTTCGTCAAACAACTCTTGCAAGCCCCACTGACTGTCTTCACTGCTGGCGGCTTCTATCTGGCTGATCTTTGGAAGAGCTAACTCAAAGGCGGAGAAGTCCATTATCCCGGATGCTGACTCTTTGACACTGGCCGGGTTTCCTTTGAAGACGTACTCATTCTGTACAGTAGTGGTAGCCCCAGGGATGTCTGGCAAGTCAAGGAACATTCTTCGAATGGGATTGGCTGGCTTTCCCCTAACTTTCTCAAGGTTCTCCAGAAGGGTTTTCTGCAAGGAGATCTGTCGATCACTTTCATCATATTGTGTCCCTCCTTTTGTAAAGTAATGGGTCAGAGATAGACTGTAAGGATGGAGCTGGACCCCTTCACCTTTCATGCCTTTAGCTTTTCTGGCATCCCGAGAGTTCGGTTTGTACCCCAAGCCATATCTGGTAGTCTGTTCCTTCACATCAATGATGGTGTTACGACCTTGAAGTCTGCTACCCAATCCAAGTCCCGGAAGATAACCCATTTTTCGCATCATTCTCATGGCAGGAGGGATTTTATCGGAAGTAGTGGTGAGATCAGTGCAACACACTTGTGCCTTGGAAGAAGCTACAGAGAATCCGGTCAATGCTAACCCTTCATCGTCATGCTTGATTTCCAATATCGGGATGTCTCCAGTGCTGGTTCCTTCTACCGTGACACTGTCTCCGTAAATGGTGGTGATAGTTCCATCACTCGACTGAAATTTGACACACTGGTGCAAAGTAGAGGCTACCCCATTTATCTGGTGGATCCAAGGCCGTCCCAGCAGGGCAGTAAATGAAATCGGGATATCAATCACTTGGAAGTCAACGTCCATGACCTTTTTCCCGAACCACAACTTGAGAGTGGCGATCCCCAAAACTGATCGTGCAGTGGAGTCATAGGCCTTAATAGTCTGACTAGAAGGCTTCAAGTCCGTTGGTTTCAGATCCAATAAATCCATCATCTTGGCTGGCAAGACATTCATCACAGACCCTCCATCAACTAATACCCGTGGCAATCGACGCTCTTCTAACTGGACTGTGATGTAAAGGGGTTCATTGTGGCTAGCCCCATACTTTGGCAGGTCCAAGTCAGTAAAGGTAATGATATTTCCATAGTGGATGCTTCCAATCATTTGGACGACCTCATCTGGGGTGACATCTATGGGCACCATGGTCTTGGCCAAACTTTCTTCTAGCTTCAACTTATGAGGGTATGAAGAGGTCAACAGGGACCACAAGGAGATATTGGCTTGGGTACACTTCAACTGAGTTAGGACTGGATCCTCTTTATCAGAGTCAGGCTTTTCTGCTTCGGGCTTATAAGGTCTTTTATCTGTCTTTGGCTCAGAGACGGCGCTTCTTTTGTCACCCTTAGGCTGCTCAATACTCATCTGTCCAGAGCGGGTCATCACATAGACATTGGATTTTCCTTGGTCATTATTCCTACTGGAGGATTCTGTCAACTCTTTCAAAGTCAGGGGTGGACTCTTATTGGCGTATGGCCAACTCTCCTGATTAATCTGATTGACGGCGCTACCGGAGGCATAGGCAGCTTCCCGAATTTGGTCCCAGGTTACCGGCTTTTTGACCTTTTCTGAGTCCTGACTCTCTAGTTGGCTTAATGACCGGCTGATTTCAGTTTCACCTTCTCCGTTTAAAGCCTTCACAGTCTCGTTCAAACTTTTCAAAGTCAGCATGCAACAAGAGTTATCATTTCCGGGGTTTGGAGCCTGGCAAATGGCTTTCTCGTCAGAACCTAGCAACTTCTTCAACAGAGTGGGATCACATTCCTCATCACTGTCAAGCATGTCCCTTCTTTCCCTAGGGGTCAATCTTTTGACGGCATCTTTGACGTTGGCTAAACATTTTCTGAAATGGGAAATTCCATCATCAATAAGGATTTCTGTGGGGTCAAACCTCATGGCGGGTTCCCTTTCCTTACTGTCAGGGAGATTTTCTGGGCTTTTTGGCTTCTGGGCTAACCACTCCTCAACTGTCCTTTCTGGCACTTCGACCGTGTCTTCATCAGTGTCACTACAGTAGCTCTTGTGGGAACTTTCGTCTTGGTTTTTATGACCAATGAGGGCAAAAGCAGGTCGGGATACTTGACGCCATATAAGGGGTATCTCAGACTCTCCCTCTGGCTTAGGGATTACCAGGAAAACATCATTGTCATCGTAGGACATAAAGGGGACTGGGGTCGCCTCTAAACTCAGGACTCTTTCCAAGGCATCCATACACTCTTCTTCAGACCAAGTTTCAGGAGTGACTACTAACACTGTGATGGAGTCTACCCTTCATGATGAGAGTTTGGCTTCGGCGACGCTTACGTGTTCCAGATCGGTGGGTGGAGCCCACTTCCCTCTTTCGGCTAAAGCTTCGATCAAGTTCCTCCATTCACCAACCAAGTCCTTGTACGGAGTATTGAACTCTAGGATATAGGACTCATACACTGCCTCATCTAAGCTAGCATCCTTCCCCGAGCCTTTGCATAGGCTGCAGACACACTTTGAAGTGATTTCATCCCCTAATTCAGGTCTGTGGCTTTCTACCTCATCTTGCCTTTCGGGTTTCACTTCCGTTGGCTCCAAGTCCATTCCTTCTACTGAACTGTCATCATCACTGTAAATCCATCCATTCCTATTCTCATTTCCGACTGATTCTTCGCTGTAGCTGTCTGAGAGGTAGGCAAATTCACAGGCGTTGACAAAATTGGAAAGGTCAAACTGGCACTGGGATTCCAAACCAGCACTGGAGGAAAAGGGTCCCGTGGGGGAATGCAGAGGAAGTGAGGGTGTCGGGACCCTTACGGCTTGGGGTATTGGAGAAGACTGAGAAGGGACAGTCTTTGGCAATGGGTTGTATGAAGATGGAGGAGGGCATTGGCTATAGGCTAGCTCTTCTTCCTTAGCCATCTGGTTACCCAAACCAGCACTGTTCTCTGTCCAATCGGCCATTCTGACTCTATGAACTGACAAAACTGAGGATTCTGGCGAACTGTCTGAGGATTCTGCGCTAACAAGTCGCTGACCCGGTGTTCTCACCCACTTCTTTCTCGCTGCGGGAAAGGGATAGGAAAGGTTTAGACTCGGGGTAGGTGTTTAGGCTGAAGGCTCAGGCAATATGCAAATTAGAATCTTCAAGTTTACTTAAAACAGTGTCTTTTATTAATATCTATTTGGTTGGAAAAGGGGTTCTGCCCTTCTTTTTACAACTACTCTAGATCCTGGATCAGTGGGTTCCGTCACTACGTCTATAAGCCCCTCGTATTCCACCTGTATTTCGACCTCCCAGGGTGGACAGCCCCGGGCGAGGGTCCTATAGGGCACGCGGATCCCACCGACCGAGAGTAAAGAACGCTCCTATCGGGTCTAGCGGGTCATAGGACCTTTCAACGCACGAGCGATGCGGATTATAGTCAAGGCAGTACCGGGAAAGTCTCGTCTCTTTGCCTTGACGGATCTTCGGCAGAGTTTCGCTTGAGCGAATGACGGTTTTAACTTTCGGTAATGTCCGAGAAAATAATAGGCATGGGTCGGGCGGCGAAAGCCGGATGACACAGTGTCACATTGAACTTCGTTGCATACGCAGTGCGTGAGTCAGAATCGAAGTCAATGCCGGTCAAGATCTTGCCAATTTTTCCTTGTCGAAATTTTGGCAGAGCTTCGTTTGAGCGAAAGATCTTTGGATTTTGGCAACGACTTGGTCTCGACTCTTACGCATTCCGTGCGGGACAAGGTCAATAGTCAATGTCGGAGTCAAGATCACACCGATTTTTCCTTGTCAGAATTTCGGCAGAGTTCCGCTTGAGCGGAGGATCTTGGCTTCCGTTATGAGCTAAGGCCTGACCTTTACGTGGGTATGCAACTGGGCTATATGACACGGACTAGACCAAAAACCAACCAAAAGTCACGGATTTTTGAAACGTGTGACACGGACTGTGCATTGGTCGACACTGGCTGCCATGGGGAGGTTGGAATGATTCCGTGCGCGCCCGGGAGCATCGTAAGGCTGTTCGTGACTGCAGCTGGAACCACTCCGGGTTTAAAGGACGTGCGTGCAAAGTGTACAGGATATATCAGGTGCGCGTAGTGTGCGGTCTCCTAAAAATGATCCTTTTTGAGTTAAAACAGAGATTTTCATAAATGTGTTTTAAAGGAATGATTTTCGGGACGGGGGAGAATGCAGCACGTAAATTTTTTGGGAGCCCCAGTCAGTCATGGAGCTGAGTAGCCCCAAGCTGCTAGGACTTGCCAGATTAACCCTGATTTTTCCTGGTGGAATTGCCACTGAGGTCGCATGGTCAGAATCCTATGAGGATTGAGCCGTACGACTGCATGGATCAATTTTCCAGGTTCCACTCCTTTCGATTTATTTTTATGCTCAAAGTATGCACGAAGATCCAAGATGCAAATGATGCAATGCAAGGTAAAGAAAGCAAGCACGATTAATGAAATCGACGACGGGAGTCTAACCCGCTCAAAGGGAAAAGCTTTCTTTATTTTTCAAAAAAAAAAAATTTCGAAAAGGGATACTGGTACGTGGGATTGTTAAACCACCGGTTATCCCAAGCCCCGGGTTAGGGAGCGATACAGGAAGGTTAAGTGGGGTCCACCTATATACCGAGTATCGATTTTTGTTTTTGAAAATTAAAGCTTTTCTCCTTTGGGTTTCCCCAGCGGAGTCGCCAAACTGTGAATGTGTGCCCCAAATTTTGTTTTTATTGGAATTCACGCGAGTTTGAAGACACCCGAGTTATTTGAAAAACGGAGTCGCCACGCCATTTTGATTACCTCAAAACTTTGAAAAAAAGGTTTTTACTTGGGTTCGGAGGTTAAGTTACCCCTTGGGAAGAACGTTTGGCGTTCACCCAAAGTGGCTTGCCGGAGCAAGTCTCCCAAGATTTCATTAATCGTGCTTGCTTGCGTGCTTTCTTGTGTGCATGTGTTTGAGAATAAGGGGGGGAATGTCCCAAGTTATCTTCCGGACGTACAAACCATTTGTTGGTTGTCGCTCGGGATTCCTTGGATTTTATGTGTTCGGGATTATGATCCCGTCCTCATCTTGTGACTTGTGATCATCGCATTTTTAACCTCGGGACCCTCGGGACTTGCGTGATCGAGAGAATGTCTCTCTTTATGGTCAATGATGAGGTTCTTTAGGAAGGAATGTCCTTATCCCATAAATCCTACGCCTTAAGACGGTCGAGCTCGTATAGAGGCTTCATACTCATTTCTTAAGCGATAATTGGAGATATAGGGTTCAAGGTTGTCCCTTTCTAAAGAATTCGTGAACCTTTAATGGAAGGAACGATGCAAAGATGAGAACTTTTACACCGGTCCGCTCCAAGGTTGGGGGAAAGGGGAAATGCATGATGAAAAATGACTCTTTAATGAAAAGATGACATTTTTATGTTTGCAAATGATGCTTTTTGATTGAAAGAAATGATCTTTATTGCAAATGATGCATAAAGATACGATTTTTATGCAAATGATGCATGGAAAAAGGGGTTTTGATGCAAAGGATGCATTTTATTGAAAAGATTGAATTTTTATGTGCAAAGGATGCATAAAGATGACTTTTTTATTTGAAAATGGGGGGTTTTGGGTGCAAAGGATGCACCTTTATGAAAAAGACTACATTTTTATGACAAATGAGGTCTTAATGCATGCAAAAGGGGAAGGGTATGATAAAGATATGATCTTTAACTATGAATGCCAAGTCCCAAGCAAGATATTATGTAATATACGAATGCAATGAGCAAGTATATCAATTAAAATGCAAGGTTAGGGCGTGCGAGGTTACCAATTGCTTCCTTTGCTTCTTCGAACGGAGCTAGGAGGAGAGGTTGGTCTTGGACCTTCAAGGAGGAGGGAGATGACTTCTTGAGCTTCTTCTTCGCCTTCTTGAGCCTTCACCAATGTTCTTCACGTCTGGTTGTGTGTGTATTACTTTTGTGGTAGTAATATTGTGTCTTGTCTCTCCTTGAAATGGGTAGAGGAGGCCTCTATTTATAGGTAATATGGATAAGGCTAATGAAGCCGTGCGGCATGGATCAGCGAGCTAATGCAGCCGTGCGGGCTTATCTTGAATGACTCAGCATTCTAGAAACATGCAAGGTGGCAAATTCTAGAAGCTCCCTTCCTAATTAAGAAAAACGTGTTTCTTAATTAGGAAGGATCCCCTTCAGCCCTTATTTAATAAAAAACAGTTCCGGAATGTTTCCGGAACGCTGGGAAGGTCTGGGGAATTACCGGAAAACTTACCGAAATTGTCGGGAAAATTAACCGGAAGGCATGAGCCAGATTTGGGTACTTACAGCTACGGCATAAAACTATGAAACTGACGAGGACCCTAGTCCCGTTAGCTCCCAGCATGGCCGGGACACCTTTCACGTCACCCAGAAATTCATTGATAAAGGGGTCTAAAGGGAGACGAAGTCCCTGTTGAAATTGCTTGAAGTAGAAGTGGACATGGTTGTCGTTATAGTAAAAACTATTCTCCTCGGCATCGGTTGCGAAGATGGGACGTCCAATATAAGTTAAGCGGAACTCGTTCCTATCCACCCCGTATCTCGTATATAACTGCTCCAGCATGGGATCCCCAGCTTTAGGTGGTCTATCTCGGCCTCGGCCTCCTCTACCTCGGCCACCACGTCCTCGGCCTCCTTTTCCCTCAACTTTCTTACCCTAAACAAAGGCGTTAACGATCTTAGTAGACGAGGAGGCTTCACCCCTCTTCCCGTCATATCTGCAAAATGCCGAGGAGTCAAAGTTAGTTACGTCGTCCACGAATGATATTGAGACGGGGAAGAGGGAAGCCCCTCCTCGTCATCACAGTAAGGCCGAGGAGGGAGCCTTACCAGTCATACGCTCACGAGCAATGTGATCGGAAGACGCGTAGAATAAATTGATATGCTCAATGTTCTCGGCTCTATCCTCAAACAAAACAATATTGAGGGATGACGAATCAATCCTTTCTATCCTCGTATTATCTGGGTATTGAATGAACATTCTCGTACGGCCATATTTGTTCAACATGTCCCCTACTTCTGCCAAGTTCATCAACAGCCATGGTCCCCTCTCTCTCCGGTAAACTCTCAGATTGCCTTTGTGGTATCCGTAAATGAATAGAGGAGAATGGTCCCAAGAACGAGCCATTTTCTAAGGGGGGAACGAAGGATCAATAGGGGAGTTCAAACAAATATGCAAGAAAATCAAAAACTTCAAGAAGATTCAAGAATCAAACTTTCCGAAAAAAAGCTTCAACAGCTCAACAATGGCGGTTTTTGAAATCCAAAATCCTACCAAAACCCTAGAAAACGTAAAATCAAGCATGGAAATTAGTAAAGGAAAGAATCGTATACCTGTTTTCTGAAGATTGGTTGGAATCGAACCAAGAAACTCTATTCCGCCGGAAAGATCGAAGTCGCCGGTGATTCTGGGTTTCGAAAGTGCAAGAACACGAAGGTGGGTTTTCAGAAACTCTTGGTTTCGCTCTCAATGCTCAAAGTGCTGAAAGGTTAAATTGAAAAAGGGATTTGCCTTTTATACTCAACAAAGCAGATTAAACCCGAAATCGAAACGGGCTAACGGGTAGGACGCCCCCAAAAATTAAATGCACGTAACAACTTCCAAGGCATGTCAAGCCTGGGGGGCCCACATCTCATCATCATGCTATTAACTGGGGGATAATGGAGCGGCACTCAGTTGAAGCGACTTCAACACGTGGCAACCTGTTCGTATTCTCATAGCCGAGGACGAGATGACTTTTTCCTTGTCCTAAACCGAGCTAGAAAGTCGGGGGCCACTGAACAGTATAAACCGAGATACGAACATGTGCTTGATCGGGTCAGGCCCAAGTAGATTGGGCTATAAACATAATCCATCTCTGAGTTACGAGAGACAACAATGGGCTTCCTCGGTCTCGCACCTCGTCATCATAAGGCCAATCTAGGCCCAACAAGCAAGCAGAATATGCCCCAACTATGAGTGCCGAGGAGACCTCCCTCGTATGCCAAGATCACCTCCATAGAGGACGAGGTGCCTTCCTCGGCCTTGACGTCACCAATGGGCTCTCTATGTTACTTGTTCTTTCCCCGACTCATTATGGACCGAGAAGGTCATGAATGACGAGGAGAGAAAAGTTCGCACCTCGGCATATATTCATATGTCGAGGAACTAAAATCATGCATCTCGGCATTTCTTCATGTCGACAAAGCTCTATATGACGAGGAGACAAATTCCTGCATCTCGGCTTACTTGCAAATGACGAGATAAGGAAATTACTCTCCTCGGCTTACCGGCAAGCAGTTACAACAATCCTAGTCAAACAAGGATTCAGCAGTTATAATCTTATCAGAATTGTAACCACCTCCTACAATTCAGATCAAATAAGGACTCCTTAACAGATATAATCCTCCTAGGATTATACTTTATCTCTTTGCAGTCGAAGTTCAACATGGATTTTGTCAATCCATCCCTATAAATACAAGCCATATATCACATTATTTGGTACGTTACTTTTTATATTCCGAAACTCTGTCAATTTAGTTTCTCACCACAAAACCGTGAACTTATTCTCACGCCGGAGGGCCTTCGCCGGTGAAGCCCCGGCTTAGTTTACATGTTTTGTCTTATTTTCAGGTTAAGCAAATGCCGGAGCAAACGATTGCTTGGATTTGGACTGATTTGACGATTTTGACATCATCAATACATATTGTTTTCCTTGTTGGTTTTGGACTCCGTCTGAGCTACGATTTTAGGAGTATAAATACTCGATTTCTCTCATAGCATGATTATTTTAGTGTGATATGTTATCAATAATTCTAGAATTTAAGCTAGTGATGTCTTTGGGCTAAATAGGTTTTCTAGTTTGATTGTATTAGTTCAATTCTTTCTCATCCGTTTCTCTAGATTAAGGTTGCACAATTGTGATTTTTTTGGATTAAAATTTAGTGCATATAAAAATTAGAGAGTTTGTAATCTATGATTCTCCGTATTAATATAAGTTGTTCTCCCGTTATACGTGAACCTAGCTAAATCGATAAACCACTTAAATATTTGTGTTTGTATGCGAATACATCGGGATTGTAATATTCTCTACGGTGTGTTCTAACACAATACCTAACCTATTAGTAGGGCCGTAAACGAGTCGAGCCGAGCTTTTGAAGTTTCGAGCTCGAGCTCGTTAACTTTTAAACGATCGAGCTTTTCTCGAGCTCGAGCTCGAGCCCAGAATGCCTGTTCGAGCTCGGCTCGAATCAAGTTTCGAGCTTTTCGCGAGCTGGCTCGCGAGCTTTTCGCGAGCTGCTCGAACTCGAGTATTAACGAGCCGAGCTCGAGTTGGACTTATTTTTTGAAAAAAATCTGAAATCAAACGAGCTTCGACTTAATATATATATATATATATATATATATATATATATACTAAAATTCATTCGAGCTTTTAACGAGCCGAGTCCGAGTCAAGCTCAAACGAGTCGATCTCGAACAGAGCTCGTCGAACATACGAGCCGAACACGAGCCGGACTCGAAAAAAAATGACGAGCTTGAAAATCGATTCGAGCTCGAGCTCGAGTTCACCTCGAGCCCACTCGAACTCGAGTTTTTTTCAAACCGAGCTCGAACAGGCTCGTTTCGTGTATCAGCCCTACCTATTATTAGGCATTTTTTAGTCCAACCCAAAGACCAATGAATTCTCCTAGACACTACTTTGCAACAAAAGCTCCAGCAAAATTTAATTCTTTATGTGTCCTAAAGTAAATGATCAGTTTTATAAAAAGAAGTTGGTTTCAAAATAAATGATCTTTTCATAATAAACAAATATTTCTAAATATTTTTTTTATTAGTTTAAAAGTTAATTAAGAAAGATTTTCATACACCTTAATTATTTAAATTTATAAAAATTTGATTTTTTTTTTGTCTTTTCTAAAATAAAAAATGAATTTATATTCAATTTGAGAAGTGAAATAAGAGATTTGATATGATCCAACCATTAATTTGGACCATTTGATGATGAATTAACTTCCTAACAATCGATATGATGTTTAATTTTGATAGTCAATTGAAATAAAAAGGCCAGGTTGTAAATATTAAATTGGTCCATTATACAGTTAGGATAATCAATTGCATGGGACCTTATAGGTTGCTATTGCTTTTACTCAAAAGCTATTGGATGGTCCTGATCTTCTATAGGCCATTTTCGCTGCACGTGTTCGTACCTTAACTGCTTTCCTGACTGAATTCCTATAATTGAATAGTGGATGGTCCTGATCTTCTATAGGGCCTCTACCTTGCATTGTCATGATAATGGTAAAAGTATGATTGTAAATGGTTCGGCTGTAATTTGATTAGGGCAAATTTAGAGATAGAATTGTTACTAATCGTTTTGAAGAAATTTTAAATTGAGTCGTATCATAAAACTTTTCAAACCAAATCGAATCAAATTGCCGTGATTTGGTTTATTTCGGTTCGATTCAAATTACGATATGATTTATAGGTTCAGATCGCAATTTTAATTGCAATTCAAACCTTGTTTTAACTATGTTTCTTCGGTGTTTCAAAACATATTCTACTGACCAATAAACTAGAAGAAGGCATTTTGCATATAACTACTATTTTACTTAGTGTTCATATTAATGGGGAAAATCCACTTTTAATAAAAATAACTCACAATTGCACGAGTTATCGTATTACTAATATACAGTTGGCAAGGGTCGAATTCACAGGGATTTATAAATCACCAACTTAACTTTCAACAGTTTAACAAATAAATAAAATAAGGGGTTTTGAATTTGATTATTATTCCTACTTAAAACAATGAAAAAACAAAGCAAGTAAACTATTACCGAATACCAAGAAAAAATGATATACAGAATGAGATTCATGTATATCACACCAATATGCCAATCAATCATAGTTGGGGGTTCATCATTTTTAGTAAAATTGGCCGTTAAAATGTACACAATTTAGTATTCTACAAATATTAGA
Source organism: Adenophora triphylla var. japonica (assembly GCA_022495995.1). Lineage (NCBI taxonomy): Eukaryota > Viridiplantae > Streptophyta > Magnoliopsida > Asterales > Campanulaceae > Adenophora > Adenophora triphylla. The sequence goes on along the minus strand of JAFEMH010000617.1, from coordinate 613,548 downwards.
ATTTCTGCAAAATCCACTTGATATTTAAGAACCCATTAAACCCTAGTATTAAGAACCTATAATTTTGTTTTGCAATCACTTGTCAAAACCTATACAATATTCGTTTAAAAGTTTGACTTACATTTATCGAACAATCACTTGTCAATCACACACACAACTTTAGTTTAAAAACCAATCACATTTACACATTTGATTGTAGTTTAGAAATCTTAAATGAGGATTACTTTTGATGAACCCAACATTTAATTGATTACAATATTAATTAAGACATAAAAGATTGATATACATTACATCCATTCCGTAAAACAAGAAAACTAGCCACTCATTTTTATATTGAACATCAATAAAGCTTCAATAATTTGTATAAATCTTCCGATGAAATTCTTGAATAAAACCTTGAATCTTGTTTACAAAACCTAAATTATGTTATGAAAGGGTAAAAAATGATCAAAAGATACAAAACATATTATAGGGGTCCTTTTTATATTAGGAGGGAGTAGAGATTTCTAATTTGCAGCCAAAAGAGGTCAATTTCTAGTCAAATTTGGATTCAGTTGAAAATCCGTCACTAAATCTGTTGCAGATTCCTTTAGAGTTGCTGCCACGAAATCAAATATGTCACTATTTTCTTTTGGATCTGCCTTTAATCTTGTGACGGACCAAATCCGTCACAAACAATCCATTGCAAAATCAATGGAGCGGTCGCCCTCAGCTTGCCCGCGCGGTCACCCTTTTTCTCTGGAATTTCCTTGCGGTCGCTCCACTCTTTTCATTTTAGTCACTATTGTTTCCTATTTTGCACTTTGGTCCCTGAACTTTCAAAACAAGCTTAACTCCTTTTTCTACCTAATTGCAATGCAACCCCTGTACTTTCAAAACACTAACAAACATATTAAATTTTCAAGGTTTTGAACAGCAAATAAGCTTGGAATTATATATTTTGGATGGATAAAACCACATCCATCAAATATCCCAAAACTTATCTTTTGTTCGTTTTCGAGTAAAATCAAAACTAAAACAAAGTAAAAACTAACTATCTAATTAAAGCAAATAAAATATTTTTGCGATTGTTCAGTTCAAATAATAGGTTGTTGGCACAACAAAGTCTCAGATCTTTATAACACATATAATCTACAAGTATTATCATGAACATGGGATTATATTTACATTGATGCATCTAACTTAAAATTCTCCCCAATGTAATGAAATATGAATGAAATATGGGAGATCAATGTTACCAAAATAAGATATTGTATAGGGTCACTTGTGTTATGCTATAAATCAATGATAATGGATAAAATTTCTGCATAAGATACACTCATATGCATGTTAAAACAAAACTGTCAACCCGACTATTCTTTAGGAATCAAATATGGCTTTATAGCTTATAATGCATCGAGAAAAAAGTGGGCTAGAACCATGGTTACAAAAGAAGGTAAGGACATACGAATTCAAGTAAGTGAAACTAGAAAGTATTCAAAATATATCCTCACTTTGAATTTATCACTCTGCTCCATGCCATCCCAATGAATCAACCCACAAACTTATAATTTTGCATACTTCACACATGTGGTTGATCACCTTTCTTTATTTTTGGTCACTTTCCACTTCAACATTAGAGAGACAAGACTTTACAATCTTTTCCTTTTCTTTTAATTTCTTAGCACATATATGCCATGAAAATATGCATTCAATATTTTGCTCAATTCCCTATTTTCAATACATTACATGACCATTTTCTTTCTTCTCATGACCACTTTTCACCCACCATTGATTTCTCAAACATACCTCACAAATTCCCATTCAATCCCTAGTTTCACTTTCTTAAAAAGGTGAGAACATAGTGTATAAGTTAAAAAGGTAGGATAATGTAGGCACAAATGTAGGCGAATGGTGGTATAAGATAATCTCCCACTTTGTCAGAGATTCCATTCTTTTTCTTGCTCAAAAGGGGTTATAGCGGATATTTTGAAGTGACGAGAAAGTTAAAGTCTCGCAAATAGGGTTAAAAGAAAATTTCCAAATATCAATTCTCGAATAGCCTAATTGACGTGTTATTGACAGTCATGCAAACATGTTCTAGGGTCCACGAGAATGCCAAAGTGATCCCATAAAGGTTTTCAAAGTTGGTAACAATAATAAAGAAAGTATAGTATGGAAGTGAAGGTTGAAGTAATCATAATTTAAATGTTTCAATGCAATTATATCCTTATATTAATAATAACACTCAAGATTTTAAAATTGAAGCACATTCAAATCTTCATAGGCTTTAACCAACAGTCCAAAATATGAAAAGAACAAATTTTTTAAATTTTTCTATTTTTTTTGTAGGGTGACACTATATACACTCCCCTATAAACTCACAAACTCGGAGAGATATCTACCCCCAAACTCAAGACATGCTATGTCCTCATAGCATAAAGATTAAGGCATGCCTTAGGTTCATAGGATTATATGACAAAACAAATAAAATAAATAAAACAATTAAAACATACCTAATTGGGTTGCCCCCAATAATCGCATTTAGTTAAGGTCGTTAGCCCGACCGTGACCCCAATTTTAGTGGGGGTGTGAGGTGGCCATGTCATCTTTGGCCTTTGATTTTCTTCCTTTAGCCCACCTCATTGCTTATCGGGCACAAAAGCCCACAACTCTCCAAACATAAGTTCCATTCTTTATTAATTCGAGTGGTACCCATGAAACTTTTGAGGCTCTTTGTTTAGCCTTTTTATTTTTATTTTTCTTGGGGGCCTCTCCCCCAAACTCATTGATTGCTTTTACTTCACAACCTTTCACAATCTCATTCTCAACACAAACATTAGAGTTGTCATCTTGATCATAAATATTTGCAAAGAAAGCATCACATACATCAAGAACATAATACTCTTCTACTTTAGCATATGAGTATATGGATGTAAAATTTTCTAATGACGGTTAGATGATAGATGGCTCCAACTTCATTTAGAATTGGTCTACGGGGTGATCCGGTCCGTCACTTCTAGAGTGTTTATCGTCCTTATATTTCATAGCCATGTCATTTATGTCAACTCTATCCCTAGTATTCTCACCACCATTCAACATGTTATCAAATTCCTCACAATCAACATCATGCAAAAAGCTCTTATTCACACAATCATTTAACTCATTAACATAGCAATATATAGCATTAACAACTTGCGGTTCTTTGAAAATTGAAATTTCAACTTTATCATAAAGCACGTTCATTGTAAACTTTCCTTCCTTCACATTAATAATGGTGTCGGTAGTGGCCATGAAAGGGCACCCAAGAAAAATGGGCGTTTCACGACTATTACTAACATCATTCTCCATATCAAGCATAACAAAATCCACCGGGACTATGAGCTTGTCCACTTGTGCGAAAATATACTCCACAATACCCAAAGGACGTTTAACCGATCGGTCCGCAAGTTGAAGGGTCATTGTAGTGGATTTAAGCTCGCCCAATACTAACTTCTTATACATCGAATAAGGCATCAAATTAATGGTAGCACCTAAATCCAACATCGCATTCATCGATTTGGAATCCCCCAAAGTGATTCTTATATTAAAGCTAACGGGGTGCTTGAGTTTTGGTGGAAGGTGGGATTGGATTACGGAGCTCACATTCTCCGACATCACAACTTGTTCACCTCTCCCACACCTTTGTTTTCGGGTGTTAAATTCTTTGAAAAATTTGACATAATACGAGATATTTTTAATTACATCCAATAATAGTAAATTTATGTTCAGTTTGGAAAATATGTCATATATTTCAGAATATTTTTTTTCATCTTTTGTCTCATTAATATATACGAAAAAGGTATGGGAGGTACATATGGTTTGGGAGGTGAAGGTTTTTCAATTTGTTTATCTCCCAATTCATTTGTAACATCCTCATTCTCACTTTCAGCATGTTTCATATTAGATATAAGAGGGGAAGAAGAGGAAGTTGGAACATATACCTCATGATTTATTACCTTGACATTCTTCAATGCGTTTATGGCGTTTGCATGCTCCCCTTGGCTTAGGAATGTGCCAGACTTGTGACTTTGGAGGGCGTTGGAAAGTTGACTTATTTGTGTTTCCAATTTATTTATTGCCGCCTTATGAGTCTTTCCTTGTTGGATTTGATCCAACCTAACCCTCTCCAATTGTTATGCATGCTTCGATCTTAGCCTTTCCATGTACTGCTCCCAAGGTTGTTTTTGGTGCCCTTGAGGTTGTGGGTGAGTCGGTTGAGGTGGAATGGGGTGGAGAGGTTGATTATTATTTCATGAAAAGTTTGGATGATTTCTCCAACCTTGATTATATGTGTTGGAGTATGGATTGTAGTGAGGGGGTCCCGGTTGGTACCCATTCGCTACTTGTGCCTATTTTATAAAATCAGAAAATTGTGCACTAGATGGGCACATGTTAGTAGCATGAGAGTTAAAACCACAAGTAGCACATATATCATGAATCTTATTAGCTAGAGCGGGAGTAACAAAGGAAGCAAGTGTGGAAAATTGATAAGCTAATTCAGTGACTTTCTTTTCTACCCTATCAACTGCACTTAATTCATACACCCCCTTAATTTCCCCCTCACTCCCTTCTATTGGAAGTTAGCACCTAGCATCTCAAAAATTTCTTTTACTTGTTCGGGAGTTTTCTCCCCCATTGACCCTCCCGCAGAATTATCTACCATGGATTGGTGCATTTGTCTTAACCCATAATAAAAAGATTAATTCAAATAGAGTAGGGAAAAGTCATGGTGGGGGCATTGGACTAACAACATTTTAAATCTTTCCCATGTTTCATGTAATGCCTCACCGAGTTCTTACTGAAATCCTATAATTTTCTGTCTCAAGAGAGACAATGAAGGATGAGAATAAAATCTTTGCATAAAATCTTGACACATCTTCTCCCATGTGTCAATGCTATTTGGTGCTAATGTAATGAACCAATTTTTAGCTGCATCTTTATGTGTGAAAGAAAAACAACACAACTTTAATTGGTCCTCCGTGCTCCCGTAGTTAATGGAAAATCATAGATCATAGTCACGTAGTTACGGAGAAAGTTCAAGGGGTCATCTGTAGCTCTCTCGTGGAAGCTAGGTAAAAGATTGAAATATTGCCCCTTTAATTCATAACCTCTTGACTCCGGTGATAACACAATACAAGATGAGGCGACATCAATCATGGTACTAAAATAGTCCTTCATGTGGGGAATATTCACTTCATCTCCCATATTTTTTCCTTTTTCTTCTACCCCGGTGGTAGAAGCTTAAGGGGGATTATCCCTTCCAAACTTGTCGTTTCTCAAAGAAACCAACTCGGGGTTCAATGATCTACGACCACGCATACAATAATGAAAATTAAATTGATTATTGCTAACATATCCCTGGCAACGGCGCCAAAAACTTGATGGGAAAAAACCCACTTGTAATAAAAATACCTAGCAAGTGCACGAGATTTCGTAGTAGTAATACGCACTTGGCAAGAGTCGAATACACAGGAATTTGTAAATCAACAACTTGACTTTCAACAGTTGAACAAACAAATAAAATAAGGGGCTTTGGATTTGATTATTATTCATACTTAAAACAAGAAACAAACAAAGCAAGTAAATTATTACACAATACCAAGGAAGAAGGATCTACGGAATGGGATTCGTGTATATCGCATCAATATGCCAATCAATAATACAATCAATCATAGTTGGGGGTTCATCCTCTTTATTAAAAGTGGACGTTCACACGTCAACAATTTAGTGTTCTACAAATATTAGGTTTTATGCAAACTCCACTTAATATTCAAGAACAATTAAACCCTAGGATTAAGAACCCTATAATTTTGGTTTGCAATCACTTGTCAGAACCTATATTATATTTGTTCAAAAGTTTGACTTGCATGGATTGAACAATCACTTGTCAATCAGACACACAACTTTAGTTTAAAACCCAATCACATCTACACATGTGATTGTAGTTTAGAAAACTTAGATGATAATTACTTTTGATGAACCAAACCTTTGATTGATGACAATATTAATTAAGACATAAATGATTAATATACATTACCTCCATTTCGTATAATAAGAAAATTAGCCACTCATGTTTATATTGAACATCAATAAAGCTTCAATAATTTGCATAAATCTTCCAATGTAATTCTTGAATAAAACCTTAAATCTTGTTTACAAAACCTAAATTATGTTATTAAAGGGTAAAAGATGATCAAAAGATACAAAAATCTAGTATAGGGGTCCTTTTTAAAGTAGCAGGGAGGAGAGATTCCTAATGTAGCCAAAATAGATCAATTCCTAGTCAAATTTGGATTCAGCCGATAATCCATCACTAAATCTGTTGCAGATTCCTTTAGAGTTGTTGCAACGGAATCAAATCCGTCACTGTTTTCTTTTAGATATGCCTTTAATCTTGTGACAGACCAAATCTTTCACAAATAATCTATTGCAAAATCAATGGAGTGGTCGCCCTCAGCTTCCCCGCGCCGTCTCCCTTTTTCTCTGGAATTTTCGTGCGGCTGCTTCAATCTTGGGGGCGGTCGCTCCACTCTTTTCATTTTGGTCACTGTTGTTTCATCTTTTGCACTTTGTTCTCTGAATTTTCAAAACAAGCTTAACTCCTCCTTTTTCTGCCTAATTGCAATGCAGCCCCTGTACTTTCAAAACACTAACAAACATATTCAATTTACAAGGTTTTGAGCACTAAATAAGTTTAAAATTATATATTTCGGATGGTTAAAACCATATCAATCACATACCCTATCTAATGCAAGCTTAGCTCTCCTGTGTATAAAGGTAGGTAACTGCATGATGGCCCTTGATCTAGGTTAATATTAATATCACAAGTTTAGCTTGTTAGGATACAATCTTGTTCTTTGACATTGAAAATTTGTGAAAGCTGTTGGGTGGGTGATGATTATAACAACCAATCAGAGTTTTGGACATAAATAATTGAGAATGACATAAGTCATGGCTTGGTTCTGCGGTCCGATTTACGGTTCGGTCTGAAATTGTTCGATTTGGTTCAGTTTGATTCAATTTAAAGGATTTAGACTGCAAATTAAATTGAACCACATGTTTTATAAATTTTCGGAATCAAGCTGAATCATTTATGTTTAAAAACATAACCAAACCAAATAATTTAATTTGATTCGATTTTAAAATCGTGGTTCGAACCGAACCACTTTCACCCCTAGGTAAGAGCATGCACACCAAAAGGTGGTGACACTCATGTTTGAACGGGTGAATAATTTTTTTGGGGTTTAATTCTTAATACCCCCTCAACCCAAAACAAAACATATAAAAAACTACATAATTTACCAAAATCCACGTATATCTAAGGTTCAAATCTAAATTTCTTATAAATCCAACCCTTTGACCCGTTTTCATACCTTAGGAATATGAGCAAACTGATTATAAGATTAAAAATTTTTCTTTTATTAAATTATTTTTCTTTATAAACCAACACCCCTTTAACCTGCTATTATAACTTAGGTATAGGAGCAGATTGATTATTAATTTTTACTGGAAAATAATTAATTTTTTTCTAGTTTTCTTATATCTTAGGTATGAGAGCGGATGGGTTAATAAAATATGGAATTTTTTATTGTTTTCTGAGAAAATGTGAAACATTAAAATTACTCTTATACCTAAGGTATAAGAGTAATTCTAGTCTTATATTAGGTTTAGTAGTGGACATGTAGAAACGTGGGTTTATATGGAATTTCAAATATGTCGTTGGTTTTTATCGATTTTTGGTCGGGCTGAGGGGTCCTAGGATACGAAGCCCAATTTTTTTGTTTATGACTACATTTTTATTATTGACAAAATATATTTTTTCTATTTTATAAAATTAATGACATAAAATATTATTAATATTAGTATTTTATTAGGCCACATTAAAAGTTATTTTTTACACTTATTGTTACCGTGATTGCATACGAAATTTGGACACTTAACCATAATTTCCTCGAGCCGACAAAATTATGAGAATTGTTTCTGTAATCATCTATTTTATTTATTTTTTCATAAATTTAGAGAGATAAAGTATGAAGGAAGAGGTATGCATAACATATTGGACTCATAGGTAAAAAAATTATGAGGGTTTATGATATATTTACATGAACGATGTCTTTTGGTGCTAAAGCAAAACTAATACTCCCTCCGTCCCAGCGAAAAAGCCACTTTTGGTCAACAGAGGTTAAGTTTGACCCACACATTAACGCAAATCTAATCATTCTAATGAAATTCTAAAAATTGTTATTGATAAGTCACTAAATGATTTATCAATAACAATTTTTAAAATTTCATTAGAATGATTAGATTTGCGTTAATGTGTGGGTCAAACTTAACCTCTGTTGACCAAAAATGGCTTTTTCACTGGGACGGAGGGAGTATATATATATATATATATATATATATATATATATATATATATATATATATATATATATATATATATATGAGAATCTATTTAAAATAAAAATCATGAGAATCAACCACAATCATTTGAATAAAATAAATTAATATTTTAGATTAGATGTCATTTTATATAAAAACAGTGACATTTTTGTAGTTTTTGTGAAAGTCAGGAGCTAGAATGTCATTTGACCGTCACTTTTCAAAACCTGCCACGCTATCGCTCAAATTTTCCTCAAATTTCAAAATTAAATATCTCAATTTATGTAAGTCTAAATAAATATCCGAGAACAATTTTTTCTCATTTCGGCGAGACGAATCAAACTATATCATTGAAAATAGGGTTTTGAAAAAAATGTTGAACAATAGTGAAATTCTCAAAATACACTTGGATTCAGTAGATACTTAGCTACTGAATCCATGAGTATTTTTAACATTGCACTTGGATTCCGTAGCTACTTAGCTACTAAATTCATGTGTATTTTTGAACAGTGCACTTGGATTTAGTAGCTACTGAATCCATAAGTATTTTGAACATTACACATGGATTCAGTACCTACTTAACTGCTGAATTCAAGTGTATTTTTTAATATTACACTTAGATTCAATATCAATTAGTTATTGAATTCATATGTATTTTGAACATTACACATAGATTCAGTAGCTAGTTAGATATTGAATCCATATGTATTTTTGAACATTACACTTGAATTCAGAAGCTACTTAGCTAATGAATTCATGTGTATTTTTTAACATTACATATGGATTCAATAATTAGTTAGCTATTGAATTCATGTGTATTTTGAACATTGCACATGGATTAGATAGTTATTTAGCTACTGAATTCATGTGTATTTTTTGAACATTGCATTTTGATTTAGTAGCTACTTAGCTACTGAAACCAATGTATTTTTAACATTACACGTGTTTTCATTAGCTACTTAATTACTGAATTCAAGTGTATTTTTTAACATTGCACTTGAAATAATTAGCTACCGAATCCATATGTATTTTGAACATTACACATGGATTCAGTAGCTACTAAATTCATGTGTATTTTTTAACATTACACTTGAATTCGGTAGCTACTTAGCTACTGAATTCATGTGTATTTTGAACATTACACATGGATTCAATAACTAGTTAGCTACTGAATCAATGTGTATTTTGAACATTACACATGGATTCAGTAGCTATTTAGCTGCTGAATTCATGTGCATTTTTTTGAACATTGCACTTGGATTACTAGCTAGTTAACTAATGAATCCATGCGTATTTTTGAACATTTCACTTAGATTAAGTAACTAATTAGTTGTTGAATCCATGTGTATGTTTTAACATTACCCATGAATACAGTAACTAATTAGCTAGTGAATCAATATTTATTTTGAACGTTACACATTGATATTTTTTTATGAATTCAAGTGCAATTTTCAAAAAATACACATGAATTCAGTAGCTAAGTAGCTATTCAATCCAAGTGTATTTTAAAAATTACATTGTTGTTTAACATTTTTTTTTCAAACCCTATATTAATAGATGTAGTTTGATTCGATTCGTCAAGATGAGAAAAACAGTGTTATCGATGCTTTTTTTCGATTTATAGATATTGAGATATTTAATTTTGAAATTTGAGTGAAATTTAGATAATGACGTGACCGGTTTTGAAAAGTGGCAATCAATTCACATTAACTGCTTGTCGTTTTACAACTTCATCATCTATCGTATTAATTACAAAAATGCCACCGCATCTATCACAATAATTTATAATCTGAATCGTTGATTTGTCTCTTATCCAATTATTGAATTTGGTTCACATGGTTCTCGTTTTTATTGTTTATTATGGAAGTAAGACTATATATACACTCACACACACACACACACACATATATATATATACATACATACATACATATATATATATATATATATATATATATATATATATATATATATATACATATATATATGTATATATATATATATATATATATATATATACATATATATATATATATATATATATACATATATATATATATATATACATATATATATATATATATATATATATATATATACATATATATATATATATATACATATATATATATATATATATATATATATACATATATATATATATATATATATATATACATACAGTTTTAATCCAAATTATTATAATTTATGATTTATCAATCCATCTCCATATCATGAGTTAGAAAAAATATAACAATAAATAATGATTTTTGAATTCAAACAAAATGATAAAATAATAAATCAAGCAAATACTTAGCGATAATTTATACGAGGCATAAATATAGAATGAACCGGAAAAATGAGGAAGTCGACTTTACTATGATAGAATCACTTATGTTGGGTTTGGTGCCATCTATGTTTGGGGAAGCCTGAATTAGGAGATTAAATAAGCGAATTCAGAATTCATGTGACAACGGAGGGAGCGACCACGCCAGCCAAGGGGGAGCGGTTGTGCGAAGTTACTGCCTAAACGGGCCGATCGTCCCATTCTGGGGTGAACGTGCACTAGCATTTTATACAGACGGGGCGATCGCGCCCAAGGTCCAGATTGGGCTGATCTGCAGCAGATTTGGTACAGGGTTATAAAATGCTCCAGGGTTAGGAGTAGGAAGTATAAATACAACCTATCCCTAACATATTGAGTAGTTCTCTTGCTCATCTGTTTTCTAAATCTAGGGTTTGCACAGACAGGAATTCTTGACTAAGAATTCGTGCACTGGATTAGAGATTGTAATATGTTGATTTCCAGTTGAAAATAATATTTACTCCCTCTGCCCGTGAATGTAGCCAAGTTGGTGAACCACGTATATATGTATGTTGTGTGATTGTTTCTTGTTTTCTATCTTCAACATAGACTTTGTTGTAACAAACTGGTATAAAAGCCGGTCAGGTTGAGGAAGGTGTAGGGTTTTCCGCTGCAGAAGAAGATGGGATCAGGAATTGAATTGTCGATTGACAAGTGTAATGGGAAGAATAGTTTTTCTATTAGGCAAATCAAGATGAAAGCCTTAATTAGGGACAAGGGTTTGTGCGTTCTAGTGGCTGCTGCAATCAGGAATCGTCATGATTCAAAAGGTAAAGCAGAAGTCGTTTCCACTGGTGCTGTCACGGTTGCAACAACAGGAAGTACGGAGAAGGAAAAGAAGGTAGCAGAGAAGGAAGAGTCAGATCTGATCGCGTTAGATGAGAGGGCCCACTCTAAAGTCATAAGGTGTCTAAATGATGATGTTCTAGCAGATATTGCAGATACCGATTCCGGAGGTGATTTCTTGCGTTGTAAGATATGTTATTGACACGATCATTGACCAACAAGCTATATCTGAAGCAGATGTTATATTCTCTCTGAATGTAGGAAGGTGTGCCCATTAGGGATCACCTAGATATATATACATTTTTATTACTTGAACTGCATAATATAAATGCTAAAGTTGCTGATGAGGATGCTGCATTAATGCTTCTTGTTTCATTGTATTTATTATATGAGCACTATGTTGATTCTAGTATTAGTGGTAAAGACACAGTAACTCTAGAGGAGGTGAACTCCTTGTTCAAGACTAGAGAGTTGCGCTGTAAGGCAAGCGGTAATAGTAGTACATATAATTAGACAACATGTTTGGTTGCGAAAGGCAGCAGGGGTTCTAGCAGCAAGCAGAAAAAGAAAAAGTATTCTGAAAAAAAGGGCCCAAAATTGCTGATATTTGTAATTACTGCAAGGGAAGAGGATATTGAAAGACAAATTTGGCTCTATTAAGCTACGGACACATGATCTTGGTACCAAAGGAGGCAAAAAGGGTGAAAAACAGCTAGAGGGGTGGGAGGGTGAATAGTTGTTATAAATTTTTCGACCCTTTTGAAAACAAAACCTCTTTCTTACAAAACCTCTCCAGCAGTGTATCAAAACCGCAAGTGAGGTTTGTAAAATGCACAACGGAATTTCTTAAGTAACAGAGTGAGGTTTAGTAGTGCGGTTTACGAAACAGTAAAATGATGTTTGAAAATGATTAACTATAAACACAATTCACAAATCCAGACAACCTATAAAGATCAAACTGATAAGACAAATTAGTTTGAATGATGAACAGTAAAGAAAATACAGAAATTAAAGAACACAATATTTGGAGTAGTTCAATCGTAAATGATCTACATCCACTACTAAGATGGTTAGTCTTGGATTTTCTAACTACTAGATTTGTATTAGATGATGAGAGAGATTACAAAGTTACAAGAATCAAACTCAAATCTAAAATCTAAACAATGAAGCAAATCCTAGACTATAACCAGTGTTTTGGTAGAAAAAACAATAAAGTAGAATCTTAACTTTGTTTAGTGTGTGGATTGAACAATAAGGAGGGAACTATGGAATTCGACTATATGGAACTAAAGCAAGAAAAGAAATAATGACACCGTGATTTGTTAACGAGGAAAACCTTGGAGGTGATAACCTCTTTGGAAAAAACCCCGGGAGTTAGGTCTCCAACCTTAAAAGTTTCACTATAATGATCACGAATATAACTTTGGAAGACAATGGAGAGGATTACAAGAGCTTGTGTGTAGAGTGTGTGCGTATGAGCATTAGTTAGTTTTTTCCGTCTCCATTTCCCCTTAAATACAAGTAAGCATGAATGAGTCAATACGGTTCCTACAATCTCGGGATATTGGCTTATCCTTTCAACCTCCGTGAGACCAAGTCGCCCTAGCTGTTGAAGGTCTGTTGAACGTGCTGGAGAATATCCCGCATTCCTCTCTTAATTACTGAAAAACAAGAATAAGAATATTAGGAAATATTGAATAAGTAAATATTAAAACAATACTTACAGTGTAATGACATCTTGATATGCAGGATCAACTGAAGATGTCACCATGTTGAAAAATACCCACAACAATTTATCCCCAAAAACATTTGACTATGTTGGCAACAGAAGAGGCAAAATGATTTTCTTTCGAATTAATTATCCAACTGCCCGCTCTGCCTGATGGGATGTTTTGGGAATACGTGGCGTCAAATGGACGGTTGGGGAGAAGGGTCTGGAAAGTAACTTTTTTGAAAAAGAATCCTTTTTCTTTTTAATAACCGCTTGGAAGGATCATTTAGACTTCTCAAAGCTTCTTTTTCACCTCTGTTGGCCCACGGCGCCGTTCATCTTCAAGGTAAAACTTCTCCGTTTCTCACCTTCTTCCTTTGCTTATTTTTCTTCTTTTGTTCTGTCAACCATGGGTAGGACCAGGTTGTCTTCGTCCAATCCTAAGAGTGTGTCATCCCCACAAGGTCCCATAGAAATTAGTCTCGATGATTTCGTTTGCGGAAACCTTCTTGCGAAACTAGACGAAGAGACTTGCTTGTTCAACGATTCCCAAATAGAGTCCATAAAACAACAATGCTGCTTTCCAAATGGTGCAATTTTTCATCCCTTTTCCATAAATCTTAGGTCTGACTACATTTCCCGCAAATGGATCTGTTTTTTCGAGTATCCCTTCCTTCTAGGGTTTAGCTACCCTTTTCCATTGTTGGTTTCTGAGTTCTTCCAAAAGACCCAACTCGCTTATGCTCAACTGATGCCGATGGCTTGGCGAGTTTTTGCTTTTGTCATTAAAGTGAACCGAGAAAATGGACTAAACCTAGGGCTCCATGAAATTGCATATTCGTACGATCTTCAACCCTTTGGTTCCAAAAGATACCTTTTTAGAAAGAGGTCAGGTAGAAGTTCCTTGATGAGCACCACATCTTCCAGTGATAGAGGATGGAAGAATAGATTTTTCTTTGTTGATAGGGCGTCTATTGGAGAAAGGGATGAGATATCGAGCCAATGGAACAAGGGAGGTACTTAAATTCTTGCTTTTGTGACTTCTTGTTCTTGAGACAAACTGAATTGTAATTGTTCTTGCTTTTATGCAGATATCGACTGGGGAGAGTTGTTCCCACCTGCTGAAGACACTTTAACAAAGGTTGACTAATTTTTTAAGCTCCCTCTTGACAAGAGATCCCCTAAGGGATTACTGGAATCATCTTTGGTTGTCCCGGAAGACCAAAAGGCCTCTACCTCGGTAATTATGTCCACAGGTAAGCATGGTGTCTTTTCACCTTTGCTAATTGTTTATCAATTTGATGCGTTATTCTTTGTTGACAATATCTATATGTCAATGCAGTCTCCAAACAGATAGTTTCAGGATCTGACTTTGACCTTGATGATATTGAGGCTATGTTTACTGAGCCTGTTATTAAGATCGAAATGAAACCTCCACCTGCCCCTAAGAAAATTCCTGTTCCGGATGAGAGCATAGGTATTGGCTCTAGGGTGAGGAAGAGAAAAGCGATTCAAGAGGAGGTGGTTGAAGTTGAAGATACTTTTGAAGAAATGTCAGTGGGAGATTTTAAAAAGAAATGCGTGAGTTTCACAACTGGGGTAAGATAATATTAAATGGGTTTGTACTGTTTCCAAAGTTTTATAAGATCTTTTGATATCGAATGCATTATTTTACAGGCGGTAGGACTTTTGGAAGGTCTGGTAAAGGAAGTTGAGATGCTAAAGAAGAAGTCCAAAGCTGACATCGCTTTGGTTAGGAAGGAGAAGTTAGCGTCAGATAACAAGGTGAAGGAACATGAGAAGACCCTGGAGCAACTAAGCAAGTCATTGGGAGAGCAAGAACAAACGGTGAAGGACTTATTGAATAGTCTGGCAAAAAGCGAGGAGGATCACCTCAAGGAGATTGCTGAGGTGAAAGGTTCATGCAAGTTGGCTGCAGCTAGGACTGTTTCTCAGTGTAAAATAAAGATGATGAGGGAGTTTCAAGAAGGGAAGGCTGAGAGCTGGGATCTCAACAAGGAGTGTAAACACTTTTCTAGGTTGACAGGTGAACGAGTGGACGAAGGTGAAGTGTCCTCAAATCCGAATGAGGCGATTGTGAAGGATGCAGTAGAGATTGGAGAAGTCACTCCCCTAGCAACATCTGAGGCAGAAGCCACCTAAAAAAGAAGGTAAAACAACTTTGTTCTTGGTTTTTTGATGATGTTACTGGGGTAGAATCCCTTAAAACAATTTTAATTTTAGTTTGGTTTGGTTGTGTAATGGGTCCATAAGGACCAAAGACAATCTTTTTTACGTGTTAGGTTGGTCCAACACTTTTGCACTTTTACTGTTGGTAGCTTGGATATTTTATGTTTACTTTAATCTAGTTATAGTTTAGTAGTTTTCAAGCATGTCAAGGCTTGTTTTCTTTTGGATGATTTTTTCTTTGTTATGCTCATAAGGTGACATGATAGTATGTCAAAACGATAGGTACTTAAGATGACACGCATATGCCATAAACCGTAGATACTTTAGATGACACGTATATGTCATAACCATAAGAATAATACGTAAGATCAATCATCCAACTGAGTGGGAATGGGTAAGCTATATGAGTTTACCCATATAGGCCCACCCCACACCTCAATTAGAGAGATAACTTGCGCTCCAGGCGAAGGTGTGGTAACCTAACATCTTAAGAAAGAGGTAATTAACTCTTTAAACCTTAGAAGGGATTGTGTACCTTTACTTGAGAAGAGATGGCCAGTCTCTAACGGAGGAGAAATCGTTGTTCTTTGCGTGCATTCGACATGTCCCCATGTAAATGTGTCAATACCTCATAAGACAGAAACATGTTAAAACGGACGCCAACTAAGGTTGACGTCTCTTCACAAAGTACGTTAGCGACATTTTTATTTGTAAGGAATTAAAAAGGTGCATAGGAAAAAAGAAAGGTTGCAAAGAATTAAAAGACGATCCATACCTGGAAAGATGAGTTCATGGGGAATTTTGTTTAAATGTAATACCTTTTAAGATGAATGGCGTTCCAACTTCGCGGTATCATTTGGCCATCCAGGGTTGCCAGGCGATATGCTCCTTTCCCGGCTTGTGCATCTATTAGGTAGGGTCCTTCCCATTTTGGGGCGAGCTTGCCTGCATTGGGCTCCTTGGTATTTTGGAATGCCTTTCGTAGGACTAAGTCTCCTACTTGAAACCTTCTAATCCTTACATTTTTGTTGTAAGATCTGGCTACCCTTTGTTGATATGCTGCCATGCGAACTTTGGCCATGTCCCTCAGTTCGTCCACGGTATCTAAGTCATGAATCAAGATGTCTTTGTTATGTTCAGATGTCAACAAGCTGTATATGGCCGTAGGTACAAGGACTTCTGCTGGAATAACTGATTCAGTTCCAAATACAAGTGAATAGGGGGTTTGACCAGTAGCATTCTTAGATGTCGTCCTGTCAGCCCATAGAACCATTGGTAACTCTTCTGCCCATCGTCCCTTCTTCTGGTTCAGTCTCTTTTTTAAGTTGCTTATGATTATTTTGTTGCTAGACTCTGCCTGTCCATTGGCTTGAGGGTGAACAGGCGAAGATGTCACCATCTTAACACCCCAAGATGTCAAGAAATCTTGGGTTCTCTTGCTAATGAATTGAGAGTCGTTGTCACAAATTATCTCTGATGGTATTCCAAATCGGCTGAATATGTTTCTTTTGATAAAAGATAAAACTTCTTTGTCACGAACTTGCACGTATGCCTCAGCTTCTACCCATTTAGAAAAGTAGTCTGTCATAGCCAGTAGAAATACTCTTCCACCTGGTGCCCTGGGCAACTTTCCTACTATGTCCATTCCCCAAACCATAAACGGCCATGGCGACAGGATAGGATGTAGCAGTTCAGCTGGCTGGTGTAGGATGTCCCCATGTCATTGACAGGAATCACATTTCTTTGCGTAGTCAACGGCGTCTTTTCTCATTGTAGGCCAAAAATAGCCCATTCTAAGAGCCTTGGTATGTAGACTTCTGCCCCCGGTATGATTTCCACAATCTCCTTCGTGCAGCTCCTTGAGAACCTGATGGGCTCTATCTGCTTCTAGACATCTTAAGTAGTGACCTGCAGTAGATTTTCTAAACAATATGTTATCAATAAGTAAATATTTAGATACTCTTACCCTGAAGGCTCTTGCATTTTTCTCCTCGGCTGGGATCGTATCATCTAAGAGATACTTGATAATAGGAGATGTCCAAGAAGTTGCTGCTGGAAAGGGAGGTGTGTCGACATCTAGGGCGAACATCTCCAGATGATCAATTGCTGGGATGTCAATATGCACAATTGGGATACTGGTTTGTGAAATGCTTTTGAAGGCTGAACCCAAGTTTGCCAGAGCATCTGCTTGAGAATTTTCTTCTCGTGGGATTTGTTCTAAGGAAAATGATTTGAATTTGGCCGAAAGAATTTTTACGATTTCTAAATATGTCGTCATCTTAGCATTTGTCGCTACGTATGACCCGTTGTAGTGGTTGACAATTAGCAAGGAATCCATGAACACCCGGATATGCTTGACATCTAAGTCCTGGGCTGCTGTTAAACCTGCAATAAGTGCCTCATACTCTGCTTCATTGTTGGTAGCCTTGAAACTGCAACTGATAGATTGTGGTATTATGTCCCCTTGTGGCGATTTTAGTACAACTCCAAGACCTGTACCTCTCATGTTAGAAGCACCGTCTGTGTAGAGAGTCCAAATTCTTAGGATGTCATCATCTTGAAGTTGCTGTACTTCCAATTCTACCTCTTGTTGCAGGGTTGGACTGAAATCAGCCACAAAATCAGCTAGGGCTTGGGATTTTATTGCAGTTCTGGGCTCGTACTTGATGTCGTATATGCTTAATTGTACAGACCATTTCGCCATTCGACCTGACATCTCTGGTTTTCTCATAACATTCTTAATAGGATAGTTAGTGCGTACAATTATAGTATGTGTTTCAAAATAGTGCCTTAATTTGATAGAAGCAGTTATCAAAGCTAAAATTAATTTTTGTAAATGAGAATACCTGGTCTCCGCATCTAGGAGTGTCTTACTTACATAGTAGATGGGTTGCTGATTACCATCTCGTTCTGTCACCAAGACTGCACTTACAACGCCTTCGGATACTGCTAGATAGATGTAAAGATGTTCCTCTTCTTGAGGTTTGGCCAATAATGGAGGTGTTGACAGGTAAGTTTTGAGCTCCTGAAAGGCTTCTTCATGTTGGTCCTCCCATTGGAACTTCTTGTTCTTCCTCAAGATGTCGTAGAAAGGTTTGCATCGATCTGAGGATTTTGAATTGAATCTGGTAAGGGCCGCAATCTTTCCCGTCAACCTTTGTACGTCCTTGACAGATTGAGGTGATGACAGATTGATAATAGCACGTATCTGTTCTGGGGCGGCTTCAATGCCTCTTTTAGTAACCATGTAGCCCAAGAACTTCCCGGCCTTCATTCCAAAGTTGCATTTAGCTGGATTTACTTTCATATTGAAACAATCCAATATGTCAAAGGCTTGAGAGAGGTTGCCTATGTGATCTTCGGCTTTCTTGGACTTTACTACCATGTCGTCGATGTATACCTCCATAGTGTCCCCAATATGATCTTTAAACATCTTGTTGACGAGCCTTTGATACGTTGCACCTGCATTTTTGAGTCCGAAAGGCATGGCAATATAACAATAAATACATGTGGGTGTTATGAAGGCGGTGTCCTCTTGGTCAGATGGTTCCATCTGAATTTGTTGAAATCCTGAGGACGCATCCATGAATGTGAGGAGCTCATGTCTGGAGGTGGCATCAACTAACAAATCTATATGTGGAAAAGGGAAGGGATCTTTTGGACATGCTTTATTCAGGTCGGTGAAGTCGACGCAAACTCGCCATTTCCCGTTTCTCTTCTCTACCACAACCACGTTTGCTAACCATATCGGGTAATAAACCTCTCGTATCATGTTGGCTTTGAGTAGGCGCTCTACCTCTTCCTTGATGATCTGATTTCTGGTTTCTGCAAACTTTCTACGTTTCTGGTGTACTGGTTTGAAGCTAGGATCTACGTTAAGTTTGTGAGTGATGACATCTTTGTTGATGCCTGTCATATCATCATGTTTCCAAGCAAAACTCTTTATTCTGCTTCTTAATAGCTCCACCAGCTTCTGTTCTATATCTGCCAGGATGTCAGTGCCAATGAGTACCTTGATGTCCGGGTTGGAAGGGTCTAGCAATACTTCTTTCACATCATCTTCTCTAGCTTCCAGGATTTCACGTACTTTCCTCTGTAGTTGCTATGCTTGTTTTGGAGATGTCGACGCCTTCATTGATGTTTTGTAACATTCCTTGGCCACCTGTTGATCACTGTAAATATTAGCGACACCCCAAGGTGTTGGAAATTTCACACACTGATGGTATGTGGAAGGTACAGCCTTCATTCCATGAATCCACGGTCTTCCCAGTATGACATTGTAGGATGTTGCACAATCAATTACGCAGAACCGTTCCATGGTGTTGAGGCCCTTTGAGTATATTGGAAGCTTTATCTCCCCCACCGTTTCTTTGACCTCACCACTGAAGCCTACCAGCACTGAAGACTTCTTAACGATCTCCGATTTTGGGATGTTCATTTCCTTAAGGGTACCCAACATAATAAGATTGACAGAGCTGCCCCCATCAACCAGGATACGCCGTATTGTACAGTTGGCGATCTGCAAGGAAATAACTAGACCATCGTGATGGGGTTCTAGCAGGTTATCTCGATCACTTTCATCAAAGGTGATTGGATCCTGGCAGGGTGTCGACATCCTGGGCTGTCTTTCTGGCTTCTCCTCTTTTGACTCCTTAGCATGTCGTTTTGCAGCAGAATAGGATGTTCCACATATTTCTGAACCTCCACTAATGAAATTGATCACCTTTGTTGATGCTGGGGGAGAAACTGGTCTTTCGGCTTCATAAGGAGCTTCCGCATTTTCAGCCTTCTTTTTTCAGGATCCCAGCAACTCCTTAAGATGTCCTTTCGAGAGCAAGTAACTGAACTCCTTTCTTAGTGCGATGCAATCTTCAGTAATATGTCCAAAGTCCTCATGGTAAGCACACCATTTGGATTTGTCACGCCATCCCGTGGCTTTATCCGTCTTCTTTGGCCATCTGGCTTTGTCCCCAAGGTTGCCCATTGCACAGAGTATACCTGAAACATCAACAGAAAAACAATAATCAGAAATGTTAGGCACATTATCATTATCTTCATCCTCACCGTCTATTGAATTAATTTTGCTAGTGTCAATTCTCGGATAAGGATTGGAGCGGTTGTTCCTGCGATGGGACGATTCAGTCTTTCTGTCGGGATGGTCATATGTCGACATCTTGGATGATGACTTCGATCTTCGCAGCTCATCTTCCTCCAGTCTTATGAATCTCACTGCCCTGCTCCTGACTTCTTCCAACCGCTTACAAGGAGTCATCACCAAATCCTGATAGTACTGTGAATCTTTCTTCAGCCCCATTTTGAATGCTTCTGTGGCTGTCGACATGTCAAGATTGGGAATTTCTAGCACTTCCTTATTGAACCGGTGGACATAATCCTTTAGAGTTTCATTAGGCTGCTGGGTCACATTGTAGAGATCACTTGTCAACCTTTCAAATTGTCGACTGCATGAGAATTGGTTATAGAACATGTTGATGAGCTGGGCGTATGAACCAATAGAACCTAGGGGTTGCCTGATCAGCCATTTGAGAGCTGGTCCAGACAAGGTTGATCCAAATCCCCTGCATAAGCAGGCCTCTCGGAATTGAAGAGGAATATGGATTATGTCCATCTTTTCTTGATAGTGGGCAACATGCTCTTCCGGATCGGTGGTACCGTCATACAACTTCATGGATGGTACACTGAAACGCTTTGGGATGTCAACATTTGCAATTGCTGGGACAAACCGAGATTGATTGTAGCAGTTCTGCGTCACTGGTTGAATTGGAGGAGTTACGCCTGGCACGTTCATTATCAGCTCTCTGAGATCCTGCATCTGTTTGGCTAGTGGGTTTCCTGCAAAAGGGTCAGCCATAGGAATACGATTGAAATTATTATTATTGAAAAGATTATTTAGCAAACCAGAGTTGTCCGTAGTAGTCGTGACAGTAGTGTTGTCAATGAATGGGATGAACGGGGTGAATCCTGCGGAAGATGGTGTCAATGGGGTGTCCCCGGCCAAAGATGTCGACATCATTAAAGATGTCAGCGGATGAGTTTGAGGAGGACTGCCCATTGGGATGAATTCATTCTGAAATGTAGATCCTCCGGTGTTGTCGAAGTTGAGAACCCTTGCACGCAGTGGTGATATGTTCTCAAGCCGAGATGCGATGAGCTGTTGGTCTTTCTGCATCTTAATCATGGAATTGGTCAACACCTTCGAATTGTTGTCTTGCTTGTCCAACCTTTGATTCAACCTGGTCAGGATACTCCGGATGTCAGCATCTGCATTGGAAGAGGTTGCTCCCTTTTGTGGAGTCTTCGTAGGTTGAGTTGGCTGAGGTCCGGTCTGAGGAGGTGGTGGTAACAAGCTGGTTCTACCTCCTGATGTGGGAACAACGGCGGGACCCTTACCGGCGGCGGACACATTGGGGGGTGCAGACATAGTGAATTTGATTAGGAACTGATCCAAATAATCGATAAACCACTAGGCCCCACGGTGGGCGCCAAATTGTTTTGGTAGAAAAAACAATAAAGTAGAATCTTAACTTTGTTTAGTGTGTGGATTGAACAATAAGGAGGGAACTATGGAATTCGACTATATGGAACTAAAGCAAGAAAAGAAATAATGACACCGTGATTTGTTAACGAGGAAAACCTTGGAGGTGATAACCTCTTTGAAAAAAACCCCGGGAGTTAGGTCTCCAACCTTAAAAGTTTCACTATAATGATCACGAATACAACTTTGGAAGACAATGGAGAGGATTACAAGAGCTTGTGTGTAGAGTGTGTGCGTATGAGCATTAGTTAGTTTTTTCCGTCTCCATTTCCCCTTAAATACAAGTAATCATGAATGAGTCAATACGGTTCCTACAATCTCGGGATATTGGCTTATCCTTTCAACCTCCGTGAGACCAAGTCGCCCTAGCTGTTGAAGGTCTGTTGAACGTGCTGGAGAATATCCCACATTCCTCTCTTAATTACTGAAAAACAAGAATAAGAATATTAGGAAATATTGAATAAGTAAATATTAAAACAATACTTACAGTGTAATGACATCTTGATATGCAGGATCAACTGAAGATGTCACCATGTTGAAAAATACCCACAACAACCAGTATATCTCAAATGATTTAATCTATGAGATTAATCAAGTGAGGTGTGTGTGTGATAAACAAGATTCAAGGCTCTTTAAATATGTATGATATGAGCACAATAAATCTTGTTGTTACAAGGTTTGAATTTCTGGGCTGGAGATTTAGTCTTGAAGGTATGAAGGTTGAAGATGAAGATTCAAAGGATTATGAATTTCTGGCATTTCTTTAGATCTTCAAATGACTCTCTTAATATCAATATTCTCAAGCAATATTCAAATGATGAAGATTAGGGGTATTTATACCCAAGCACCAAAAAGTAGTCATTTGGTACATTTGTAGTAAGTACAGTGCTGGTGCGGTCTGATTGGTCCACGTGTCCACTTTTTTCCTTTTGTTCAGAAGTTGTTGATAAAGTAGTACTGACCTCAGCTGACATTCTGGGATGAAGGACATCTGTCACCTTTTCAAAATTATTTTAAACTATGAGTGACCGTTAGTCATGTTGATTGAACTTGGCTGACTCAACATTGCTGACGTGGATTAATCAATCAAAAGTGGTCCAGCTCTTCAATTATTCAATCATTGGATGAGGTTGGTGAGATGCGGTTTAGAAGTGCGGTCTCATAGATGAGGTTTGTCTTGCGGTTTGCTGAGTGCGGTTTCATGATGAGGTTTGCACTAGTAATGCGGTTTTGAATGACATCAAAACCTCTTGACTTGAAACCTCATGTCCAATACAGGTGTACCAGTCTTCAAGCCTAAATAAACCTATTCTATTAATTGGACTTGAACTAAAATATTGAAGTCTAATCTTCATTACATATGGGCCTAAAGTCCAGAAAATATAGATGAGGTTATGGTATCAATCAAATTAAAGCTAAGGCTAGGAGGGTTAAAGTATACATACCCAACACATGATGGTAAATTCTGCAATTTGAACGATGTGAGGCATGTTCGACAGATGACGAAGAAACTGATATATCTTAGTCATCTAGATAGAAAAGGGTACAATTTCAAAGGTAAGGGTGAAGCAGTTCATGTTTGCAAATGTTTTGAAGTGATTCTGAGAGGCCTTAGTGGGGATCCTTGTATTTCCTCCAAGGAAGGACGCTTTCTAGGCCAGTATTGGTTGCATCATCTCAAGTGGTCAAGGAGAATATGACCAAGTTGTAACATAATGCTTGAGCATATGAGCATTAAAGGGATGCTGATATTGCCCAATCATGGTCTTCTGAGTGGCCATGAGGTCAAGGATCTTAAGTTTTGTGAGCATTGTGTACTTGGGAAGATGCAGCAAAGCATGTATCCTAAGGGGGTCCATAAAACAAAGGGCAGTCTGGATTACATTCACTCAGATTGTTGGGAATCTTCACGTGAGGAACATTGAGGGGTCACAAGTATTTGTTGTCTTTGATTGATGACTACTCGAGGAAGACTTGGGTGATTATTATGAAGCACAAGAGTTAGGCTCTCACCATTTTTAGATAGTGGAAGACATTAGTGGAGAATCAGATAGGGAAGAAGATCAAGCGACTATGGACAGATAATGGGTTGGAGTTCTATAGTGCTGAGTTCGATGAGTTCTGCAAGAAAGTGAGGATTTCTAGGAATCTCACTATCAGGGGTACACCAAAACAGAATGGTCTCGCAGAGCGCATGAATCAGACATTGTTAGCTAGAGCAAGGTGCATGCTCTCCAATGCAGGGTTGTCTAAGCAGTTCAGAGAAGAAGTGATTAGTACAACATGTTACTTGATAAATCGTAGACCACATACATGTATCGATCTCAAAGTTCTAAATGGGGTATGGTCAGGTATACCTGTTGATTATTCTAATTTAAGGGTTTTGGTTGTACTGCTTATTATCATGTGGATGATGGGAAGTTAGAGTCAAGGGCTAGAAAAGGAGTTTTCATGGGTTATGGAGATGGTGTCAATGGATACCGGATTTGGTCTCTATCAGAGGGTAAGGTTATCATAATCAAGAATGTTGTCTTTGATAAAAATTTTGTGTTCAATCCTATTATGATATTTGTGGATGTATCAGGTGTTGGTAGTGTTAATAAACTGGTGGAGCTACAAAATACTACAAAATTGAGTGGTCAACAGTCATATGTTCATCAGGATCTACTGTCAGCGACAAAATCACCAGACAGTTTGTCACCAATTTTTGAGGAACATGGGTTAGTTAAAGAGAGGCCTAGAAGGGCTAATTTCGGGAAGCCTCCTTTGAGGTATGGTTTTAAAGACATGGTGTCTTATGCACTTTAGGTTGCTGTGGAGGTGGTGCCTAATCCTTCGGAGTCAACCACTTTCAAGAAAGCAGTTACATATTCAGAGTCTGCCCAGTGGCATGCAGCTATGGTAGATGAGATGGAGTCACTTCACAAGAATTTGACATGGGAGTTAAATAAGAGGCTAGAAGGCAGAAAGATTGTCACTTGCAAGTGGGTATACAAGCAGAAGGAAGGTATGTCACCATCACTGGGGTCAAGTATAAAGCTCATGTGGTTACTAGGGGTTTCACACAAAGGGAGGGAGTTGACTATAATAAGATTTTCTCATCAGTGGTTAGAAACACTTCTATCAGAGTGCTATTAGAAATGGTGGCACATCAAGATTAGGAGCTCAAGCAGCTAGATCTGAAAACAACTTTTCTGCATGGAGAGTTGGAGCAGGAGATTTATATGACACAACCAGATGGGTTTCAGGTTCCGGGCAAAGGAGACTATGTATGTAAGTTGAAGAAGTCCTAGTATGGGCTCAAGCAATCGCCTAAGCAGTGGTATAAATGGTTTGACATCTATATGATAGAGATTGGTTACACAAGGAGCCCGTACGACTGTTGTGTGTATCACAATAGGTTGGTGGATGGTTCGATCATCTATTTGGTTCTTTATATTGACGATATGTTGATAGCGGCTGTCAAGAAGTCAGATATTCAGAAGTTGAATGGTCTACTATCTGCAGAGTTCGAGATGAGGATTTGGGTGCAGCAAAGAAAATTCTGGGTATGGAGATCTATAGGGATAGAAGTTAACAAAAATTGTTCTTATCCCAGAAAGGTTACATCAAGAAAGTTTTAGAGAGGTTTGACATGTCTACAACAAAGCCTTTAGATTCTCTGAGTGCAGCGAATGCACGTTTGTATGTTGCTTTTGCACCTAAATCGGATGAAGAGAAAGATTATATGGCTCGAGTACCATATGCCAGTTCATTTGGTAGTTTGATGTATGCTATGGTTTTCACTAGGCTGGATTTTGCTCATGCTGTTAGTGTTGTTAGTAGGATCATGGGGAATCCTGGTAAGGAACATTGACAGGAAGTGAAGAGGATTTTCAAGTACCTTAGGGGTACATCAGATGTTGTGCTCATTTATGGAGGTGGTACAGAATGTGCAGTTGAGGGTTATTATGATTCAGACTACTCTGGGATGTTGACACAAGGAGATCTATGACCGGGTATCTGTTCAGTCTTTGTGGGTCAGTTGTCAGTGGGAAGGCTACTCTACAATCTACAGTGACCTTGTCTACTATAAGCGGAGTACATGGCATTGACAAAAGCTGCAAAAGAGGGAATATGGCTAAAGGGTTTGATCAGCGACCTTGGGTTTCATTAGAATTAGGCTACATTATTTTGTGACAGTTTGAGTGCAATTTGTTTGGCCAAGGATCAAGTTCAACATGAGAGCACCAAACAAATAGATGTGCTGCATCATTTTCTAAGAAGTGAGAAGCGGATAAAGGAGAAGAAATTGGGTACTATCCTACTGACATTTTCACGAAGTCCATTCCAACTAGCAAGTTCCAACATTATTTGGACTTGCTTAATGTTAGCAGCTGTTAGACAGCATATGAGGCAGAGGGGGAGTTCAGGCTATGATCTGGAGGTTAGATGTCAAGGTGGAGATTTGTTGGGTTTGGTTCCATCTAACTTGGGGATGCCTAAATTAGGGGATTAAACAAGCAAAATTCGAAATTCTTGTGACACAGCAAGGGAACGACCGCGCCAATTCTAGGGCGATTGTGTGGGGGATTGATTTGGAGATGGGGCGATCGCGCCCTATTTCGAATTTGGCCTGTTCAGCGGCAAGTTGGCTTAGGGTTCTAAAACCTGATGTGGTGGAAGTAGTTATACGTAATTCTCTATTTTCCTAGACATATTATTCCTATTTTGATATATTTAGTTTAGTTTTGATGTAATTTTGAGATAGTATGTTAAAGTGAGATTGTATTGAGAGTTATTGTAATCCGAGGGTATTTGAGTTGTTTTATTTCATATCCGGATATAATTCTTTCAAGAAGCAAAAGGCGAGCTTAAGAGGTTGAAGAAAAGGAGCTTAAGGGATCAAGTTGAGAAGCTGAGGAATGTTCTGCAGAAATCTGAAGAATCCAGTGACCAAACTGCAAATCTGAAAACTAGGGACTTTTTTGAAATTACTGGAAGCTGGAGGACTTGAGTGGAATTTGTAAAACTGCAGGGACTTGTTAGGAATCCCGAAATCAACTTTGGAGGAGGACTTTTGGGCTGCCTTTTGGAGGATTTTTAGAAAAGAAAATACTTATTTCTTTCCCTTATTATTGTCCTAGTATAAAGAGGAGTTTTTAATAGACTTTTAGGTTTTTTTTTATCTTATGTTTTCATCAGAATTGGGGAGGAAACCTTTGGAGATTATTACTTCCATGGAAGCTTAAAACTTCCATAGCTTTGGATTGTAACTCTTGATCCATTTTTGATATCAATTGTGGTTTGAATCTTTCTTATTCTCTTTCTCTGATTACAATTTTACTTGTGCCTTATTCTAGATCTAATTATAGGGTTGTGAAACTTGATCAATTTCTTAATCACTTTTATTGGGTTTTTGCTAGAATTTTCTTCTACTGTGTCGGATTAGAGTATTCATTGTAGCACCTTCATAAATCTTGTATGTGTCATCTTGATTTGTGATTAGGGTAAAATTAGCTTTATTTCTATTTAAAATAGTAATAAAATAATTTCTTGATCTTCATCTCTTAAAGCTTTCATCAATTAATATTTTTGAATCTTGATCATGTCGGCTAGGTTTAAATTTTGATTGAGATTATTAGTTGAGCGTGTCGCCGCTAGTAATCTATAACAAAGAAGAGATAGAGACTTTCCAATCTCGTGTTCAAGTAATTAGGGGCAAGAAATAAAGAATTCTACCTGTGATATTGATTGATAGATGGGGATAGTTTTATGTATCCAAAGTGCTTTTTACATAATTATTTACAACTTAGATTTTATTTCCCGTCTTATGAAATTAATTCATCAACAAACAAAATTCCCCCCATTGGTGTCGTGACTAGTTCGTATTCAATACCGTTCTTTAGTGGTTCGACCCTGGACTTACCTTTGCCACATTCTTGTGGTCGAGTCCCGATTTAATTTAGTAGGTGTGCGACTTAAGCCTACCAAATTTTGGCGCCATTGCCGGGGATCGGTATACTTGTTTACATTCTTTTTCTTTTTCTTTTTCTTTTTCTTTTTATTTATTTTATTTTATTATTTTTGTTATCTGCTAAGTGTTATTATCTTGCTATCTCATGTTGTGGAACTGTGCATGGTTCACACCCGTTCTACTAATGATTTACTTGTACCTCTTGATACAGAAATTGAATGTTCTTTCAAGAAAGGATGCAAAGAATGCAGGAGAGTAAAAGAAAATTGTTGGGAAGGAGAGATGGGTGATAGAGCACCCCAGACACTCAGGCAGAAAATTGCTCCTAACTGGACGGAGCAACCACAGGCAGTCACATTTCCGGCTTGGCCTACGGGAGTCACATTCGAGTTGAAACCGGGATTACTACACCATTTGCCGAGTTTCAGTGGGCTACCCGGTGAAAACTCGAATCAACACATATCTCAGTTCGTGTAAGTTTTCAATAGCATGAAGCCTGCTGATCTTCTAATTGAGCAACTTCTACTTCGAGCCTTCTCCTTTACCTTGAAGGACAGGGCTAATGTGTGGTATTATCATCTGGCCCCGAACAGTATAACCACCTGCCACCTGATGAAGGAGGCATTTTTGGATGAGTTCTTCCCGGTGAACCAGATTAAAGTCATGAAAGGGACATTAGTAACATGGAATAGAAGGCATATGAGTCCTTTATGAGTATTAAAATCGGTTCCATACACTCACCAGGAGTTGTCCTTATCATGGTTATGATGAGGATTAGTTAATTATGTACTTCCATGGGGGACTAATTGATCAGGATAAGAGGATGGTTGATTCTTCCTATGGGGGTAGTATTCTGAAGAAAACCACTACAGAGGCTCAGAAATTGTTAGAGGAGCTAGCAAAGAGTACCAGAACCCATGGTAGGAGATCAAATGTCAGACAGGTTAGTGCAACTGTATCTAGTAGTGGGTTGACTGATCAACTCAAAACTGATGTAGAGGACATCAAGAGCATGATGAAGACTATGATGTTGGGACAGCGGCCGAAGCAGTGTGGCATTTGCTATGAGGTAACTCATCCTACAGATTCGTGTCTGACATTATAGGCGGGTGAGTTTGAAGATGTGAATGGAATTGGGTTCGAAGGTCAGAGACAGAATACCTACAAGCCAAATTGGAAGTCCCACCCGGGGTTTAGTTATTCTAATCCAAATGGAGCACACTAGCCACATTTCAATAATCAGAGGAGTTTTCAGCCGAGTCAGCAGTCTACGCAATTCCTGGCACCTTTTCAGCCACAGCAGTCGCAACAACAGCAGTCGCAGGGACAATCTACAGATGATATGGTCCGTCCATTAGCACAGAATATGACTGCCATGACCAGTGGATTTCAGCAGTATCAGCAGAAGACGGATACCCGTATCAGTAATCTTGAGAGACAGATGGGTCAGATAGCAGATGTTGTTGGAAGGATGGAGGCTAGGGATTTAGGGAAGTTACCATCTAGAACGGAACTGAATCCTAACCAAAAAAATTGTAAGTGCTATGGTCCTGAGAAGTGGTAAGGAGATGATGGAAGCAGTGGTTAATGAGGAACCGGAGTTGGAGGTTAAGAAGAGGGCATCGACAGAAAAGGTTCCAAAAGAAAAGGGTACTACAACTGAGACAGTTCCACCAGTATATGAGCCAGAGGTTCCGTTCCCTCAAGCCTTGAGAGAGTCGAGAAAACCTGAGCATGACAAGGCTATTTTTGATACTTTCAAAAGGCTAGAGGTGAACATCCCTTTCTTGGATCTCCTTCAGACAGTTCCACGGTATGCTATGTTTCTGAAGGAATTGTGTACCACTAAGAGAAACATAAAGCTGAAGAGTCAGAAGAAGATTAAGGCCAGTGAGCATGTATCTGCAGTATATCAGAGGAAGATGCCTAAGAAGTGCAGTGATCGGGGGATGTTTGTGATTCCCATTTTTCTAGGGGATTCTTCTAAACATAAAGCAATGCTCAATTTGGGGGCCTCAATCAATGTTATGCCTTATATATGGTTTGAAAACCTAAAATTGGGGCCATTGCAAGATACTCGGGTAGTGATACAGCTGGCTGACCGGTCTAATGCTTATCCGAAGGGGTTAGTAGAGGATGTTCTTGTTCGGGTTGGGAAGATGATATTCCCAGCGGATTTTTATGTGTTGGAGATGGACTCGTATCCTAAGGCTCCTATTCTCTTAGGGAGACCTTTCATGTCTACGGCTCGCACTAAGTTGGATGTGTCCAACGGTTCATTGAAAATGGAGTTCGATGGGCAAATAATTGAGTTCAATATCTTTGACTCCATGAAATACCTAAAGGATGTCCATTCATTGTGTTTCATGGATGTGGTGGAAGATGTATTTGATGTGCATTGAGGGGATGATGATCTGAAGAGTGTGTTGGAGAATGCTTTGGGGTTTGCAGATTTAGAGATGGACATTTCTAAGGAGATGAAGGAAGCGGTGATGAGTCTTTTGGGTGGTGCTCCGGGTTATGGTAAGGTGCATTTGGAGATTCCACCAGGGAAACCAGTGCCGTCTATTGAGAAGGCACAACAGCTCGAATTAAAGACCCTACCGGAGGGCTTAAAGTATGTGTACTTGGGTGAAATTGAGACATTACCGGTAGTAATCTCGAGCAAGTTGAATTGGGACCAAGAAAAGAAGTTGGTCGAGGTGATTTGGGCTAGGAAGGAGGCTATTGGGTGGACTATTGCCAATCATAAGGGCATAAGTCCATCTTTGTGTTCACATAAGATAGTTGCAGGATGATGCGAAGCCGGTCAAGCAACCACAAAGGAGGATGATGTAGGTGTTAGTGCCCTAGGCCTATAGAGATAGACCTTTATGTAATGTCATTACTTATTTATATATGAGATTGTTTCTTTGATTATTATATGTGTTTGCATGTTTACATTAATAATTGTGTCCCTAGTACTTATGAAGCACTAGTATGAAGTCTAATGGATAATCATGTGATGATTATATGCATAGAGATGCACATTAGATTCATGGATACTTGTTAGAGAACAATGTACTGGACTTGACCCATTATGAGATTTATGTCATGGTCGTATGTCATAAATAAATCTCATATAGTCATATCATTGATATCCTTTGACCTGAGATTATCATCGTCTTCCACTCGATGAATATCATGTTTGATATAGTTTAACGTTGTCTTTAACCGGACAACAATAAGGGCTATTATTGGCATGATATGATTCTTGTTGGGAAGAATGATAAGTCAAGATGGAAACTTGTCCCTCGTAAAGAGAGATGTTTGCTTGGCCACTCGTGAGTAAGATTGATGTAGTGCATGGCCATGCCCGAATGAATTAATATGATTAATGTCATTCGATTAATCAATTTACTTGGTAACGAGAAAGCATTGAACAATATGAGTTGACGTGGACCATGACTCATGTTCAATATAACATCGTGTGACAATGGGATTGTGATATGTTCTATGTAGGAAAAATCGAACTTGATATTATATTATTTGGGTAGGCATGATGGCTTGCTAGAGTCCGCTCATGTCTTATGAGGATCGATGTGATCGAACTCATTGCCAACATAATATAGTCCTATGGGGTCACACGCATCGAACGAATTGTCAAAATGGAATTATGGATTTCTGGTGTGTTGGGCGACCGCCCAAGGTGCTATGGGCGACCGCCCATGTTATTTGAAAACCGGGCATTAGAGACTGTCCACATGGGCGACCGCCCTTGCCCTTATGGGCGACCGCCCACGATGGTTTTCGAATGAGGGATTAAAACTCTGGACACATGGGCGACCGCCCATGTCCTGATGAGCGACCGCCCATATGGGGTTTTGGAGGAAGGATTCAAGCTCTGGACACATGGGCGACCGCCCATATCCTGATGGGCGACCGCCCATGTCCGCTGATGCTGAAACCGTTTTTTTCCCAAGGGTTTTAATAGGGCATATATTTATAGAGTATAAATAGTATCCTTTAACAACCCTAGCAGCCAGTTCCGTTTTTGAGCTTTGAGAAAGGCAAAAATAGAGAGGATTTTCAATTGTGAATTGAAAAACATCACACCAATTCCACAATTCATCATAGATTGAAAATGTTTCAATCAAGGGGTCTAGCAACCCTCCTAGAAAGAGTTCTAGGGTTCGTTCATCGCGTGAATACTCGTAGAGGATCTTCGCTTCTCAAGATCATTTGTTCGTGATTAAAGGATCGTATATTGAAGACTTGCTAATTCTTCAATCTGGAGTTGGAACACGTATATCAACGACAAAGGCAATCAAGGTTGGTAACCCTTATTCATACTTCTTAATTATTCATCTAGAACGGATTCTAGGGCTTTGGGTATTCGAGTTATTTGCATTATTCCGCTGCGCATGGACCCTCGAAACCCTACAGTGGTATCAGAGCCCCGTTCATGATGTTTAGTTAGATAATCATGATAATTGTGTAATATGATTATATGAATTTTCATGATGAATATGATTTAGAATGTGAAATTGTATGAGTTTTGCTTATGAAGTAATTGTATATAGTGATATACCATGATTATGAAATTGAAATATGTGATTAATATGATTAATCTAGGTTATGGGATGTCAATTTCATTAATATGATTAATGTGATTAATCTAGGATATTTGTGAAGTATTACTTGGTATATGGGCTGGACACCAAAACCTTCCCCACAGGCACTTCGATGGAAGTGTGGGATAACCTTGGAGCACGTGGCCGCGTACTAGTAATTACTGACCAAATGTGATTTGTGTTGTATCATTCCATGTTCATAATTATGCTCATATAGTTTTTCATGAATCAACCTTGCCATGTTAATTGATAAACATGAAAAATTGAACCTTCTTTGAAATTTTGAGTTTGTTTATGCTACCCACTTTAAACACTTGTGAGTACACGGGTAGTTTTATGTAGGCTCGCCATAGCGAGGTACATTAATTCTATCTTTGTATGATCAAGATGAGCAAATAGTGATTGCTATACGTTTAAAATGGTTGAACTCAATAAGGCTATCAAAACAGTTTTGGGCCTAAGGCATAAGATGAGATTGAAACATGTGACATATGATGTCTATAATCTCATATGTTGATATGATTGATAAATGTTATCTACCTTTTTAGTTTAATTTTGAGCAGTCGTGCCATAGCCGACTTGAAATTAAATTAAAGTTGGGTCTTAGCCTATTAAATTATATTATGCATGTTTGTATATGAAGGTTATATAATTTAGTGGGAGTATTTGTGAAATACATTATTTAATCTCTTAAATAAAATTGGTGCTCATATATGTTTATATCTTGTTGCATATCTTTGTAGATCAATGGCTGCTAACACTAATCAGAATTTGTCATCGCGATCGACCCTTGAGAAGGACAAGTTAGAAGAGAATGGCAACAACTATGTGGATTGGATCCGCTGTTT
This sequence comes from Adenophora triphylla var. japonica, assembly GCA_022495995.1. Classification (NCBI taxonomy): domain Eukaryota; kingdom Viridiplantae; phylum Streptophyta; class Magnoliopsida; order Asterales; family Campanulaceae; genus Adenophora; species Adenophora triphylla. Next base: position 580,123 of record JAFEMH010000617.1, on the reverse strand, counting down.
GGGAATTGTTCTCAAACAGGAAAGGAAGTTGTACATTCTCGATGGACCTATTCCACCCGAGCCTGCTGCTAATGCACCTAAAGCTGAAAGGGACCAACATAAGAAACATGTTGATGATTCTATAGATGTTGGTTGCCTGATGCTGGCTACTATGTGTAAGGCCCTTCAGAAGGATCTTGTACACATGAAAGCTTATGATTTAGGAAATCATTTAAAGGAAATGTTCCAGTTGCAAGCACGTCAGGAAAGGTTTGACACTATGAAGGCTCTTCATTCATGCAAGATGATTGAAGGACAACCTGTTGGGCCTCATGTGTTGAAAATGAAGGGTCACCTCGAGCACCTTGAGAGGCTTGGATATCCTATCCAGTTAGAGCTGGCTACGGATATGATATTGCATTCACTCCCTGAAAGTTATAATCAGTTCGTTCTGAATTATAACATGAATGGGATGAATAAATCTCTGTCTGAATTGCATGGGATGCTAAAGAATGCGGAGAACAATATTACCAAGAAAACCAATCAAGTGTTGATGGTGAACAAAGGAAAAGGGTTCAAGAAAAACAAGGTTAAAGCAAAAGTTGCTAAACCGGAGGCAAAGGTTGCCGTTGTTGTAAGTACCCAAATCTGGCTCATGCCTTCCGGTTAAATTTCCCGGCAATTTCGGTAAGTTTTCCGGTAATTCCCCAGACCTTCCTAGTGTTCCGAAAACATTCCGGAACTGTTTTTTATTAAATAAGGGCTGAAGGGGATCCTTCCTAATTAAGAAACACGTTTTTCTCAATTAGGAGGAAAGGTTCTAGAATTTGCCACCTTGCATGGTTCTAGAATGCTGAGTCATTAAGGATAATGCCGCACGGCTGCATTAGCTCGCTGTCCCTGGCCGCATGGCTTCATTAGCTTTCTCCAGATTACCTATAAATAGAGGCCTCCTCTACCCATTTCAACACACAAAATAGATGAACAAAATACACAATACACAAAACAAACACTCCTAATACGTGAAGAAACTGCTGGAAGCCCAAGAAGGTGGAGAAGGAAGGCCAAGAAGCTACCTCCCTCCTCCTTGAAGATCCAAGATCAACCTCTCCTCCTAGCTCCATCCAAAGAAGAAGGAAGCCATTGGTAACCTCGCACACCCTACCCTTGCATCCTAATTGCTTTATAAATTGCTCATTGCATTGCCTTTATATTGCTTGGGACTTGGTAGATTAAAGATCACATCTTTATATTCCCCATTCCCCCTTTTCATGCATTAAGACATCATTTGCCATAAAAATGTAGTCTTTTTCCATAAAGGTGCATCCTTTGCACCTAAAACCCCCATTTTCAAATAAAAATATCATATTTATGCATCACTTGCATATAAAAATCCAATATTTTCAATAAAAATGCATCCTTTGCATTCAAAACCCCCTTTTCATGCATCACTTGCATAAAAATCATATCTTTATGCATCATTTGCAATAAAGATCATTTCTTTAAATCAAATGCATCATTTGCAACCCAAAAATGTCATCTTTTCACTAAAGTGTCATTTTAATCATGCATTTCCCCCTTTCCCCCAACCTTGGGACGGACCGGTGTAAAAGATCCTATCTTTACATCGTTCCTTCCATTAAAGGTTCACGACTTCTTTAGAAAGGGACAACCTTAAACCCTATATCTCCAATTATCGCTTAAGAAAGAGTAAGAAGCCTCTATACGAGCTCGACCGTCTTAAAGCGTAGGATTGATGGGCTAAGGACATTCCTTCCTAAAGAACCTCATCTTTGACTATAAAGAGAGTCATTCTCTCGATCACGCAAGTCCCGAGGGTCCCGAGGTTAAAATGCGATGATCACAAGTCACAAGATGAGGACGGGATCATAATCCCGAATACATAAATTCCAAGGAATCCCGAGCGACAACCAACAAATGGTTTGTACGTCCGGAAGATAACTTGGGACATTCCCCCCCTTTTTATTCTCAAACACATGCACACAAAGAAAGCACGCAAGCAAGCACGATTAATGAAATCTTGGGAGACTTGCTCCGGCAAGGCACTTTGGGTGAACGCCAAATGTTCTTCCCAAGGGGTAACTTAACCTCCGAACCCAAGTAAAAAACCTTTTTTCAAAGTTTTGAGGTAATCAAAATGGCGTGGCGACTCCGTTTTTCAATTAACTCGGATGTCTTCAAACTCGCGTGAATTCCAATACACAAAATTTTGGGCACACATTCACAGTTTGGCGACTCCGCTGGGGAAAACCCAAAGGAGAAAAGCTTAATTTTCAAAAACAAAAACCGATACTCGGTATATAGGTGGACCCCACTTAACCTTCCTGTATCGCTCCCTAACCCGGGGCTTGGGATAACCAGTGGTTTAACAATCCCACGTACCAGTATCCCTTTTCGAAATTTTTTTTTTGAAAAATAAAGAAAGCTTTTCCCTTTGAGCAGGTTAGACTCCCGTCGTCGATTTCATTAATCGTGCTTGCTTTCTTCACCTTGCATTGCATCATTTGCATCTTGGATCTTCGTGCATACCTTGAGCATAAAAAATCGCAAAGGAGTGGAACCTGGAAAATTGATCCATGCAGTCGTACGGCTTAATCCTCTTAGGATTCTGACTGGGCGACCTCAGTGGCAATTCCACCAGGAAAAATCAAGGTTAATCTGGCAGTCCTAGCAGCTTGGGGCTACTCAGCTCCATGACTGACTGGGGCTTCCCAGAAAATTTACGTGCTGCATTTTCCCCCGTCCCGAAAATCATTCCTTTAAAACACATTTATGAAAATCTCTGTTTTAACTCAAAAAGGAACATTTTTAGGAGACCGCACACTACGCGCACCTGATATATCCTGTACACTTTGCACGCACGTCCATCAAACCCGGGGTGGTTCCAGTTGCAGTCACGGACAGCCTTACGATGCTCCCGGGCGCGCACGGAATCATTCCAACCTCCCCATGGCAGCCAGTGTCGACCAATGCACAGTCCGTATCACACGTTTCAAAAAACCGTGACTTTTGGTTGGTTTTTGGTCTAGTCCGTGTCATATAGCCCAGTTGCATATCCACGTAAAGGTCAGGCCTTAGCTCATAACGGAAGCCAAGATCCTCCGCTCAAGCGGAACTCTGCCGAAATTCCGACAAGGAAAAATCGGTGGAATCTTGACTCCGACATTGACTTTGACCTTGACCTGCACGGAATGCGTAAGAGTCGAGACCGAGTCTTTGCCAAGAAATCAAAAGATCTTTCGCTCAAGCGAAGTTCTGCCAAAATTCCGACAAGGAAAAATTGGCAAGATCTTGACCCGGCATTGACTTCGATTCTGACTCACGCACTGCGTATGCAATGAAGTTCAATGTGACACTGCGTCATCCGGCTTTCGCCGCCCGACCCATGCCTATTATTTTTCTCGGACATTACCGAAAGTCAAAACGTCATTTCGCTCAAGCGAAACTCTGCCAAAGATCCGTCAAGGCAGAGAGACGAGATTTTCCCGGTATTGCCTTGACCATAATCCGCATCGCTCGTGCGTTGAAAGGTCCTATGACCCGCTAGACCCGATAGGAGCGTTCTTTACTCTCGGTCGGTGGGATCCGCGTGCCCTATAGGACCCTCGCCCGGGGCTGTCCACCCTGGGAGGTCGAAATACAGGTGGAATACGAGGGGCTTATAGACGTAGTGACGGAACCCACTGATCCAGGATCTAGAGTAGTTGTGAAAAAGAAGGGCAGAACCCCTTTTCCAACAAAATAGATATTAATAAAAGACACTGTTTTAAGTAAACTGAAAGACTCTTAATTTGCATATTACCTGAGCCGTCAGCCTAAACACCTACCCCGAGTCTAAACCTCTCCTATCCCTTTCCCATTGCAAGAAAGAATTGGGTGAGAGCATCGGTATAGCAGTTTTGTCGGCATAAAGACCTCAAGTAATCTGTCAAAAATCTCCAAGTCTCAGTTTTCCAAGCATCCCAATGGCCAACATGGTAATCAACGGGGGTAATGACCAAGCAGTCAGAGGGGCCATCCCTGTTCAACCCAAGCCTCACATCTGGTATGATGTATGTGATTGTGAAGACTGCCTAGAGTACGAGTATCAAGAATGGATCAATGAGGACGCTCCTTCAAGGAAGAAGAAGAAGAGAAAGTCCACGCAGCAGAAGCTAAAGGAAAGATACGAAGCCGGCGATAAGAGCGTGGGAACTTTAGGAGAGCCTTCCGGAAAGTTTGACTACTACGTCAGTTATGCCAAGGAACCTGCCGAGGAACCCGTCATCCCAACCATAGTCCAGCCTGATATCCCCGTGATCAGTGACCCTCTTGAAGCAGAAAATTCTGAATTTGTTGCCATCATAAAATTCAATGAGAAGATGTCAGATCTGGAAGCAGAATACATAAAGCCTATAGAATACGTGGCCAGTCAAGGAAGGATCAAAGTTTCTCCTGAAGAAGACTTCATCAGCATCATTCAAGCCAACCCTCCTGTTGGTTACACTGACAAAGTTGTGATATCAGAGATTGGTAAGAAGAAGATGACTTATCAGCAGTGCATTGACAAGATGAGCCAGACCCTCCAGTTAATGAGTCCAGTTGTCACAGACGAACTTGCTGAAAGACTGCATCAAGCTACTCTAGCTCCCCTCACCATCTTTCCCCGGTACCGGCCTGTCAATGACTTCCGGCAAGTTTTCGATCAGTTCGAAGTCTCCAACTTTCTGAAGAATGCTGACAAGACTGCTACTCCCCAGGGCAACAGCAGGAAGAAGTAAACCCCAGTCTAACCCGAGTCAAACACTTCAAGTCAATAAGTAGTGTAGGGTCCAGAGTCAGTCGAGTCAGGAATCTTTAAATTCCAGTCCTCTGAGTCATCCGAAGGCCTCACGCCTGAGGACTATGAAAATGTAATCAATGTCATCTTTCCCCTTATTTTGAATGAAATGACAAATATTTCTGATTATCCTCTTATTGCCAACTTAACAAATGATAAATTAACTCAAAACTTAACAACAGTTAATAATGAATCATTTGAACAAGATGCAAACACACTAAATGAACAATACATTAAAGAAATCTTTAAGCAGGTCTCAGAAAAAGAGGAAAACCGGGCCCAAGCTGCCGAGGAGGTTTTGATAAGTGTGAACTTGGGTACTATTGAGGAACCTAAAGAGACACAGATTGGAAGCTTCTTCCAGGGGGTTGAAAGGGACAGACTGATAGATCTGCTCAGAGAATACGTCGACGTGTTTGCATGGTCATACAAGGATATGCCGGGGCTAGACAGTTCGATAGTAGAGCACAGAATCCCTCTAGCACCAGATGCTAAGCCAGTCAAGCAGAAACTGAGAAAGATCAAGCCAGAATGGTCTCTACAGGTCAAGGAAGAAATTGAGAAGCTACTCCGGGTAGGGTTCATCAGAGTCATTGAATACCCGACATGGTTGTCCAACATCGTGACCGTAACCAAGGCCAATGGGAAGGTGCGCTGCTGTGTAGATTTCCGAGATCTGAACAAGGCCAGCCCCAAAGACGATTACCCTCTGCCAAACATAGACATCCTGGTGGACTCCACTGCCAACTACGAAGTCAAATCCTTCGTTGATGGTTTTGCAGGCTACAACCAGATCAAGATGGCCGAGGAAGACCAAGAAAAGACAGCCTTCACCACACCGTGGGGAACCTACTGTTATACAGTGATGCCATTCGGGCTCAAGAACGCCGGGGCTACTTACCAAAGGGCAGCGACCGCGCTTTTTCATGACATGATCCACAAGGAAATTGAGGTCTACGTAGATGACATGATAATCCACTCCAAAGGAAATTGAGGTATAGAAGTTGACCCCCGAAAGATCAAAGCCATTATGGATATGAGGCCGCCTCAAACCCAGACAGAAGTCAAGAGCTTTATGGGTAAACTGCAGTACATTAGCCATTTCGTCAATCAGTTGACCACTATGTGCGAACCCATTTTCAAGCTCATGAAGAAGAATGTGGACATAGAATGGACCGAAGAATGCCAAGATGCCTTTGACCAGATCAAGGCATACTTAGTACATCCCCCGGTGCTATGCCCCCCACATAGACAGAAACCTCTTCTGCTCTATCTCACTGTCACCGACACGGCAGTTGGGGCTATGCTTGCTCAGGAGAAGAAAGACTCTCGGGTAGAGAACGCCATTTACTTTATAAGTCGGAAGCTGCAGGGAAGTGAGCTCAATTACTCAGCATGTGAAAAGACTTGTGCAGGACTGGTCTGGGTAGTCGGCAAATTGAAGCATTATATGCAAGCCCACCCTGTGAATTTGGTCTCGAAAATGGACCCCATCAAGTACATCTTTGATAAGCCTTCCCTCTCGATGCATCTAGCAAAGTGGTCCTTCTTCTTGGCAGAGTACGACATCAATTATGTGACCAGAAAGGCCATCAAGGGTCAAGCATTGTCAGATCACCTGGCGAACTTCCCCAGTAATGAAGACAGAGGGCCCGAACCCCAATTCCCAGATGAAGGGATCTTTGCAGTTGAGCCTGAGAACAGATGGCAACTTTTCTTTGACGGAGCCGCTAACAAAAGAGGAAATGGCGTAGGAATGCTACTGGTCGATCCGAAAGATGAGCATACCCCCATAGCCCTTAAGTTGAACTTTCCTGCCACGAACAATGTCGCCGAGTATGAAGCCTGCATTGCTGGTTTGGAAGCTGCCTTAGAAAGAAATGTCAAGGAGCTAGAAGTTTACGGAGACTCAGCCCTGATCATCAACCAAGTCTCCAACAAGTGGAAGACTGTGGACCCTAATCTGCAACGGTATCATGCCCATATGGAGGAGTTGACTGGACAGTTCAGAGAAGTAACTTTCCACTACTTGCCGAGGGAAAAGAACAGTTCGCAGATGCCCTAGCTACTCTAGCCTCATTGGTAGAGATCCCCGAGGGAAAAGCCATAAAGCCCTTCAGAGTGGGCAGAAGAGAAGCCCCAGCCTTCTGTTGTGAGATAGACCTGGGACCCGAGCCTATAAAGGAACCCTGGTACAATCAGATTTACCAGTTCCTCAGAGACGGAGAGTCAGCTTTCAGAGACGAAGAAGGTAGACCGAAAGAAGGTGTCAGAGCCAAAAGCCTGCAAGCCCTGAAAAGGTTGGCCTCCCATTATGTCATTCTAGGAGGCAACCTGTACAAGAAGCGGTATCAAGGACCACTCCTCTTATGCGTCACTCAAGAAAGGGCCAAAGAGTTGATGACCGAAGTCCACAATGGTCCCTGCGGTCCTCACATGAATGCCAGAGCCCTAATGCAAGTGATCCTCAGAATGGGTTACTACTGGATCTCCATGGAAACAGATTGCGTCCAGCACGTCCGAACATGCGACAAATGCCAGCGGTTTGCCAACCTTAACCATCTCCCACCTCATGACCTGTACTGCATGACGACTCCTTGGCCGTTTGCAACTTGGGGTATTGACGTGATAGGGAAAATAGCCCCGGCAGGAAGCAATGGGCACGAGTTCGTGTTGGTAGCCATCGACTACTTCACCAAGTGGGTAGAGGCCAAGTCCTACAAGGTCCTCACTTCCAGAAAAGTGGCCCAGTTTATCAAAGAAAACATAATGTGTCGATATGGAGTGCCCAATGAGATCATTTCTGATAATGGGTCACACTTCGAAGGAGACTGCGATAGACTGCTGTCAGAGTTCAGAATTACTCGCCACAAGTCGTCCCCGTACAGACCTTAGACTAATGGAGCCGTGGAAGCTGCAAATAAGACGCTCGAACGGATCATCCGGAAAATGGCCACCCGTGATCGAGATTGGCCCGAAAAGCTGCATCTAGCACTCTGGGGCTACAGAACGTCTGTCAGAACAGCCACAGGAGAAACTCCCTTTGCCCTAACCTACGGGATGGAAGCAGTGTTACCAGCAGAGTTGGAAATCCCGTCATTAAGGGTCCTCCTGGAAAACAGTGTCAACGAAGTAGAATGGCTACGAAGCCGGCATGATGAGTTGGCCCTGCTCGATGAGAGAAGGCTCAAAGCCATGGAGCACACCCGAGCCTACCAGAGGCGAATGGCCAGAGCATTTGACAAGAAAGTCAAGGCCAGGGACATCAAAGAAGGCGACTTAGTGTTGAAAGTAAAGCCCCCTACCAGAGACAACCCCCTGGGAAAATGGGAACCCGTTTGGATCGGCCCGTATGTGGTGCAGAAGATACTGTCAGGAGGAGCAATGAAGCTTGCAGACTTGGACGGCAATCCCTTTGTCCACCCAGTCAATGGTGATAAACTCCGAAAGTACTATGTCTAAAAAGAAGAAAAAAAAAAAAAAAAAAAAAAAAAGAAAATAAAAAAATCTTAGTGCAAAAAGAGTAATACCCACTAGGGCCGAAAAACCCAAAAAGGGCGGTCTAGGCAAAAACAGTGGTTGCCTGTAAAAAGAAAATAAAAAAATCTTAGTGCAAAAAGAGTAATACCCACTAGGCCGAAAACCGAAAAGGGCGGTCTAGGCAAAAACAGGGTTGCACGTAAAAACAAAAAAAAAAAAAAAAAAAAAAGAGAGTCAAAAGACTTAGTTTTGTTAGTTCACCAGAATGAACTACGAAGACCTGAGCCCCTTAGCCTTTCTTGTAAAAGGGGAACGTAGGCAGCCATATATGGTTCGGTCTAAACAATAAAAAAAGGGCCATAAAGCTTCCTTAAAGTGCGTCCTAAGCAATAAATAAATGGCATTCCAGTTTTCATAAAACGGGTCCCAATCAATAAAGACATTTGAATTTCCATGAAATGTGTCTTGATTAATTTCTAAAATAATATTTCTTGTTCATTACAAGTTAAAAACTTCTTGATGAGTTCAAGCACGGTCTACCTCTTGACTCTGCTAACCTGCTACAAAGATCTAAAATACAATAAAATGCCTAAAATAACTAATGTGTTTGCAAAATGGCAATAAGAGGATCTTAAGAAAAGACTTGTCAGTCGTCATTCGCTGAGTCTTCTTTAGTCTTCTTCCCTTTTCCTCGACCCCGTCGAGTCTTCTTCCTCTTTTTCTCTATAATGTCGGTGTCCCTCATCCCGACCTCAGGTATCCTCACTGGAGCCTCCACCAAACCCGTGTCAATAAGTGCTCTCTCTACCCGAGCACGAGTCCGCACCTCCTCCCTCTGAGTCTCAGTCAAAGGAGCAACCTCGGATAACCTCTTATACCGAGCCTCCATGTCCCTGACCAAGTCACCTGACTGGTTATGGTGACTCGCTTTGGCCTCGGTCTCCCTCAAAGTCCTACTCGAGTCGTGGTCAGCCCCCAATAAAGCTCGACGTCTATCCTCCAAGATAATCTGAGTCGCTCCCATCTCCCTCTCATACCAGTCCAAGTAGACAGTGGTCAAGATGGTACTCTTCCTGCTCCTGAGAATGGCCCTGGGTGGGAAAGCAGCATATGTCCAAGCCCTCGAGAAGAAAGAGAAACTGGCTGGATCCCTCATATCCAATGACACCACCTCCATGGTGCGAATGTCCTCCCAATCACTCAGAGGCTCCTGTAAGGCCCCAAACTGCCTGGATACCAAGCAGGGAATGTAGAAGGATGACCAGCAGAATCCTGGAACCCTCACAGCATAGGACTCCTGAAATGTCCTCCTGGTCTACAACCTCCAATGAGGTATCCAACAGCGGATGTCCGAAGTGGATAGCCTAGCCATCGTCAACTCCCAGCTACCTTGGTCCTGCTGCCGAGGTGCACCTCTCCGAGAAATCACCCAAGGGCACTGAGTCGGCAAAGCCCCTGGCAAAGCCCCGAGCCTCTCCTGCAGCCATAAGGTCAGCACAGCCGGACTCCCAGACCTCATGAAATGGTCTCCCCGAGCCATCCTATCAATCCCATGCAAAGTCTCACCCAAAACCAGTGGGACGATGTCCTTCCCAGCCCTGCAGTCTCTGACCATGTCCAAGAGACCACTGTGACAGATCCCCACGGACTCAGCAGTAAACAGAGCAGAGAAGACGCAGAGGATAAATGCGTCCATAGCCACCGAAGTCGCAGAGAAATCTGCAGAAAAGATGCGAGCTTTGCCGCCACCGGCACGTCCTCGACCAATGGAATAGATACAGCCTCAATCTCGGGACCCCCAATCAAGGCTCGGAAGTCTTCATGCATCGGGACGATCTCATTATAAGAAAAGCAGTAAACATGTCTCCGGACGTCCCAGAACTTTGCTGCGGCTCTCAAAAGGTCCCAATCGGGCGGGAGATCCCTCAAATGCCATAAAGACTTGATCTTGAAGGAAGAATCAAGCAGCCCCTTGTGAAATTGGAAGTTGTGTCTCACCCAAGACTGAAGATCGGAAAGAAAACGGTCTCGCTTCCCCCTTTGCAATCTGACGGGTTTCTCCATCGCGAAGTGATCAAAGATGGTGACTTTAGGCCCAAAAATTGCTCTGGGAACAGTTGGGACAAGTCTAGGATGAAAATGAAATGAAATGGCCAAGCCTTGCTTTTATTCAGAAAATGACCAATCCAGACAGAACTGTTAGCCGCACGGCCTCTTTTGCCCTCAAGACCAATCCGCACGGCCTCATTTGCCATCTGCAGAAAAAAATTTGCAGCAAACAAAGTTGCTGCCCAAGGGAGTTTTCACCCCACTTTCTCAACCAAAACCTGTACAAAAACATACCCAGAAGCCATTCAAGCATTTATATACCAGTATATATCATTTTGGCCCAATTTCAGCCCCAATTCCAAGCAAAAAATCGCCCCAAGGCTCAGATAATATGCAAATTGAAAAAGCATAAATTAGAAAAGTAAATAAAGCATAAATACAATGTCTTCGCCCCATCGGCGTAAAAATAAAGCAAAAAATAAACAAAGTGTGCATAAATCTTGTCCATTGTTTGTTTTCGTTCCTAATCAACTCTAGAGACCTCCTAGGCCTCCGATTCTTCTCCCTCCTCATCGCTGCTCACGTCATAAATGCTGGGCTCCCTCATCATGTCCTCCTGGTCACTCGCATCGGACAGATGGATGTTGTCGTGCTCGTACTCCGCCAGCTGCTCCAAGATGTCAGCGTTAGGCCCTCGTCCCTGAGGCCTGGCACTAGATGAGTACTCCGAAGCTGAGGAAGAGGATGCTGTGCCCCCGACATGCCTCCTTTTGCGCACAGGCTCCTGCACGCTTGTTGACGCTTTGGTAGCGCAGGCCAGCTTCTTGACCAAGGATCGGCACACGTCTTTCCAGCCCCTATTCTGCCTGACCAATCTGTCATAAGTGCGAGCTGGAACCTGAGAAAAGAAAAGAAAATCTCAGAAAAACCTCAGAAAAATTGCAAAAAGCAGAAAAATCTGAAAAGATGAAAAGGGAATAAGACCCTAAAAGTATGCTTACAGTGCTATCAGGTGGCAGGGTATACTGGGGCTCCCTAGTGTCAGGGACAGGAATCCTCATCCTCCTCGGTACTCCGTGGACGACGTAAGAAAGGTGCGCAGGAGGAACAGGTGGGCCAGTAGGCTCGTCCTCCCCATATCCCTGAGAGACCGCCAGCTTCATCAGCTTCTGTGGCGTCCTCAGGCGCTGCTCCACAAACACAGCGTAGGGGGTATCCATGTCAAAGTACTCCCCTGCAGCTATACCTCCCTGGTATCTCTCGATCTCATCCGCCTGCCAGTCCCTGGGCTGTAGCATCCGTGCTGGAGGATCGTGGGGAGTAATGGCGTCCAATGGAGGGACGTGGCCATGCTGCCTCGAGAAATGGTCCCCCAAATAGATGACGTCGCATGTCAACCCAGTGAGCCATCTCCTCTGCCTCGTCACCTCGATGGCCTCTCCGAGCAAAATCTCTGGATACCTGCCCCACGGGTAGAAGTCCACTCCATCAGGCCCGTCCTTGTTGAGCACCGGCTTAACCATCTTATAGTCGAAGGTGATACGGGTCTTTCCCGTGAACTTATCCCTCACATCTCCCTTCCAGCGAACCATCGCAGGGAAAATGGTGATATCACTCTGCTGGTTCCAAGGAAAGAACCCGATCACCTCACAGAACCAGGCCTGCATGTTCAAAACATCAAAAAGGTCATTTTCTCTCTCATAAAAGTCTCAAGACAGAAAAGAGAAAAGAGAAAAAGAAAGAAGGACTACCTCAAGGGCAAATGAGAAGCAGTCCATGGAAGCAGCCTTGTTACGGCTGTACATGTCAAGAGAGAAGTATAACTCCGCCAATCCGGCCTCTCCCCAAGAGACCGTCCCTATCCTATCCACATCAACCAAAGAGTCAAGGAGGCAAGTCATGGCTAGCGTCCCAGAATTAGCAAAGATCGTGACTGACAGCATCAACCACACAAAAGCTCTGACGAGCTGGTGGGCAGTCACGTCACTAGCGGCAAAGTCTCGCATGCAGTTCTGGACTGCCACCTCGACATTCCTTGTCTCCATACCCAACCCCTTGGAAATCAGCTCAAACCCGACCAAAGCTCGGAACTCCTCAGCTGTAATGTGGTCCCTCCAAGTCACGGGCCTCCCGGTGAACTGTAGGCCAGTAATGGCTGTGAAATCAGCAGGAGTCACTGTCAGCTCTCCCCAACTCAGATGGAAGCTGTGAGTAGAGTCCCACCAAAACTCAGAAAGAGCCTGGACCAAGCCCTTGCTCTTAGAAGTGATGTGAATCCCCGTGCCGATAGCCTCGACGAATGCATCCAGGCCGGTAGCCCTCACCAACTCCTTGGGGTTCACCCCATTCTTCTCAAAGTCTGGCATCCGCTGCCAAAGCTTGACCGCAATCTCAGACGGTCCCCTAGACTTGTTCTCCTGTAGACAAGCACATCAAAAAAAAAAGAAGCGTGTCAGTCCTTCATCTCATTTCAAAAGCATGCATATATTCACAAAAGTGCACATATTTTTTCAAAAGAAAAGCATTCATAAAAGTTTTTCTAGCATCTTTTGCATCAAAAACGTGTCTTTCATCACTTGAAACACGTCATTGCTTTCCTAAAGCACAAAATCACAATTTTCACAATTCTTTGCACATAAGCATTATTCTTTCAAAAATGGCATGCATGAATCATTTTCATCTTCCAAAATCTTGCTTTCTCATTGAAAATCAACGTTTTGACCTAGTTCTAGCCCATGCAAGAACTCCGTCTCACTTTAGACAATTTTTTCATTCTTACTTCATTTGCGAGAAAAAAGTGAGTCATTCTCACTATTTTTATCAAATAAATTGCACATGCGTATTCTTAGCCTCATAGGTTACTCATCAACATCTCAAAATCATTCAAAAAATCCTAGGAAAATCCTAGAAATTTCCTAAGTTCGGGTCAAGCCCTAAATCATTCAAAATTCAATCAAAATCAATCGGAATTGAGCCAAATAAGAATGCTTACCCCAACCGATCGCGGGTTTATGGATTTGTTCTCCCTCCTTCCCGGGTAAAGCTCTGACGGAGGCGTGAGAAAATCGTATCTCCTATCCGTTCGAACGAGCTCCTTTCTTCTCCATCTCGCGGCTGCGGAGACATTTCTCCTCGCTTGTCTTGGTGCCGGATCCATCTCAAATCAAAGGAAGCAAAGAGGATTGAAGAAATTCGAAATTCTCTTCCTCTCTTCTCTCTCTCTCTGCGTTCTTGGGCGGCAACAATGGCCAATAGCCCGTTCGAATCTATGTTTAAATAATCTGTAAGAATCAGGATTCCAGCCGTACGGCTTCTTTTTCCTCCCTCTCATGCCGGGCGGCCTCTTTCGCTCTGAGCAGAAATTACAATTTTGCCCCTGGACCTTCCACTTGGGCATTCAATTCTCGTTATCTTTTAACTAATATAACATCCTTTTCAAAGGATATCCCTCATCTGCTAAGCAATTAAGCTTCCTTTCCAGTCGCCTCCGTTAATTCCGTTATAACGGGATAACGCTAGGTGACAACCTCCGAATTGTCGAGTTCTTCCGAACCTAAGCTACCCCTATCACGAATAGAGACGTATGCTTAAGTTCATCTATCTTTAGCTACCCATATCTCTGATTCGAAAGAGATTGAGACGTATGCTCAAGTTCATATATCCTTAGCTACCCATATCTCTGATTCGAAAGAGATTGAGACGTATTCCCTAGTTTCACTTTCTTGAAAAGGTGAGAAAAATATTGTACAAGTTAAAATGGTAGGAAAATGAGGGTACAAAAGAAGGTGAATGGTGGTTAAAGATAACCTCCCAATTTGTGAGAGATTCCATTCTTTTTAAAGCTCAAAAGGGGTTCTAGCAGAAAAATTTATATAAGTGACGAGAAAGTTAAAGGCTCACAAATAGGGTTAAAAGAAAATATCCATATATCACTTCCCGAATAGCCTAATTGATGTGTTATTGACAGTCATGCAACCATGTTCTAGGGACCCCGAGAATGCCAAAGTGATCCTATAAAAGGTCTCCTAAATTGGTAACAATGTTCAAGAAAATAATAATAATATGGAAGTGAAAGGTGGAGCAATCATACTTTACATGTTTCAATGCAATTATAACCCCATATTGATAATAATACTCAAGATTTTAAAATTATGAAGCACTTCTTAAATCATCATAGACTTTAGCCAACAACCCAAAATATAAAAAGAACAAAATTTTTAAAATTTTCTATTTTTTTAGAGGGTGACACTATATACACTCCCCTATAAACCCACAAACTCGGAGAGATATCTACCCCCAAACTTAAAACATGCTATGTCCTCATATAAAAGAGAACAAAAATATGCCTTAGGTTCAAAGGAGATATTACACAACAAAACAATATAAATAAAGCAAATAAAACATTCCTACTTGGGTTGCCTCCCAATAAGCGCATTTGGTTAAGGTCGTTAGCCCGACCGTTGCTCACGTTTGGACTTCACTTTTCGTCCTTTGGCCCACTTCATGGTTTTGCGGGTTCCTTATTTTTAGATTAAGTCCCATATATCTGTTGGGGTAAAAAATCACCTTCAGCTGTTACAACTTGGCATTACATCTTGATCCTACATCTTGAGGCAACAACTTAGCAACATGGTAAAACCATCAAATCCCCTACTTATCAAGAGCCGTTACTGCAGACTCGGTCAAAAGTCTTCACTACTCGATTAAATGATGCTACTAAAACGGATTATTCTCACCCTCTCATGGATTTCAAGGAGGAAAAAGAGGAAGACGCTAGACTCGTTACAACCGTTATCTTCATCTTGTTTAAATAGCATTAGAAACACCTATGTACACACACACACTAACACTTACACACACATATATTTTATATTCACACGTCATTTGACTCTCTACCATCACCAGATCAATAATACTCCATTGTTCTGAGGTTTTATGCCGGTGAACATGTTGTTCAAGGGCTTTCCTCGTTAAACACTGTGTTTTTACATCTTGAATTGAAATGATCATATTCCATGGTGACCTATCATCTTCTTTGGGGTAAAAGTGATTAAATTTGGCCAAAATAGTTTGGCGCCCACCGAGGGGCCCATGGTTTTTTGATTTGCAAACATGGATTCGATACCTGCCAAAAGGCCTCAACCACGGTTTTTTGATTTCCCATTTTTTTTTTCATTTTAGATGTTTGCTGTTGTTAGTCATAATACAGGATGCAAGAAGTAGGAGCACTGGTATGCATGCGTAGGATGAATAACTATGACAAGGTGAAGCAGATTCCCCACGGCCTGGCAGACCCTTCGAGCACCGTTTCTAGGTTTTCTAGAGACAAGAAACCAACACCTTCCAATAAATGACCGGGGGCAACAAAACGATCGATCCAAATCACCTTTCAAGTTGATCAACCAGACTAGTAAGTGTTAGACATGGAGAACTTTATATTCCCAACGCGAAAGCCATACATACAGCGTACTGTTCTTCTATCAAGTTGCCCACGTGAAGGCGATATGGTCCCATTCAAGTAAGTTGTAGTTATTCCCAAATTAAATACAAATCTTTACGTTTATTTCAATTCCGATGTTTCCAAAGTGTAAGGTATACGCCTTCCTAATGGGATAAATATTTTGCATCTTTCGTAAACGAATGTGCACTCGCCGAAAAAATAATATTTTAGGAGTCGCCACGCCGTTTTTAAGGAAACATTGAAAACCTTTTGAAAGAGAATTTTGGGTTCGGGGGTCAGGTTACGTGTTGGGAAGAACCGAGAGTTCACCCAACACGCCTCGTCCGTAGACGAGTCTTTCTATGTTCAACATTAAATTCATTCAAACGTGTGTGCGAATTGTGTGTGAAAAAATATGTAATGAAATGCACATTAATGCTTCGTTTTATTGCTCAACAGGGGAATTACAACTTGTGAGCCATTTAACATGGGAGGCCACATCCCACTTACAATAGAAACTGAACAAAACTTACAATTGAAGTGAACCTACTGCAAAGGGCTAGTTATGTCGCGTGACACAGGACCTGAGGGATCAGTTGTGTCACGTGACACAACAAGGCACTTTGTAGAGGTTTTACAAGACTCAAACTGCAGCAACACCAAATTATCACAATACCACACTACAGCATGAATTGAACATATAGATCAACACACATCACTTCAAATGAGTATGGATATTGAGGATCCACACTCTGTTTTAAATGACAAGTGTACGAGAAGAACGAATTACAATTGAAATGGTGGTCTCTGCAGAGGGCTACTTGTGTCGCGTGACACAGGACTCCTCATGTCCAGTTGTGTCGCGTGACACAGGTTACCAATCTGCAGGTACCTTACAATTCGAAATCAGAGAACAACGGAGATCAATTTAGATCCAATCATAAACCCAATCAACTCAGAATACCACAAATTAACAACGAATTTACCAAGGGGGTGTGGATATGGGGGGATCCACACTCCCTTGGCAAACAAGCAACAATTCCAGCAATATCAAACCATGAACATCAAATCAAATTAATCAAATGACTTGAACAGAGAGATGGCGATTGCCACTTGATAATCAGTAGCGGATGGAGCTTAATTATCAAGTGGATGGTTGATAATTGCAATGAAACAAGTAGAATAGAAAATATAAGAGAGAGATTGGAGAAAGGGATTCGTTACCCTTGTAGATCCACACTCACTACACCAAGTTAGGTGTAGTGACCTTCAAATGAGCTGCAGGAGGTGAATTCGAGCATAAATGGAGTGCTGGCCTTGGATCTTCAAGTGGTATGAAGGTAGATGGGTGAAGTGTGTGTGAGATATGAGTGAATTGACGGGAATTGGTATATGTTGCGTGTGTTTTGGGGAGAGAGGATGGTTTCTGGACGTATTTTGGCAGAGTAATTTTAGGGAGTGGAAAAGGGGATCCAGAAATGAGAGGGGGAGGGTCCAATTTATAGGCTGCTGATGAGGGCATATTGTGTCGCACGACCTCCTGTGTCTGTTTTCCATGGCTCGAGTTATCGCGTGACACAACATGCCCATAACCGTTTCTGGCGCCAATTTGCCATTCTGGAACCTTCCAAGGTAATTCCTCTTAGGTCCAAAATGGTTTAATTCCCTGTAGGTCCTTCTGCATGAGCAAAGTACTAAAAAGTACTTCCTTCGCAAGAAACTTATGAAATATTTCCGGAAGTCTCGAAATGGACCGGGAATTTACCAAAACACCCCCTAGTGCAATTTTATCATATTAAAATGCACCTAAAAAGGGCCGCGAATTGGATTGGCATACTTACAGAGCCCCTCGGCAACGTCACTTATGGAAGAAGTGAGGTTGTCGATAAGAAAAGACCCAATCCCAATGAGCGACTGGGGATATGGCGGATGGCTGGACGATGACTGGTGAGATCGGATGGCTGGACCTTTGGAGAAAGGATTCCTACGTATCCCTGGAGGGAATCAAGCCGGTCGTAGTTTGAAGGTTGACTGTTAGGAGAGTCATTCGAAATTTGACTGTTAGGGGGGTCACCCGAAATTTGACTATTAGGGGGGTCACCCGAAATTTGACTGTTAGGGGAGTAACCCGAAATATGACTGTTAGGGGGAATTTGACTGTTAGGGGCGTCACCCGAAATTTGACTGTTAGGGGCGTCACCCGAAACTTGACTGTTAGGGGCGTCACCCGAAATTTGACTGTTAGGGGAGTCACCCGAAATTTGACTTTTAGGGGAGTCACTCGAAATTTGACTGTTAGGGGCGTCACCCGGAATTTGACTGTTAGGGGGGTCACCCGGAATTTGACTGTTAGGAGGGTCACCCGGAATTTGACTGTTAGGGGGGTCACCCGAAATTTGACTATTAGGGGCGTCACCCGAAATTTGACTGTTAGGGGAGTCACGCGAAATTTGACTGTTAGGGGAGTCACCCGAAATTTGACTGTTAGGGGCGTCACCCGGAATTTGACTGTTAGGGGTGTCACCCGAAATTTGCTAATGCTTCTTAGAAAAGTAATTGACTAAGGTATGCTTTCATACCTGTGATGTGCTTACCTGTAGCTGCCGGAGGGACTGAGGCTACGGCTGATGATCGTGGAGGGTTGTAGCTACCGGAGGGTCTTAGGCTTCAATTGTCGATGATCGTGGCTGCCGGAGGGACTTAGACCACTACTGTCGCGAAGTTGTGGAAAAACTGTAGCTGCCAAGGGACTTAGGCTACTGTTTGCTGATGAAGAATGGTGGCTGCCAGGGGACTTAGGCCACTGTTGATGGAGACTGGTAGCTGCCAGGGGACTTAGGCTACTTGATGATGAGGGAAAACTATAGCTGCCAAGGGACTTAGGCTACTGCTGATGATGAAGAGTAGCTGCCAGGGGACTTAGGCTACTATTGATGATGAAGAGTAGCTGCCATGGGACTTAGGCTACTATTGATGATGAAGAGTAGCTGACAGGGGTCTTAGGCTACTGTTTGATGATAAGGAGTAGCTGCGAGGGATCTTAGGCTACTGTTGAAGAAGAGCTTGCTGGTTTGCTGACATTTGTCGGATAGGACATGAACTTTGCTGTTGGATTACCATGAAGAACGGATTTTGCTGACGATTTGGCAACGGAGCCGATGAACTTTGCTGATCATTGTTGGGAGACTGCTAGATTTGAATTTCTTGTCTCGCAATTTCGATGGAGGGACAATCCTCTAGATTCGATGGTGCTTAGTTGATTATTGTATCTGCGGGGGTAGATGTAGCTGTCGGATGGTCTTAGGCTAAAATTGCTGACGATGATGAAGAGTTGTAGCTGCCGGAGGGTCTTAGGCTACAATTTGTTGATGATTTTATGTCCACTCGTGGGGACTTTGATGAAGATGCGCCAATGCATGCAGGCTTTGATGAAGGTGCACCCCTGAGAACGGGCTTTTGATGATTCGTCCATGAGAATGGGCTTTTGATGATTCGCTAGGCAAAACTAGCTTTGATGATGACTCGTCGGGCAGAACGAGCTTTGATGACGTTGAGACTGATGAGCATTATTACTTGGAGATTGGGGCAGCTGAAGCTCTTTTTGATGAATACTGCTTGAATACTGAGGCAGCTATGGCTCTTTCAGAGGATGTCGATAAGTTCGAAGGTGACGGGACTGATGAAGATGATAAAGGCGGGATATTCCACCTGCAGGATTTGAAATCTTCATCCAGATTGTGATTTGAGGGGCAATCCCCATGATCAGATCATGATCACTTTGATTATTGTACCCTGTGGGGGGGAGAAACACAACACTCTAGGCAATTTACATTTTATTTGACTTGAATTTTTGCTTATGCATTATTGTCTTTTGATGCACGAGTCCATTTCGGCTGGGGATAAAAATGGAATGAGGGTTCCGTATGGCTTGATGAGCAGATATGTATGGAGCAATATGCTATGATGGATTGTGTATGGGATGAATGTATATGTGATGATGTATGGGTTGAACCCTCTCCCATGAGGTGGGGAATGTATGAGTGGTGATTTGAGGAATGTATGGATGACAGGGTGCAGACAAGGCAACTCGGGGCGTACCTGGGAGTACAGATTGCAGCAGATTGATTCGTTGCTGATAAGAACAATGTGTGTCGAGTGTCCGAGGCGGCGAGCATCAACGGAAGTTCAGAGAATGCCTTGTCTTTGAAGAGATGATTAGGTAGAGCCCCCAATTCTTGATGAGGTGACCATGGCGAAGCCCCAGTTGATAATGCAAAGCAAACCCGGAGGGAAATCTGGTAAGGAGTGCCCGAGAGAATAGCTTAGCAAAGCCCCAGCTTGAAGAGATTCAATGGAGCCTTATTGCAGACAGAGTCATCTTGTGGCCAAAAAGGCAACCCATCATTTCAGACATTAGTCAATCAGTCATTGGACAAGACTCAGAAATGTGTACGTGCAGGGGCGTATCTTTCGAAAGGTGGGAATGAATCCCGATTTTGTGACACATTCAATTTTGGGTTTGACTCTTTTGGGAGAGTATAAGCATCACAAGGTGTGGAAAAGTGTATGGAAGCCCCTGCTGACAGAAAAACAGTGTTTGGCTCTATCTTCCTATGATGTAGAAAGAGAAGACTTGTTGAGACATTTGAAAACTTGTCTTATTCGTGATGATCATAAGGCTGCTAAAAACCCTTTATTGATGTTCGGGTTATTCGACCACTAATCCAGATATGAACCAATATTTCAGTTAGTCATGAGGAGAAAGCCCACTGATATTGAGAATCAAACTCGGAATGATGGAATGAAGGATCTGTGTATAGGGACGGCCCTTGAGGAGATCGGATTTTCTGAGATTTGTCTGTGATTTTGACCGGACCAATTATGGTTTCCTACGTTCCCCTCCTTGGGAGGAGCTTAGGTCGCCATAGTTCAGGCTTATTCCGATTGAAAGGAGATGGAATGCAAAAATTTGAGATTTTGAGGATCTTTGACGATTTTTCTGAGAATTGGAGAGTTGAAGAACATGTCTCCTGGAGTGTCAATGAAAGACACGGACGCGAAACCCCAGTGGGGCAACGACGGGAAGTGTTTTGCGGAGGGGAATTAAAATATGCTCACATGAAGTGTCGAATGAATGGATTGAATTTGCATAATCTTTGATGGATGATCTCGGACCAAGGTGGATTAGATTCCAACTTAAGCAAGCAACAAAGCATTAATCTGATTTAGATCTTGAAGATATTAGAATGAAACTGCTACCCGGTAGGAACTGTAGCTGGGTTTCAGGGCTTCGATCGGCCATTGGGTGATTTGGAATGTCATGACCTCTTAAGATGAGAGGTCGGCTGGGCTTTTTACTGACTGAACCTCTAAAGATGAGAGGTTGGCTTTCGGGGATGTGTTTGGGATTTCTAAGGCGAGGAAATCTGTGGTTGCATCTTTATTGCCTCTAAGAATGAGAGGTCAATTCTTGACTTTGGCCAAAGGCAAGGGTAATGGTAATGAGAATATCCTCTAAAATTGAGAGGATGGATTGGGATTAATGAAGGTGTTGGTGAGAGGAAGTCCAAGCTATCGAGAACTTTTGTGAACTTGCGAGCATTCGGGCTCGTTTTGAACATTGGAGAGCTTCTTGAGAAGTCGGGAACTTTTACTGAATTGTGAGGATCTAAAGTCCTTCTTTTGAAAAGCCTTTTGAGAAGTTGAGGATTCTTGTTGAATTGTGAGGATTTAAAATCCTTCTATTGATAACTTGGAAGGCCTCTTTGAGGAGTTGAAGATTATATCTGTCTTTCCTTCATGACTTGAGTATTTTGTGCATCGCCGATTCTCGAAGATAAATTCTTGGCACTGCTTGAACTTCTCTTAGCACAGAGCAAAGATGATGGCTAAACGGGGTTTCAAAACATGCCGATCTTGAAATGAAAAGGTATTGTTTAGTGAGGGTGAGGTAATAGCTTTCTATGGGTGAAGGTTTCAACCGCAATCCCTACCAGATGACCTAAATGAGATTAAGTCTTCATTGCTTTCCTAAGCTTACTTGAGGAAGATTCAAGCAAATTCATTGAGCAAGGAGATGATGAGGATGATGAAAGAGATGTGAGCATATGAGATGCGAGATGGGGAGTTGATAAGCCCCAATTTGAGAAAGACATCAGTTGATTTTCTCACTTTGATTAATTTAAATATTAATCATTTCAAAGAATTATTGGTTGAGCAGCACAAGTGATCATTTAGAATAACACCGTTTCAATTAAGTGTAATGTGGGGTGCAAGTGATGTCTCGAGTCTAGCAAGAAGAGAAACAAAGATTTTTATTACTTCAAAGCAAAAACTAGTCCAACTTGGACTTGACAGACTCGTTGCCCGAAAGGGACATTCTAGATCCTACGAAGACTGATTGACTGCATCAACTTTGGATGGAATGAAGAGCATCGTTGACATTGATGGGGTGAGGACCCTTCTCAAACTTTCTGTCATCCATAAGTAGTCTTCCTTAGCCTTAGCAATCTGAGCAAGCAACCGGGCCTCCCGCTCGCGAGGAAAAGCAGCTTCAAGGGTAGTTCGCGACTTTTCGATGGACATACCGTTTGCACTCTGCTGACCCATGGGATACGAACTTCCAGACTGGTGGGCCATAATCTTCTCTGCACCAAACATCTCGGATACCGAATCAGATGGACAACAACTCGGGCACTTGGACTGCTTCCACCTTGGGAATACGAACCAAACGAGCGTCGGGGACCGGAGCACACACCCAACTTGTCGTGGCCTGTAGAGACAAAGAGGTGATTGGTAAGGTGGTGAAGGAAAGGACCTTGAGATGGTATGGGAGAGGGAAGAAAATGAAAGGAGATGGACTCGTGCAACATCTTATTAACGTTCAAGTAGAAATCAATGCCATTTAAGGTCCTAGGGACGGTTGTAAAAGGCTAATCCTTTATTCACGCAATCTAGACCTCGGGGGAACCTAAGGATACATCATCCAAAAATACACCAGATGTATTGATTAAAAATTAATAATAGGCAATAATACCTAAATAAAACCAAAGCATTTATGGGACAGATGAGCAATCCCAATTTCTGGAGAAATTTGGGCAGTATAACTGGTATTCCCGAAGAATTCCAAGGAAAAATCCGGCATGACCTCTCGTCAGTGCATGTTGACATAACGACATGATCTCTCGTGGGAACATGTCGTGGGAACGACATGTCCTTACGCGAAACCATGTTGCAATGGCAACATGCCCACACGTGCTAGGTTTTGGGATAGGTATGAGAGCCTATTATAAATTTTGAAACAATTCATTTTAGTGTATTTGAAAATGGCGTGTCAAAACCAACCGTTGGGTAAGCTGAAAAGTGTGGCACCACCTATGATGCGCTAGGGGGAAAGGTTTGACATTAGGCGCTCAAGCTTAGGCGACATACATCACCGTCCGCGATGCCGTCAATCGCACCCGAGGGTTCTAGATCTATGTGAAGTAGTATGCGGATGACTATGTTCTTTTATTTATGAAAAAGATTTTTTTTTTATTTTATTTGAAACGGGGTGATAAAGGAAAAAACAAACACACACCAAACCCCACAGAGATACAATAATCACAATGATCAATAATTTGATCATGGGAGACTGCCCCACAATCACAGCCTGCACCAGAGTTTAACACCTGCAAAGAGGTCACTTATGTCGCGTGACACAGGACTGATGAGGTCAATTCTGTCGCGTGACATAAGGAGCCCTATATCCAGAACCTGAACCAAAGAAGCAGAACCAGCCCCAGCCTCCAAGCGCAACAAGAACTCAATACCAAGCCCCAGCACCACAAACAAGAAGCAAGGAAGGGGAATAAAGCAAAGCAATAAACGCATTTACACACATATGATGTCACCAAAAAATGCACACACAAATGAATGAAATGGATGTTGAACAAGAATGAAAGTTTGACCCACTTTTGAAAAGAAAGTTTCAAGTCCCCAGCAGAGTCGCCACTGAATGTGCGCTCGCCGAAAAAATAATATTTTAGGAGTCGCCACGCCATTTTTAAGGAAACATTGAAAACCTTTTGAAAGAGAATTTTGGGTTCGGGGGTCAGGTTACGTGTTGGGAAGAACCGAGAGTTCACCCAACACGCCTCGTCCGTAGACGAGTCTTTCTATGTTCAACATTAAATTCATTCAAACGTGTGTGCTAATTGTGTGTGACGAAATATGTAATGAAATGCACATTAATGCTTCGTTTTATTGCTCAACAGGGGAATTACAACTTGTGAGCCATTTACCATGGGAGGCCACATCCCACTTACAATAGAAACTGAACAGAACTTACAACTGAACTGAACCTACTGCAAAGGGATAGTTATGTCGCGTGACACAGGACCTGAGGGATCAATTGTGTTGCGTGACACAACAAGGCACCTTGCAAAGGTTTTACAAGACTCAAACTGCAGCAACACCAAATTATCACAATACCACACTACATTATGAATTGAACATATAGATCAACACACATCACTTCAAACGAGTGTGGATATTGAGGATCCACACTCTGTTTTGAATGACAAGTGTACGAGAAGAACGAATTACAATTGAAACGGTGGTCTCTGTAGAGGGCTACTTGTGTCGCGTGACACAGGACTCCTCATGTCCAGTTGTGTCGCGTGACACAGGTTACCAATCTGCATGTACCTTACAATTCGAAATTAGAGAACAACAGAGATCAATTTAGATCCAATCATAAACCCAATCAACTCATAATACCACAAATTAACAACGAATTGACCAAGGGGGTGTGGATATGGGGGGGTCCACACTCCCTTGGCAAACAAGCAATAATTCCAACAATATCAAACCATGAACATCAAATCAAATTAATCGAATGACTTAAACAGAGAGATGGCGATAATCAGAAGCGGATGGAGCTTGATTATCAAGTGGATGGTTGAAAATTGCAATGAAACCAGTAGAATAGCAAATATGAGAGAGAGATTGGAGAAAGGGATTCGTTACCCTTGTAGATCCACAATCACTACACCAAGTTAGGTGTAGTGACCGTCAAATCAGCTGCAGGAGGTGAATTCGAGCACAGATGGAGTACTGGCCTTGGATCTTCAAGTGGTATGAAGGTAGCCGGTGAAGTGTGTGTGAGATATGAGAGGGGGAGGGTCCAATTTATAGGCTGCTGATGAGGGCTTATTGTGTCGCACGACCTCCTGTGTCTGTTTTCCATGGCTCGAGTTGTCGCGTGACACAACCTGCCCATAACCGTTTATGGCGCCAATTTTCCATTCTGGAACCTTCCAAGGTAATTCCTCTTAGGTCCAAAATGGTTTAATTTCCTGTAGGTCCTTCTGCATTAGCAAAGTACTAAAAAGTACTTCCTTCGCAAGAATCTTATGAAATGTTTCCGGAAGTATAGGAATGGACTGGGAATTTACCAAAATGCCCCCTAGTGCAATTTTATCATATTAAAACAGTACCTAATTCTATTTCTTAAAAAAAAAAAAAAAAAAAATTTGAGGGAGCACCTACTCCCAAGTGGTCAAATACGGAGAGCAGTTTTTGGAAGGAGGGAGCGTTGGCTCCCAAAAATGGGGAGCACCGGCTCCCAAATTTGTTCAAAACGGAGGGAGGCTTCTGGAGAAAGGGAGCGTTGGCTCCAAAAACTGAGGGAGCGCCTGCTCCCAAACACGTAAAAAATTTGCCTAGTTTCTGGACGGAGGGAGCGTTGGCTCCCAAAAATGGGGAGCACCGGCTCCAAAAATTTGGCCAAACCGGCACCAGTTTCTGTGGGTGGGGAGCGTCCGCTCCCAGGCCGGGGGAGCGTCCGCTCCCAAGGGGCAGAAGGCGTGTCCAAGGCGGCGTTGGAATCAAAAAGACAGAAATTAATAATAACCTTCCATAAACCCAACCCTTCTCCCTCTTTATCTCTCTATTACTCCCCCCTTCATCCCTCTCTCTCTTTATAAATCCGGCCCCAACCCCCTACAATTCTAACCTATACCCACCAAATCAAACCTTCCCCATTCCCTATTCTCCATCCAAAGCCCAATTCCAAGCTTAAACCCCCATTAAATCCGGCCAGAGGGAAGATTCTTGTATTCGTCAAGGAGGTGTGTTGTTGGGTTGAAAGCGGCTGTTGTGGGGGAGTTTTGAAGGAAGAAGTAGTAGGGAAGGTTGTGCGTTACCAGGGGCTGGTTTTTATTGTTGTCTCCTCCAACTCCGGCGACATTCCGGCAGCTCTCCGGCGGAACTCCGGTGACTTTTCTGGTAAAAACTATTTTCTTGTTGAGCGATTTCCTGGTATTGTAATGGGTAAACGGGGTAGAGATAAAAATATTCCCCCTCCCCCGGTTGTGGAAGAGCCCCAATATGATCAACATAGGTTCGTTTCTGACAAAGCGGAGAAATTTTTCAATGATCATCCTGCCAATGCATTCAACGTAGAAAGAGAATTTGATTGGGAAAGTTGTAATTTAAAGGATATTTTCACGTGTTATAAATGGAAAACGCTTGCGTCAAACCCGAACACTTGAGGATTGAATAGAATAGTTCAGGAGTTCTATGCCAATGTGTGTGCTAGAGGTGATACACCCAATTCTTATGTGCGTGGGTTGGAGGTTCCGTACACTAGCACGGTGATAAATAGATATTATAGCATGCCCGCTAATGTGTCGGAGGAGGATTGTGCATATCAGAAGTTGATAAGGGAGATGAAGACAAAGGAGGATATATTTGGCCACCTCCCAGCATTCTCGGTCACACTTGGGGTGGACATTGACCCTACTTGGTACACGAAGGGAAACATAATGAAGACAAGGTATCTGAGTGAGGAGTTGGCCATTTTACACCGATTTATCTGTGAGCGGATTATGCCCTCATCACATTATGGGGATGTTAGCTGGAGAAGGGCGGCACTGATGCATGTTGTGGTTTCGAGAAAGAGAATAAACACCGGATTGATTATCAGACATGAGATCATCAGATTGGCCAACAATATGGGGCGGTCAAACTATAACTTTCCGATTCTTATCACGGAGTTGGCAGAAAATGCAGGGCTAAATATAAGAGGGGAAATCCGTAATCTGAAGCCGTAGTTGAAGATTGATAAGTTCACGCTCACCAGCTTCAATCGAGCGAGGATAGGACCACAGTTAGGCCATGGAGTTGATGATGAAGGTGAGGTGGAGATGCACGACATGGACCCTATAGAGGCTGCTTATTTTTTGGCTGGGCAGGTAGAGATGATTGAGGAGAACGTGAGAGGTTTGAGGATGGAGTTTGGGCAGTTTCAGAACAGGGTTGAAACAGAGATTGTGACTAACCAGCAGTGGAGAGAGAGAATGGAAGGGAAGATGGACAACGAGATTGGGCAAGCTCAGGCATTCAGGGAGGAGCAGATGCGGATGATGCACTTGATGATGGAGAGACTACCCCCTCCGCCGCATTACTCTCCCCATGGCCAGTATCCCCCCTACCACCATGACTCGCAGCAGATGGAGTGGCAGCAACAGCAGCCCGGGGGTGAGAGTTCGAGCCAGCCAGGTCCATTGGACCATCATTTTAGGCCGCCCCATCAGTGAGTTGGTTGAGGTATTTCCTACCCTTTCTTATTTCATTTGGTCTGTAGTAATGCATATGGGACTATGCATGGTTTAGTGAGGGGGTGGGGTACCTGTATGTTGTTTGTATGTAGTTGCCTTCTTCTTTACTTATATCTAAAAAAAAATTAAAATAATAGAGTGGCTAAGTGAAAACCCGAGAGGGCACTTAGGCAAAAGGAGAGGGTGTGTAAAAAAAAATTGATGAAAAATGAGAGGCTAAGCGAAAACCCGAAAGGGCGCTTAGGCAAAAGGTGAGGAGTTAAAATTTGTGACATCATGTATATCACCGGGGAGGAGACATAAGGGAGGATTGGAGCGTAGGGTAGGATTGATCATTATTGGCGTAGGAGGTTTGGTTTAGAGACGTTAGGCTAGAAAATCCTCGTTCTTTTTTGGAGATATAAGGGGGTGCAGGTGTCTTGCTACGAGGTAAAGTTTTGTGCTTAATTAGAAATCATACAAAAATCTTTAGTTTATGGAGGGATTGTAGTGTGAGATAAGCGTGGGGCAAAATTAGGACATCTTTAGTTCCCCTTGGCTTTTTGATGTGTGGGCCTTAGCTTGGATGTCCCGTTTTTGCATATTTGGAGTTGGGGTCGAGCTAAGGCCATTGATACCATTGTTATTTTTGGAGTGATAAGGAGCGGAGTTCCATTCTCCGAGTACGTTGATTGAGTTGTGTGAGTTTGTTGATTTTTGATTGGTGGTTTAGAGGAGATTAGGGATCATTTTCCTCCCATGCTACGCTGTTTAAACCGGTGCTTAGAGTGGGATTAGGATATTACTCAGGGACGAGTAATGGTCTAAGCGTGGGGGAATTTGATGTGGTGGATTTTGTATACATTATTTCCCTAATTTTCTAGATATTTTATCATTATTTTAATGTAATTTAGATTAGTTTTGATGTAATTTGGAGTAGACTATGAATTGGTGAGTTTGTGGGAAATCTTTGTAATTGTGAAACATATTTTGAGTGATTTTGTGTGTTCCTTCAAAACTATGAATGTGGAGGATGAAGTTGCTATTATCAGAAGTGCAGGGACCAAACTGCGAGAAGCTGAAGTTCAAGGATCAAATTACAGAGCAGCAGAGTTCGAGGACCAGAGGGAAGAAGGTTGGAATTTCAGGGACTAAAGTGAAAGAAAAGAAGTTGAAATTGAAGTGGGTACGTGTGATGAGTGGTTGAGAAATTAATTAAAGTGGAAATTTGGAATGGAAGGAGTATGTGGTTCTTTTTGGAAACTGAATATGAATATTGATTTAGTTTGGTCAACCAAGGGAATCACGACATTGACTGGTAATTGGAGCTCACGTGGACCGAGCAAGGCGGTTTGACCGAGGCTATGACTGGCGTGTCTTGGTGGAGTAGTAATTGCAATTGGTTCCTTTTTTCCCATTTATTATTATTATTATTATTATTATTATTATTATTATTATTATTATTATTATTATTATTATTATTATTATTATTATTATTATTAGTTTTTAAGTTTAGTTTTAAAAGGAGCATATAAACTTCTTTTAATTTTTCTTTTAGGGTTATCTTTAGTTTTTATTTTCCCTAGAGAAAGCTTGAGAACATCCATGGAAGCTTAACTCTTTTGCTTTGGATTTGATTTCCTAAACCCCTATTTATCAATTTGAGGTATTTTCTTTTCTATTTGTTAATCCCTATTCATAATTTTACTTGTGTTGATTTTAGATTTATAACTAGGGTTTGTGAACCTGATCAATTCACTTGTTCTGTTTATGAATCTTTGCTAGAATTCTCTATGACTGTGCCAGTGTAGGAATTCATGAGTAGCATCTTTACGATTTATGCATGTGCCATGGTAAATTGTTAAGTGGGTAAAATTAGGTGATTATCTGTGTGAAACAATCATAGAAAGCATTCTTGATCTTAGTTTTTTAAATCGTTCATCAATTAATTCTACGATCTATACTGTGCCAGTTAGATTAATTTATTAATTAGGGTTTCTAGTGAGTGTGCCACTGCTAGTAACTAATCAGAAAGAAGAAACAGAGATTGAAATATATCTCGCGATCAGGTGAATAGGGTGACATTGAAAAGAGATATCAACGATAATTGCATAATTAGGTGGGGACGGAATCAAATCTGAAGTGTTTCTAAACTATTGTTTTTACTCTTAATTACTTTAATTTCTGTTCTTAGGAAGTAATTGAAAATCAAACAAAACCCCCAATCTGGTCAAGTGACTGTTCGTAAATAATCACTGTTCCTCGTGGATCGACCCTGACTTACCCTAATTACATTATTAGTGGCCGAGTTTAGGTCTAATTTAGTAGGCGTGCGACTAAGCCTACCAGAGGGCCACCCCCCTCAATTCGAATTCCAAAAAAAAAACGTAAAATTGTCTTCTGAAGTTGGTAAAACATACCTAATCATCATTCCTCTTTCTTCTCCTCCTCTTGGGCTTCGTCAACTTGTCCCTCTTTGCCAGCATCTTGAACCTTCGAACTCACTTCCCCAACATCAACCGCCTTGCCTAGGAATGCATTCATCATTACAACCTCATCCTCAATGCTCCACTTGGTGTGCTGCCCCATCTCATACTCCTTGATCATTTCTATCCTACTTTCCATTACCGTCTTGCTAGTGTCAAACTTGAACCTCTCCTTTGCGGCTTCCAACTCCTTCACATGTTTGTCAGTAACCTTTGACAGCTATTTCTTCAGCTTGGCATTCTCATCAGCATAAACCTCCGATTGTTTCTCAGCTTGTGTAGCCCTAAGGAATTCAAACTTGACCCTTTTATCGAGCACCTTAATCCTGTCCTCTTTCACCTCCACATCCTTGACCAAGCTGATCGCGAGATTCAAAGTCTGCATAATAAAGAGATCCTTAGAATTTTTAGAATGCTTCGAGTACAGGGAAAGAAGAAGAAACGTTGTTACCTTCTCAGCATAAGCTACGATATTGTCGGCATCCTTCTTCAACACCTTCACTATTTCAACCTCATCCAACTTCCTCTTTTTCTCACCCTTGGAACCTTCTCCTTTTGATAAAGGTGGCTTACTCTCTTCCTTCTTCACTCTAGCTTTTGCCCTAATTATGGACATGATGTCCTTCACATAAAAACCTGTCTGAGGACGAGAAACTGTAAAAACAAAGAAACCAGTCAACTAAAGAAACAAAAAAACAAGTAGAGACCAATACGAAAACTTACCATCGACATCTTATGGGAACCTTCTTCTACCAACTTGTCTGACTCTACCTCTACACCTGCACTCTCAGAGACAAACATGACCGGCAATGGAACAAACTTAAAGTACTCTTCAGGTAAAGCCCTCACCTTCTGAATGATTTCTAAAGAGTCATCCAATTTCGGGAAAAGATCACTCAACTTGCAGACAGGAAAGACAAGTGAACTTTAATCAACTTGAAGACAATAAAGGTTAGCCATTAAGAAATAAAAATAAACTGAACTACCTTCCTTCCTCCACTCACGAGCCACATCCTCAACACCTTCAATAGTATCCCCCTTCACAAAAAAGAACCTATTTTTCCAACCTCTATACGAATCTAGGGAATCGATTAAACTCAAAGCTTTGCTTTTCACCATAAACCAAACCTATATGTACCATGGGTCCTAATGTCATAACAATAGGCAAATTATTCCAAGCCAACCCTTAACCCCATCTCATCACTCAACCTGTCCAAGGTAGCCAAAGCCCTCCAGCCCACAAGCATGAGTTGATAGTAAGTGAGACCAGTAATCTTGAAGAAACAAGTAATTAAAGGGGAAAAGGGGAACTTGAGTCCAATGGTAAACGGGTACTCAAGGAAACAGACCCAATCGTCTGAAATACAATCAGAAAAAAGATTAGGGTTGGGATCCATAAACTCAGCACCCACGGGAAAGGCGAATTTTTTTCGAAGGGTTTCAATGCTAGCATTAGACAGAGCACGTACCTCATCCTCATGATGGTCTGCAGCATCTAATTGATGGAAACCAGGGGGCAACACCAAACTAAGGATAGCGGCTTCTTTAGATTTACCTATATGAACAAGAGAGAAGAAACAGACAAGAAGGCTTTTGAGAGGAATAGGAACTCACCGAAACATGAAAGGCACTTCGGAGGCTTGTCAAAAGTTGAAGAAAGAAGAAAACATCAACCGGCATATTAATAAGGCGGGGCTTGACGGTTGAAGAACCCTAGGCGTACTCAAGTACCTAAACCTTAGGTATTGGAATTTGTTGTGCTAAGAAGACGCTAGGTAAGTGGAAACGTGGGCGCCAGAAAGCCGGGTTAAAATTTTAAAAAATTTTAAAATCTTTAAAAAAATTTAAATTTGGGGGTAATTGTTGGGGGTAAAAAATCACCTTCAGCATGTTTCAACTTGGCATTACATCCTAATCCTACATCTTGAGGCAACAACTTGGCAACATGGTAAAACAATCAAATCCCCTACTTATCAGGAGCCGTTACTGCAGACTCGATCAAAAGTCTTCACTACTCGATTAAATGATGCTACTAAAACGGATTATTCTCACCCTCTCACGGATTTCAAGGAGGAGAAAGAGGAAGACGTTAGACACGTTACAACTGTTATCTTCATGTTGTTTGAATAGCATTAGAAACACCTATGTACACACACACTCACTAACACTTACACACACATATATTTTGTATTCACACGTCATTTGACTCTCTACCATCACTAGATCAATAAAACTCCATTATTTCGAGGTTTTATGCCGCGAACATGTTGTTCAAGGGCTTTCCTTGTTAAATACTGTGTTTTTACATCTTGAATTTAAATGATCATATTCCATGATGCCCTATCATCTTCTTTGGGGTCAAAGTGATTATATTTGGCCAAAACAACATCTTTCCCTTTTTATCATGTCTTTTAGAACTAGAGGAAATTTTTGATATTTATGTACCTTGGCCTTTTCCACTTGTGGCCTCTCACCACCTTTTTCATCACATGGGGAAGGAGAAGGTAAAATAATGATATTTAAATTTTCATTTGGATTGCTAAGGATTTGAAAATTCTCACCCTCATTGTGAACCTCCTCACAATCCATCTTCTCCCCACCATATAGGGCCAACTCAATCTCATCAAAAACTTGCTTATGCCATGTTTTCTCATTAGAATTTGATTCATGCATAACCTTTAATTTTTAAATAACTAGAAAAAGAAAATAATACAAGAAAACTATTTACACTACAAAGAAAATAAGAAAATAAAATTATTTACAATACACTAACAAAAATAACTTGTTCCCAACATAAGTCCCCGGCAACGGCGCCAAAAACACGATGGAAGAAATCCCACGTGTAATAAAACCTTGCAAGTATAAAAGTATCGAAGTAGCAGTGTATAAAAGTAAGGGTCCAACCACAGACACTTGTGTGAATAGCAAGTGAATTTAATTAATGTAAAAGTAACCAATGGGGGTTTGATTTGATTGATTAAACTAGAATAACAAATAAATTAAACTACTGAAAATAAAACAGAT
This sequence comes from Adenophora triphylla var. japonica, assembly GCA_022495995.1. Taxonomy (NCBI): domain Eukaryota; kingdom Viridiplantae; phylum Streptophyta; class Magnoliopsida; order Asterales; family Campanulaceae; genus Adenophora; species Adenophora triphylla. Next base: position 547,243 of record JAFEMH010000617.1, on the reverse strand, counting down.
ATTGAAATCAAGAATGACAAGGATTCACGGATTAGGTTTCACAATTATCTCCTTCCTATGCTGATTTATAAAAAAAATTACTAATCTTGTTCAAGAAATTGTTCACTTAAATAAGAGTTGGAACGGTTAGATGGCCGGATTGCAACCCTATTATTACCTCTATGTGTTGTTTTCTGCTAGGTCTACAAAACACACAAGTAATACATTAAAATCCAAGGAACAATTGATTTTAGATTCCTTTGATTTCCGCTAGGTCTTCAATTAAATCTATTCAATGAAATCTAGGTCAATGTAAAAACTATCCACGCTAGTGCAATAATTTAAATCCTAATAATTTAAAGACCAACAATATCTATCTATATTCTTGAAGTCTAAAAATAAATTAAACCAATTCCATTGAACAAGAACAAGAAAAATATGGAAGAATTAAAACAATGCTAGCAGAGGAATTTAATAGTCGTTACATCCAATCCGTGAATAAGAAATTTAGCTACTCATAATCCGAATAATTACAAGAATAAAATCAAAAATCATAAACCTCGAATCGGATCGTGGAACCACAAAAATATGTTGCTCTCTTATGTTTTGAAAAAATAATACCAGCCCCCTCAAAAAACCAATGCCAGTTTTCTATTAATACCTAGGTTACACAAAGCGTGTGAAGCCTGTTCAATCTGGCCAAAAAACCAGGCCCAAACCTCCAGGATAGGTGGGGAGATTAAGTAGTGCTTAACTACCTCGAATGCCTCTTGACATTCCTCGGTCCATTCTTGAGGTGCGTTTTTCATAAGTAGCTTGAAGATAGGATTGCACATTGTAGTCAGTTGATTAATGAATCGACTGATGTATTGGAGTCTGCCCATGAATCCCTTCACTTCTTTCTGTGTTCGAGGTGGAGGCATGTCTATGATGGCCTTTATCTTGGCGGGATCTGCTTCTATGCCATGTTCTGTGACCATGTATCCTAAGGCCTTCCCTTTGACCACTCCGAATGAGCATTTTGCGGGGTTGAGCCTCATCTTGTGTTGTCTCAGTCGATTGAAGAATTTTCTGAGATCTCTAAAGTGCTGACCATCTGTTCCCTTTGAGTGGATAATCATGTATCCTAAGGCCTTCCATTTGGCCACTCCGAATGAGCATTTTGCGGGGTTGAGCCTCATCTTGTGTTGTCTCAGTTGATTGAAAAATTTTCTGAGATCTCTAAAGTGCTGACCATCTGTTCCCTTTGAGTGGATAATCATGTATTCCACATATACCTCTATATCTTTGTGGATCATGTCATGAAATAGCATTGTGACTGCCCTTTGATAAGTAGCCCCAGCGTTTTTAAGACCAAGCGGCATGACCGTATAATAGAACATCCTCCAAGGTGTGGTGAATGCCATTTTGTGTTGGTCTTCCTCTGCCATGAGGATTTGGTTATACCCTGCGAAGCCATCTACGAATGAGCGGAATTCGTATGCTGCGGTGGCGTCGACCAACATGTCTATGTCTGGTAGAGGGAAGTCATCTTTAGGGGATGCCTTGTTCAAGTCTCTGAAGTCAACACAGACTCGTATTTTCCTATTCAACTTGGCTACTTGTACTGTGTTGGCTAGCCATTCCGGGTACTCAATCACCTTGATAAACCCTACATTCAAGAGTTTCATGATCTCTTCTTTCACTTGCATTGACCATTCGGGCTTGATTCTGCGTAGTTTCTGTTTGACTGGTTTGGCGTTGGGTAGCAGCGGTATCTTATGTTCTACGATCGACTGACTTAACCCCGGCATATCTTTGTAGGACCAAGCGAAGACGTCGATATATTCTCTAAGGAGCTGCGTTAAGGTTTCTCTATCTTCCCCCTTGAAGAAGCTGCCGATCTTTGTTTCTCTGGGGCCTTCTGTTTCATCTGGCGAAGCGTCGCAATCGCTGGAAATTTCAAAGCCTGATTGGCGTTTCCCTTTATCGTCAGTCCATGGTTCTGAAAAGATAAAGTATGGGATACTTCCCCCTTCCCGAATGAAGTAGCCGTTGAGTGTACTTCGGTATGGCTCGAGGTGGCAATCTTTGCCCCTTGGGTCGTGATGACTTTTGTACGCGGTTCCTTCCCACTTGATTTGAGTGAAGTCCCACTCTTATTCGTCACTTTCATCGCGGATGGAAATGATGTATCCTAGGCCATGCTTCGTGTGTGGTGGGGGAACCGGCAGTGGATCTGTTATCCCTTGTAAGTGTTTGCCAAGTCCCAAGCCAGGAAAGTACCCTTTTGCTTGCATCATTCTCCAATCAGGAAAGTTTTCGGAAAACCAAAATGCTTTAGAGTAATCGTTTTCATTGCAAGTTTCTATGACATTTACCGTACTTTCTTTCTCAATCAGAAAGCCACTGAATAAGTAATCAGAAGTGCTGTGCTGTAACTCAAGAATAGGGCTAGCAGTAACCATTTCCTCATGTATGGTGACTATTGTGTCTGAACTTGATGCATTGGTGTAGAGATGAAGGTACACCACCTATGTCGTGCAACTGTAAGTACGCCAATCCAATTCGCAACCTTTTTGATGCATTTTAATATAATAAAACTGCATAAAGGGGCGTTTTGGTAAATTCCCGGCCTATCCTGAGACTTCCAGAAACGTTTCTTGAGTTTCCCGCGAAGGAAGTACCTTTTGGTACATTATTCATGCCAAAGGACCCCTTGGGAATAAAACCTGTTGGACCTTTTGGGTATTTTCCCGGAATGTTCCAGAAACTGGTTTTGGCGCCAAAAGCGGTTGAGCCACCTTGTGTCACGCGACAGATTGAGCCATGGAAAATGGACACGTAAGGTCGTGCGACACACTAAGGCAGCCAACTGCAGCCTATAAATAAGACCCTCCCCCTCATTGAGATGGATCCCAATTTTTCGAACCTACTGTTACTCTGCCCAAATAGCAGTGTAACGAACTTCCCAAACATCAAACCTCTCTCTCTCCTACCTTCTCAACTCTCTAAACCCCTCTCTTCCAAACCCAATTCTCCACCTACACCCATTGAAACCCTTTGGATCAGAGCTGTGGAATTTACAACGAGGAACTGAAGAATTCTATATCTAACTTGATATAGAATTCGTGGAATCTACAAGGGTAACAACTCCTTAAACCCTCTCTCTCTCTCTCTCTCTCTCTCTCTCTCTCTCTCATTTATTTCCTTGCAATTTTACAATTCTATTTTGTTTGGATTCAGTAATCAGATCCTAGCTATCTGAATTACTGAATCTCAATCGCAATCTCTCTGTTTAACTTGCATATATTGTGTAATTGAGCTCATATTGATTGACTTGGTTGAACTTGGTGTTTGAGCCCCCAAGGGGGTGTGGATCTACCCATATCCACACTCCCTGGGTCGATTTGATGTTGTTTATGCTTGTCGTTCTTAATTCAGCTTATTAATTAGAATTGTATAGCTTCTGTTGATTTCTGTGTTCATAATGTAAGGTTTCTGCAGAAGGCTCATTTGTGTCACGCGACAACTTCGTCCTAAGTGATCCTGTGTCACGCGACACATGTAGTCACTGGAACGATGTGTCATGCGACACACATGACCCATCTGCAGTGACTCTTTTTCTTCTGTAATCTGTTCTAGCTTGTTTGTATTCAGGGATGTGGCCTCCCTAAATAAATGGGCTCACAACGTGTAATCATTCGTTTCATAATCAATAAAATGCATTTCATCACATCTCGTTTATTATCAATATTTGCACACACACTTTGGATTTACTTGGATGTTGTTTTTGATTGAAAGACTCGTCTATGGACGAGGCGTGTTGGGTGAACTCTCGGTTCTTCCCAACACGTAACCTGACCCCCGAACTCACGTTTTCTCTATAAAACAAAGGTTTTCAATGTTTCCTCTTAAAACGGCGTGGCGACTCCTTTTCTTTTTTCGGCGAGCGTTCATTCAGTGGCGACTCCACTGGGGATTTCACTTGAAAACCTGTTTTTCAAGTGTTAAGTGGGTCAAGCTTTCGTTTAGTCAAAAAACATCCAATACATCCATTTTGTGTGCATTATTCGATGATCATTTGTGATACATACATTTTGTTAATTATGGACCTTGTGAGCCCTTTGTGCTTTTGGTCACTTGTTGTGCATTAGTATCTCTGTGTTGCTTTTGATATGGTTAAACAGGGGCTGATTTGATGATTTGAGGAGCTGCTGGTTCAGTGACCACCCAAGTCGTGCGACACCTTTGTCTCTGGTTGTCCTGTGTCACGCGACAAAAGGTGGCCACTGAACAGAACATCAGAAGACTGGTTTGAGGGCAGTCCCTTGGACCAAAGCGTGACTCATTTGGTTATTGTTCCCTGTTTACTTTGTGTGAGGGTGTGTGTTTTCTTCTTTAATAAAAATAAATAATAAAATAAAAAAAATCTCGTTTTTGCAAATAAACGAATTAGTCATCCGCACACTACATCACTTAGATTTAGAACCCTCGGGTGCGATTGACGGCATCGCGGACGGCCATGAAATTCGCCTACGCTTGAGCGCCTGAAATCAAACCTAAACCCCTAGTGCGTTATAGGTGGCGCCACACTAAACCTTACCCACGGTTGGTTTTTGATACGATGTTTTCATTACAACAAAAATGAATTGTTTTTGAAAAATATCATAGATTCTTATACCTCCTCCCAAAACCTCACACCTTGTGGACATGTTGCCAAATGCAACATGATTTTACGTGGGAACATGCCACTCTCGTGGCGTGTTCTAAACGAGAGATCATGCCGCATTGCCAACATGTACCGACGAGAGGTCATGCCGGATTTTCCTTCGAAATTCTTCGAAAAGACCCGTTATGCTGCCCAAATTTCCTTAGAAATTTGGACGAACCTCTTCGTTCCATAAAGATGTTAGGGTTTGGTTAGGTATCATTACCTATTATATGTTTCAAAGCAAGACATTTGGTGTGATTCGAACGTCGCGTCACTAGGTTTCCCCGAGGTATAGTTAGCATGAATAAAGGCTTATCCTTTCCCAACTGTATTTAGGATTTAAAATACTGATTTATACTTGAACATAAATAAATTGGTGTTTGCGTAAGTCTGTTCCGTTTTCTTTCCCTCTCCCGTAAAAAAAAAAAAAAGTTTTCCCTTCAAGCACCTTATAAACCCCCTCTCTACACCTGCAGCTACGGCGAGTTGGGTCCGCTCATCTGTTTCGGGAGGTCGTTTAATCCGTGTACAAGCAGTGTCGGTTGGTTCAGAATCAGAAATGGCTGGCAATGGAGATGTGTTTTCTGCTCAGTCCGCTGGAGGCTCAGTGACAGTGGGTCAGACAAGTTTGAATGAGATGACTGCGGAGGAATTGAGGTTGATGCTGGAAGCCGCTCTAGCTCGGGAGCGTGAGGCTTGTCTCTTAGTGCAAAATGCCAAGACTCGTGAAGAAGAAGCTCACAATCGGTTCGTAGAAGCTATGAGAGCCAAGGGGATTGCTGTACTTCGTCGGGAGGATGGTTCCTACGAAGAGATCACGGAAGATAGCCACAATGAAATCGGATCCGCTTCACCGGCTCAACCAACCCAGCCTAGCTACAATACGATGCCTCCCCCAGTAAATTACGTTCAGTATGCTGATCAAGTAGCTTCCCCGGGAATGGTGGTTCCCCCGTCTTCTCAAGGGTATGGCCAGGTTATCCAGCAAGGTGTCAGCAGGAATGACGGTCGGCCCGCGAATTTCTTTGATCTCACTGCTTCCCCAACTCCTAAAGCTCCAACACCACAATTTCAGCATGGACCTCATTTTCGAACCAGCTTTTCCCAGCCTCAGTACAGTGTGTATCCGGATGGTTACCAAGGTGTTCAGTATGGTGTTCAGCAGAATGGTCAGTACCGGCTTTCAGAGAATCAGATAGTTCAGGACAGTTTCCCTCAACCAGCAGTGTGTTCCACCCTTACTCGGCATATTTATGGTTCCACCCCTTATTCAGCTCCATGTGTTAGCTCGGGATTATCTTCTTTTGGTCAGTACAAAGGTCAGTCGGTGCAGTACAACTCCCAGAATCTCGGCAGGCAATTCAACGGTTATGATATGTATGGAAACAAGATTCCGAGCCAGATTAGCTTGTTGGACAGCAATATTGGAATTCCTAGTACTCTTGGTCTCCCACCAACTGCTTTGCCCGTGGGACATAATTCTGATTTCCCAATACCGTCGTCGACAGTGGCTCCTGCAATCCCTCAGACTTCAAGTTTGGCACCGGAGGTAGCTGCTTTGTTTAAACAGATGCAACAACAGATTGACAGATTGACCGTGGGTTCTAGTGGTCTGAAAGTTGTGGATCCCGCCCAAGTGACACCTTTGCCGTACAAGTTTAAGATGCCCAAGCTAGATTTTGATGGTACCGCCTGTCCAAAGACGCATGTAGACACTTATGTGATGACAATGGGGGCAATGGGCTGCACTCCCGAATTCATGGCTTCCCATTTCCACTTAACTTTGAAAGGATCGGCACTTACATGGTTTTTGGCTTTGAAGCAAGAATGCCGTACTACTTGGACCCAAATAACAGAAGCCTTCTTGGAGAAGTACAAGGGAAACTTGGAATGGCGCACTACCCGGGATGATCTAGTGGGGACAATTCAGAAGTCAGATGAATCGATCACAGAATTCTACAAGCGCTGGAATGCTAAGCTCAACGAGTTATCAGAGCCAATTCCCCTCCAGGACCAGAAGGACATCTTTCTATCATGTTTTAAGCCAGCGCTTAGAGAAGCCATTAGAAAAGGATGGTACCCAGATCTGCGAGAGATGGTGGGTATGGGAGCAAGGAGTGAGAATAAGTTGTTTAACCAAACTCCAAGTGCAAATACCACTAACAGCAACAGTGGTGGAAATTACCGATATCGGGCATCCAATCCTGTCTCAGCAATGGCGCCAAGAGGAAGAGAATCGGCCAAAGATAATAGTGTCAATAATCTTCAGAAGGGAGGTAACAACATGCAGAATGTGATGAGGCTTCCGTTTAAGCCACAACCGAGGTTTGATGATTTGGGCATGTCAACGGAGGAAGTTTTTAATGGTTTGCTACGAACTGGCATGATAAAGCCTTTGGAGAACTACAGTCCTGCTCGCCCTAATCCTCACATGGATGCTAGCAAGTATTGCCGTTTTCACCAATTTCCAGGGCACACTACGAACTCCTGCGTGACTCTCAAGAAGATAATTCAGGGTTTAGTGGATGACAAGAAGATAGAAAAGTCTCCTCGCCCAAATATTGTCAACAATCCTCTGCCGAACAACAATGTGAACCTCATTTACTTTGAGAATGATTATTTTGTTAATGTATTAGAATTTGGGGAACCCGTAGTTGGGGATGATAGCAATGGATGTAAGGGGGTTGAAACTGATGTAATTTCCTGTTCTGATGAAATGAAAGATAACTTCTGTTATGTTCTGTATCTCGATGATTTACATGATGTGAATAATATTGTTGAACTTGATGATTATGAAGAGCGTTTGATTGTTAATGCTATATCTTCAATGACTCCTAGAGAACCCCCAATCTCCTTGGAGGAACTCAGAATAGCAGCTAGTCAAGAGGCACCTTTGACCATTAATGAGATACGACAAGCAGCTTGGCCATACCGCAATCACTCTGTCCCGTTGACATTATCAGAACTCAAAGAAGCTAGCAAAGAGTTTGTGGTTGACGACCAGCAGGAAGTTAATCTGTTGACGCGCTCAGGAAGAATGTTGGGAGTAAATAATCCAGATCCGGCCGGGAAGGGGAAAGCAGTTATAGGCTCCAATCTTCAGTCCTCTCAGAATCCTCACAGGCTAGACGAAGAAGTTCAGGAAGATCCGATACTGACACAGTTGAAAAGAACGCCAGCCGATATTTCTTTGTGGTCCCTACTTACATCCTCCTACCCTCACAAGTTAAAACTAGAAGAGGCCTTATCCAAGACGAAGGTATCCGTTAACGCTACTCCGTATGAAGCATGTCAGTTGATTGGAACGGCTCAGTATGGGAATATCATTACCTTCACAGATCTGGACTTGCCTGCTTACGGTGCGAAACATAACGAATCTTTACACATTACTGTACCTTTGGAGGGACGGTTGATTCCCCATGTGTTGATAGATAATGGATCAGCCATGAATGTGCTCCCCGCTAAGATGATGAGTATGCTGGATATCAATGCGCAGAATCTCAGACCCTCTAACCAGACCATAAAGGCTTATGATTCAACATCCCGGGCAGTGTTGGGGATAGTTTCCCTTAATCTGATGTTTGGAGGCAAAGAAATGATGGTGGAGTTTCAGGTTATAGACATTCCTGTTACGTTCTCAGCATTACTGGGTAGACCCTGGATCCACGAGATTGGAGCCGTAGCTTCCACGCTTCACCAATGCTTAAAGTTTGTGCAAGAGGGGGTGCTGACAACAATCTATGGTGATAGTGTTACAATCGGAGAAACCAGCGCAAATACCTTACCGGTAATGGAGATCAAACTTGACCAAGAAAATCCGATGCTCAGCGGATTCACAATCGAGAAACCTAAGGGGCAAGTCTGCACTATAGACCTGACGACGTCTTCAGATAAGATTCCTCCTGTGTTGAAAATGCTAAGAGGTATGAGCTATATCCCTGGTCTGGGGCTGGGAAAACGCCAACAGGGACCGTGTAGGCTTGTGTTGCCCGCAGCTAAGAGAAATAGGCAAGGTCTGGGGTACGCATAAAGAAGATAAGGTGTACGACAAGACCGAAGCTTTCAAAGAAAAGATGACCTCTGCAGCTGGTGGAAAGTACAAGAAGCCTGAAATGCGCCCATACAGTTGGTCTCTAAATAAGCATTTTGTCAGAGAGGATGGGGATATGTTTGTTTGTCCCGAGCCAAAGCTTATTCCAGCGAAAGAAAGGTTGAAGATGATCCAGAGGTTCGCCAGTAGCAGGAATCCGGTGAAAGAAATGTTTGATAATTTACCCAAAGGGCAAGGTATGACCGCCACCTACGAGAGCAGCTATCACTTCTGGGGGCCTGAATACGAGAGACAGTTTGAAAAGCTTGCCTTGGATGAACCCGCAATATGTAAGATTCGCAGTGCTGACCCTGCAAATATTGATGGAGAGTTAGCAGATTTGTTTGAAGAGCAGGGGCTGCCAAAACCTGTGAGCGGTACGTCTTTGGCAGAAATGAAAGATGGTGCTAAGGAGCCGATTGATCTGATTGACTTTTCCTCTGACAGCGAGGTGATAGCTATGCTAGAATTCGAGAAGGAATCTGAGGTGGAGATTTTCAAGCTGGAGATTGCCGCAGAAAGACCGTTGCAGAACTGGACTTCATTCCGGGGACCGGTCGCCGACAAAGAGACTATGATTGAAAAGCTAGGGCTCAAACCCCGTCCTGTTCCTCCCAAGTCTAAATTCACTCCCCGTGTCTTGAGTCAGTCTCCCGAGTCTCTTGTCATAGAGTTTGAGTCTTCTGACCGGTCTGATGTCCTCATGACTGAAGACCGTCTTCGAGTTGTAAACACCGTATTTCCCTTTGCTTTAAATAAAGTGGTTGATCTTTCTGAGTACCCCGTGATTGCCAACTTAACAATTGAATGCTTAACGAAAAATAATCATCAAGATTTAAAAATAATTAAGCCTAATTCAATTGAAGATAATGCAGACTTAATCGATGAACAATTTTTAGAAAAAGATTCAAAACAGCCTTGTGAGCAAAAGGAAAGCCGGGCCCAAGATGCCGACGAGGTATTAACAACAGTGAACTTGGGAACAGCCGAAGAACCCAAAGAAACGCAGATTGGTAGTTTCTTCTCCGAAGACGAGCGGGTTGCTTTGATCGAACTGCTCAAGGAATTCGTGGATGTATTCGCTTGGTCTTACAAAGATATGCCGGGGCTGGATGCTTCTATTGTGGAACACCGAATACCTTTGGATCCAGAAATCAAGCCGGTCAAGCAGAAATTGAGGCGGATAAAACCTGAATGGTCCTTACAAGTGAAGGAAGAAATTGAAAAACTCCTACGGGTAGGCTTCATCAAAGTAATTGAATATCCGACCTGGTTGGCGAACATTGTAACAGTCACCAAAGCAAATGGAAAGGTTCGAGTCTGCGTGGATTTCCGAGACCTCAATAAAGCCAGTCCTAAGGATGACTTTCCTCTGCCCAACATTGACATGCTAGTGGATGCAACCGCGAACTTCGAGGTCAAATCTTTCGTTGATGGTTTTGCGGGTTACAACCAGATTAAAATGGCCGAAGAGGATCAAGACAAAACGGCATTTACAACCCCATGGGGTACTTATTGTTACACAGTAATGCCATTCGGTTTGAAGAACGCCGGGGCTACCTATCAGAGAGCAGTCACTACCCTTTTCCACGACATGATACACCGGGAGATTGAAGTGTATGTGGATGACATGATTATTCATTCAAAGGGATCAGACGGACAGCATTTCATTGATTTGAGGAAATTCTTTAACAGACTCCGAGAACACTCCATGAGACTGAACCCAGCCAAGTGTACATTTGGAGTTATTCGAGGTAAAGTTCTGGGATACATGGTCACCGAGCGAGGCATTGAAATAGATCCCAGGAAAGTTAAGGCGATTATTGAAATGAAGCCGCCCAGAACCGTCTCTGAAGTAAAAGGATTCATGGGTCGCCTGCAATACATCAGCAGGTTCGTCAATCAATTGACCACCATATGTGAGCCGATCTTCAAGCTGCTAAAGAAGAATCAGGAAGTGGTCTGGAACGAGGAATGCCAGTTAGCTTTTGAAAGGATCAAAGCCTACCTCGTCAATCCTCCCATTCTCTGCCCACCTCATGGAGACAAGCCTTTACTTCTATATCTGACAGTCACAGACACAGCTACTGGGGCTATGCTAGCACAAGAAAAGAAGGATTCAAAGATTGAGAATGCCATTTACTTCGTCAGCCGTAAATTCCAAGGGAGTGAAGTGAATTACTCTGCCCTCGAGAAGACTTGCGCAGCTTTGGTATGGGTGGTCGGAAAGCTAAAACACTATATGCTGTCTCACACCGTACACTTGGTCTCCAAGATGGATCCGATCAGATATCTATTCCAAGGTGACAGAGGAAACATCTCCACCAGGTTGGCAAAATGGACTTTCTTCTTGGCAGAATTCGACATCAAATATGTGATTCGCAAATCGATCAAGGGACAGGCATTGGCAGACCAGTTGGCTGAATTCCCCAGTACAGAAGATCAAGGGCCAGACCTCCAGTTTCCAGATGAAGGGATCCTCACCATAGAAAGCGGAAGCAAATGGCAGTTATTCTTTGATGGAGCAGCTAACAAGAAAGGAAATGGCATTGGAATGGTTTTGATAGACCCGAACGATATGCATACTCCCATAGCAATCAAGTTGAATTTCTCGGTCACCAACAATGCAGCTGAGTACGAAGCCTGTATAGCCGGCCTAGAAGCTGCCCTTGAGCGCCATGTGGAAGAATTGGAAGTATTCGGCGATTCCCAATTGATAATCAACCAGGCCGCCAACAAATGGAAAATTATAGACCCATGTCTCCAGAAGTACCATGCTTACATCGCAGAACTCATCGGCCAATTCAAGGAAGTATCATTCCAGTTCTTACCGCGAGACAAGAACAGATTCGCAGATGCTCTGGCTACCTTAGCCTCTTTGGTGGAAATCCCAGAAGGTAAATCAATCAAGCCTTTCAGGGTCGGCAGAAGAGAAAATCCGGCATATTGTTGTGAGATTGAGATCGAGGCTGTCAGTGAACCGTGGTACAATCAGATCTTTCAATACCTCAAGTATGGAGAAGCATCCTTTCCTGTGGATCAAGAAGGAGTTTCGAAAAGAGTACATGCCAAAAGCTTGCAGGCCCTAAAGAGACTGTCAGCACAATATGTCATACTTGGTAATGAACTATGGAAGAAAAGAGAAGGCTGTCCGCTCCTACTCTGCATCAGTAAAGAAAAGGCTCAAAGAGTAATGGAAGACGTTCACAACGGTGCTTGCGGACCTCATATGAACGCTCGATCTCTCATGCATAGCATCATCAGGCTGGGTTACTTCTGGATCACCATGGAGACAGATTGCATCCATTTCGTGCGAACCTGTGATAAATGCCAAAGATTTTCCAATCTGAACCACATCCCGCCTCATGACTTATACTGTATGACAACTCCGTGGCCTTTTGCAACATGGGGTATTGATGTCATTGGGAAGATTTCTCCACCTGGGAGCAATGGGCAGGCATTTGTATTAGTGGCCGTGGATTACTTCACGAAATGGGTAGAAGCTGCATCTTATAAAGTGCTCACCGCCAAGAAGGTTGCCCGATTCATAAAAGAACAGATCTTCTGTCGCTATGGGGTCCCGAACGAGATTATTTCTGACAATGGCACTCATTTTGAGGGAGAAACTGATCGGTTGCTCACTGAATACAGAGTCAAGCGCCACAAATCTTCACCGTACAGGTCACAGACAAACGGCGCTGTTGAAGCTGCCAATAAGAACTTGGAAAGAATCATAAAGAAGATGGCCGAGCGAGGACGAGATTGGCCAGAGAAGTTGCACTTAGCACTGTGGGGCTACCGCACTTCGATCCGAACTGCCACTGGGGCAACCCCATATGCTCTGACTTACGGAATGGAGGCCGTCATGCCCATTGAATTAGAAATTCCTTCCCTCAGGGTCTTACTTGAAAATGAGGTGAACGAGATCGAATGGCTCCAAAGTCGATATAATGAGTTGGCTCTGCTAGATGAACGCAGGCTAAAAGGCATGGAGCATAACAGGGCATACCAGAGAAGAATGGCCCGTGCCTTCGATAAGAAAGTGAAACCCAGGGATATCAAAGTCGGTGATCTGGTTCTTAAGATGAAGCCCTCAAATCAAAGCAGTGCGTTGGGCAAGTGGGCACCCATTTGGGTCGGACCTTTCCTGGTGAAGAAAGTATTCTCCGGAGGAGCTATGCAGCTGTCAGATTTGGATGGCAACCCATTTCTGCACCCCGTCAACGGCGACAAGTTGCGGAGGTATTTTGTATGATCGAGTCTTTCCCCCTCTAATAAAAAAAAATATATATATAAAAATATATAAAGATAAAAAAAAATAAATAAAAAAAAAATGATAAATAAAGGCGCAACAAAATTGTCCCAGATGAGACTGAAAACCTCTCAAAAGGCAGTCCATGCAAAAATAAGGGACGCGCCCGGTGCTAAAGAATATACCCGACTAGACCGAAAACCCAAAAGAGGGCGGTCTAGGTAAAAAACAGGGTTGCACCATTTCCCCCTTCTATCTTCCCCTTTCTTAAACACTAAAGTCAATTGAGTCGAACTACGGCGACCTGAGCTCCTCCCATGGAGGGGAACGTAGGCAACCACTTGTGGTTCGGTCTAAAATTGCTGCAAAAATCCTTTTTTACTAAAATGCGTTTTGATTACAGTCCCAAGGCTTTTCAAAAGATCATTTCGAGTTAATACTCTTTTTGATGAGTTCAAGCACGGCCTACTTTTTGACTCAAAAAGACTGTTGCGAATAAAAGAAAACATTGATAACATCTATTCTGTCTGCATTTAAGTAATCAAAGGGTACTCAGTCTTCATACAGATAATTCCTACTCTCAAGACATAAAGCAAAAGAGTCTCAAATCTCTCAAAATAAAAGAAAAAGTGTGTCTAGATACTCGTCCCCGCTCCCGAATTTGCTCCTCTATCCTTCCTCTTTCTCGGTCCCCGGGAGGTCTTCGGCTTAGGAATGTCAAACAAGTCGGTTTGAGCCCGTCCCAATTCAGGAATAACTCGCGCCGGCGGTTCAATCAGACCAGTCTCTCTCAAGGCGGCCCTAGCAATCCTCTCTTGCCGCAACGCCTCTCTGCGAGCTCTCACCTCTGAATCATTTCTTAAAGCAGCTCTACGGATCTCCTGCCTCTCATAATCGTCAGCAGCATTGCCAGTGACATTGTCTGGGTTTCCTCGTGCCTCTATATCTCTGAGATTTCGGCTGGACAAAGAGTCTGCTCCCAAGTATTCTCGGCGGCGAATCTCTATAGCTAACTGCACAGAACCCTGATGCTCCTCATACCAATCCAGATACTCTGTGGTCAGAAATGTAAATCCTCTAGACTGCCGAAGGAGCACGCGAGTGGGAAGAAAGCCCTCCAGAAAAGATCTGCTGAAGAACTGTACAGCCTGGGGCTCGGCCATGGACATCGAGAATAGTATCGCCACCGCCTCTCCCTCAAGGCTCGGATGATCTGCTGAGGGTACCTATACTGTCTACTCACCAATGATGGGATACAGAAAGAGGATACATGCAAACCAGGCAACCGGACTACTACTGATCCATCCTGAATATCTCTCATGGTCTGTATTTTCCAGCCTGGAATCCAAAAGCTCAGATCAGTGGTCGTGTACCGCGACAATCTCGTATGCCAGCTATCAGCAACCTCGTCCCTCATCAGTCTGCGTGGCCGAGTTACCCATGGCATTGCAGTCCGACCCTCTGGTAATGGCCCGATCAAGTGTAACCTCTCAGAGAACCACAAAGATAATAAGCTGGGGCTGCCTGCTCCCATGAAGGCTGATCCCCCTGCTAGCCTGTCAATACCGTGATAAGTCTCGGCAAAGAAGCGGTGGTACAACATCCATCTCTCCTTGGCCGTAACGAATTCGACGAGAATCTATGCCCGGCCACCCCTCATTTGCCTAACAATCCCCAACAAAGTGCTTGAAAGCGCACTCTGTATACCCGCAGAAATAGTAAGCCGACAGTGTGAACAGCATGAACATATCCAAAGTGGTAGAAAGGTCAAACAGATCAGGACGAGACAGGCGCAACCTAGCCATCCGAGTCAAATCTATGGACCCATCACCCAGAATTAAAGGCAATACCTGATCCGCAGGCAGAGATAAAAAGTCAGATAGCTGCTCATCAACTGATCGAATGTCTCGTGGAAATGCTACAGTCTCTGCCTTACCCAGACCGGTCAACGCCCTGAAGTCTTCCATAGTCGGGGTCAGATAATTGTATGACAAGGAAAATGCATGACACTCGGAATCCCAGAAGCAGGATGCAGCGCGAAGCAAATCCCAGTCAACCCTCCAATCTTTCAAGGACCAAATGCAAGGCATACTATACCGCTTGTCGATGATACTTCTATGTTGCCTCAGATGAAATCCCCAAATTTCGACGAAGTCCCGATGAAATTGGCACTCCCGGGAAGCAATCTCTTGGTTATAATGTTCCATTGCAGCAAAAAGAGTCAATCTTGATCGAAGAATCGATTGTCTGCCAAATAAGGGTTGCTGGGTTGCTTTACCAAGAAGACAGTGACTGCAGAATGAAGCCTGAACCGACTTTGAAAAGGACCTGTCACGAGCCTCCTTCAGTCGTGCGACAAAAGAAGCCCAATAGACACAACATGTCGGGCGACATATTTTGGCTGATAGCAGACAGCGTGGAAAAGCCTGCAGTGGTTACCCCAGAGCATTTCCCGACTCGCCGTTACCCCAACGCACCCCTTACCCTCATACACATACCCCTGAAAATACACGGGAGAGGACCCTTACTATACACACTTACCTAAAAACAATCCCAAAACACCATACATAAACCCAACAAAGCCGACCTTTAACCCAATGATTGCGCTCGCTTCCCCGGAACAGACAGACTCACGCAAACCAAGCTAACATATAGTAATCTTTGCTAACAAGATAGGCTTATTAAAGTGTAGCGCTGGGAGTTGTCGTTTTACCCTCGCAGGTACAATAATCAAATGAGTCCCGAAGACTGGCCCTCCGACCAAACTGGAGAAGAAAAGAGGAAAAGAACAAAAAGCAAAAATGGCATACGTGTCTGTAACAGCCCCCAAGAAGAGCTCAGCAAGACCAACAGCCCCATAATCTCAGAAGAAAAGAAATCAATCCCCGGAAAACAAAGTTCCAGGCTGGATGAGCAAAATTCCGGAAAACAGAAGCCTCGAGGCACAAGAAAGAAAGCAAAGTCCCCCAGCTTCCAAAGAAAAGCTACGGACACAAAAAGAAAAGCGACAACCAACAAGGACAGTCCGACAGCAAAATCAGTAACAAAGCAAGAAAGAAAGCAAAGTCCCCCCAGCTTCCAAAGAAAAGCTACGGACACAAAAAGAAAAGCGACAACCAACAAGGACAGTCTGACAGCAAAATCAGTAACAAAGAAGAAAGAATTAGCGTGAGACCCCTGGCAGCTACATTCATCAACAACAAAGCAAGAGAGGTGGTATGAGTCCCTTTGGCATCCACGAAAAGCGAGAAAAGAAGTAGCATGAGTCCCCTGGCAGCTACACCAATCCCCAGTGAAGCAGAAGTAGTGTGAGTCCCTCCGGCAACTACCCTGCACAGGCATAGTGGTATGAGTCCCTCGGCATCCACAGAACAGAAACAGAAAGCAGAAATAGCGTGAGTCCCCTGGCAGCTATACTTATCAATGACAAAGAGCAGAAGAAGAAGAAGTAGCGTGAGTCCCCTGGCAGCTACGTTTATCCCCAACAGAACAGAAAAGAGATAGCGTGAGACCCCCGGCAGCTATACTCATCCCCAGCAAAGAAGAAAGAGAAGTGGAATGAGACCCTCCGGCATCCACGAAGAGAAGCAGCAGTAGTGTGAGACCCTCCGGCAACCACCCTGCAGAAGAGAAGTGGAATGAGTCCCTCCGGCATCCATGAAAAGAAGCAGCAGATAGTGTGAGACCCTCCGGCAACTACCCTGCAGAAGAGAAGTGGAATGAGTCCCTCCGGCATCCATGAAAAGAAGCAGCAGATAGTGTGAGACCCTCCGGCAACTATCCTGCATAAGAGAAGTGGTATGAGACCCCTGGCATCCACAGAAGACCCGTTGTAGCATGAGACCCTTCGGCAGCTACAACTCGTCAACAAAGCGATAGCGTGAGACCCCCGGCAGCTACTCGCAAAAGTACCAGTTGCAGCATGAGACCCTCCGGCAGCTACAACCTGGTGAGAAAGAAAGAAACTATCCGACCCCACAGGTAAGCACATCAAAGGTATGAAGATACGTCTCTACTCCTTTACTTGCTTATGAATTTTAATTTTGGTAATTTCCGAACTACGATTTGGCTTGATTCCCTTGTTCAAGGGATACGTAGGAATCCTTTCTCAGAGAGGTCCAGCCATAACTTCCCCTTTCTAACCTTTCTAGCCCTTCACCTTAACCCCAGCCGCTCATTGAGATTGGGTCTTATTTTATCGACAACCCCACTTTTTCCAAAAGTGACGTTGCCGAGGGGCTCTATAAGTAGGCCAATCCAATTCGCAACCTTTTTAATGCATTTTAATATAATAAAACTGCATAAAGGGGCGTTTTGGTAAATTCCCGGCCTATCCCGAGACTTCCGGAAACGTTTCTTGAGTTTCCCGCGAAGGAAGTACCTTTTGGTACATTATTCATGCCAAAGGACCCCTTGGGAATAAAACCTGTTGGACCTTTTGGGTATTTTCCCGGAATGTTCCAGAAACTGGTTTTGGCGCCAAAAGCGGTTGAGCCACCTTGTGTCACGCGACAGATTGAGCCATGGAAAATGGACACGTAAGGTCGTGCGACACACTAAGGCAGCCAACTGCAGCCTATAAATAAGACCCTCCCCCTCATTGAGATGGATCCCAATTTTTCGAACCTACTGTTACTCTGCCCAAATAGCAGTGTAACGAACTTCCCAAACATCAAACCTCTCTCTCTCCTACCTTCTCAACTCTCTAAACCCCTCTCTTCCAAACCCAATTCTCCACCTATACCCATTGAAACCCTTTGGATCAGAGCTGTGGAATTTACAACGAGGAACTGAAGAATTCTATATCTAACTTGATATAGAATTCGTGGAATCTACAAGGGTAACAACTCCTTAAACCCTCTCTCTCTCTCTCTCTCTCTCTCTCTCTCTCTCTCTCTCTCTCTCTCTCATTTATTTCCTTGCAATTTTACAATTCTATTTTGTTTGGATTCAGTAATCAGATCCTAGCTATCTGAATTACTGAATCCCAATCGCAATCTCTCTGTTTAACTTGCATATATTGTGTAATTGAGCTCATATTGATTGACTTGGTTGAACTTGGTGTTTGAGCCCCCAAGGGGGTGTGGATCTACCCATATCCACACTCCCTGGGTCGATTTGATGTTGTTTATGCTTGTCGTTCTTAATTCAGCTTATTAATTAGAATTGTATAGCTTCTGTTGATTTCTGTGTTCATAATGTAAGGTTTCTGCAGAAGGCTCATTTGTGTCACGCGACAACTTCGTCCTAAGTGATCCTGTGTCACGCGACACATGTAGTCACTGGAACGATGTGTCATGCGACACACATGACCCATCTGCAGTGACTCTTTTTCTTCTGTAATCTGTTCTAGCTTGTTTGTATTCAGGGATGTGGCCTCCCTAAATAAATGGGCTCACAACGTGTAATCATTCGTTTCATAATCAATAAAATGCATTTCATCACATCTCGTTTATTATCAATATTTGCACACACACTTTGGATTTACTTGGATGTTGTTTTTGATTGAAAGACTCGTCTATGGACGAGGCGTGTTGGGTGAACTCTCGGTTCTTCCCAACACGTAACCTGACCCCCGAACTCACGTTTTCTCTATAAAACAAAGGTTTTCAATGTTTCCTCTTAAAACGGCTTGGCGACTCCTTTTCTTTTTTCGGCGAGCGTTCATTCTGCAACCAAGGGCGGCCAAGCAGTAAGTTGAAGGATGACGTGATGTCGATGACTTGGAATTCGATACTCATGGTGACTTGCCCCATTTCTATAGTTATCATGACTGAACCCAAAGCAGTTCTAGCAGTACAATCATAGCCTCATACTGTGTGCCCCTATGGCTTAAGGTCTTTGTGGGTGAGACCTAATGATGATAAGGCTTTCTTTGGATGGACGTTGATTGCAGAACCATTGTCGACCAAAATGCGTGGCATTCGGTATCCATTCACCTTAACAGTTATGCATAAGGCCTCATGATGATTGTTCCCATATGATGGGAGGTCTAAATCAGTGAAAGTGATGACATTGCCAAATTGTACTTGGCCAATCATTTGAGTAAGATCTTCGGGTGTAGCTTCTAAGGAAATGGTCATTTGAGCCAAGGCCTTCTTCAACATTTCACGATGCTTGTGAGATGCTCCGATGAGGTCCCAAACTGAGATATTTGCTTGTGTCTTCTTTAGCTGGGCTAAGAGAGTATTGTCGGGCTCATTTGATGATGAAGCTTTTTCTTGTTTGGGAGGATTTTCATCCCTTGGATCTTTGTTGATAATCACTCGACTGGATCGTGTGAGGAGATTGACTGTTTTACACCCTTTTTCCTTTTGTTCTAAGATTTCATCCCAAGACATCATGTAACAGAAAGAAGATTTATTAAATTCAGAAGGGCACTCGTCCACAATTGTGGTTAGACGAGTAGGATCCTTGGAGCTACTTTCTATTTCTATCAAATTGACTTCATTATTTGGTAACGGATTAGTAACAACATTAGGAAGTCCTGTCTCTTTATCATCGAACAGATCTTGGATGACATCTTTCAGGTGGAAACATGAGTTGGTGTCGTGGCCAGTGAAGTTGTGGTATTTGCAGAAGAGATGATGAGCATGATTAGCACGGAGATATTTCCTTGGTGGTCCACCTTTTCTTGGTTTGATTTTTCCATTCTTGACAAGCACCTCGAGGAGTTCTTCTTGAGTTATCCCTTCATGTTTGTCATAATGCCGTTCTTCTTTTGTGGTGGAGGTACCACAGAGTACTTACCATTTACGGGATGATTGAAGACTATAGCATTGACAGAAGTGTCCTTATGGTTGGAAGAGGAAGAGGAGCTTTTGTTGTAACGGAACCCGCTTTCTTTCTTGGCTTCCCTCTTTTGCTTGATGAGGTCATCTAATCGTATGCCGGATTTGTGGAGTTCGGTAAAGCTAGGAAAATAGTTGCCCGCGAGTTTGTCTTTATACTCTTCTCGAAGACATTGGATGAGGATGTGGATTTGTTCGTCTAGGCTTAGCCTATCAACGGTTTCAGTCAGTTTGGTCCTCCATCTTTTGACGAAGTCTGTGAAGGATTCATTTGGAAGCTGCTTGGTTTGTTCGAGGTCCTTTCTAGTAGTGTGGTAAGTGGAGTTGTCCTCATATTGCTTTTGGAAGGTACGAATGGCGAGTGGCCAATCAAGTCTTGTGGAGAGTGGAAGAGTCATGTAACAATCTCTAGCAGCACCATCGAGAGTTTGTGGTAAGCATTGAGCTAGCAGGTTGTCAGGAACACCCATAGGTAGCATGGCCCAAGAATAGGTCTCCAAATGTGATTTGGGACAGGTAGTACCATTGAATTTTGCAATGTCGGGTGTTTTGTACTTTCTAGGAAGTTTGGACATGGATTGACGAAGGGTGTCGTAATCAATAGAGAGCGAGGCTCCCTTACTCACATCGAGGGATGCAAGTTTCTTTTCTAACATTGCCATGGTGAGGGGTTCGTTCTTGCTTTCCCCTTTGCTCTCTTTCTTGGATGTGTAACTCTCATTGTCAGAGGAGGAAGATGACGAGCTAGGCTCGTATTTCTTTTTCTTGCTTTTGCTTCGGCGACGACCCTTGGCCTTTTTGGTGTATGATTCCTCTTCTTCGGAGGAAGAATCATTTTTCTTTTTCTTTTCTTTGCTAAGCTCTTGGATTTCTTCCACGAGAGTGTGGATTTGGGTAGCTTGCACCTCTAAGCGATCATTGGCTTCTTCCAGCAGTTTGTGATTGTTTTCGGACAAAGTTTCGTCACCCGGAATTTCGTCGATGCCGGACATTGTGTTGGGAGTCTTGAGGTTGAGTAGCTTCGGAAAACTGACATAAGAGACGCAGAGATGGTATCAGGATCAAATCTAGCCCCAACGAGTCGGAAGAAGGCTTAAACGGTTCAGGCTCAAACACAGCAAACAGAGGCATTGTTCCGTGCGGGACAAGTAGTATCGCACGAGACAATCACACGGAAAGTCAATTTTTATTAAACCTAATTTTTAGTCGGAACGGAAAATCCGTTTTGAGGGGTTTCTAAGGTCTTTATCAAAACCTAACGACTAAGTAATCAGTCCAATTTTTGTAAAACAAAGCCATGTAAGATTGTTTGAAGGATTTTTTTTTTGAAGGGACCATTTTTTTCTTGAAGGGACAAATCCGAAAGGGTCATTCCGAAGGGACTTTTTCCGAAGGGACTTTTCCGAGTCCTTCTTTATGGTCAATTTTACATGGCTTTATTTTGGTCAAAAAAAGAAAGAAAAGAAAAGATCACCGAGTCAAACCGACCGGTCACGAAGTGATCCTAAAAAGACAATATACATGATATGTGGCGACGCAGGGTTGAAAGGCTAGGCTCCCCGTGATATGACAATCTAGATGGATTGAATACGCAGAGTGGGATGATCCAACTTTGGAGAGACCGGCAACTAGGTGGTTACCGTCATCCGTCCTTAGTGTGAGTCCCGGGTTAAATCGGGGTATGTAGTGCAATAACAGATATAACACGTGTGCGCGTGTGTGAGAGTCGATCTAGGTGATAGAGAAAATAGAAAGTTTTTATTTTTTTGAAAATTAAAAGAAAAACAGATAGTGGCCGCACCAAGTGGTTGCCTACGTTTCTCCCAAATTCGTAAGACTCAGGCCATCGTAGTTCCACTTAATGAGAGAGAGAGAGAGAGATAAATAATTTAATTACAACTCCCGAATCCCCATTGGACCGGACTTTAATCTAAAAACCCAATCACACGCAGTTTATAAAATAATAATCAATTATTTAAACTAAATACAGATTTGAGTTTTGCATCTTAAGGGAGGCCTTAAGATGAAAGAACTCTGCAGATAATGTAATCTGGAATCCCCCTTGCGCGTTCGACTCTCATCTCGGATCTTGAGACGAACAAGGAAAACCAGAAGACACACAGTTGCTGAAGCATCATCTCGCGCGAAACAGGTTGTCTCGTGCGAGACTAGCTTGATCTGAATAATAAAAAATGATTTTTTATTTGAAAACCTCTTTTTATAAACGCAAGTTTAAGTCACTTTAAATTTACAGTCCCCAGCGGAGTCGCCACTGTAGCGATGCGTGTGTTTTCTTTATCATCTTTATGAGTCGCCACCTATATTTATTTAGTTGGATATATAGAAAAACCCATTTGAAAAGAGATTTTGGGTTCGGAGCTTAGGTTGTGGAATGGGAAGGTCAAGGAGCACCCATTCCACCCAATCCGGAGATCGGTCTTGCTAAAAGAGAGGTTTTCAAAGAAAAAGACGTTTTAATTAAATAAGTAAAAGAATCCATTTAACGAGGTTAAACGGAATATAGGATCGATTGCTTCAAGACCGTCCCCATGATTTGGGGAGGCTCTAGGCCGATCCTAGGTTTGATGTATTATACCACTCTAACAATCAATTAGAAAGGGAAAGGAAGATTACCTTGTGTGAAGAGATTCGGACAGAGTTTCGACTCAAGTTTAGAGTCGAACCTTGACGTGGATAGAGCTTCGCCTCGGTCCTTAGTTCGGGCTTTGATGTTTGTTGATCAACAAGGTTGATAAAAAAAAATTTAGGTGATTTTAGGGTGGTTTACAAGAATCTTTCAGGGAGAGAAACCACTAAACGTAGGGGTTTTTGACTAAAAAGTCTGGGATCCGAAATACTGAAAGTCTTCAAGTATTTATAGGTGTTGGAGAGGTGAAGGTGGAGAGGTAAAACCTCATGGGAAGGTTCCAGTACCCAAATTCTATTGGATGACCGGATTGATAAGATTTTATCCCGAAAGAGGTTGAAATCGATGAGGAAACTGGCTTCTGCACATCTGCAGAAGCTTAGTATCGCGCGAGACACACACTTTCCGCACGGGACAAGGCTTCCATTGGACAATTATGTCATTCCATCGTTATCTCGTATGTAGTTTAGTCCAAACTAACGGTCATTAGTCAAAACTTAACGAAACATGACGAAATGGTTGATTTCTACTCTTGACTCAAGGCGAGACTTAGAGTGGTATTAATCTGCTCCAATAGGTTCAGAATGGGGTGTCTACACCATAGACATAGGTGAATTACCAGATAGTGATGATGAGGAGGTGCCACCTATTGTGAGGTAAGAGCCAAGAAGGGATGGTGCGAGTAGTTCTGGACAGCATGGATCGTTTGGAGGATGGGATGAGAGCCTATTTGGATGAACAGAATAGGACACACACAGCCCACTATGATCGGATTGATGTGCACCGACGATTAGATAGAGAGAAGAGACACACCCGGTATAGGGAGGAACATTTATATAGGGAAAAGATGTTTGATAGAATGGAGTCGGTGGAGGATGAGGTTAGATTGATTGGTCGGAGGCAACAACAGTTAGAGGCATATGTGCAGCAGCCTGAGCCGAGAGTTTATGAGCCGGTTCCTGAGGACTATATGAGGATGATGGAAGGACGGGAGCCAGAAGAGAGCGAAATCGTGTTGATAGAGAGGCTAGGTTTGGCGGGGCCTCTAGTTCTTATTGGCGGTGATGGTACTATCTTTCCTTCTCTCTTACGTTTATAATCTTTGTTCTTTCATCATTATTGTTCCCATTGAGGACACTGTGAGATTTAAGCATGGGGAGGGGAGGATGAGTTTGTAAATTTTGTTTTTATTTTCAAAAAAATAATAATAAAAAAAATAGAGAGGCTAAGTGAAAACCCGAGAGGGCACTTAGGCAAAAGGTGAGGTTGTAAGTTGAAAATATCTTGTGTAATCACCGGATAGGAGAAATAAGGGAGGTTTTGGAGTATCGGGTAGGACCATTATTGAAGTAGTAGGTTCGGATAGTGTTGAGTAAAATAGAAACCCTCGTTCATTGTTGGAGTTATATGGGAATTTGGTGCTTTCACGAGGTAGTTTTGTTGGGATTAATATTCCTTAACAAAACTTTTATGCGAGGGCGTTAGTAGTGAGAGATAAGCGTGGGGGAAAATTAGGCCATTTTAGTTCCCCTTTGCTTTTATGTGTGGGCCTTAGTTCAGATGACCATTTACATGTTGGAGTTGGTATCGAGCTAAGGTCGTGTACTCATATGTTTGTGGGAGTAATAAGGAGACAGAAGTATGTATATTCCGTATTATGGTTGACGTACTTGGATTGGTAGATTAGAGGAGATTAGGGGTCATTTTCTTCCTATACTATCCGTTTAGACCGGCGATTTAGAGTGGGTTAGGATATTACTCAAGGAAGAGTAATTGTCTAAGCATGGGGGATTTTGATGTGGTGAAAGTTGTTATACGTAATTTCCTATTTTCCTAGACATATTATCCCTATTTTGAAGTATTTAGTTTAATTTTGATGTGATTTTGGGATAGTATGTTAAAGTGAGATTGTATTGAAAGTTATTGTAATCCGAGGGTATTTGAGTTGTTTTATTTCATATCCGGATGTAATGCTTTCAAGAAGCAAAAGGTGAGCTTAAAAGGTTGAAGAAAAGGAGCTTAAGGGATCAAATTGAGAAGCTGAGGACAGTTCTGCAGAAATCTGAAGAATCCAGTGACCAAACTGTAAATCTGAAGACCAGAGACTTTCTTAAATTACTGGATGCTGGAGGACTTGAGTGGAATTTGCAAAACTACAGGGACTTGTTAGAAATACCGAAATCAACTTTGGAGGAGGACTTTTGGACTGCCTTTTGGAGGATTTTTAGGAAAGAAAATACTTATTTCTGTCCCTTATTATTGTTCTAGTATAAAGAGGAGTTTTTAATAGACTTTTAGATTTTTTTTTTATATTATGTTTTTATTAGAATTGGGGAGGAAATCTTTGGAGATTATTACTTCCATGGAAGCTTAAAACTTTCATAGCTTTGGATTGTAACTCTTGATCCGTTTTTGATATTAATTGAGGTTTGAATCTTTCTTATTCTCTTTCTCTTATTACAATTTTACTTGTGCCTTATTCTAAATCTAATTCATGGGTTGTGAAACTTGATCAATTTCTTAATCCCTTTTATTGGATTTTTGCTAGAATTCTCTTCTACCGTGTCGGATTAGAGTATTCATTGTAGCACCTTCATAAATCTTGTATGTGTCATCATGATTTGTGATTAGGGTAAAATTGGCTTTATTTCTATTTAAAATAGTAATAGAATAATTTCTTGTTCTTCATCTCTTAAAGCTTTCATCAATTAATATTTTTGAATCTTGATCGTGTCGGCTAGGTTTAAATTTTGATTGGGATTATTAATTGAGCGTGTCCCCGCTAGTAATCAATAACAAAGAAGAGAGAGAGATTTTCCAATCTCGTGTTCAAGTAATTAGGGGCAAAAAAGAAAGAATTCTACCTTTGATATCTATAGTATAAATCAAGGGTGCCATTTGAACAGTTCTTTGAACAGTTGCATGGCTGGAAATTCCCAATTTGCCCTCACTTTTTAATCCCTTTCCCATTTTGCCCTTAAAAAAAAAAATAAAAAATTACAGATTCAAAATTACTCTTCCCGTCATCAGTTTCCCTCCTCAAATTTGAAATTCTGTAAAAAAATCCACACCCTCTTCTCTCATTTATATACCCAAAACTTTACACAGTCCAAAGCTCAGTTCAAATTTCAAATTCAATTATCAACAAAAAGCATTCAAACTTCAAAATTCAAAAGATAATTTACTTATTTCTCAACTGTAAATGTTCATACACATTTATTATTGCTTTACTCCTTACTCCTTCAGATCAAGCTCATTTTATTTTCTCATTTTATTTTCTCTGTTTCATATTTACTTCCCACCCCCACATCTTCAAACCCCACATCTTCAATAACACAAGTGAACCCAGATTCACACAACTGGAACAATGAAATAACCAACAATGAGAATGAAAAAAACCATTGATTTTGAATGAGAAAATCAATGGTTGGAACAATGAAATAACCAACAATGAGAATGAAAAAAAACGAACCAACAGTGAGCTTGCTCTGAAACAAGAACCAACAATGAGAATGAAAAAAATCAATGGTTGGAACAAGAACCCAGAATAACCAAAAATACCTTCAAATTCTAAAACAACAACAACGAACTAATTTATGTTCTTTGAAACTTCAGATCAACCTTCAATCCAAAACACAACAACGAACCAACAACGACAACTGGTTGCTCCGAAGGGAAATTACCTTGAATCCGGATTGAGGGCGAATTGCGGCCGGATTTGAGGGCGAATTGCGGACGGTTTGGAGGCGGATCCAGACGAATTGCGGACGGTTTGCGTGATTTAGGGCTTCGTCTCCAAAAATTGATTGCTCCGGAGGTCCTGATTTGGTGGGTAGTTGCTTCCTCCGTTGATTAGAGCCGATGATTGTGGGAGGGGTGGGGTAGCCACGTTGTAACGCCGATCGATTGGACGGAATAGACGGTGGGAGGATTTAACGGGGAGGGAAGGGGAGGAAGTCGCCTGATTGTGGGAGGGGTGGGGTAGCCACGGTGGTGAGGCCGGACGGGATGAAGGGAAGGGGAGGCGGTGGCGGTCGTTTCTTTGAACATGGTTTTCCCGTTCCTGTGTGAGTGAGAGAGAGAATTAGAGATAGAGATAGAGTAGAGAGAGAGTGAGAGAGAGAGAGTTTAAATATTAATTTGTTTATGATTTCTTTAATTTGTTTATTTTTTTGTGATCTTTTATTTTAAAGTAAATACTCCCTCCGTCCCACGTGAATACAAACTTATTTTCTTTTTGGTCCGTCCCACGTGAATACAAACTGCCCAAAATGGAAATAAATTTATTATTTTATATTCACCCTACCCTACCCACTCATTCTCTCTCTTCATTTTCTACCACACAATTTATTCAACCAACTCCACTCATTCTCTCTCTTCATTTCCTACCACACATTTTCATTATCTTAATAATATTTCTTAATTATCGTGCCCGAAAAAATGGTTTGTAATCACATGGGACGGAGGGAGTATTAATTTGTAAAATCAGATAGATTTTTAATTATGTTGTATTTAATTTTATAGGTTTGAAAAAAATGAACAATCAAGGAACTTTGAACATTTATGGATATGGTGATTCGGCTTTAACTTAAAAAAAAGACCCGTGTCCTCGGACACGGGCATATGTACTAGTTGATTGATAGACAGGGATAGTTTTATGTATCCAAAGTGATTTTTTCATAATTGTTTACAACTTAAATTTTATTTCCCGTCTTAGGAAAGTAATTCTTCAACAAACAAAATTCCCCCCATTGGTGTCGTGACTAGTTCGTATTCAATACCGTTTTTCAGTGGTTCGATCCTGGACTTACCTTTGCTACATTCTTGTGGCCGAGTCTCGATTTAATTTAGTAGGTGTGCGACTTAAACCTACCAAAACCCTACAGGGTTTGGAGTATGCAGTATAAATAGAGTCTACCCCTAACCATATTGATAGTTCTTCTTGCTCATCTGTTTTCTAGATATAGGGTTTGCACAGACTGGAATTCTTGTGCTTAAGAATACGTGCAATAGATTAGAGATTGTATTATGTGATTTCTAGTTAATAAGAATATTCTCTCCCTCTGCCCGTGAACGTAGCAAAGTTGGTGAACCACATATATCTGTATGTTGTGTGATTGTTGCTTTTTTTCTATCTTCTACATAGACAATGTCTAACAGTGGGTACTGCGAACAATCATGCTGACATGTTTATGAAGTCCGTTCCAACTAGCAAGTTCTAACATTGTTTGGACTTACTGAATGTTCACAACTGTTAGACAACATCTGAGGCAAAGGGGGAGTTCTGTTTATAATATGCTGGGTAGATGTCAAGGTGGAGATTTGTTGGGTTTGGTTTCATCTATGTTTGGGGACGCTTGAATTAGAAGATTAATAAAGCAAATTTGAAATTCCTGTGACGGGGCGATCGCACCCATTCTGGGGCGACCGCGCGTTGGCATTTTATACAAACGGGGCGATCATGCCCTCAACAAGGCGATCACGCCCTAGTCCGGATTTCGCCTGTTCAGCGGCAAGCTGGCTTAGGGTTCTAAAAGCCTACAGGGTTTTGAGTTGACAGTATAAATAGAGCCTAACCCTAACCATATTGTCTATTTTCTAGATCTAGGGTTTGCACAGATAAGAATTATTTATCAATAATTCGTGCACTAGATTAGAGATCGTAATCTGTTAATTTTCAGTTTATAATAATATTCTCTCACTCTGCACGTGAATATAACCAAGTTAGTGAACCACGCATATATCTATGTGTTGTGTGATTATTGCTTGTTTTCTATCTTTTATTTTTATATAGACTTTGTTGTAACAACTTCAAATCAAAGATTTCAGTAAACTAAAAATATGCAATTTTGACTATAATAGATGTTGTAAGAACTCGTTTGACTTCTGGTACTAAATTATTCTAATTAAGTTAATTCTCTAACATAATTCTTCTAATTTAGTACTTTTTTTTTGTTTGATGGTGTGTAGAATAACGTTACTGGGTTTATTTATAGAAATTGTAGAGCTATTTTGTATTTTATTCGAATAGACACTTTACTAGATCCATTGAAACAAGGTTGAAAGGATATATCCGTTCAGTTTTTAATTGAAAATCAGTTCAAAATAGCTTGATATGTTAACATTTTAACGAAAATTAGCAAATTACATTAACTTTCTGATTGTTGGGCCCTACGTTTTCAAATCAACTTGTTTACAACTTGCACCAAACAACTTGGTACTAACAACTTGAGTTGTTCTATTACATCTTGATCTACTGCAGGTTGAACTGTTGTTACGTTAACCCTATTTTTTAGGAACGTGGCAAAACAATCGAAGACCAATTCAAAGACGTTTCTCCAGCAACAGATCGTTATCCCCTCCATCAACAAAATGGAGAAGATATCTCAACCGGATCAACTTATCTCCCGAGATTTTAGGCCCATTATTTTCTTTGTAATTAGCCGTTGTAAAGAGGTATAAAAGGGATAAAACACTGTATTTTGCACACACTTTTTCCACTAGCTTAAGCTCCCTTACATACGCTCATAGTTCTGTAATCACCACAACACTTAGTAAACTTTCGGTCAAGGCAGGTACAAAAACCTCTCGGGGTTTTAGGCCGGCGAACAAGTTGTTCAAGGGCTTTCCCTAGTCAACAAACAACTTGTGTCCATTTCTATTCAACTCGATAATCATTGTACCTTGATTCATATCACTTTAGTCATTTTTCTTATCATCGAAATACATCTGTTGAAATTTGACCAAAACAATTTGGCACCGTCTGTGGGAAACATTGATTATTTGCGTAGAAATGGCCAATCCGCCGTCCAGCAGTCAAGGTGAGAGGAGTCGGTCGCTTCCTGTTTCCGGCACCCAAGGCAATCCATCTTTGAATGCGGAAGTTGTCAATTTGGAGATATTGTCCAACATGGCCGATATGTTGAAGAATGTGAATGATCGGTTGGATAGTCAGGAGCATACGAACGCCATGATATTCAATGCCATTGATAGCCTACGTAAAGGGAAGCAGGCTGAAACTCAAGTATCTACTCCATTTTCACCTTTACTTCCTAGATATCTGTTTGGTGCAGGTACAGGACCAAGCCATTTCGGAGATATCCCTATGTCCAGCCTTCCAGCTAGCCAACCTGTGCTGTCATCTTGCTACACCTACGCTACTCCCTCAATGGGGCAAACAGGGAGTTTCTTTAATGCTTTTGATACTTTCGCACCTCAGTTAAATAACACTCCTCTTTTCGCAGAGAACCGACTTGTTAAGGAAATGCAAACCATTAAGGAGTTGCTTCGAAGCGTGCCTGGAGTCAACTTGCCGTATCACCAAGTTTCTCCAACTTGCTATAATGAATCTCGTTTTGTTCCAGCAAT
The DNA here is from genome assembly GCA_022495995.1 of Adenophora triphylla var. japonica. Lineage (NCBI taxonomy): Eukaryota > Viridiplantae > Streptophyta > Magnoliopsida > Asterales > Campanulaceae > Adenophora > Adenophora triphylla. The sequence goes on along the minus strand of JAFEMH010000617.1, from coordinate 517,423 downwards.
AGCTAGTGTGGAGATCCCAAAGAAGTTTTCAGTCCCTCATATGAAGAAGTATGATGGAAGCACCGACCCAGCAGAGCATGTGTTGCTGTATCAGGAATCCATGGTTATCATAAGTATCCCCCCTATTTTTAAAGAAGCATATTTTTGTAGGGGCTTTGGCTCAACCTTGTCAGGACCAGCCTTAAAATGGCTAACAGGGCTTCCTCTAAACTCTATTTCTTCTTATGCTCAACTTGTCAATATGTTTATTAATCAATTTTCATGCAATCGGGCATTTGACAAGTTGACTAGTGATCTTTATAGAATTGTGCAACAGCCTAATGAAAATCTTAAAGAGTATTTGCACAGGTTTAACAAGGAGGAAGTCACTATACCCAACTTGGATGAATCCACAGCTACGGAAGCATTCCGTATAGGCTTGAAGAAGAGCTCTCTATTCTATAACGAGTTGGTGATGACTCCTGCGAAACAACTTGAAGAAATCAGGACCAGAGCCTTGCCCTTCATCAGATTGGAGGAGGACAGCTTGGCAATGGGGAAGTCAACTGGGAGGACTCCTACTCCTCTATTTGAGCCCTCTGACAGAAAATCGGATTCCCATCACTATAAGTCCAACAGGGGCAAACCCCTTGTTAAATCTGACTCTTCTAGAGTTCATTTTGTAGATGATGATCAAGAAGGAGATGATAATGATTATCCAAAAATTTCTGAATACTGCTTTTCTGTGGACATTGCAGGAATCCTGTGCGCCATGGGAAATCTTGGAGATAAAGCAAGGTGGCCCAAGAAGACTGACCAGTCAACAACTTGGAAGGACAAGTCCAAGTGGTGCGCATTTCATGAGGATTTTGGGCATACCACTGAGAATTGTTTTGCCTTGAGGAAGGAGATTGCTCATTTGTTATCTAAGGGTCTTCTCAAAGATTTGTTGGGTAAGAAGAGGGTCAGAAGTGAGTCTAAAGAACCTGATTCAGGGGAGCAGTCCAGACCCGAGAAAGTTGCACCTCCTCCAGCCACCAAGGTAGTAAATGTTATTTCAGGTGGATCCCATATTTGTGGCACAACTTACTCTGCGGCCAAGCGTCATGCCAAGAGTTCTAAGGAAGATCAGTCAGAATTGCCCTCAAGGCGTCATGACTTCACAGATGGTCAAGTTATCTCCTTTGAAGATGAAGATAAGGACAACACGTTGGACCCTCATCATGATGGTCTAGTTGTTTAGGTGCAGATTGCCAATTGTGTGGTCAAAAGAATTCTGATTGATGGCGGCAGCTCAGTCAACATAATCTTCACTCATGCTCTTGAAGATATGGGCATTCCTTTGTCCGAAGTTGTGAAGAATACATCCGTACTGGTAGGGTTCAGTGGTGAAGTGAAGCAGACCGTCGGAGAAATCAAGTTGCCTATCTATTTGGAGGGTATGAATTCTATGGAATGGTTCTGTGTGATTGAGTGTTCTTCCTCGTACAACGTCATTCTGGGGAGACCTTGGATCCACAACATGAAGGCCGTGCCGTCAACTTATCACCAGTGCGTCAAGTTTCCAACACCTTGGGGCATAGCCATGTTGAAGGGAAATCAGCAAGTTTCTAAAGAATGCTACAAGGTTAACATGAAAGCAAGTTCAGCCCCTCGTCAAGCATAGCAATTAAAGAAAAAGGCCAAGGATATTCTTGAAGCGGTAGATCATGAGACGAAAAATGTTTCTGTTGATGAGTCGAATCCTGAGGCCCAAGTACAAGTTGGTATAGACCTCCCATCCGAAATTGAAGAGGAGCTGATTGAGTTCTTGAAAAGTCAAAAATGTTGTTTTGCATGGAAGCATGAAGACATGACAGGGATAAGCAAGGACATCATTACTCACAAGTTGAACATTGATCCAACCATTCGTCCTGTCCACCAGAAAAGAAGAAAGTTTGCTCAGGAGCGGAACTAGATCATAAAAGATGAAGTTGAAAGGCTTTTAAAGTCCAAGATGATCAGGGAAGTTCAATATCCAAGGTGGTTAGCTAACGTTGTAGTGGTAGAGAAGAAGAATGGCAAGTGGCGAGTGTGCGTGGACTTCACCGACTTGAACAAGGCCTGTCCGAAGGATCCATTCCCTCTTCCTCATATTGACTCTCTAGTTGATGAGACAGCTGGCCATGATATCTTGACGTTCATGGATGCGTCTTCAGGGTACCAGCAAATTCAAATGGAGCCCTCAGACCAAGAAGATACGGCATTCATGACTCCGGAAGGTATATATTGTTATATTTCTATGCCATTTGGTCTTAAAAATGCAGGGGCAACTTATCAGAGGCTGGTGAACAAGATGTTCAAAGAGCAACTTGGCAAGACGATGGAAGTCTACATAGATGATATGGTAGTAAAGTCCAAGCATATTGAAGATCATGTAGAGCACCTTGCTGAAGCGTTCAACATCTTGAAAGCTTTCAACATGAAGCTCAATCCGGCAAAGTGCAACTTTGGTGTTAGAGCAGGTAAATTCTTGGGATATATGGTGACCAAAAGGGGAATTGAAGCCAGTCCCGAATAGATCAAAGCCATTCTCAACTTAGAATCTCTCAAGAATATTAAAGACGTCCAAAGGTTAACAGGTAGAGTAGCTGCTTTAAATAGATTTATATCTAAATCATCTGATAAGTGCAGGTTATTCTACGAAGTATTAAGAAAGAATAAACTCTTCCAATGGACTGACCAACACGAGGCAGCTTTTAAACAACTTAAAGAATATTTGGTGACGTCACCCCTACTTGCCAAACCAGAACATGGTGAGCACCTTTATTTATATTTAGCCGTATCTGAGAATGCAGTTAGTGCAGTTCTGGTGAAAGAAATCCAAGGTGAACAGCATCCTGTTTATTATGTAAGTAAGTCTTTATTAGATGCTGAAACAAGGTACTCTCATCTTGAAAAATTAATATTAGCCTTAACTACTGCTGCTACAAAACTGCGTCATTATTTTGAAACACATTCTATAACTGTTAGAACTAATTATCCTATGAGAAATGTGTTGAGAACTCCAGAGATGTCAGGCAGGTTAGCCAAGTGGTCGGTCAAGTTGAGCACGTATGACATTTCATATGAGCCAAGAACAACCATCAAATCTCAGGCCCTAGCCGATTTCGTAGCTGACTTAAGTCCAAGTTTGCAACCCGAGGTGGAACTGGAAGTGCAACAACTTGAAGGTAAAACTATTCCTAGATTTTGGACACTGTTTACAGATGGAGCATCCAATTCCAAAGGAATTGGCCTGGGAATCGTTCTGAAATCCCCTCAAGGTGATATCATACCTCAAGCTGTATCTTGTGAATTCAGTGCAACAAATAATGAAGCTGAGTATGAAGCTTTAATTATGGGTTTAACTACAGCTTTAAGTTTAAATATTACGCACATAAATGTATTTGTTGACTCTCAATTGCTAGCTAACCATTTTAATGGCAGTTATATGGCGAAGCATTCCAAGATGACTCTGTATCTCCAACATGTTAAGGCTTTAGCTTCAAAATTTCTGTCATTCTCTTTGGAACAGGTCCCTAGAGAAGAGAACACAGAAGCGGACGCCTTAGCCAACTTGGGTTCAACTTGCAAATCAATGTTGCATACTAATATCCCCATTATTTATGTTAAGTACCCGGTAATGGACCAAGTTGAGGAAACTCAAGTGGTTACTCAACCTACTGGGGCACAAGATGCTAGACCTTCTTGGACCAACCTGTAATTGAGTTCCTTCAACTTGGAACTATTCCACCCGATATTAAGAATGCTAGGCCTTTTAAGATTCGTACTTCAACTTTCGTTTTGATAGATAATGTGCTATTCAAGAAGTCTTTTGCAGGACACTATTTGAGATGTGTCGATAATGAGCAAGTTGAACTGGTGCTTAAAGAAATCCATGAAGGAATATGTGGGAACCATTCTGGTGGGAAAGCATTAGCGTCAAAGGCCCTCAAGACAGGATATTATTGGCCAACCATGCGTCAAGATGCCATGAGCTATGTACAGAAGTGTGATGCCTGCCAAAGACACAGCAACATATTGCATCAACCTGCTGAGCCTCTACATTCTATAGTCTCATCTTGGCCTTTCATGCAGTGGGGCATGGACATTGTGGGCAAGTTGCCTAAGGCTCCCGGAGGCAAAGTGTTCATGTTGGCATTAACCGATTATTTCTCAAAATGGATCGAGGCAGAAGCTTATGTACAAGTAAGAGACAAGGAGGTAATCTCATTTTTAAAGAAAAATATAATTAGCAGGTTTGGTGTGCCATCAGAGATTATATGTGACAACGGGTCACAATTCATAAGTAAGAAGACCAGAGATTTTTGTACTCGCTGGGGCATCAAGTTGATCATGTCTACGCCTGTCCACTCTCAAGCCAATGGTCAAGCTAAGTCAAGCAACAAGTTGATCATAAACAACTTGAAAAAGCACCTAGATCAAAAGAAGGGAAAGTGGGCTGAAGAGTTACCACTTGTACTTTGGGTAGATAGGACCACTACAAAAGGAGCCACAGGTAGAACTCCATATTCATTGGTATATAGAGCAGAAGCTGTAATTCCAGTCGAGGTGACAATCCCAACAGCAAGGTATGGCTTATTAACTCAAGATGAAAATAATCTCTTGCTAACCCAAGATTTAGATACAATTGATGAGATCAGGGATTTAGCCAAGATAAGGATGGCATCTTATCAACAACGGATTGCTAGATCATACAACAAGAACGTCAGAATAAGAAGATTCCAGGTTGGTGATTTAGTTTTGAGAAAAGTATTTCAAAATACAAGAGAATTGAACGCAGGTAAATTAGCTCCCAAGTGGGAAGGACCATATCTCATCGATGCTGAAGCTGGCAAGGGTACATATTGGTTATCAACTCCAAGTGGAGACAGGATCCCTAGGAGTTGGAATGCCATCCATTTGAAGCTCTATTTTATGTAAGTCAAGTTATTTACAACTAGACTTCTCAGGTATGATCTATTTTTGTTTTCAAAGTTCATTCACATGTTTCAAGTTATCAAGTTTTATTTAAAATCTTTACTAACTTAAGCATCGGAGGGGCGTTAGCTACGCTAACGCCCAACCCTAACATGAATTTGTTTTGCAAGGTATACAACTTGAACAAACGGAGTAGGCTCAACATGTTGACATGCCAGTACGGCTGATACTTGTTGGGACCTAAAGTTGGAGTAGGTCTGAGCATGTTAACACGCCAGTACGACTCCAACATGTTTAGACCTAGGAAGAAGAATTTCAACATGTTGACACGCCAGTACGGCTCAAACATGTTGAAACTCTAGCTGGAGAGGGATAGAACTTGTTGACACGCCAGGACGGCTGATGCTTGTTCTATCTCTTCAAATGGTTACCTCTGATCAAAGGTACAATTTACATATGGTTAAAAGATATTCATCTTTTCTTACGAATTAAGGTTTTGACACCTTCGCCTGGGCGCACGATTTCACACTTATTCAAGTTGTGAACTACTGGTTGTAACATTATCATGTTACCTACGGCTTATAACATCAACATGTTATCTAATGAACAAGCAAGTATTTATGAAAAACCCAAAATACTTCTTTGAAACTTCAAAATGTTTTCAAAAGATTTTTTTCAACTGAGGGACAAGTTGGATAAGCCAAACGGTCCCTTAAAACCTAAGAAAGCTTGGAGTACTAGACCAACCTAGTACCCCCAAATAAATTGTCTAGGCTCTTATGAGCCATTACATACCAAAATAACTTGTCTTGGGGACAAACCCCCCATTTTTGTGCATACCAACAGAGGTATGACGAATATAAGCAAAAATTGTTTTTTGTTCTTCCATCCAAAACTACTTAAAACCTTTAAAATATTTTCAAACACTTTGGCTCGCCGCCGGTGTCTGATTGACTCCTTCCCTTGATCATTTTCTTCAACTTGAGCTACCACTATGGTACTCAAAGCTTTATCAGTGTCATCAACTAGAGTTTCGAGGGCCATTGAGTTCACCTCCTCTCCATCTGCTGGTTCTCCCATGTGGTCTTCTAAAATTCTTTTCTCCTCCTCCATATCCCAAGTTGGAGCTTGTCCGTTCTTGTATTCCTCCATCAGCTGAATTCTGGCCTCTAGCAATGTCTTGGTAGCATTGAACTTGAAGTCCCCCTTTGCGGCTTCAAGCTCCTTCATATGAGCTTCGTTCTCAGCACGAACATCTTCCACTTCCTTCCCCAAAGTCCCAAAATCCTTCTTCAATTTCTCCACCTCACCAACATACTTTTTCGCTTCCTTCTTCAATCTTTCTACTCCCCCAACACTTTTGGTGGCTTCCTTCCTTGATTCCGCAGCTTCATAACTGCATTTTGCCACCTTGATCTTCAGAGCATCAACCTGGCCCATAATAGGACTCATAATTTCCTGCGTAAAAGAAATGTTAATATTCTATCAACTCTTTGGTAATGTTCAAAGTCTCTTCGTTTTACCTTATCAACAAAACTTGTTATCGCAGCTTTAAACCTCTCTCTTGTCTTCACCATATCCATATCATCACTTGCGTCCGTGGCCTCAGCCTCCACCAATTTCCTCTTCTTTGCTTCCTCCTTCTTCTTGGACACATTCACATTAGAGCTAGATGCCACAGACTTGGGAGTGGGAGGCTTGCTATCTTTCCTTGCAAAATTTTTTGCCCTAGCCTCAGCCAGTAGGTCTGCAGCACTCACAGTGTCTTTGGATCGAGTAGCTGCAAAAAAGGGATGTAGAATTAGAACAATTTAAAGGAATTATAACAAATTGAAGATATGCAAAGCTCTAAAATGCTAGATTAACCTGTGGACATCGTGATAGGATCAGGTAGCGCTTCTTCAGGGTTAGTTTCTCCTTCTGGATCTACAACAAACAAAACTGGCAATGCTTTGAAAGACCTCACCAGTGGATCCAACTCGTAAATCTTTTTCACATTCTCCTCTGTTTTATCTTTATGAGCGAAAAGCACGCTCAGCTTAGCAACTAAGTCAAAGGAAATTCAGGGAGTTAGTTAGCAGATTGTTAAGAAGCATTATTAGAATAAGAAAAAATATCTATACTACCTTGAGACCTCCACTTGGAATTGGCACCCTCCTCTAACACCAGGGTGTTTCTCCTTGCAAAGAAGAATTTATTCTTCCACCCTCTATCAGCAGGATCACTGTTATCATTCAAAAAAGGCTCTCCACCAGTCCTAACCCTAAATCCAAATCTCCCTAGGCCAAATCCCCTAAACTCAGTTGTGTAAGCAAATTCCTCTAAACCAACTTCCAACTCTGTTTCTGCACTTAAACTAACTAGGGTTTGAAGGCATCTCCAACCTTGTGGCATGATTTGGGCGTAGTTAAGTTTTGAAGAAGCAAAAAACCTAGTAATTAAAGTTGGGAAGGGAAATTTTAGGCCAATGACAAAGGGATATTCGGGAAAGCACACCCAATCGGGAGAATAGCATTCAGAGGTTAAGTCGGGGTGGGTGAAAAGATCGGTATCATACAACATTGCGTGGTTTCTCTTAATGATTTCTAAGTTGGCCGCGGGAATCAGACATTTTTCCTGGTCCGGATTTTTCAACATATTTTGGGTTAAGAAACCCTCAGGCAAACCCTCATCACTCTCGATTATACTCGCCACCTTCTTCCTCCCCATTTTACAACTTAACCAAGAAATCAGAGAGGAAATTGAAAAGAAAATGAAAAACTCACCGGAGGTTCCTACTTGATTCTCTCTCCGATCTCCTTCCTTGGTTCTTCCTCTCGAAAATCTCTTTGAAAGCAACCCTTTTGATTCTATGAAAGGGAGAGTTGGGAAGGAGTCTTATTTATTAAAAGAGAAGTTGGCAGCGGTTGGGAGTCAAAACCATCATGACTTTTGCTTTGGAAATTACTTAGACCATCCCATCAAAACCTTTTCATTTAAAAACCGCCGTACTTCACCTCCGTTTTTGGCAAACTTTTTAAATCTTTTTGTCTCTTTATATTCTGCATTTTAAAAAAATTCAAAAAGTTTGGGGGCAATTGTTGGGCCCTACGTTTTCAAATCAACTTGTTTACAACTTGCACCAAACAACTTGGTACTAACAACTTGAGTTGTTCTATTACATCTTGATCTACTGCAGGTTGAACTGTTGTTACGTTAACCCTATTTTTTAGGGAACGTGGCAAAACAATCGAAGACCAATTCAAAGACGTTTCTCCAGCAACAGATCGTTATCCCCTCCATCAACAAAATGGCGAAGATATCTCAACCGGATCAACTTATCTCCCGAGATTTTAGGCCCATTATTTTCTTTGTAATTAGCCGTTGTAAAGAGGTATAAAAGGGATAAAACACTGTATTTTGCACACACTTTTTCCACTAGCTTAAGCTCCCTTACATACGCTCATAGTTCTGTAATCACCACAACACTTAGTAAACTTTCGGTCAAGGCAGGTACCAAAACCTCTCGGGGTTTTATGCCGGCGAACAAGTTGTTCAAGGGCTTTCCCTAGTCAACAAACAACTTGTGTCCATTTCTATTCAACTCGATAATCATTGTACATTGATTCATATCACTTTAGTCATTTTTCTTATCATCGAAATACATCTGTTGAAATTTGACCAAAACACTGATATAAATTGAAGGAATCCATTAACTTTCTGACAAAAAGTGATGGCGCATTAAGGTTTTTGACAAAAAGCGGAAGTTCCATAAAACAATTTCACGAAAAGCCATGTCTTTCCGTTAAATATAACGGGTGGACATGTCTTTTTGTTATATTTTTTTCCTAACAAAACTGTAGTGGATAACTAACGAAATTAAATTTTAGGACTCAAAAGTAAAATTTGCTTACAAAACATGGTAACTCTTTTGCCCTAACAAATCCTTCACATAATTGGGGGACCCAACACATATAACCATTCCATTCTATTAACTTTTTCAAATTACAATATTAAGTTGCATAATTTAAGAATTTATTTTTCATTTACCCAAAATTGAATTTCAGAAAATAAATATATTATTTTAATCAACTCATTTACATTAATATAAGATGGAAGTACTATTTTAATACCCATCCCACCCCTACATTGTCTACATTGTCATGTTCCTAACGTGGCATTAAATTTCGGGACAAAGGAATTATAACAACCCATTTTTTAAATATATTTAGATTTCTACCGTTCTATACCTCTGTCCCATAAAATATCCCCATTCATCATTTTTGTCTATTTAAAAAAGATAATGATGTGATCGTAAAAAATGGGCATTGGGCCGAACCTGTTAGTATGAGGCCCAATTCGACAATCATGGCCCAAGGCCCATGATAGTGGGCCCAAGGGTAGTAAAAGATGGCCGGCGACTTCCTTACATGTACGGGCGAGAACTCTCCGGCTAGAACCCCGTTGAAATTCGTCATTACAGGAAAATGATATAGGTTCGAAGGCCGATATCCCGCCTAGTATGAATCTCTCTGCGACCAAAAAGTAATGTCTCCATGAGATGTTTGTCGCCATATGCGACATCAAAATCATTAACTACGGTACAGAGGCCGTTAATGTCGTTATGAGTGGGGCCCACTGTACAGGTCAAAGGATGGAAAGTGTGTCAGATGTATAATTGACGGCGCCACCTATGGATGGAGACATTTTGGCTACCTTATGAATGATTGACACGTGTCCTTGGCATGTGATTTGCACATGATGTGTGGGAGTATATAAGCAACCTCAAAAAGATCATTATATAAGTTCTTCTTGTTCCTTCTTCTGCATTCTCTCTCCAAGACTCCATAGTTTTGCTTGTTATCTTGACTTGTTAACTTACTCTCACGCCGGAGGGGCAACGTCGGAGACGCCCTTGGCTTAGTTGACTTGTCTTGCATGTGTGTAGGAGGCAAATGGAGAAGACAGCCGGAGTATCCCTATTTTCCTTGCTCAGTCAGTTCTAGTGCAACCATTTGGCGTGGTAGCATCAGTTGGTTCCATTGCCGAGACTAATTTCTTCTCTGTTTGGTCCGTTTGAGCTTGTTGTTGTTCTTGTTCTTACTTTATAAACCCAGGAACCCAGAAAACACTCCCGTCTAGGCATTTGCAGCTTTGTTCTTGTTCGTGTACTTGTTTATAAGCCCAGAATACCAGTCAAATGGGTCAGGTTAAAGGAACCCCCTCAAAGACTGCTCAAAACCTGGCACTGACAATGCCAAACCCAAAAGAAACTCGTTTGACCAGAGGGCCTGATATAGAGGGCGAGGTGCATTCCACTGATACAGAATATACGGCACAATGTAGAAGGGAGCGAGATAGTAGAGATCGCGCGGAAAGGGGAAAAGCGAGAAACGAAGGACAAGAGCCCGTTACCTCAAAGGAGGATGAGGTTAGGGCGGAAGCTGATAGAGGGCCAACAATGAATTGTTGTTGCAGATTCTCGCGAACAATAACATATTGATGGAGATGAGGCAGGAGCCCACTCAGGTCCCGCCTAATGTGATGGGAAGGGCTGCTGGAAAAAGTCCAATTAGGGAGCAGGCACCCAGTCAGAGTGTGTCTAAAAGGGAAGAAAGGCGCGTTCGAGATATGCCACCGCCTAAGGATAAAACAAGAGTGCATAGGCGAGAAGTCACAAAAACCAGGTCTGAAGGAGCTGTCGAAAGGAAGAAATATCAAGAATTTGTGGAGGATGGAAAAAGAAGGAAAGTGCATCACCAATTTGGCAACTCGCGAGATGAATCCTATTATTACAAGTATGAAGGAGATGAAATGGACAGTGGGTCAAAAATGGATAAAACTTACAGGCCAAGTCGTTCAAGGCACTCAGAGGAGAGGTCGCACCGATCAGAAAAGTCGCATTATTCGGAAAAGTCGCGTCATTCGGAGAGATCTCACCATGAAGAAATGTCGCATCAAGATAGAGAGCATAGGCGACATGGAAAGAGCGAGAAAAAGGTTAAGAAGAAGAGCGAGAAGAAGGGGGAAGAGGTCGATAAGGCTAAAAAAAAGAGGAAGATGACCGTTGGAAGATTAAGATGGCAAAGAAAATCAAAGAGTTAGAGGCGGGAAACAAAGTGAAGGAGGAAAAGGATTCTTACTTAGCTCCATTCGTGAAAAGTATTCAAAACGCTGATCCAAACCCCACATTCTGCATGCCAAATTTGTCGGAGTATTCGGGAAGTACAAGAGCGAGAACCCACGTAGGAGGTTTTGAAGTAACTCTGTCTATGTTGACCAAGAGTGAAGCAATCTTATGTAGGGCGTTGGCCAGCACGTTGACCGATCATGCTTTGGAGTGGTTCCTGGCCCAACCTGCAGAGTCAATCACTGGGTACAAAGATTTTAAGAAAAAGTTCCTAGCGAGATTCAGCGCCTCGGGAGCGCAGCTTGTGAGGAAGCAAGAATTATGCGGGATAAGGCAGAAAGCGGGCGAAGGGATAGTAAGTTATACAGAAAGATTTATGAAAGTGGCCAACCAGATCTCAGACATAGAACAAAGCAACATCATTATGCTCTACAATGCCAGTCTATTGCAAGGCCATTTCAAGCGAGAACTGGGAATGAGGTTGCCAGAGACTGCAGGCGAGTTGTACGAGTGGGTTAGGGGGTATTGTGGAGGAGATAACAATGATGAAGTGACAGTGATTCCCGTGAAAACTTCTACTGCGAAAAAGAATGTCAAGGAAAGGATTGAATTTGTGAAGGAAGATAGTAATGGAGATAGAGGGGGCCGCGGCAGAGGTCAGGCTGGAAGGAGTGATGGCCGCAGTGGAGGTCGTGTGTAAGTACGCCAATCCAATTCGCGACCTTTTAGATGCATTTTAATGTAATAAAATTGCATTAAGGGGCGTTTTGGTAAATTCCCGGACGATCCCGAGACTTCCGAAAACATTTCATAGGTTTCCCGTGAAGGGAGTACCTTTTGGTACCTTGCTCATGCAAAGGGACTTGTTGGGATTAAACCTTTTTGGACCTTTTGGGTATTTAGGCCTGAATGTTCCAGAAATTGGTTTTGGCACCAAAAGCGGTTGAGGCCACCTTGTGTCACGTGACAACTCGAGGCCTAGAAAGTGGCTACGTGAGGTCGTGCGACACCTTGAGGCCACTAATTGCAGCCTATAAATAAGACCCTCCCCCTCTCAGAAATGGATCCCAACTTGAGCCTACTGTTACTCTGCAGAAATTGCATCGTAACGAATCTCCCAAACATAACTCTCTCTCTCTCTCTCTCTCCTACCTTTAACCAACCCAATTCCCTCCAATCCAAACCCATTTCCCAAACCAAATCCACTTGGACCCTCCTTGCACCAATTCTCTGAGGCTTCCAAGACCAGAAGCATCGAATTGAAGGGTTCTGTATCTAACTTGATACAGAATTCGTGGAAGCAACAAGGGTAACAAATCTCAAACCCCCTCTTCTCTCTTCCTTTTACTCAATTCTTCGTAATTCTATTGTCTACTTCTGTTAGGATTCAGTAATCAGACTCCATCTGTCTGGATTACTTAATCCCAATCGCAATCTCTCTGTTTAACTTGTCTAATCTGTGTAATTGAGCTATTATTGTTGAATACTTGCTTGAATTTGGTGTTTAAACCCCAAGGGGGTGTGGATCTACCCATATCCACACTCCCGGGGTCGATTTGTTGTTATTTCTGTATTTCGTATCTAATCTGGCCAATCAATTAGATCTGTGTTGTTTGTTGTTGATTCTGGTGTTCATTGTGTAAGTTTCTGCAGATGGCCTCTGTATGTCACGCGACACATTGTTCCCAGGTGATCCTGTGTCACGCGACATATGTGGTCACTAGAATCATGTGTCATGCGACATATCGTGACCTATCTGCAGAAACCTTTTTCAGTTGTAATTTGTTTTAGCTTGTTGTAGCAGGGATAAGGCCTCCCTAAATAATGGGCTCACGAGTTGTAAACCTCAATTCATATTAATAAGATGCATGTTTATCACACTTGTTCATTGTCAACACTTGCACACACTTTTGGATTTTGCTTGGATGTTTAATTGAAAGACTCGTCTACGGACGAGGCGTGTTGGGTGAACTCTCGGTTCTTCCCAACACGTAACTTGACCCCCGAACCCGTGTTTTCTCTCTCAAAAGGTTTTCAATGTTTCCTCTTAAAACGGCGTGGCGACTCCTTTATCATCATCATTTCGAAATTCCAAATTTTGGGCGAGCGCACATTCAGTGGCGACTCTGCTGGGGATATTTGACATTGAAAACCTGTTTTTCAAATGTTAAGTGGGTCAAGCTTTCATTAAATTAGACATCCAATACATTCAATTTTCTGTGCATCTTTGACAATCATTTTGTGATTCATGCATTTTGTTAATTATGAAACTTGTGAGCCCTATGTGCTTTGTGGTATTTATGTTGTGCATTAGATATTCTTGCTTTGTTCTTGCCATGGAGAGACAGGGGCTGGTTTGATGATTGCAGAAGTGCTGGTTCAGTGACCATCCAGGTCGTGCGTCACCTTTGTCTCTTGATGTCCTGTGTCACGCGACAAAGGGTGGCCACTGAACAGATACTCAGAAGGCTGGTTTGAGGGCAGTCCCTTGGATCGAATATGGCTCAGTTGATTGTTGTTCCCTGTATTCCTGTGAGGGTGTGTGTGTGTTTTCTTTTCTCTTTTCAAATTAAAAAAAAATCTAAAAAAAAAACTTGTTTTTGTAAATAAAAGAATATAGTCATCCACACACTACATCACTTAGACTTAGAACCCTCAGGTGCGATTGACGGCATCGTGGACGGCCATGAAATTCGCCTACGCTTGAGCGCCTGAAATCAAACCTAACCCCCTAGTGCGTTATAGGTGGCGCCACACATTTAACCTTACCCACGGTTGGTTTTTCGATACAATGTTTTTATTACAACAAAATGAATCGTTTTGAAACATATCATAGGTCCTTATACCTTCCCTTAAAACCTCGCATCTTGTGGGCATGTTGCCAAATGCAACATGATTTCACGTGGGGACATGTCACTCCCGTGGCATGTTCTAAACGAGAGATCATGCCGCATTGTCAACATGCACCGACGAGAGGTCATGCCGGATTTTTCTTCGAAATTCTTCGAAAAGACCTGTTATGCTGCCCAAATTTCCCTAGAAATTTGGACAACCTCTCCGTTCCATAATGATGTTAGGATTTGGTTAGGTATCATTACCTATTATATATTTCAAAGAAAGGCATTTAGTGTAATTTGAACGTTGCGTCCCTAGGCTTCCCCAAGGTATAGTTAGCATGAATAAAGGCTTCCCCTTTTCCAATCGTACTTAGGATTTAAAACACTAATTTATACTTGAAGATGAATAAGATTGTTTGTGCGAGTCTGTCCCGTTCCTTTCCCTCTCCCGTTCCTCAAAATTTCCCTTCAATACCTTATAAACCCATCTCTACCCCTGAAGCTACGGCGAGTTGGACCCGTTCATCTGTCCCAGTAGCTCGTTTGGTTCGTGTTCAAGCAGTTTCAGTTGGTGTAGAATCAGAGATGGCCGGGAACGGAGATGTATTTTTACGCTCGATCCATTTGGAGGCTCAGTGACAATGGGACAGCCAAGTTTGATGATATGACCACAGAGGAATTGAGGGTAACATTGGAAGCTGCTCTAGCCCGAGAGCGCGAGGCCTGTTTATTGGCTCAGAATGCCAAGGCCCGTGAGGAAGAAGCTCATAACCGCTTTGTGGAGGCCATGAGAGCCAAAGGGATTGCAGTACTTCGTCGGGAGGACGGTTCCTATGAGGAGATCACAGAAGACAGCCACAATGTGATTGGATCCGCTTCACCTGCTCAGCCTATCCATCCCAGTTACAATGCGATGCCTCCTCCAGTAAACTATGCCCTGCAACCCAATCAAATGTCATTTCCGGGAACGTTTGTGAGTGACCAAGGAAGGTTCATTCCCCCGTCTTCTCTAGGGTATAACCAGGTTATTCAGCAAGGCGCTAGCAAGAATGGTGGTCAAGCGTCAAATTTCTTCGATCTCACTGCCTCTCCAACCCCCAATGTTCCAGCATCTCAGTCTCAGTATAGACCTCAGTTTCAAGCAGGTTATCCCCAACCTCAGTCCAGAGTATATCCCGACAATTTCCAGAGTGGTCAGTACCGGCTTTCAGGGAATCAAATTTGTCAAGACGGTGTTTCAAGATATCAGCAGTTTCAGACCCAAGGCAGTGTCCCTCAGCCCGCAGTGTGTTCTCCCCTTACTCAACATTTATATGGTTCCACTCCGTATTCCGCTCCGTGCATCAGTACAGGATTCTCTACCCTTGGTCAATTCAGTGGTCAGTCAACGCAGCACAGTCCCCAGAACTCTAGTGTGCAGTTTAACGGGTACGATATGTATGGTAACAGGATCCCTAGCTCGGTTAGCTTGTTAGACAGTAATACCGGAATCCCCAGTACCTTTGGTCTCCCATCAGCAGCTTTGCCCATTGGACCTAATTCTGATTTCCCAGTACCTTCATCAACAGTGGCTCCCGCTATACCCCAGATTTCAGGTTTGACTCCGGAAGTGACAGCCTTGTTGAAGCAAATGCAGCAGCAGATCGACAAATTGACCGTGGGTTCTAGTGGTCTTAAGGTTGTGGATCCCACTCAGGTAACGCCTTTGCCGCACAAGTTTAAAATGCCCAAGATGGACTTCGATGGTACTGCTTGCCCGAAAACTCATATAGATACTTATGTTATGACAATGGTAGCAATGGGCTGTACACCTGAGTTTATGGCATCCCACTTCCATCTGACTTTGAAGGGATCAGCGCTTACATGGTTTTTAGCTTTGAAACAAGAGTGTCGCTCTACCTGGAGCCAGATAACAGAAACCTTTTTGGAGAAGTACAAAGGCAATTTGGAGTGGCGTACCACCCGGGATGATTTAGTAGGGACTATTCAGAAGGCCGATGAGTCAATTACAGAATTTTACAAACGGTGGAATGCCAAGCTTAATGAGCTATCAGAGCCGATACCCCTCCAGGACCAAAAAGACATCTTCTTGTCATGTATTAAGCCAGCGCTCAAGGAAGCCATCGGGAAAGGTTGGTACCCAGATCTACGAGAGATGGTGGGAATGGGAGCTAGAAGTGAAAACAGATTGTTCAATCAAACCCCGAATGCAAATGCCGGTGGTAGCAGCGGTAGTGGAGGATACCGATACCGAGCACCCAACCCTGTTTCAGCAATGGCGCCAAGGGGAAGAGAAGTAGCCAAAGACAACAGTATCAACAATCTACAGAGAGGAGGTAGTAATGTGCAGAATGCAGTGAGATTCCATCCTAAGCCGCAGCCAAGATTTGATGATTTGGGCATGTCAACAGAGGAAGTTTTCAACGGATTGCTTCGTACCGGTATGATCAGGCCATTGGAGAATTATAGTCCTTCTCGTCCTAATCCCCATATGGATGCTAGCAAGTACTGTCGGTTTCATCAGTTCCCAGGGCACACCACAAATTCCTGCATAACCCTCAAAAAGATAATCCAAGGTTTAGTGGATGACATGAAGATTGAGAAATCTCCTCGCCCAAATGTGGTCAGCAATCCTCTGCCAAGTAACAACGTGAATCTTATTGACTTCGGGCAAGACTATTTTGTTAATGTAATAGAATTTGGGAAATCCGTAGATGAAAGTGATAGCAATGGTTGTAACGAGATTGTGACTGATGTAATCCCATTTTCTGATGAAATGAAAGATAATTTATGCTATGTTTTGTATCTTGATGATCTGTATGGTTTGAATAATACTGCTGACTATGACGACTATGAAGAGCATGTGGTTGCCAACACTATATCCACCATGACTCCTAGAGAATCCCCAATCTCCTTGGAGGAACTCAGGATAGCGGCTAATGTAGAGGCGCCATTGTCCATAAATGAGATAAGGCAGGCAGCATGGCCTTATAGCACTCGTCCTGTTCCGATTTCGCTAGCAGAGCTCAAGGAGGCCAGTAAGGATTTTGTGGTCGAGAAAGATCAAGAAGTTAATCTGTTGACTCGTTCAGGGAGAATGTTGGGAGTGAATAATTCAGATCCATCTGGGAAAGGTAAAGCAGTTGCGGCCTCTAATCCTCAGTCCTCTCAAAACCCATATAGACCGGCAGGAGATGAAGAAGTTCAGGAAGACCCGATCCTAATGCAGTTAAAGAGAACAAAAGCCGATATCTCCTTATGGTCTCTACTCACATCCTCCTACCCTCACAAACTGAAATTAGAAGAAGCTTTATCCAAAACAAAAGTATCTGTCAATGCCACCCCAGACGAAGCCTGTCAGCTGATTGGAACTGCACAGTACGGGAACATCATTACTTTTACGGATCTTGACCTGCCTGCTTATGGTGCGAAGCATAATGAATCCTTACACATCACGGTGCCCCTGGAAGGACGGCGGATTCCCCATGTGTTGATAGATAATGGGTCAGCTATGAACGTGCTCCCTGCTAAAATGATGAGTATGTTAGACATCAATGCGCAGAATCTTAAACCATCCAACCAAACCATAAAAGCTTATGATTCGACATCTAGGGCGGTATTGGGAATAATCTCTCTGAATTTGATGTTTGGGGGCAAGGATATGATGGTAGAATTTCAAGTTATCGACATTTCGGTCACATTCTCGGCATTACTGGGCAGACCCTGGATTCACGAGATTGGAGCGGTAGCCTCCACTCTTCACCAGTGTTTAAAATTTGTGCAAGAAGGAGTGCTGACGACCATTTATGGTGATAGCGTTACGATTGGGGAAACCAGCACCAACACCTTACCAGTAATGGAAATCAAGCTCGACCAGAAAAATCCGATGCTCAGTGGATTCACAATAGAGAAACCTAAAGGACAGGTCTGCACCATAGATTTGACGACATCTTCAGACAAGATTCCCCCTGTATTGAAAATGTTGAGAGGTATGAGCTATATCCCTGGTCTGGGGCTGGGAAAACGCCAACAGGGACCGTGTAGGCTTGTGTTGCCAGAAGCCAAGAGAAACAAACAAGGCCTGGGATATGCCGTTACAAGAGAAGATAAGGCGTATGACAAGACTGAAGCTTTTAAAGAAAAGATGACCTCAGCAGCTGGTAAGAGGTACAAGAGGCCTGAGATGCGCCCGTACAGTTGGTCCTTGAATAAGCATTTTGTCAAAGAAGATGGAGATATGTTTGTTTGCCCAGAAGCAAGGTTGAGCCAAATGGAAGAAAGAATGAGAACAATCCGGAGGTTCGCTAACAGCCAAAGTCCGGTGAAGCAGTTTGATAAGCTTGCTTTGGATGAACCCACAATATGCAAGATCCGCGGTGCTGACCCTGTGGATATTGATGGTGATTTGGCATATTTGTTTAAAGAGCAGGGGCTGTCAGAGCCTGGGGATGATATGGTTTTGACAGAAGTACCAACAAAAGAGGTATTTGTGGCTAAGGAGCCGAGTGATTTGATTGACTTTTCCTCTGATAGCGAGGTGGTGGCTATGTTAGAATTCGAGAAGGAGCCAGTTGTGGAGCTAAACAGGTTGGAGACTGTGAGACTATGATTGGAAAACTTGGGCTCAAGCCTCGTCCTTGTCCCTCCGAGTCTAAATTTGTTCCTCTTGTCCTGAGTCGGTCTCCTGAATCTCTTGTCATTGAATTCGAGTCTTCTGATCGGTCTGATGTCCTCACGACAGAAGACCGTCTTTGAGTTGTAAACACTGTTTTTCCCTATGCTTTAAATAAAATGGTTGACCTTTCTGAGTATCCTGTGATCGCCAATCTAACAATTGAACGCTTAACAAAAAATAATCATCAAGATTTAAAAATAATTAAGCCTAATTCAATTAAAGACAACGCAGACTTAATAGATGAGCAAACTTTAGAAAATGATTCAAAGCAGGTTTGCGATCAAAAGGAATGCCGGGCCCAAGCTGCCGATGAGGTATTGACAACGGTGAACCTGGGAACAACCGAAGAACCCAAAGAAACACAGATTGGTAGCTTCTTCTCTGGAGATGAACGGGTTGCCTGATTGAGTTGCTTAAAGAATTTATGGACGTCTTTGCTTGGTCCTACAAATATATGCCTGGGCTGGATACTTCTATCGTAGAGCACCGTATTCCTCTAGATCCAGAAATTAAGCCAATAAAGCAGTAGTTGAGGCGGATAAAACCAGAGTGGTCCTTGCAGGTGAAAGAAGAAATTGAAAAACTCCTACGGGTGGGCTTCATCAAAGTGATTGAATATCCGACTTGGTTGGCAAATATTGTAACAGTCACCAAAGCAAATGGAAAGGTTCGGGTCTGCGTAGATTTCCGAGATCTCAATAAGGCTAGTCCCAAAGATGACTTCCCTTTGCCCAACATTGATATGCTAGTAGATGCAACCACTAACTTCGAGGTCAAGTCCTTCGTTGATGGTTTCGCGGGTTACAATCAGATCAAAATGGCTGAAGAAGATCAGGACAAAACATCGTTTACAACTCCATGGGGTACTTATTGTTACACAGTAATGCCGTTTGGTCTGAAGAATGCTGGGGCTACCTATCAGAGAGCTGTCACTACCCTGTTTCACGACATGATCCACAAGGAGATTGAAGTGTATGTAGATGATATGATTATTCACTCGAGAGGGTCAGACGGACAGCATTTCATTGACTTGAGGAAATTCTTCAACAGACTCCGAGAGCACTCCATGAGACTAAATCCAGCAAAGTGCACCTTTGGGGTTATTCGAGGTAAAGTCCTGGGATATATGGTCACAGAGCACGGCATCGGAGTTGATCCCAGAAAGGTTAAGGCAATCGTCGAGATGAAGCCGCCCAGAACTGTCTCCGAGGTAAAAGGATTCATGGGTCAATTACAGTACATCAGCAGATTCGTCAATAAACTGACCTCCATGTGTGAGCCGATCTTTAAGCTGCTAAAGAAGAATCAGGAAGTGATTTGGAACGAGGAATGCCAATTAGCTTTCGAGAGGATCAAAGCTTACCTTGTCAATCCTCCCATTCTTTGTCCGCCTCACGGGAGCAAGCCTTTACTGCTATACCTGACGGTCACAGACACAACCACTGGGGCTATGCTAGTACAAGAAAAGAAGGATTCAAAGATTGAGAATGCCATTTATTTCGTCAGCCGCAAATTCCAAGGTAGTTAGTTGAATTACTCTGCCCTCGAGAAGACATGCGCAGCTCTGGTCTGGGTGGTCGGAAAGCTAAAGCACTATATGCTATCCCACCCCGTACATTTGGTTTCCAAGATGGACCCAATCAGATACCTATTCCAGGGTGACAGAGGTAACATCTCCACCAGATTGGCGAAATGGACCTTCTTTTTAGCTGAGTTCGATATCAAATATGTGATCCGGAAATTAATCAAAGGACAGGCTTTGGCGGATCAGTTGGCTGACTTCCCCAGTACAGAAGCCCAAGGACCAGATCTCCAATTTCCAGACGAAGGGATTCTTGCTATAGAAAGCGGCAATCGTTGGCAGTTATTCTTTGATGGAGCGGTGAACAAAAGAGGTAATGGCATCGGGATGGTACTAGTAGATGCGAATGATATGCATACCCCCATAGCTATCAGGCTGAACTTCTCGGTTACCAACAATGCTGCTGAATACGAAGCTTGCATAGCTGGTCTAGAGGCTGCCCTCGAGCGACATGTGGAAGAGTTAGAAGTGTTCGGTGATTCCCAATTGATAATCAATCAGGCTGCCAACAAATGGAAAATTATAGACCCATGTCTCCAAAAGTACCATGCTTACATTGCAGAACTCGTCGGTCAGTTCAAGGAAGTGTCATTCCAGTTCCTACCATGAGACAAGAACAGATTTGCAGATGCCCTAGCTACTCTGGCCTCTTTGGTAGAAATCCCAGAAGGAAAGTCGATCAAACCATTCAGGGTCGGTAGGTGAGAAAATCCTGCATATTGTTATGAAATTGAGATCGAAACCGTTAATGAGTCGTGGTACAACCAGATCTTTCAATATCTAAAGCATGGCGAAGCATCCTTCCCTGTTGACAAAGAAGGAGACTTAAAAGGTGTCCACGCCAAAAGCTTGCAAGCTCTAAAGAGACTATCAGCACAGTATGTCATACTTGGCAATGAGTTATGGAAGAAAAGGGAAGGTTGCCCACTCCTACTCTGTATCAGCGAAGAAAAAGCCCAAATAGTAATGGAAGATGTTCATAACGGTGCCTGCGGACCTCATATGAACGCTCGATCCCTTATGCATAGCATCATCAGACTGGGTTACTTCTGGATTACTATGGAGACGGATTGCATCCAGTTTGTGCGGACTTGTGATAAATGCCAGCGATTCTCCAATCTGAACCACATCCCTCCTCATGACCTATACTGTATGACAACTCCGTGGCCCTTCGCAACATGGGGGATTGATGTCATTGGGAAAATAACTCCGCCCGGGAGCAACGGACACTCATTTGTATTAGTTTCAGTAGATTACTTCACAAAGTGGGTAGAAGCTGCGTCTTACAAAGTGCTCACAGCCAAGAAGGTCGCTCGCTTCATAAAGGAACATATCTTCTGCCGCTACGGAGTCCCAAATGAGATTATTTCTGACAATGGAACCCATTTCGAAGGAGAAACTAATCGGTTACTCACTGAATACAAGGTCAAGCGCCATAAATCTTCACCCTACAGACCGCAGACGAACGGTGCTGTTGAGGCTGCCAATAAAAACTTGGAAATAATCATAAAGAAGATGGCCGAACGAGGATGAGACTGGCCGGAGAAGCTGCATTTAGCATTATGGGGCTACCGCACTTCAATTCGGAATGCCACCGGTGCAACCCCATACGCTCTGACTTACGGAATGGAGGCTGTTATGCCCATCGAATTAGAAATTCCATCCCTCAGGGTTTTGCTCGAGAATGAGGTGAATGAGATTGAATGGCTCCAAAGTCGATACAATGAATTGGCTCTGTTAGACGAACACAGATTGAAAGCCATGGAGCATAACCGGGCATACCAGAGAAGAATGGCCCGTGCTTTTGACAAGAAATTGAAACCCAGGAACATCAAGGTTGGTGATCTGGTCCTTAAGATGAAGCCCTCGAATCAGAGCAGTGCATTGGGCAAATGGGCGCCTGTTTCGTTAGGACCGTTTCTAGTGAAGAAAATATTCTCCGGAGGAGCTATGCAGCTGACAGATTTAGATGGCAACCCATTTTTGCACCCCGTCAACGGAGACAAGTTGCGGCGGTATTATGTGTAATTGAGTCTTTTTCCCCCTCTGTAAATAAAATAAAAATATAAATAAAAAAAAGAAATGAAAATAAAGGCGCGACAAAATTGTCCCAGATGAGACTGAAAACCTCTCAAAAGGCAGTCCATGCAAAAATAAGGGACGCGCCCGGTGCTAAAAGAATATACCCAACTAGACCAAAAATCCTAAAAAAGGGCGGTCTAGGTAAAAAACAGGGTTGCACCATGTCCCCCTTCTATCTTCCCCTTTCTTAAACACAAAGTTGATTGAGTCGAACTACGGAGACCTGAGCCCCTTAGTCCTCTTACGAAAGGGGAACGTAGGCAACCACTTGTGGTTAGGTCTAAAACTGCTTCAAAATTCCTCATCCTGCCAAAAAGTGTTTTGATTACAGTTCCAAAGCTTTTTAAAGGGTCACTTGGAGTTAATATTCTCGTTGATGAGTTCAAGCACGGCCTACTTTTGACTCAAAGAGCCTGCTGCGAATAAAAGGAATAAAACTTTCAACATCTACTTCGTCTGCATTAAGTAATCAAAGGATACTCAGTTTCCATACAAATAATTCCTACTCTCAAAACACAAAGCAAAATAGTCTCCTATCTCTCAGAAAAGTGTCTAGAAACTCGTCCCCACTCCTGAACTCGCTCCTCTGTCCTTCCTCTTCCTCGGTCCCCGGGAGGTCTTTGGCTTAAGAATGTCGAATAAATCGGTTTGAGCCCGTCCCAATTCAGGAATAACGCGCACCGGTGGTTCAATCAGACCAGTCTCCCTCAAGGCAGCCCTAGCAATTCTCTCTTGTCTCAATGCCTCTCTGCAAGCCAACACCTCTGGATCATCCCTCAAAGCAGCCCTCCGGATCTCTCGTTTCTTATAGTCCTCAGCAGCATCACCGGTAACATTATCTGGGTTGCCCCGTGCCTCTGTATCCCTGAAAGATCGACTGGATGGATAATCTGCTCCCAAGTATTCCCGGCTGCGAGCTTCTATAGCCAATTGTACAAGACCCTGATGCTCCTCTTACCTAGTCAGATACTCTGTGGTCAGGGATATAAACCCTCTGGACTGCCGAAGAAGCACACGAGTGGGAAGAAAACCCTCCAGAAAGGATCTGCTGAAAAACTGTATAGCCTGGGGCTCGGTCATAGACATCGAAATAGCATCGGTCATCAGCCTCTCCCTCAACGCTCGAACAATCTGCTGAGGGTGCCTATACTGTCTGCTCACCAACGAGGGGATACAGAAAGAAGATACCTGCAAGCCTGGCAGCCTGACTACTACTGATCCATCCTGAATGTCTCTCATGGTCCGTAAATTCCAGGCAGGAATCCAGAAGCTCAGATCAGTAGTCTCATACCGTGACAATCTCATCTGCCAACTGTCAGCAGCTATATCCCTCAGCAGCCTGCGTGGCCAGGTCACCAGGGCATTGCCACCCGACCCTCTGGTAATGGCCCAATCAAGCGTAACCTCTCAGAAAACCACAGAGATAACAAACCAGGGCTGCCTGCTCCCATGAAGTCTGACCCCCCCGCTAGCCTGTCAATGCCATGGTAGGTCTCAGCCAGCAACAGTGGTACAATGTCCATCTCCCCTTGACCAGATTGAATTTGACGAAGATCTACACCCCGGTCACCCCTCAGCTGCCTGACAATCCCCAGTAACACACTTGAGCAGACTCCGACATAACCACAGAAATAATAAGCCGACAGGGTGAACAACATGAATATATCCAAAGAGGTAGAAAGGTTAAACAGCTCAGGACAGGACAGGCGTAACCTAGCCATCCGAGTCAAGTCTATGGACCCATCACCCAGAATCATAAGCAACACCTGATCCGCTGGCAGACACAAGAAGTCCGATAACTGCTCCACAACCGACCGACCATCCCGTGGGAATGCTACAGTGACCGTCTCACCCAAGCCCGTCAATGCCCTAAAGTCTTCCATGGTTGGGGTCAAATCATTGTATGACAAAGAAAAGACATGACGCTCTGAGTCCCAGAAGCAGGATGCAGCCCGAAGCAAATCCCAATCGACCCTCCAGTCTTTTAAGGACCAAATGCACGACATATTGTACCGCTTGTCAATAACCCTCCTATGTTGCCTCAGATGAAATCCCCAAATTTCGACAAAGTCCCGATGAAAATGACACTCCCGGGAAGCAACCTCTTTTTTATAATGCTCCATTACAGCCGAAAGTATCAGTCTTGGCCAAAGAATTCGCTTATCTGCCAAATAGAGGCTGCTGGTTTCCTCTACTAAGAAGACAGTGTTTGCAAATGCAGCCTGAACCGACTTTAAAAGAGACCTGTTAAGATCTCCTCTCAGTCGTGCGACATAATAAGCCAAGCAGACGCATCATGTCGGGCGACACATATTGGTTGATAGCATACAGTGTAGAAAAGCCTGCAGTGGTTACCCCAGAGCATTTTCCGACTCGCCGTTGCTATGATACACTTCCTACCCTCATACACATACCCACGAAAATACACGGGAGAGGACCCCTACTATACACACCTATCCGAGACAATCCCAAAACCCCATACACAAACTTGACAAAGCCAACCTTTTAACACAATGATCCCATTTCCTTCCCAGAACAGACAGACTCGTGCAAACAAGCTAACATAGGTTAATCTTTGCTAACAAGATAGCTTAATTAGATGCAGCGCTCGAAGTTGTTGTTTGTCCAGCGTAGGTTCAACGATCAGCTGAGTCTCACAAAACCTCGAAGACTGGCCCTCAGGCCCAAAAGAGAAGAGAACAAAAAAGCCCGTGTCTGTGATAGTCTCCCAAGTAGAGTGCAACAGAATCAACGGCCCCAAGGCAAAAAGCCCGTGTCTGTGATAGTCTCCCAAGCAGAGTGCAACAGAATCAACGGCCCCAAGGCAAAAAGCCCGTGTCTGTGATAGTCTCCCAAGCAGAAAGAAACAGAATCAACAGCCCCAAAGCACCGAAAGAAGCCAACTCTCCAGAAAGCAGAGTCCCTGGCTTACCAAACAGAGCGCAACAGAATCAACAGCCCCAAAGCACCGAAAGAAGCCAACTCTCCAGAAAACAGAGTCCCTGGCTTACCAAACAGAGCGCAACAGAATCAATAGCCCCAAAGCACCGAAAGAAGCCAACTCTCCAGAAAGCAGAGTCCCTGGCTTACCAAGCAGAAAGAAACAAGATCAACAGCCCAAAGCACCGAAAGAAGCCAACTCCCAGAAAGCAGAGTTCCCGGATTACTAAAACAAAAATCTCAAAGATCAGCAGCCTCGAGACACTGACAAAAGCAGAGTCCCCAGCTTCCCAAGCAAAGCTCAGGACACCAAAAGAAAGACGAACAATCAGTAAAGACCGTCCAGCAACAAAATCAGCAAGAAAACAACAAAAGAGCAGAAAAGAAGTAGCGTGAGACCCCTGGCAGCTACACTTATCCCCAGCAGAGCAAGAGAAGTGGTATGAGACCCTCCGACATCCACGAAGAAAAGCAGCAGTAGTGTGAGACCCCCTGGAAGCTACCCAGCACCAACGAAGTGGTGTGAGACCCTCCGGCATCCACAAAAGACCCGTTGCAGCATGAGACCCTCCAGCAGCTACAACCCGTCAACAGCAGTAGCGTGAGACCCCTGGCAGCTACCCTGCACCAACAAAAGTGGTATGAGTCCCTCCAGCATCCACGAAAGACCTGTTGCAGCATGAGACCCTCTGTCAGCTACAACCAGTCAACAGCGATAGCATGAGACCCTCCGGCAGCTACTCGCAAATACCAGTTACAGCATGAGACCCTCCGGCAGCTACAACCTGGCACAAAAAGGCATCTACTAGCCAACCGCAGTAGTACCGACCCCTCAAGAAGTCACAGGTAAGTACAGCAAAGGTACGAAGATACATCCCTACCCCTTTCTTGATTATGGATTAGTTTTGGTAATTCCGAACTACGATTTGGCATGATTCCCTTCTTTAAGGGATACGTAGGAATCCTTTCTCCAAAGGTCTAGCCATCAGATTCCCCGATTCACCCTCTAGCCCGTTACCTTATCCCTCGATGCTCATTGGGATTGGGTCTTATCTTATCGACAACCCCACTTTTTCCAAAAGTGACGTTGCTGATGGGCTCTGTAAGTACGCCAATCCAATTCGCGACCTTTTAGATGCATTTTAATGTAATAAAATTGCATTAAGGGGCGTTTTGGTAAATTCCCGGCTGATCCCGAGACTTCCGGAAACATTTCATAGGTTTCCCGCGAAGGAAGTACCTTTTGGTACCTTGCTCATGCAAAGGGACTTGTTGGGAATAAACCTTTTTGGACCTTTTGGGTATTTAGGCCTGAATGTTCCAGAAACTGGTTTTGGCGCTAAAAGCGGTTGAGGCCACCTTGTGTCACGCGACAACTCGAGGCCTAGAAAGTGGCTACGTGAGGTCGTGCGACACCTTGAGGCCACTAACTGCAGCCTATAAATAAGACCCTCCCCCTCTCAGAAATGGATCCCAACTTGAGCCTACTGTTACTCTGCAGAAATTGCATCGTAACGAATCTCCCAAACACAACTCTCTCTCTCTCCTACCTTCAACCAACCCAATTCCCTCCAATCCAATCCCATTTCCCAAACCAAAACCACTTGGACCCTCCTTGCACCAATTCTCTGAGGCTTCCAAGACCAGAAGCAACGAATTGAAGGGTTCTGTATCTAACTTGATATAGAATTCATGGAAGCAACAAGGGTAACAAATCTCAAACCCCCTCTTCTCTCTTCCTTTTACTCAATTCTTCATAATTCTATCGTCTACTTCTGTTAGGATTCAGTAATTAGACTCCATCTGTCTGGATTACTGAATCCCAATCGCAATCTCTCTGTATAACTTGTCTAATCTGTGTAATTGAGCTATTATTTTGAATACTTGCTTGAATTTGGTGTTTAAACCCCAAGGGGGTGTGGATCTACCCATATCCACACTCCCGGGGTCGATTTGTTGTTATTTATGTATTTCGTATCTAATCTGGCCAATCAATTAGATCTGTGTTGTTTGTTGTTGATTCTGGTGTTCATTGTGTAAGTTTCTGTAGATGGCCTCTGTATGTCACGCGACACATTGTTCCCAGGTGATCCTGTGTCACGCGACATATGTGGTCACTAGAATCATGTGTCATGCGACATATCGTGACCTATCTGTAGAAACCTTTTTCAGTTGTAATCTGTTTTAGCTTGTTGTAGCAGGGATGTGGCCTCCCTAAATAATGGGCTCACGAGTTGTAAACCTCAATTCACATTAATAAGATGCATGTTTATCACACTTGTTCATTGTCAACACTTGCACACACTTTTGGATTTTGCTTGGATGTTTAATTGAAAGACTCGTCTACGGATGAGGCGTGTTGGGTGAACTCTCGATTCTTCCCAACACGTAACCTGACCCCCGAACCCGTGTTTTCTCTCTCAAAAGGTTTTCAATGTTTCCTCTTAAAATGGCGTGGTGACTCCTTTATCATCATCATTTCGAAATTCCAAATTTCGGGCGAGCGCACATTCACCGTGATCCACAAAAAATTGTGAAGTATGATAGATTGAATACAACTATAAGCGAGATCTTGAAGAGGGTAAATATGCCAGCGGCTTACCCCATTCGGAAAGGCATAACAACAACAAGAGATCAGAATAGCTTCTGCGAGTACCACCAAGCTAAGGGGCATGCAATGGAGGATTGTTACTGTTGTGGGTAACAATTCAGGATTGCGACGTCATGAAAAGTATTCAGCATGTCATCATCTTCATATCAGTAGTCAAGGTAAAATTACTTAGTTAATTAAATCATTATTTAATTATTATTATTGTTTTTCTAATACAGGAAAATAGAACGTGGGAATACATTTTTCGTTGACTCACTTCAACGGTTAGAATACCAAGTCAAGAATCAAGATGATCAGGCCAAGATTTTAGGATAGTTTGTTAGGTCTTGTTATCTTTAGTTATCTTGTCTCTATTTAAGGAGTTCATGGCCGGAACACTACACACACACTGTTCACACATACATTCTTGTAATCCGCCATAGCTTCACCATTTGTAAGTCACTAAGTATCAATACTACCATTTGGGACGAAGGTGCTCATAAACACCTTCCGAGGTTTTATGCCGGCAAGATAGTTGTCTCAAGGGCTTTCCTCGTTACATGACCGTGTCATCTTCTTTTCGTAGTTGCACCAATTTTACTCCATTGTGCCGTCCTAATCTCATATTTTGATCTTTAAATTGATCCATTGTTTTTTCACCAAAACAATTTAGCGTCCACCGAGGGGCCATAGGGTTTTTAATCGGTTTAAAATCCTCACATTTCCACTATGTCTACCCAACCTATGACTTCCGCCACCAGCAAGACCATTGCTATCCCTAGCAGCGTGAATCCCCAAACCAGTAGCAGGTCAGCAACCGGAGGCCAAGAGTCATTGCCACCACCTCCGCCTTTGAATTCTGGCAAGAAGCAGATGCCTCCGTCTCCTGATTGTGAGGTCAAGGGTATGCTCGTTCAGATGAAGAATCAGCTGGATCGTCAACAGAATAGCACCTCCTTGATAGTCGAAAGCTTGATAAAAGTCCAAAAGGAACAAGAGTTGCTCTCCAAAAGAATGGATGCTGTTTCTCTTATGCGTCCTAGAATTCTCAACTTCAAAATTGGGAACAACTCTCATACCTTCAATGAATTCCTTCCAATGGCCTCATCTGCAAGGATGTCGTCATCACCAATCCTAACGTCTTCTCCTTTGCTGACGACTTCTGTGGGGGATGTCGACACCATTAGCATCCAGTGCCTACAGGATGACTCTTTCAGAAGGACCTATCTTCACTAATAGCACCATCATGACGTCCTCTGCAAATAACACTAATCCTTTTGTTAATCTCAATACTAGTTCTGCTTTGGATAATACTGCTCGTACTACTAACCCTTTTGCAGGTACTTACATTGCGAATCAGCTTCAGGAGTTAAGGGACATGATCATGAATGTGCCAGGCATTACCCTGCCTATCCAGCAGGTCTCCCCAACATGCTACAATTAGTCTCTCTTTACTCCAGCAATTGCGCATGTCGACATCCCTAAAGGATTTAGCGTACCAGCCATGAAGTTGTATGATGGAAGCTCGGATCCTGAGGAGCATGTCGCCCATTATCAAGAAAAAATGGAGATTGTTCGTATCTCGCTCCAGTTTCGTGAGGCTTGTTTGTGTCGAGGGTTCGGTTCGACGTTGGTGGGGCCAGCATTGAAGTGGCTGATTCGTCAACCTCCTGGTTCCATTGGGTCGTTTGCTCAGCTAGTCAACCTGTTCAACAATCAATTCTCTTGCAGTCGACAGTTCGAGAAGCTCACTAGTAACCTTTACCGCATCACCCAGCAGCCCGCAGAAGCCTTGAAGGACTATGTTAATAGATTTAACAAAGAGGTCCTAGAGATCTTTAACCTGGACATGGTGAAAGCTGCGGAAGCCTTCAAAATGGGCTTGAAGAAAGATTCCCCTTGTTGGTCCCAAAGGTGGCAACAAGGGTGAAAAATAGCTAGAGGGGGGGGGTGAATAGCTGTTACAAATTTTTCGCCCTCTTTTAAAATCAAACCTCTAAGCTTACAAAACCACTTGCAGTTGATAATAAACTGCAAGTAGAGATGTAAAATGAACAGCGGAATATTTGAAGATACAAAGCGGTTTTGAGGTGCGGTTTGTAAAGCGGTTTTGATAGTGCGGTTTCAGTGAGTGCAGTTTACAAACAAGTGAGATTTTGACAATGTTAACTCCAAACACGATTCACAACAAAGGATAACTACAATTAAGAGCAAATAGAGAAAATGAGAGATAATTAATAAGCACAAGAAATAATAAATGCAGTAAAGTAAGAACACAATATTTGGAGTGGTTCAATCGTTTAAACGATCTACGTCCACTACTGAGATGGTTAATCTTGGATTTTCTAAGATTTAGATTTTATATTGAATATGAGAGAGATTACAAGGTACAATGTATTCAAACTCAGATCTAAAATCTATTCTATGAAGATTGAATCCTAGACTATAACCAGTGTATCTCAAATGAATAATATATGTGATTAAACAAGTGAGGTGTGTGTGTGTGTATTCAAGATCAAGGCTCTTTGAATCTATAAGATGGAGAGCACAATGATTCTTGATGTGTATAAGGCTTGATTCCTGGGCTGGGATATATTTCTTGAAGTAGAAGATGAAGATTTAAAGGACTTAGAATTTCTGGGCAGAGCTTAAACTTCGTATGAACACAACACTTTTAAATTTTCTCAAACAACCTTCAAATGGTGAAGATTAGGGGTATTTATACCCACGCACCAAGGAACTAGCCGTTGGACACAGCTGTATCAAGTACTGTACTGGTGCTTTCCCATTGGTCCACAATATCCAATTTTATCCTTTGGTACAGCAGCTGCAGATAAAGCTGATCAGGCTTCAGCTGCAAGTAAGGTAGTTAGGACACCTGTCAACTTTTCAAGATCCTTGCAGATCTTATCTGACATTGAATCATGTGACAAGATTTTGTGGTTGACTTTTGATATTGCTGACGTGGATTCCAACGGTAAAAAGTGGTTCACTTCAAGTCTTCAATCATTGGATGCGGTCTGGTATAGAAGCGGTTGAGCAAGTGCGGTTGTACCAGATGAGGTTGCTTAGTGCGGTTGAGACATTGGAACTGCACAAGTGCGGTTCTCATGTGCGGTTGCACTGCAATTTTTCAAAGGAATAGTTTCAACACAGGAATTCCACAAGGCGGTTCAGCATGAGCGGTTGCTTTGAGTGCGGTTTGAAACTTTGAACTGCAATCCTCAAATCCAATGAGTCTTGTGCCAGTCTTCAAGCCTAATTTTAACCTATTCTATAAAATAGACTTAGTGTAGACACCCCATTCGGAACACATTGGATCATATTTATACCACTCTAAGTCTCGCTTTGAGTCAAGAAGTAGAAATCCATCATTTCGTCATGTTTCGTTAAGTTTTGACTAACCACCGTTAGTTCGGGACTAAACTGCATACGAGATAACGAGGAAAGGACGGAATTGTCCAACAGAAGCAATATCTCGCCACGAGATGGCGTGTCTCGCGCGAGATATCGTACTGCAGCATGCAGAAGACAGTTTCCTCGTCGATTTCAACCTCTTTTCGGGATGAAACTTCATCCATCCGGCCAACCAATAGAGTTTGGAGTCTGGAACCATCTTGAAGTGTTTGATCTCATCTTCAACACTTCCCCAACCCCTATAAATACTTGGTGACTTCCAAGGTTCAAAGGTCCACAATTTCACAACACACACATTTTGTTGGTTTCTCTCCCTGAAAGAATCCTACAAAATCACCCTAAAAATCACCTCAAAGTTTGTTTGTCAACCTTGTTGATAAACAAACATCAAGATCCAAGTCAAGGACTGAGGCGAAGCTCTGTCCGTATCAAGATTCGATTCTAAACTTGAGTCGAAACTCTGCCCAAATTACCTCACGCAAGGTAACCCCCTAAATCCCTATCTAATTGATTGTTAGAGTGGTATAAGTCCATAGAATCTAGGATCGGCCTAGAGCCTCTCCAAGACATGGAGACGGTCTCGAAGCAATCGATCCTACATTCCGTTTAACCCCGTTAAATGGATCTTTTATTTGTATTATTTAAAATCTTCTTCATCTTCTTTTTGAAAACTTCTCTTTTCTTTAGCAAGACCGATCTCCGGATTGGGTGGAATGGATGCTCCTTGACCTACCCATTCCATAACCTAAGCCCCGAACCCAAATCTCTTTCAAAATGGTTTTTATATGTTTTCCAAACGAATAATATAGGTGGCGACTCAAAAGATAAAATTCACACAAACGCTACAGTGGCGACTCCGCTAGGGACTTAATATTAAGAGGCTTAAACTTGCATCAAAATTAAATGAGAGGTTTTAAAAAAAATTGTAAATTCGATTTTCTGCTCTCAGATGAGGCATATCTCGCACGAGATATCATATCTCGCGCGAGATATCGCCTCGGCAATCTGGTTGTTTTTTGGTTTCTCCCGTTCATCTCATAGTCCAAGACGAGAGCCGAACACGCAAGGGGGATCCCAGAATTCATTATCTGCAGAGTTCCCGCATCTTAAGGCCTCCCTTAAGATATAGAACTCGAATCTTTATTTCATTTAAATAATCGATTATTATTTATAAACTGCGTACGATTGGATTTTATTTAATTAAAGTCCGGTCCATTGGGGATTCGGGAGTTGTAAATTAACTTATTTATATCTCTTTCTCTCCTTTATGTGGAACTACGACGGCCTGAGTCTCCCTAAATTGGGAGAAATGTAGGCAACCACTTGGTGCAGCCACTATCTGTTTTCTTTTTGATTTTCAAAAAAAATCTCTATTTTATCTATAACCTAGATTGACTATCACACACGCGCACTCATGATATATCTGTCATTGCACTGCATACCCTCTATAAACCCGGGACCCACACTAAGGACGGGTGACGGTAACCACCTAGTCGCCGGTCTCTCCGAAGTTGGACAATCCCACTCCGCGTATTCAATCCACTTAGATTGTCATATCGCGGGGAGCCTAGCCTTCCAGCCCTGCATCGCCACATTTTCATGTAGATTGTCTTTTAGGATCACTCCGTGACCGGTCGGTTTTGACTCGGTGATCTTTTCTTGTTTTTGACCAAAACAAAGCCATGTAAAATTGACAATAAAGAAGGATTCGGAAAAGTCCCTTCGGAAAAAGTCCCTTCGGAAAAGTCCCTTCGAAATGACCCTTTCGGATGTCCCTTGGAAAAAATACATATACATATAATCCTTCGAAAAAAAAAACGATCTTACATGGCTTTGTTTTACAAAAAATCGGATTGATCACTTAGTCGTTAGGTTCTGATAAAGGCCTTAGAAACCCCTCAAAACGGATTTTCCGTTCCGACCAAAATTTAGGTCTAATAAAAATCGACTTTCCGTGTGATTATCTCGCGCGGGATAATGCCTCTGTTTGCTGAAACTGAGCCTAAGCCATTTAAGCCTGCTTCCGACTTGTTGGGGCTAGATTTGATCCTGATATCGTCTCTGCATCTCTTCTGTCAGTTTTCCAAAGCTACTCAACTTCAAGACTCCCAACACAATGTCTATGGAAAAGTACTTTGTCACTAAGAGAGATCTCGAAGAGGAAGATTTGCGAAAGATGACCAAGTCCCTTGTCGCTGAAATGGAGCATGTTGAGGGTTGGAGGGAAGCCTTTGCTTTGCCTTCCACCCGCATTGCTAGGGATTTCCGGAAGATGGAGAGTGACTCCGACAGTGGACGATCATCCGTGCAAGAGGAGCTAAGTGACATCAAAACTCAACTTGCCAAAGCCCTGCAGCAAATTAACGGCAATGACTCGTGGCATCACATGGAAGAATCCATCCAAGCTGAAAAGACAAAGATACTGATTGAAGAGCTCGAGGAAGTCAAGAGCGAACTCGAGACCAGGACCCAAAAGTGTATCAACCTTGAAGCCCACATTGAAGATGACATTGACGAAAGAGTCAAGTATTGCCTCAATACTCTCTACCGTGACCTCAAAGAACAAATGGAAGAAGAATATCAGTCTCGCCACCTCGTCTTTGTGCAACACAATGAGAATCATATCCGAGACCTCCACAATCAAATGGCTAAGCGAAGGAAGGGAAGGATTTTCACCGATATCGGAAATATCTCTCTCGGTTATCTCTTCAGAAGTCTTCACAAGGATGGAAAGATGAAACCAATGGAAGGTTACATACCCAAGAGAGAAGGACGAGCTCCACACCTCTACTGCTTCTACCATCAATGCTATGGCCACCATACCGATGATTGTTTCAACCTGAAGAATGCAATCCAAGATTTAATTGACGGCGGCCTCGTCAAAACTGCTCCTAGCGGAGGCGCCATAAGTTGGAAGAGTTAGAAAAATGAGATCTTTTTCAGTTATTTACTTTTAGTTGCAAAAGAAACAATTAGTAGTTTAGTTTAGCTTAGTCGGGTACTACTTGCCTAAAGACTTCATTTGTGGGCAAGAGTATCAAGTTTGCTTTTCAATAATAGTTAGTCAGTATTTCCCTTTTCAATTCTGATTACTTCTTTGAGATCGAGAAAGAAAGCACTGTGAATGTCATAGAAACCTGCGACGAAAACGATTACTCCAAGGCACTTTGGTTTTCTGGAAGCCTTCCTGTCTGGAGAATGATGCTAGCAAAAGGATACTTCCCTGGCTTGGGGCTCGGAAAGCAGTTACAAGGGATAACGAAACCACCACCGGTTCCCCCACTTCACACAAAGCATGGCCTAGGATACACCACTTCCATCCACGATGGGGATGACGAAGAAGAGTGGGGTTTCACTCAAATCAAGTGGGAAGGAACCACATACAAAGGCTACGATGACCCAAAGGCCATGAATTACAACCTTGAGCCATATCGAAAGACACTCAATGGCTACTTCGTTCGGGAAGGGGAAAGTACTCCTTACTTTATCTTTTCAGAACCATGGACTGATGATAAAGGAAAGCGCCAACCGGGCTTTGAAATCTTCAGCAACTGCGATGCTTCTCCAGATGAAACAGAACCCGTCCCACTAATCCCTAATGATTTGTGGGGCACGAAGGCAGAAATGACAAGTGAATGGGACTTTGTGTTGGGAGAGGACATGCTGCAACAGTTCCAAGACCTGTGCCTGTTAGAAGACAGCCAGATCCATGCAATCTCCAAGGGGGACGCTCCAACTACTGATTACACAGGACAGATACAGAAATGTGATGAGCCGATTCTAAACTGGCACATCACCGGAGGACCAGTTGTTTATGAAGACTTCATGATAAAAGAGCTTGGTTGCACTCCCCATCCCCGCAGGAAGATAGGCCCTGTAGCTTTCACATTAGAAGCAGGCTCCACCTCCGATGAACTCACTCAAGAGGAAATCGAGGCGGTGGCTGAACATGTATTCCCTTACTTCCTTAATGAAAACTTTGATCTTTCCGAGTACCCTGAGATTGCTAACATCGTGAATGATGAATTAACTAATAATAATCAATTTAACGAACACGTTAATAATGAATCATACGATGAGATAGATCAAGAAAATGAACAAATCTTAAAAGAATTAGCTAAGAAAGTAGGTCGTTGTGGAAAGAATGTCCCTGTTGACGACGAGGAAATGCAAACGGTTAATCTTGGGACAACAGAAGACCCCAGAGAAACAAAGATCGGCAGCTTCTTCAAGGGGGAAGACAGAGAAACCTTGACGCAGCTCCTCAAAGAATATGTCGACATCTTCGCTTGGTCCTACAAAGATATGCCTGGGTTGAATCAGTCAGTTGTAGAACACATGATACCGCTGCTACCCAATGCCAAGCCAGTCAAACAGAAACTACGCAGAATTAAGCCGGAATGGTCAATGCAAGTGAAAGAGGAAATCATGAAGCTCTTGAACGTAGGGTTTATCAAAGTGATCGAATATCCGGAATGGCTAGCAAACACGGTACAGGTAGCCAAGTCGAACGGGAAAATACGAGTCTGTGTCGATTTCAGAGACTTGAACAAGGCATCCCCTAAAGATGATTTCCCGCTTCCAAACATAGACATGTTGGTCGACGCCATACCCGCATACGAAGTCCGCTCATTCGTCGACGGTTTCGCAGGGTATAACCAAATCCACATGGCAGAGGAGAATCAACACAAAACAACATTCACCACACCTTGGGGAACGTTCTGCTACACGGTCATGCCGTTTGGTCTCAAGAACGCAGGGGCTACTTACCAAAGGGCAGTTACGACACTATTCCACGACATGATCCACAAGGAAATAGAGGTATACGTGGACGACATGATTATTCACTCAAAGGGGACAGATGGTCAGCACTTCAGAGATCTCAGAAAATTCTTCAATCGACTGAGACAGCACAAGATGAGGCTCAACCCCGCCAAATGCTCATTCGGAGTGGTCAAAGGGAAAGTCCTAGGGTACATGGTCACAGAGCGTGGCATAGAGGCAGACCCCGCCAAGATAAAAGCCATCACAGACATGCCTCCACCCAGAACACAGAAAGAAGTAAAGGGATTCATGGGCAGACTTCAATATATCAGTCGATTCATCAATCAACTGACTACAATGTGCGACCCCATCTTCAAGCTACTTAAGAAAAATGCACCTCAAGAGTGGACCGAAGAATGTCAAGAAGCATTCGAAGAAGTTAAGCACTACTTAACTTCCCCACCCATCCTGGTTCCACCACACAAGGAGAAGCCCTTGAAGTTGTACCTCACGGTTACTGACAATGCATTAGGGGCTATGCTCGCTCAAGAATAGCCTGCCTCGCACATAGAGAATGCCATCTATTTCGTCAGCCGCAGATTCCAAGGCAGCGAAATCAACTACTCTCCACTTGACAAATCCTGCGCTGCTCTTGTTTGGGTATCACAAAGGCTAAAGCACTATATGGAAGCCTTCCCAGTTCGTCTCATTGCAAAAATGGATCCACTGAAATATATCCTAGACAAATCAAATTTGTCTTCGAGATTAGCCAAATGGTACTTCATGCTCGAGGGGTATGATATCACTTATGTCACTCAGAAATCCGTCAGGGGGAGTGTTTTCGCAGATCAGTTGGCCGAATTTCCTTGCGACGAAGTGAAGGGGGAAGACCCGCGATTTCCTGATGAGGACATCATGAGAATAGAAGAAGAAAATAAGTGGCAGTTATTTTTCGATGGCGCAGCCAACAAGAGAGGGTTCGGCATCGGAATGTTGTTGGTAGACCCTAACGACATCTATACTCCACTGGCAGTACGTCTTGACTTTGACGCCACCAACAACACCTCAGAATACGAAGCTTGCGTAGCGGGGCTTGAGGCAGCCCTAGAACGCAACGTGACTGTACTCGAGGTATTCGGGGATTCCCAATTAATCATAAATCAGACATTGAAGAAGTGGAGGGTCCAACATCCTACTCTTCAAAGAT
Source organism: Adenophora triphylla var. japonica (assembly GCA_022495995.1). Taxonomy (NCBI): domain Eukaryota; kingdom Viridiplantae; phylum Streptophyta; class Magnoliopsida; order Asterales; family Campanulaceae; genus Adenophora; species Adenophora triphylla. The sequence goes on along the minus strand of JAFEMH010000617.1, from coordinate 480,279 downwards.
ACAGTGCCCACCTCCAAGAGTTGGCGCAACAATTTCAAGATGTCTCATTCCACTACCTCCCCAGAGACAAAAATCGGTTTGCGGACGCATTATCCACACTCGCTTCTTTGGTCGAAATCCATAAAGGAAAAGCAGTCAAACCCTTCAAAATAACACGGCGTGCAACTCCTGCCTACTGCGCCGTTATAGATCTCCATGACTGCAAAGACAAATGGTTATCCGAATGTGCCATTGTTGGGAACTCCGAAGAGAAACCATGGTACCATGACATTTGGCATTTCATCCTAGATGGAACCATCCCACCTGAGACAGACCAAAAGACTCAGATCGCCCTTAAGAGATTGGCCGCTAATTACGTCATCACTGATGGCCGTCTATTCAAGAAACATTCCCAAGGAAACCTTCTTTGTGCCACCGAGGAAGAGGCCCAAGAAATAATGGACCATGTTCATCAAGGCATATGTGGAACCCACATGAGCGGAAACATGCTCGCCAAAAAGATCATCAGATAAGGGTACTTTTGGCTAACCATGGAAGCCGACTGTACCAAAATGGTCAAGAAGTGCCACAAGTGTCAGATACACGCCAACCTCCAGCATGCACCGCCTTCCCTGCTGTACCCTATGACTTCTCCCTGGCCGTTCTCTACATGGGGGATAGACATAATTGGAAAGGTCACACCCATAGGAGCTAACGGACACTACTTCGTCCTAGTAGCCATCGACTATTTCACTAAATGGGTCGAGGCCGCCTCCTACAGAGTCCTAAATGCCAGAAAGGTTGCAGAATTCATCAAGTGCAACATCATCTGCCGATATGGGGTCCCGCAAGAGATGATATCCGATAATGGGTCGCACTTCGAGAAAGAAACCGATCGCCTCCTAACTGAGTACAAAATCACAAGGCACAAGTCATCTCCTTACATGCCTCAAACAAACGGAGCAGTTGAAGCCGCAAACAAGACAATCGAAACCATCATTAGAAAAATGGCAGTCACTGGAAAAGACTGGCCCGACAAGTTACCTTTCGCACTATGGGGATACCGCACTTCAGTTCGGACAGCTACAGGAGAGACTCCCTACGCCCTCACATTAGGAATGGAGGCTGTCTTACCAATAGAATTGGAAATACCATCACTACGGGTTCTCCTAGAAAACCAAGTAAACGAGGTCGACTGGCTAGGAAGAAGATACGAAGAGTTGGCCCTGTTAGACGAAAGAAGGTTGAAGGCAGCCGAGCACACTTAAGCTTACCAAAGAAGAATGGCAAGAGCTTTCAACAAAAAGGTCAAGACAAGGAACATCAGAGTAGGTGACCTGGTTCTCCGTGAGCATCGTCCTGGACCTTTCAACCCGCTAGGCAAGTGGGGACCAAGATGGATAGGACCCTACATTGTGAAGAAGATATTCTCTGGGGGAGCCCTTCAGCTGGTGGACTTAGACGGAGATCAACTACCGAAGCCGGTCAACATGGACAAGCTCAAGAAGTACTTCGCGTGACTTGGCCTTACAAAAAGAAAAATCGCTCGCTAGGTTGAAAATCCCGAAGGGGGCGGCCTAGGCAAAAATTAGAACTCGCACAAGAAAAGAAGCCCGCTAGATTGAAAACCCGAAGGGGCGGTCTAGGCAAAAGAAAGGGTGTGCATAAAAAAAAAAAGAGAGGGCCTTGTCTCGCGCGAGATTATCCTTCGGCCTGAAATCATATTTTGTCCTTTTCCTCAAAAATGAACTACGTTAGACCTGAGCCTCTTATTTAATTGATGTAAAAGAGGAGCGTAGGCAGCCTTCGGGTTCGGTCTAATCAATTAAATAAATCTACTTTTGTCCTTTATTAATCGAATGCATTTTTATTAATGACGAAAGGGAAATCCTAACCACAACGACTAATTTGCTAAGCTAACAATCTTGAAAAAAAATACTAGTAAAGCAAAACAATTGATCTATCAAAGCAATCTCCTGGTACTCCTTAAGATCTAGCCTTTCATTGACTTGGTAGGCCGGCAGGCATGATCACCACCGTCTTCGCGATCCTTCCTACGCTTTGGACCCCTCGAAGCAGAACACCCCTCGAGACGATCAAAGACGGACTCTGAAAGCCTCTTGAAGAGATTGGGCCTATCTAAAGCTTGCGTCTTTCCAGGCATCCCTTTGCCTCGCCTCTCGTACCAATCCCCATCATGAAAATCCTGAGTTGGATCGGTTCGCACATTAGCAGGATCAGACTGAGCCTCGTTCCTTCGCAAAATACTGCTAGCTACAAAAGAATCCCCTAATAGCAAAAGCCGCAGATCATCAATCTTCTCTGCACTAGGGTGACCGGTATGAAGGAACCAATCCAAATACTTGTCAGACAAGAAGATGCTTGCATTAAAAGTCCGAAGGTTCGACCAGAGGTCCCGACTAGTTCCTTCACCCCATGCTTGAGCTAGCGCCTGCGCAAACTCTACACCAATGTAAGACACTTCACGAGAAGCTCCTTCGAAAAGATAAGTGTCCTGCTGCTGACAAACCTGACGGAGCACCCGCTTGGGAAAATAAAAGGAGGAATCTCGCAAACCCGGAAGAACAACCCTGTCAAAACCCTTGGTATTGGCAACATACTTGTTCAACCTTCAATAAGGTGGACACCAAAGAATGTCAGCAGTTTTGGTCTTCGCAATCAACTCACAGCCCACTCATCCACCGAGAGATCCTTGATCAGCAACTTTCGTGTATGATAGGTGAAAGGGGAATATTCCAATGGGGGGCCTACCAGCTTGAGATGCTCCCTAAGACAAATAGTCAACAAAAGAGGACTCCCTTGAGTCATGGCACCGGTCCTATGCAGCTCATCAAGACCATGCAGGGTTTCACCCAAGATTAGCGGAATAATGTTCCTAGAACGTTTTCTAGCCTGCAGGACAATTTCCACCAGTTGGGAGTCAACCAAGCCGTCCCTGCATGTAAACAGAATATCTCCGAAAAGAGAAAGGGCCAGAAAGTTCCGCTTGTAGACATGAAAGGCATCATCATCAGAATCTCTGCCGAAGCGTTCTGGAAAAGAAGATCAATCAACCCATTTGAGATGAACCAACTCATAGCAAGTATCAAGGGGGATCCATAGCAATTCATTCAAAGCCTCCGAATGATTCCTATGGTACTTAGGAACCGCAATCTCGCCAGTCAAAGGCATATCCAAGATAATGGCAAATTCCTCCACAGTAGGCACCATCTCATTCAAAGAAAAATTGAAAAGATGAATAGAGGGATCCCAAAATCGAGCAGCACCCTGCAAGAGATTCCAATCCGGTTGGAGGTTCTTCAAGGTGAAAAGGATTCTAAATCCGAATTCTGCTATGAACCTATTGCGAGATCGATTGCGAAACGACCTCACAAAATCTCTTGATGCTTGCTTGAAAGACTCAATCACTTCTGACGACAGGGAAAAATCATCGACAATCATGGACGTTGGGGCAATCTCCTTGGAAGCCATGGATCGTAGGGTTGGAAAAGAAGCCAAGAGTTTCACCCTAACATAATATCTCTAGAGTTTGAAAGGCTAGAATGAGTTATCTGGCCGGACTACAGGGTGATTTTATAGGGAAAACTGACAAAATCCTGTCCGAAAAAGGAAGAGAACTCTGCCTGGGTAGCGTATCTCGTGCGAGACACCTTGTCCCGCGCGAGATATCGCCTCGGCAAAACAGCAACAGTTCTGCTCAAACAACAATCTAGCCCCGACTTGGCGAAGTAAGTCTCGAAAAACATGCGCATACAGTTCATAATATGTAGTGCAACACCAAGATCAAGCTCAAAATTGTGGCCTTGATGGCCATTCCATTCCATTTCCAAAAACATGGAAAGTCGAGAAAGTTAATTAACTAACTAATTAGACCTAGGTTTAGGGGTTAAGAAAACCATTGTTTTGTGCTACCTACTTGTTTCTAACAGGTACAAAAGAAAAAGAAAAATTGTCTGGGCCCACACGGCCAATATGTACAGATCATCAGAAATCAGATAGAGAGAAAAGGAGGGGATCATGCCATCAAGTCGCCCGAGCTGCTGGCACCTCCGCCATCACCACCACGGGGGCTACCATCCCTCCTCGACCTCTTGGCTCCGCAAGTAGGGGTCACCGCCGAGGCCACTGTCGAGGCCGCCAAAGAAGCCTTATGGAACAGCCTCTCGAACAGGTCCGACACCAGGGCCATCAGTCCCGCCATCTTGGTCGCTCCACGGTTGTAATCAGCCGCGGACATAGTGACCTGACAATAAAAGAAAGGAAGTGCTCAGATGAAGTCAGACATATACACTTATATGGACGAATACGAGAAATAATACAAATAGAAACATACCGAGGAGACATGCGGCGGGAGACGGTAACCCTCGGGAATATGATCCAGAGTCGGGATATGGCCCATCATTGGCATACTCCCCATCATGTACGTGTAGCTCAGAGGACTGAAATCCGGGGCAAAAGGCAAAGAACTAGCAGACTGGGAAGAAGTGCTAGGGGCTGATGAACCTGAGGCAGAAGCAGAGGCGGAGCCACGAGCGTGCGATCGCCTATCACCCACCAGAAGGGGACCCATCAGTCGAGGCAAGAACTCCTCATAGGAGGCCCCGGGGATAACACAAGCCGTCGCCACATCACCCACCAGAAGATTAGCATAATCGTCATCTGGAATAGAGTGGGTGGGATACATCGCTCTCGGCGGATCCGCTGGCACCCTATATGATTCTCTACCCCGACCATGTTGTGGAAGACCCGCTCACCAAGGTACATGGTATCTCCCTCCAAAGATGCCAGCATCCTCTACATCCAGTAGCATCCCAATCACGATGCACCTCCCGCTCCAACAGGGTCCAGGGATAAAGTCCCAGCCGCTCATACTCAAAAGTGTCTAGCATGGCCCGCGCCTCCGCGACCGTTAGGGTCCACTCCTGGTTCTCCTCCTTATCAACGCTCCGATTGGGGTGGCTCCACCTCCTGATATCCGGGAACAAAGGGGTTCGGCTCTCCAGCTCAAACCTGTACAGCCCAAGGATAGTATAGCCCCATATCTGTACAAGAAAATAGAACGGATTCAATACAAAAATACAGACAGAGCATACAGACAGAGAACAGAGAACAGAGACGGAATCAAGAGCATACCTCCCAGGCATAAGAATACCCTGACAAGGTATCCCTAGTATGCCTACACGCCTCATCCATGGTGTGATAGCAGAAGGCCAGCCCCGCTGAGCCCCAATCATAACCACTCACCTCATCCAGATTCACCAACAAACCTAACAGAGAAAGACGAGCCGTAGAAGAATGGTTCGCGAAGATGGTCTCAGAAAGGATATACCAGAGGGCACCCCTCACCAACCGATCAGTGACTGCATTCGGCTTGAGCGCAAAATCCTCAATCTGACGCTGGAGGGGTGTCAACTCAGTCGCAAATACCTTAACCTTGTTAGGGGAGAAACCAATCAACTGTCTCCACACAGCTGGAACCGCAGGCTTATAACCCGAAGTCTTCGGCAGGGGATCGCCAATGAATTCTAGCCCCGTGATAGCAAGGAAATCAGTCGGAGTCATGGTCGCTTCCTCGAAGTGCAAATGCACGGTGTGGGTAGTATCCCACCACCTCTCCCGGATCGCCTGAAGAACTTGGGGAGTCCGCCTCATCCCCTAAAGGTTATCAACAAAAGTTAAAAGCCCCGTTTGGGCCACCCTATCTCGAACTCCCTCAAGGTCCTTGATCTTGTCCCACACAACTCTAGCAAATTTCGGGCTCCCTCGGCAATTCTTCGTTGGCCTATATGACTGCAAAATAGAAGAAAAACAAAAAGGGCAACATTAGAAATCATTCCATGTCAGAAAATCAATGAAATAGAAGAAAATTTTCATTGAGGCATTTCAACGAACACTTGGCGTGCGTACAAGAAAAGCTTGCCCAAGGATGCCATTCATGACTCAAATCAACATCTCCTACAATCCATGATGTGTAGGAGGCTCATACGCACATAAAGCAACAACAATCATCCAACAAAATGCACAAAATCAGAGCATGCAAGAAGGAACCTAGTTCTAGACAAAAACAAGAAAAAATATCCATTGATGGAATTTGAATTCAAGGAAAGCGGGTTCAAGCTCAATGCAATGCGAGAATCAAGAGTTGAGAGAGAAGCTCTTACCAAACCCTCCCGAACAGCGGTGGAGATGTGCGCATGCCTATCGAAGGTGAGATCATCGCGGGGATAATCCTTCCCTAGTAAATAACTCCCCAAAATAGGATTCCTTTGTTCTTGAGCCATTGATTATGGAGGGAGAGAGGATTGAGAATGGATTAGGAGGAGAATCACCAAGCAATCCACGAAAAAATTGCAAAGAAAATGACCTTGGCTTGAGCTAGGGAGGGAACTTTGAAAAGGATGCTTTCAAATTCAAAAGAGGAGCTACTGTTATATTAGCCCCGACAGTACAAGTCTCGCACGATACATGATATCTCGCGCGAGATATACCTTCTGGAAATTGACAAAATTGTCCTCGACAATAAGAGTCTACGCAACGTCAAAATTCAAAATTTTGACACATTTACCCTTGGAAATGATAAACTATCAAGGAAACGTGGAGAAATCGTCACCGCAAGTCACGGAACGAGCCAAACGTGACATGCGCACGATCGCTCGATACGACACCAGTCGCCCGAAAACCAACTGGTCCAAAGATCAACTCAATCCACGTGATTCAGAGCCCAGAAAGGTGAATCATCAAGTCAAAAGCTCGGTCCAACGCCCAAACAGGTGGATCGTCATCATAAAAGCCCGGTCCAACACCCAAATAGGTGGATCGTCATCATAAAAGCCCGGTCCAACGCCCAAACAGGTGGATCGTCATCATAAAAGCCCGGTCCAACGCCCAAACAGGTGGATCGTCATCAACAAAAAGCTCGGTCCAACGCCCAAACAGGTGGATCGTCAAAATAAAAGCTCGGTCCAAACGCTCAGACAGGTGGATCGTCAAACCTAAAGCCCGATTCAACGCCCAAACAGGTGAATCGTCATCCTCAACAACAAAAAGCCCGATTCGGAAGCCCGGACAGGCGAATCGTCACAAAAATCAATAGGACTCAAAGGACCAAAAAGGTAAGACTTTGTTTTCTAACATATTTCCCGCAGGTTCGAAGCCCAGACAGGCGAATCTTCAGACAGGCGGGTATATTCAGAATTGGGTCTTGATTTGATTCCTCAGTATGAATTTACCTTTTCAAAAAAAAAAATCTCTTCGATTTTCAAAATGATTTTCAAAATACCTAAAGCAGCCTTTTCATGTTTTGGAGTTGAACTACGTCATGGTCTGATTCTCCGATAGAGATACGTAGGAAGCCGTGCGGCCCGACCATCTCGATGTTCAGAATGATGTCTTTTCTATCGACGACATGACTTCTTCCATAAGTCTTGTCGCCGAGGGGCTCTGTAGACACCCCATTCTGAACACATCGGATCATATTTATACCACTCTAAGTCTCGCTTTGAGTCAAGAAGTAGAAATCCATCATTTCGTCATGTTTCGTTAAGTTTTGACTAACCACCGTTAGTTCGGGACTAAACTGCATACGAGATAACGAGGAAAGGACGGAATTGTCCAACAGAAGCAATATCTCGCCGCGAGATGGCGTGTCTCGCACGAGATATCGTCCCTCTGCAGCATGCAGAAGACAGTTTCCTCGTCGATTTCAACCTCTTTTCGGGATGAAACTTCATCCATCCGGCCAACCAATAGAGTTTGGAGTCTGGAACCATCTTGAAGTGTTTGATCTCATCTTCAACACTTCCCCAACCCCTATAAATACTTGGTGACTTCCAAGGTTCAAAGGTCCACAATTTCACAACACACACATTTTGTTGGTTTCTCTCCCTGAAAGAATCCTACAAAATCACCCTAAAAAATCACCTCAAAGTTTGTTTGTCAACCTTGTTGATAAACAAACATCAAGATCCAAGTCAAGGACTGAGGCGAAGCTCTGTCCGTATCAAGATTCGATTCTAAACTTGAGTCGAAACTCTGCCCAAATTACCTCACACAAGGTAACCCCCTAAATCCCTTTTTAATTGATTGTTAGAGTGGTATAAGTCCATAGAATCTAGGATCGGCCTAGAGCCTCTCCAAGACATGGAGACGGTCTCGAAGCAATCGATCCTTCATTCCGTTTAACCCCGTTAAATGGATCTTTTATTTGTATTATTTAAAATCTTCTTCATCTTCTTTTTGAAAACTTCTCTTTTCTTTAGCAAGACCGATCTCCGGATTGGGTGGAATGGATGCTCCTTGACCTACCCATTCCATAGCCTAATCCCCGAACCCAAATCTCTTTCAAAATGGTTTTTCTATGTTTTCCAAACGAATAATATAGGTGGCGATTCAAAAGATAAAATTCACACAAACGCTACACTTAGCTAAAAAATTGAAGTGTAAGCTTCATTACATATGGTCCTAAAGTCCTTAAATTAGACAGGAGGTTATGGTATCAATCAAATCTAATTTAAAAATAGGAGGGTTAAATAATGCATACCCAACAATCTCCCCCTATTTGATTGATGCCATTACCTACTATAGCAAAAGCAAACATTGTACTTGGTAAAAACATGTCCGTAAGAATTAACATGGGTAATTCATGTCCCAAGTCAATGCACACACTAGCTTAAGCTATAGATTTCTATACTATTTGAAAGATGAAAACGTATAATTTGAAAAGTATAGAAATGCATTCAGTGCACTTAAAAAATATGAGTTTAAGTTTAAAGTGCGGTTTAAACTGAATGTTTAACCTTCATTTCAAAAATATGATTTTAAGTTAGAAAATATTTGAATGAGGTTATAAACCATAAGCGGTTTCATTGTTCTACAAACAAGCAGTTTGATATGAACAAAGTTTTAGAACTAATGATGCATTTTTCATTACTACCATTGCATTTACATGTTACATTGGTAGGAAAGCAAAATACAAGGTTACAAAAAAAAGAGGTTGGACAAAAATACAAGGAGTGCGGTCCAACATATCAAAAAGAGTTCAGCAAAAAGGAAGGAAATTACAATGAAAGAGTAATAAAGTGGAAGTCATTGAGAATGACGAACCTACTTCCTATCAAGAGGCGATGTCCACTTCTGATTCCAAGAAATGGATAAAAGCCATGGAATCCGAATTGCAATCCATGTCGGATAATCAAGTTTGGAACTTGATTGAGCCACCCTGAATGTGCGCTCGCCCCCGCGAAATTTTGGTTTTCACGGTGAAAGAGTAAAAAAAGGAGTCGCCACGCCATGCTTAAGAGGTGCACTTTGAAAAACCTTTTAAGAGAAATGAGTTCGGGGGTCAGGTTACGTGTTGGGAAGAACCGAGAGTTAACCCAACACGCCTCATCCGTAGACGAGTCTTTCCAATTAAACATCCAAGCAATCCATGAGTGTGTGCAAATATTGATAATGAATAAGTGTGGTAAACATGCATTTTATTGATATGAATTGAGACTTACAACTTGTGAACCAATTATTTAGGGAGGCCACATCCATACTACAACAATTCAGAACAGATTACAAGAGGAAATGGTTCCTGCAAACAGGCATAATGTGTCGCATGACACATGGCACAAGTGACAAGATGTGTCGCGTGACACAGGATCACCCATGCACAATGTGTCGCGTGACACATAATGACCATCTGCAGGAACTTACAAAATTGAACACCAAATAAACAATAGCCAACAGAGATCTAATTAATTGAACAGATTAGATTCGAAAAGTAGAATTAACAACAATTCGACCCCGGGAGTGTGGATATGGATAGATCCACACCCCCTTGGGGTCTAAACACCAAATTCAAACAATATCAAACAATGAAAGCTCAATTACTCAGATTAATCAAATTAAACAGAGAGATTGCGATTGGGATTCAGTAATCTAGACAGATAGAGTCTGATTACTGAATCCAAGAGAAGTAAACAATAGAATTAGGAAGGAATTAGATATAAGAGAGAGAGAAGAGGGGTTTGAGAATTGTTACCCTTGTTGCTTCCACGAATTCTGTATCAAGTTAGATACAAAATCCTTCAACTGCAGCTTCTGGTCTTGGGAGGCTTGAGAGGATTGGTGCAAGGTAGATCTAAGGTTTGGTTGAGAGGGTGAGTTGAATTGGAGGGAATTGGGGTAGGTTGAAGGTAGGAGAGAGAGAGGATTGTGTTTGGGGTGCTTTGTTATGATGCAATTTCTGCAGAGTAACAGTAGGTCAGGTTGGGATCCATTTCTAAGAGGGGAAGGGTCTTATTTATAGGCTGCAGTTAGTGGCCTCAATGTGTCGCACGACCTTACGTAGCCACTTTCCAGGCCTCAACTTGTCGCGTGACACAAGGTGGCACAACCGCTTTTGGGGCCAAAACCAGTTTCTGGAACCTTCAGGGAAAATCCCCAAAAAGTCCAAAAAGGTTTTATTCCCAAGAGGTCCTTTGGCATGAGCAAGGTACCAAAAGGTACTTCCTTCGTGGGAAACTTATGAAATGTTTCCGAAAGTCTTGGGATAGGCCGGGAATTTACCAAAACGCCCCTTAATGCAATTTTATTAAATTAAAATGCACCTAAAAGGGTTGCGAATTGGATTGGCGTACTTACAGAGCCCCTCGGCAACGTTACTTTTGGAAAAAGTGAGGTTGTCGATAAAATAAGGCCCAATCCCAATGAGCATCAGGGGATAAGGCATCGGGCTAGAAGGTGAATTGGAGAAATCGGGTGGCTGGACCTTTTGGAGAAAGGATTCATACGTATCCCTAAAAAGGGAATCAAGCCAAATCGTAGTTCAGAATTACCGAAACTAAAAAAACAAGCAAGAAAGGGTAGAGATGTGTCTTCATACCTTTGTTGTGCTTACCTGTAACTTCTTGAGGGGTTGGTACTACTGCGGGTGGCTAGTAGCTGCCTTTGGTGCCAGGTTGTAGCTGCCGGAGGGTCTCATGCTGCAACTGGTATTGGCGAGTAGCTGCCGGAGGGACTCATGCTATCGCTGTTGACGGGTTGTAGCTGCCGGAGGGCCTCATGCTACAACTGGTCTTTGTGGGTGCCGGAGGGACTCATACAACTATTTTGGTGCAGGGTAGCTGCCAGGGGACTCACGCTACTTCTGCTTCTGCTCTTCGTGGATGCCGGAGGGAATCATACCACTTTGTTGGTGCCGGGTAGCTGCCAGCGGACTCACGCTACTTCTGCTTCTGCTGGGGGTAAGTGTAGCTGCCAGGGGACTCACGCTACTTCTTTTGCTCTACTGGGGATAAGTGTAGCTACTGGGGGACTCATGCTACTTCTTTTGCTCTGTTGGGGATAAGTGTAGCTGCCGGGGGACTCACGCTACTGCTTCCCTTTTGTTGGTAGTTTACTGGTTTTGCCAAATGTTGGACGATCTTTGTTTACTATTGACTCTTGTGTCCTGAGCTTCGCTTGGTAAGCCGGGGACCTTGCTTGCCAGGGAGCGGGCTTTTGCTTGTATTTTGGGGCCACTGATCTGGGAACTTTGATCTTGGTGTGCTCTGCTTGGGAGACTAACATATATATGGACTCTTTTTTGTTTTTGTCTCGGCTTTGGCTGAGGGCCAGTCTTCGAGGTTCGGTGAGGCTCAGTTGATCATTGTACCTGCGGGGGGGAACAACACTCCAAGCGCTACATCTAACTAAGCTATCTCGTTAGCAAAGATTAACCTATGTTAGCTTGTTTGCACGAGTCTGTCTATTCTGGGAAGGAAATGCGATCATTGTATTAAAAGGTCGGCTTTATCGAGTTGGTACATGAGATTTTAGAACTATCTCGGGTGAGTTTATATAGTAAGGGGGGCCTCTCTCGTGCATTTTCATAGGAGTGTATGTGCGGATAGGAGGTGTATTACAGCGACGGCGAGTCGGAAAGTGCTCTGGGGTAACCACTGCAGGCCTTTCCATATTGTCTGATGTCAACCAAATGTGTCGCCCGACATGCTATGTCTGCTTGGCATGTTGTATCGCACGACTGAACGAAGCTCGTAACAGGTCCTTTTTAATATCGGCTTAGGCTTCATTTGTAAACACTGTCTCTTCAGTAAAGGAAACCAGCAGTCCCAACTTGACAGATAAGTGCATTCCTTGGCCAAGACTGATACTTTTGGCTGCAATGGAGCACTATAACAGAGAGGTAGCTTCCCGGGAATATCAATTTCATCAGGATTTCGTCGAAATTTGGGGATCTCATCTGAGACAACATAGGCAGGTCATTGACAAGCGGTACAATATGCCGTGCATCTGGTCCTTGAAAGACTAGAAGATCGAATGGGATTTGCTCCGGGCTGCATCCTGCTTTTGCGACTCGGAGCGGCACGTCTTTACTCTATCGTACAATGATTTGAACCCCAACCATGGAAGACTTTAGGGCATTGACAGGCATGGGTGAATCAGCAACTGTAGCATTCCCACGGGACGGCCGGTCGGTTGTGGAGCAATTGTCGAACTTCTTGCGTCTGCCAACGGATCAGGTGCCATCTATGATTCTGGGTAATGGGTCCATAGACTTTACTCGGATGGCTAGGTTGCGCTTGTCCAGTCCTGAGTTGTTTGATCTTTCTACCTCCTTGGACATATTCACGCTGTTCACCCTGTCGGCTTACTATTTCTGCGGATATGCCGGAGTCTGTTCAAGTGCGTTGCTGGAGATTGTCAGGCAACTGAGGGGTGACCGGGGTGTGGATCTTCGTCAAATTCGGTCTGGCCAAGGGGAGATGGACATTGTACCACTGTTGCTAGCTGAGACTTACCATGGCATTGACAGGCTAGCAGGGGGATCGGACTTCATGGGAGCAGGCAGCCCCAGCTTATTATCCTTGTGGTTCTCTGAGAGGTTTCGCTTGATTGGGCCATTACTAGAGGGTTGGATGGCAATGCCTTGGGTGACCCGAACACGCAGGCTGCTGAGGGATGTGGCCGTTGACAGCTGGCAAATTAGATTGTTGCGGTACGGGACTACTAATATGAGCTTTTGGATTCCTACTTGGAAGTTACAGACAATGAGAGACATTCAGGATGGATCAGTAGTAGTCAGGCTGCCAGGCTTGCATGTATCTTCTTTCTGTATCCCATCACTGGTGAGCAGGCAGTATAGGTACCCTCAGCAGATTGTCCGGGTTTTGAGGGAAAGGCTGACGACTGATGATGTTCCGATGTCTATGATCGAGCCCCAGACTATGCAGTTCTTCAGCAGATCCTTTCTGGAGGGTTTTCTTCCCACTCATGCACTTCTTTGGCAGTCTATGGGGTTTACATTCCTGACCACAGAGTATCTGATTTGGTATGAGGAGCAACAGGGTCTTGTGCAGTTGGCTATAGAGGCTCGCCGTCGGGAAGACTTGGGAGCAGATTACCCGTCCAGTCGGTCTTTCATGGATACAGAGGCACGGGGGAACCCAGACAATGTTACCGGCGATGTTACTGAGGACTATCGGAGGCAAGAGATCCGGAGGGCTGCTTTGAAGGATGATCCAGAGGTGATGGCTCGCAGAGAGGCCTTGAGATAAGAGAGGGTTGCTAGGGCCGCTTTGAGAGAGGCTGGTCTGATTGAACCACCGGCGCGTGTTATACCTGAGTTGGGACGGGCTCAAACTGACTTATTCAACATTCCTAGGCCAAAGACCTCCCGGGGACCGAGGAAAAGGAAAGACAGAGGATCAAATTCGGGAGCGGTCTCGAGCTTCTAGACGCTTTTCTGAGAGAGAGGAGATTCTTTTCTTTTGTGTTTTGAGAGTAGGAATTATTGTATGGAAACTGAGTACCCTTTGATTACTTAATGCAGACAGAATAGATGTTAGCAATGATTTCTTTTTGTTCGCAGCAAGTTATTTGAGTCAAAAGTAGGCCGTGCTTGAACTCATCAACAAGAATATTAACTCAAAATGAACCTTTGAAAAGCTTTGGAACTGTAATCAAAACACATTTTGGCAAGATGAGAGATTTTTGCAGCAATTTTAGACCGAACCACAAGTGGTTGCCTACGTTCCCCTTTTGTAAAGAGAACTAAGGGGCTCAGGTCTCCGTAGTTCGACTCGATCAACTTTTGTGTTTAAGAAAGGGGAAGATAGAAGGGGGGATATGGTGCAACCCTGTTTTTTACCTAGACCGCCCTTTTTAGGGTTTTCGGTCTAGTTGGGTATATTCTTTTAGCATCGGGCACGTCCCTTATTTTTGCATGGATTGCCTTTTGAGAGGTTTTGAGTCTCATCTGGGACAATTTTATTGTGCCTTTATTTTTCATTTCTTTTTTTTATTATATATTTTTTTATTTTTGCACATAGGGGGAAAAGACTCGATCACACATAATACCTCCGCAACTTGTCGCCGTTGACGGGGTGCAGAAATGGGTTGCCGTCCAAGTCTGTCAGCTGCATAGCTCCTCCGCAGAAAATTTTCTTCACTAGAAATGGTCCGACCCAAACAGGTGCCCATTTGCCTAATGCACTGCTCTGATTCGAGGGCTTCATCTTGAGGACCAGATCACCAACCTTGATGTCTCTGGGTTTCACTCTTTTCTCAAAATCACGGGCCATTCTTTTCTGGTACGCCCGGTTATGCTCCATGGCTTTTAGTCTGCGTTCGTCTAACAGAGCCAACTCGTTGTATCGACTTTGGAGCCATTCAATCTCATTCACCTCATTCTCGAGCAAAACCTTGAGGGATGGAATCTCTAACTCAATGGGCATGACAGCCTCCATTCCGTAAGTCAAAGCATATGGAGTTGCGCCGGTGGCAGTTCGAATTGAAGTGTGGTAGCCCCACAATGCTAAATGCAGTTTCTCCGGCCAATCTCGTCCTCGTTCGGCCATCTTCTTTATGATTCTCTCCAAGTTCTTATTGGCAGCCTCAACAGCACCGTTCGTCTGCGGTCTGTATGGTGAAGATTTATGGTGCTTGACCCTGTATTCAGTGAGTAACCAATCAGTTTCTCCTTCGAAGTGGGTTCCATTGTCAGAAATGATCTCATTCGGGACTTCGTAGCGGCAGAAGATCTGTTCCTTTATGAAGCGAGCAACTTCTTTAGCTGTGAGCACTTTGTAAGACACAGCTTCTACCCACTTTGTGAAGTAATCTACTGCAACCAATATAAATGAATGTTCATTGCTCCTGGGTGGAGTTATTTTCCCAATGACATCAATCCCCCATGTTGCAAAGGGCCAGGGAGTTGTCATACAGTAAAGGTCATGAGGAGGGATGTGGTTCAGGTTGGAGAATCGCTGGCATTTATCATAAGTCCGCACAAACTGGATGCAATCAGTCTCCATAGTGATCCAGAAGTAACCCAGCCTGATAATGCTATGCATAAGGGATCGAGCGTTCATATGAGGTCCGCAGGTGCCGTTGTGAACATCTTCCATTACTCTTTGGGCCTTTTCTTTGCTGATACAGAGCAGGAGTGGGCAACCATCCCTTTTCTTCCATAACTCATTGCCAAGTATGACATACTGGGCTGATAGTCTCTTTAGAGCTTGCAAACATTTGGCATGAACACCTTTTAAGTCTCCTTCTTTGTCAACAGGGAAGGATGCTTCACCATGCTTGAGATATTGAAAGATTTGGTTGTACCACGGCTCATTGACGGTTTTGATCTCAATTTCACAACAATATGCATGGTTTTCTCGCTTACCGACGGCAAATCTGTTTTTATCTCGCGGCAGGAACTGGAATGACACTCCAGTCTGGTTGTTTTCTGGTTTCTCCTGTTTAGCTCGTAATCCAAGACGAGAGCCGAACATGCAAGGGGGGATCCCAGAATTCATTATCTGCAGAGTTCCCGAACCTTAAGGCCTCCCTTAAGGTGTAGAACTCGAACCTTCGTTTCCTTTAAATAATTGATTATTATTTATGAACTGCGTGCGATTGGGTTTTATTTAATTAAAGTCCGGTCCATTGGGGATTCGGGAGTTGTAAATTGGATTATTTATCTCTCTTTCTCTCTCTTTATGTGGAACTACGACGGCCTGAGTCTTCCTAATTTGGGGGAAACGTAGGCAACCACTTGGTGCGGCCACTATCTGTTTTTCTTTAGTTTTCAAAAAAAAAAAAAACTTTCTATTTTAATCTATCACCTAGATTGACTATCACACACGCGCACTCATTTATATATGTCATTGCACTACATACCCCGATTAACCCGGGATCCACACTAAGGACGGATGACGGTAACCACCTAGTCGCCGGTCTCTCCGAAGTTGGATCATCCCACTCCGCGTATTCAATCCACCTAGATTGTCATATCGCGGGGAGCCTAGCCTTCCAGCCCTGCATCGCCACATATCATGTAGATTGTCTTTCTAGGAACACTCCGTGACCGGTCGGGTTTGACTCGGTAATCTTTCTTGTCTTTGACCAAAATAAAGTTAATGTAAAATTGACTGTTGAAAAAGGATTCGGAAAAGTCCCTTCGGAAAAAGAAAAAGTCCCTTCGGAATGACCCTTTCGGAAGTCCCTTAAAGAAAAAAAAAATCCTTCCGGTCAATTTTACGTGGCTTTACTTTTCAAAGAATGGTCAATTACCGAGTCCCTAGGTTTGGTTCGAATTACGTACGCCTGCAAGTTTTGCCTAGGATGCTAGATAGAAAACGGATCTTTGTCCGTCCGACCATGAATTTAGGAAATAAAAAGGAATAAAATCCATCTTTCCGAATGGTTATCTCGTGCGAGATTAACTTGTCTCGCGCGAGATATTATTTGCAGAATCTGTGTTTGTAATTGATGATCGATGTGCGCTCCCTCCTTGAGTCAAAACTCCGTCTCTAATAAAAATAAAACTTCAAAAAAATCACTCGTGAGGTAATTTTAACCGTCATCCTTTTTTCCATCTAGGATCGTTTGGGGCTAATATTCTAAAAGACGTTTCGTTGGGATATCTCTAGTTCATCTCTAAGGTCGTCAAGCTCCCTTACCTCTCCAACGGTAGCGTCTCAATTTCTTTTCGACACGATGAATTCCGAAGCACTCAAGAAGGAAATTGAGGATCAAAGGATTCGATATGAAGAAATGCTACAAGCCCAAGCCGATGAAATGGAGGCCCGATTAGAACTTGAAAGGAGAATCCAAGCCAGGGAAATGAAAGCCATGGTTGACGAACTCCAAGCCATGAAACTAAAAGTGGTCGAATTAAGCTCAAAGAAGAAAGAGAATGAGACCTCTTCCGATGATGAAGTATCATACACTAAGAAGGCTAAAAGACACCGCAAGCACAAGAAAAGGGTGTATGAGTCTAGCTCATCATCTTCCTCCTCTGACAATGAGAGTTATGCTTCCAAGAAAGAAAGCAAGAAAGAAAGCAAGGACGAACCCCTTACCATGGCAATGCTAGAAAAGAAACTTGCATCCCTCGATGTGAGTAAGGGAGCCTCGCTCTCTATTGACTATGACACCCTTCGTCAATCCATGTCAAAGCTACCTAGAAAGTACAAGACACCCGACATTGCAAAATTCAATGGCACTACCTGTCCCAAATCACATTTGGAGACCTATTCTTGGGCCATGCTACCTATGGGTGTTGATGACAACTTGCTAGCTCAATGCTTCCCTCAAACCCTCGATGGTGCCGCTAGAGATTGGTACATGAATCTTCCCCTCTCTACAAGGCTCGATTGGCCACTTGCTAGTCGTACCTTCCAAAAGCAATATGAAGACAACTCCACTTACCGCACCACTAGGAGAGACCTTGAGCAAACCAAGCAACTTCCGAATGAATCATTCGCAGAATTCGTCAAGAGGTGGAGGACCAAGCTGACTGAAATCGTTGATAGGCCAAGCCTAGACAAACAAATTCATATCCTACTTCAATGTCTCCGCGAAGAGTACCAAGAGAAGCTTGTCGGCAATTACTTTCCTAGTTTCCTCGAGCTTCATAAATCGGGCCTTAGAATTGATGAATTGATCTGTCTTAGAAAGAATTCAGAAAAGGAGAATCGTCCAATAAAGGGGAGCACTGGTCGTACCTATCATGATTTTGGAGGGACTACTCTTAAGGAGATGTTCGATGATCTAGTAGGCCAAGGAAAACTGAAGCCAATGGAAGACTATCATTCTAAGAAAATGAGAGAAGATTGGGACCACAACAAATTTTGCGATTACCATCAGTTTAGTGGTCATGACACCAACAATTGCTACAATTTGAGGGATGCCATCCAAGACTTGTATGAAGCCGACAAGATCAACTAAAGCATCACCACCTTGGGGCTCCGATCGTCCTCTCCCTTTTTCCTTCAAAAATAAAGAAAAAAAAAAAAATATATAGATTAGTATGTTCTCGAAGAGTCGTTCTGTCATTCTAGTCCATCTCTACCCTCTCTAGTTTGTGTCAAGTGAACTATCGAGTCTGTTTCAAATTTTCTTATCAATAAAAGTTATCTCTTTATCCTAAACACTTTCCCAAAAGTTGTTTTCTTTATGAGTATCATTTGATCCATTCTGAATAGTGGACCATCATTCCTTAAATCGTCACGAAAAAATAGAAACTTCTAAACAAGTTTGAAATGAAAACTATCCTTAGAAGGCTTAAGGCTAAACATTACTCATGTTGAAAGTCGATTGTCAACAAACGAAGGAAGCCAAAGGCGCTGCCATCAACATTCATCCCAAGAAGAGTGGGGCTACTCAATTCAAGGCTTTGAGAGTACAAAAAAAAAAAAAATAATTAAATAAATAAAAAAAAAAAAAAGAAGAAAAACTCTCAAGCCTTCATTGCCCCACAACAATGATGAAATTTCAACAAAAGCAAGAAGGACTCTCCCACAAAGAAGAAGAGTCAAGTGATACCAATAAAAAAAGAGGATCCCTCAACATCCCCTTACAATGAAGCCCGAATGGCAACGCAAATGAAGAAGACTTTCAACATTAATCCATAAAGAAAAATGTTTAGCCTTAAGTCGTGCTAATGATTGGCTTTCTCTTTCAAACTCGTTAAGAAATTTCTAGATGATGCAAGGTCCACTAAAAGTAGAACAACTTTTCTAGACCTTTGAGCCATGTAACGTTCTTTGTTGAGTCTAGGGGCTTCCTCTTAGCCATTCTCATACACACTCTTTGAAATCCAAGCATCAAAACTGAGGCTTCCTAACCTTTCCTCCCCCAGTCAATCTCTACTCAAACTCTCAAAAGTAATCAAATCTGCATTAGGGCTTTCCTGCCTTCCTCTTCGCTTCTCACTCTCATCATTAGAGAATACACTCCCCCAAAAAGAGTCAATGCTTAGATAACCTTCCAAAAAATAGAGTCCATCTCTCCTCAACTAAACTTGAGATCTCATCTTTCTCCTTAACGAGATTCTTCTGACTGAATGAGTCCCCTTCGAGTAAACATACTTTTCAAAAAAAAAAAAATGCTCGCTAGGTTGAAAACTCGTAAAGAGCGGCCTAGGCAAAAGTTAGAGCACAAAAAAAAAAAACAAAAGACGCAAAAAAGATGCCCGCTAGATTGAAAACCTGAAAGGGCAGTCTAGGCAAAAACCAGGGTGCGTCACTAAGAAAAAAAATCAAAGGGAAAAGGAGGGGATCCTTCTTCAATTCGCGCAGCCTCACAAGCCTGTTCACGAAGTCACCCGCAACATACAAGAAGTCTTGGGGCTTGGTGTCAAGAGAACCCTTGGAAAATACGTGTTTTGGATTGGGCAGCATCAGTTCTACATAGCAAAAGCCATTGGAGTGGTTTAGACCTTGTTCAGTCAATGATCATCACATGAGAAACTTGGGGCTTGACGATGAAAAAAAGTCCTGCGACAACGAAAAATCCTTGAAGTATCCTGAACCTTAGTATTGAACTTGGGTTATCTCAACGAAATCCTATTAGACGATTGTCTCATTCGATCTTTAGATGGACCTCACGAGTTGGTCTTCAAAACCAAAATTACACAAACAATTTTCAATTCTCACATAATAGAACTCATTCTCCCCGCTGATTCTTGGAGTCGAGTGCACATTGATAATCTTGAACAAACAAATGCTTAAGTGAATGTATGTTGTTATGCAAATGCTTTCACTAACCCTCTTGCAGGAATTAAAGTGCGTAAAGCACGTCAAGTGCCTACTTTCAAGAATTAGATCAAACATGTTGAATGTTTGGATTTCGCTTACCAACTACCGATGCATCCAATTAAGTGCGTCGAGCATATCTTAAAGCGTCAAGCATCTACGGCGTCAAGCATCCATTGCGTCAAGCAACCATAGCGTCAAGCAATCATAGCGTCAAGCAACCATTGCGTCAAGCAACCATTGCGTCAAGCAACCATTGCCTCAAGCAACCATTGCGTCAAGCAACCATGGCATCAAGCAACCATGTGTCAAGCAACCCTGGCGTCAAGCAACCATTGCGTCAAGCAACCATCGCGTCAAGCAACCTTTGCGTCAAGCAACCATCGTGTCAAGCATCTACAAGTAGTATGTCGAGTACTACTCAACAAAAAGCCCGGTCTTGAATCGCCAGGATCGTCACCAAGTAGGTGTGTCAAGCATCTACAAGTAGTATGTCGAGTACCACTCAACAAAAAGCCCGGTCTTGATTCGCCAGGATCGTCACCAAGTAGGTGTGTCAAGCATCTACAAGTAGTATGTCGAGTACTACTCAACAAAAAGCCCGGTCTTGAATCGCCAGGATCGTCACCAAGTAGGTGTGTCAAGCATCTACAAGTAGTATGTTGAGTACTACTCAACAAAAAGCTCGGTCTTGAATCGCCAGGATCGTCACCTCAACAAAAAGCCCGGTCTTGAATCGCTAGGATCGTCACCAAGTAGGTGTGTCAAGCATCTACAAGTGGTATGTCGAGTACTACTCAACAAAAAGCCCGGTCTTGAATCGCCAGGATCGTCACCGATTAGGTGTGTCAAGCATCTAAGGATCGTCACCTCAACAAAAGCTCGGTCCCGAATCACCAGGATCGTCACCTCACTCGAATGCAAAGGACCGAACAGGTAAAAATTTGTTTTCTAACATCTTTCCCAGCAGGTTCGGAGCCCAAACAGGCGAATCTTCAGACAGACAGGTATATTCAGAATTGGGTCATGATTTGATTCCTCAGTATGGATTTGCCTTTTCAAAAATAAAATCTCCTTGATTTTCAAAAAATGATTTTCAAAATACTTAAAGCAACCTTTTCGTGTTTTGGAGTCGAACTACGTTTTGGTCTGATTCTCCGATAGAGATACGTAGGCAGCCGTGCGGCACGACCATCCCAAAGTTCAGAATGATGTCTTTTCTATCGATGACACTTCTTCTTTCATAAGACCTGTCGCCGAGGGGCTCTGTAGACACCCCATTCTGAACTCATAATTACATGATTACACTACTCTTCATCTCTCTTTTATGTTTTGGTGAAAGCATATCAGTTTCGTCATGTTTCGTTAAGTTTCTAACTAACCTCGTTAGTTTTGGACCTAACTGACTAACGGAACAACTGAAGAGGACAAAATAGTCATCAGACTAGTTATCTCGCACGAGATATCTTGTCTCGCGCGAGATATCCCCTCGACAGGATGTGCAGAAATCACTCTCCTTCTCCGTTTCAAACTCTCTTTCTGGATAAAACCTTATCAATTCGGGTATCCAATCAGAACTGAGTTCTGTAACCTTCCTAGGGGATTTTACCTCTCCACCTTCACCTCTCCAACCTCCTATAAATACAGGATGACTTTCAGTGTTTCAGAGGTCGACAATTCTGATCCTTGATCAAGAAAACACACAACACACACATTTTGTTGGTTTCTCTCCCTGAAAGATTCCTACAAAATCACTCCCTAAACTACCTAAAGTTTGTTCATCAACCTTGTTGATTAACAAACATCGAAAGCCCGAATCAAAGGACCAAGACGAAGCTCCGTCCGCATCAAGATCCAAGTCAAGGATCGAGGCGAAGCTCTGCCCGTATCAAAGTTTCGACTCTAAACTTGAGTCGAAACTCTGTCTGAATCTCCCCTCAAAAGGTAATCATCCTTTAAACTTTTGTTTCTCTTCCCAATCCCTCTATTGATTTTAGAGTAGTGTAATCCCATCAAAAGGATTAGCCTAGAGTCCCTTCAGTCAATGGAGGCGATCTCGAAGCATACAATCCGACATTCCTAATCAAGGAATTGATTAGGGTTTACTTGTTTTCTTTAATTATTTATTGTAAAGATTGAAAACCTCTCTTTTCTTTAGCAAGACCAATCTCTGGATTGGGTGAAATGGATGCTCCTTGACCTACCCATTCCATAACCTAAGCCCCGAACCCAAATCTCTTTAAAAATGGTTTTCCTATGTTTCCAATCGAATAATATAGGTGGCGACTCAAAAGATGAAAAGATGAAAATTCTTTCTCACAACGCTACACCTGCTGACAGAAAGACAGTGTTTGGCTCTATATTCCTAGAATGTAGAAAGAGAAGACATGTTGAGACACTTGAAAACCTGTCTTATTCGTGATGATCACAAGGCTGCTTAAAACCCTTTATTGATGTTCAGGTTATTCAACCACCAAAGCTGATATGAACAAATATTATGATTAATCACGAGGAGAAAATCAACTGATATCGAGAATCAAGCTCGGAAGGGTGGAAAGTGTATAGGAATGGTCCTTGATGAGACCGAATTTTCTGAGATTTGTTTGTGATTTCGACCTGACCAGTTATGGTTGCCTACGTTCCCCTCCTGACGAGGAGCTCAGGTCGCCGTAGTTCGGGCTTATCCCGATTGAAGATAGAAGGAATGTGAAATTTCGAGATTTTGAGGACCTTTGAGGATTTTGAGAATTCGAGAATTGACGATTATGTCCCCTTGGAGTGTCCATGAAAGACATGGACGCGAAGCCCCAGTGGGACATTCGCGGCAAGTGTTTGTGGAGGAGAAATGAAATATGCTCACATGAAGTGCCAAATGAATGGATTGGATTTGCACAATCTTAGATTGATGATTTTGAACCAAGATTGATTAGATTCCAATTTAAACAAGCAACGAAGCATTAATCTGATTTAGATCTCAAATATATTAGAATGAAATTGCTATCCGGTAGGGATTGTAGATGGGTTTCCGGGCTTCGATCGGCCATCGGGTGATTTGGAACATTGATTGCATCATGACCTCTTAAAATGAGAGGTCGGCTGGGCTTTTTGCTGACTGAACCTCTAAATATGAGAGGTTGGCTTGCAGGGATGTGTTTGGGAAATCTACGGCAAGGAAGATTGATTGCCTCTAAGAATGAGAGGTCAAATTTTGACTTTGGCCAAAGGCAAGGGTAATGGTAATGGGAATATCCTCTAAAAGCGAGAGGATGGTTTGGGATTATTTGGTGGATTGCTAACGAGAGAAGATCCAAGCTATCGAGAACTTTTGCGAACTTTCGAGAATTCGGGCTCCTTTTGAACATTGGAGAGCCTCTTGAGAAGTCAAAGACTTTTGCTGAATTGTGAGGATTTAACATCCTTCTTTTGACACGCCTCATGAGGAGTTGAGGATTCTTGTTGAATTGTGAGGATCTAAAGTCCTTCTTTTGATAACTTGGAAGGCCTCCTGAGGAGTTGAGGATTATCTTTGTCCTTCCTTCATGACTTGAATATTTTGTGCACCGCCGATTCTTGAAGCTAACTTCTTGGCATTGCTTGGACTCTTCTCATCAAGGAGAAAAGATGATGGCTAAACAGGGTTTCAAAACATGCCGATCTTGAAATGAAGGGATATTGTTTGGTGAGGGTGAGGTAATGGATTCCCTAGGGTGAAAGGCTTCAACCGCAATCCCTACCGGATGATCTAAACGAGATTAAGTCTTCATTGCTTGCTTAAGCTTAACTGAGACAGATTAATGAAAACTCTTTGAGCAATGGAACGACGAGGATGATGAAAGAGGTGTGAGCATATGAGATGCAAGATGGGGAGTTGGCAAGCCCCAATTTGAGAAGGATATCAATTGATTTTCTCACTCCGATTAATTGAAATATTAATCATTTCAAAGCATTAGTGGTTGAGCAGCACAAGTGATCACGTAGAATAACACCATTTCAATCAAGTGTAATGTAGGTGTGCAAGTGATGCCTCGAGTCTAGCAAGAAGAGAATCAAAGATTTTTATTATTGCAAAGCAAAAACTGGTCCAACTTGGACTCAACAGACTCATGTCCGAAAGGGACATTCTAGATCCTACGAAGACTGATCGACTTCTTCAACCTTGTATGGGAGAGCCCCTAGGATTGTTGACAGTGTTGGCCATTTGAGCAAGCATCTGGGCCTCACGCTCACGAGCAAGAGCGGCTTCAAGGATAGCCCGCAACTCTTCAATAGACAACTCATTCGAACCCGGCTGACCCGTAGCAACTGAACCTCTGGACTGGCTATCCAACACATTCTCTGCACCAGGCATCCAGGATTCTGAATCAAATAAGGACCACTCGGACACTTGAACTGCCTCCGTCTCGGGAAAATGGACCAAATGAGTGTCGGGGACCGGAGTACGTACCCAACTTGCCATGACTGCATAAGCGATAGGGGTCGATAAGGTGGTAGAGGAAAAGACCTTGAGAATGGTATGGGAGAGGGAGGAGACTCATGCAACATCTTATTAATGTTCAAGTAGAAATCGGTGGCTTTTAAGTCCTAGAAACGGTTGGAAAAGGCTAATCCTTTATTTCACGCAATCTAGACCTCGGGGGAACCTAGGGACACATCATCCACAAATACACCAAACGTATTGGTTCAAAATTAATAACAGACGATAATACCTAAACAAAACCAAAGCATTTATGGGACGAACGAGCAGCCCCAACTTCTGGAGAAATTTGGGCAGCATAACGGCTATTCCTGAAGAAATCCAAGGAAAAATCCGGCATGACCTCTCGTCGGTGCACGTTGACAAAGCGAGATGATCTCTCGTTAGAACATGCCATGGGAACGACATGTCCTCTCGTGAAATCATGTTGCGATGGCAACATGCCCACACGTGTTGGGTTTTGGGATAGGTACGAAGGCTTATTAGAAATTTTGGAACAATTCATTTTAGTGAAAATGGCGTGTCAAAAACCAACCGTTTTGGGTGAGGTTAAAAGTGTGGTGCCACCTATAACGCACTAGGGGGATGGGTTTGACATTAGGCGCTCAAGCGTAAGCGACATACATCACCATCCACGATGCCGTCAATCGCACCCGAGGGCTCTAGATCTACGTGAAGTAGTGTGCGGGATGGCTATATTCCTTTATTTGCGAAAATGATTTTTTTTTTATTATTATTTTTTATTTGAAAAGGGGTGATAAAGGAAAAACAACACACACACACATCCCCGCAGAGCATAATAATCAAGGATCAATGATTGATCATGGGGGACTGCCCCACAAATCATAACCTGCACAAAAAACCCAACTCCTGCAAAATGACCACTTATGTCGCGTGACACAGGAATGATGAGGTCAAAAGTGTCGCGTGACATAAGGAGTCCCATATCCAAAATCTGAACAAAAACCAAATCAGCCCCAGCCTCCAAGCACAATGCAATGACTCAGCCCCAGCACTAGCACAATCTCAACAGGAAGCAAGGAAGGGGGAGGGAATAAAGAAAAGCAATAAAATGCATTTTAGGCACATAGAATGTCACACAACAAAGCACACACAAATGAATGAAACAAACGTTGAACAAGCACGAAAGTTTGACCCACTTTTTGAAAAACAAGTTTCAAATCCCCAGCAGAGTCGCCACTGAATGAACGCTCGCCGAAAAAAATAAAAATAAGGGAGTCGCCATGCCGTTTTTAAAGGAAACATTGAAAACCTTTTAAAATGAGAAAATGGGTCCGGGGGTCAAGTTACGTGTTGGGAAGAACCGAGAGTTCACCCAACACGCCTCGTCCGTAGACGAGTCTTTCTATGTTCAACATCCAAAACATCCAAATGTGTGTGAAATTTGTGTGTGACAAAATATGTATAAAATGCATTTTAATGCTTTATTGATAAACAACGAGGTATACAACTTGTGAGCCACTTATTTTGGGGGGCCACGTCCCGATTACAATGAGGCAAACGGATTACAACTGAAACAGACCATCTGCAGTGTGACTTAGTATGTCGCGTGACACAGGACACACTTGGCCCGATGTGTCGCGCATACTATGCCCTATGTAGAGGTTTACAACTGATTTGATTATAGGAACGAGCCAATATCAACAACGAGGTAAACAGAATGAAATTAACGACAACAATGAGATTAATTAATGGAACAAGCCAATATCAACATCGAGGTTAACAAAGATGGAATTAATTGAAACAAACCAATAGCAACAACGAGGTTAACCAAAAAAGGAACTAACAACAATAACGAGATTGCAAAGATGGAAATATCAAATTGCAACGAGACAATATCATGACATAGAGATGAGTGAGAAATCCATGGGCATTTTTTTGGGGATGAGCTCAACTGTGAGGGACGATTTAGAGAGAGGATGGTGGTTTTTGGTATAGGGAAACAGAGAACGGTGATGGGGCGATGGTAGTCGGAATTGGGTTGTGGAATGGAGAATATGGCGTTTATTGGGGTAGAATCAGAGGTCGGCGATGGGTGAGGAAGGTGATTGAGATAGAAGGAGGTTGAGGAAGAAGGAGGTAGAACGGTGTTTCTGGGTAGAGAGGGAGATGGCGCGGTGGTGGAGATTGATGGGTGATTGGAGGTATCCGGTTAATGGTGGTTGTGTGGGAGGATTGGTGAAGGTTGAAGAACGGTTTGGTGAAGGTTGAAGAAGGTCGCCGGCGAGGGGTTTAGAGAGAGAGACTGGTGGTGAGCTTGGCCGGAGAGGGATTGGATTGCCGGTGTATGGGTTTTGTGAGAGAGGATTGGTGATGGGTAGAGAAGGAGAGCTTGGGGTCGGAGAAGATGATTGAGCGAGCAACCGTGGTGAGGCCTCTGTTATTGCGTATAGAGAGAGAGAGGAGAGAGAGAGCGAGCTCCTGCGTCTTGTGTGAGAGAGAGAATACTGTGTGATGTGTGAGGCCCCTTTACAAATGAGGATAAAATCCTTATTTAACAAAGCTTTGGAATGAATTATTATGTCGCGTGACACAACAAGGATAACCTCCTTCCTTCTAGAAACATGCCAGGTGGCAGAATCTGGACCCTTCCAGGATTAATTCCCAACAGGTCCAACCAAAATAATACCCTATAGGTCCTTCCTTAGCGGGAAACTTATGAAAGTTCCCGGAAGTCTCGGAATGAACCGGAAATTTACCAAAACGCTCCCAAGCGCACTTTTATTGAGTAAAAGGCACTTTTATTGGGTCGCGAGTTGAATTGGGGTACTCACACAATGCTTAAGTGTGTTAGAATTTTAATTACCATAGCTGTGTATTATGACTACGAGATATGGTAAATGGATGTCAAAACCGCTTTCCAAAATGGGGAGTTACTTGAGGATGTGTATATGGCACGACCCGAAGGTTTTATCGATCCAAGAAATTCTAACAAAGTGTGCAAGTTGCAAAGATCCATATATGGGTTGAAGCAATCTTCTAGGAGTTGGAATCTTCATTTTGACGAAAAGATCAAAGAGTTTTGTTTTGTTAAGAACGAAGATGAACCTTGTGTATACATGAAATTCAGTGGGAGCACAGTATTATTTCTCTTATTGTATGTCGATGATATCTTACTCTTTGGAAATGACATTCCAGCACTTCAGACTGTCAAGTCTTGGTTAGGGAAATGTTTCTCAATGAAAGATATGGGTGAAGCCGCTTACATCCTTGGCATCAAGATATATAGAGATAGATCTAAAAGGATAATTGGTTTGAGTCAAAGTACCTACAATGACAAGGTTCTTAGAAGATTCAAGATGGAAAATTCTAAGAGAGGTAACTTGACAATGGGTCATGGTGTTACTCTTAGCAAGACTCAGTGACCTAAGACAACTGGTGAGCAAAAGAGGATGAATGAGGTTCAATACGCTTCGGCTATTAGATCTATCATGTACGCCATGATTTGTACTAGAGCCGACGTCTCGTATGCTCTAAGCATGACGAGTCGATACCAATCTGATCCGGGTGAAAACCATTGGATGGCAGTTAAGACGATCCTTAAGTACTTAAGAAGGACTAAGGATGCGTTCTTAGTTTTTAGAGGGATGGAAGATGATCTTGTTGTAAGAGGTTACACAGATGCAAGCTTCCAAACCGACAAAGATAATTTCCGATCGCAGTCGGGATTTGTGTTTATGCATAACGGAGGTGCGATATGTTGGAAGAGTTTCAAACAGAGTACTATTGTCGATTCTACAACTAAGGCCGAATATATGGCGGCATCAAATGCAGCTAAGGAGGCAGTTTAGATCAAAAGGTTCATTAGTGATCTGGAAGTTGTTCCAAGTATCACTAATCCGGTGGAACTTTATTGTGACAATAATGGTGCCATTGAGCAAGCAAAGGAACCAAGGTCACATCAGCGATCCAAACATATACTTAGTTGTTTCCATCTCATTCGAGAGTTCATAGATATGGGAGACGTTAAGATATGAAAAGTATCAACCGATGATAACATTGGGGATCCGCTTACAAAGCTCCTCGCACAAGAAAAGCATGATGGTTATGTTAGGTCCATGGGTATACGATACATAGATGGAGCCTAGTGCAAGTGGGAGATTGTTGGTGTAATGCTTTAGGCATTTAGTTATGTTTGACTTATAACTTAAATCGCTATGTAATCATCTTTATCATTTATTATAGAGAAAGTTTATTTGGATTATTATATGTTTACATGTTTATTATAATAACCTGCGTCCCTAGTTATTGTGAATAACTAGTATAAGTTGGTAATAGATAATCATGGAGATGATTATATGCATGGGGATGCACATTACACTTATGGGTACTTGTTAGAGAACAAGGTACTGGATATGACCTACCGATGAGATTTATGACATGGTCTATAGTCATATATGTCATGATTAAATCTCATGATAGTCGTGTCATTTGAATCCTTATACCTGAGATTATTATCGTCTTCCACATGATGAACATTGTGTTTGATGTAGTCTAACACTATATTTAATAGGATAGCAATAAGGGCTATGTTGGCACGATTGGATTCTTGTAGGGAAGAATAATAAGTCAAGATGGGATTTGTCCCTCTCGTTGAGAGAGATGTTTGCTTGGGCCCCTCGATGAATAGTGTTGATGAAATGTGTGGCCACACTCAAGAGATTTGATAGAGATCAAATGCACTTGCTTTATCAACATATTCGGAATCGAGAAAGCATTGAACAATGTTAGTTAACATGGACCATGACTCATTTTCAATTTGACATCGAGGACAAAGGGATTGTGACATTTGATCTATCAAGGAATCAAGCTTTGATGTTATATTAATTGGATGGATATAATGGTTTGCTAGAAACCACTTATGTCTTGTGAGGTCGATGTTTCGACTCACTACCAACATAAATATAATTCCTAAAGGATCACACACATAGAACGAATTGATCATGGCTCAATTTGTGGAATTTGGGTTTTTGTCAAGACTCATGACCAGGAGCATGACTCGTGCCCTGGCTCACGACTCATGACAAAGGTTACGACTCGTGGCATTGGAATCAATACGACTACGTTTTATGTCACGACTTGTGGAAACGAGTGCAATCAAAGCAGGGAACGACTCGTGCCCTCTGGCACGACTCGTGCCCTTGATCAGCACGAGTGCAAAATAAGGAACGACTCGTATCACGATTGAATTTGCAAAGGGGCACGACTCGTGCCAGCGTCGAATTTCTGTCCGTACGTCTGTTCCTTGGATGGAAAGGTTTTGGGTTTAAACAAAGATTCTCCCTAAGTGTTAGGGATTTATACCTAGTATAAATGAAATCCTTTTTGCAGCCACAAACACATCTTTTAGAGTTTATGAAACACTAAAGTTTTGATCTTTGATTGAGAATCAAAATCAAAGAAATCCCAAAATCAATTCCATATTTTATCCATTGATTATTGAAAGGTGTTTCAATAATCGGAGGATCATCTAGCAATCCAACAAGAATTGTTCTTGGTTCGTTCGCGTGTGGATTACCGATAGAGGGTGATTCCGTTATCACCTAAAGCTTGGATCAATTCATCACAAGGTAGATCAAGGAGAAGATAGAAGATTCGGCAACAAATTCAAAGGTTGAATTTTGGAGATTCGTTTTGAACAAACATAATCGCTACAAGGTATGTAAATCTATTTCATATGTTTCTAATCTCTTCATGCTAGACAGATTCAAAGGCTAGGGTTTTGTTGTTTTATAAAGTTCTTCCGCTGCGTTTGTAATCCCAAAACCCAACATTAATCATGTTATATTACTTTTACACAACTTTATATCACATGGATTTGTAAAGATGACTGGCCTGCATCAGATAAAGTGGGGGACCTAGATTGATATTTTATAGGCATACTAACTTTTGATACCCAATCAAGCAATCGAACAAACGATATAAAATCAGATTATAATTTGATATTTTTGTAAGACACGGATCAATTAAAAAGTTAAAGGTCTCAAGAAATAAAAAATTAAAATAAATTTATTATTTAAATGTTAACTATTTAAAAAACAGATATGTATAAATGTTAATTCATCATTGTAAAATTATATATTTTATAACAAAGAATTAAATATTAATATTTAAAATTATTCACAGTATTAATAATTTAAAAAATGTGATTGATGTGTCTGTTAATTCATTATTGTAAAATTATGCATTTTACGGTAATGAATAAAAAATAATGTTACGACGTGACGTTGTGACGGTTGAAACACAAAAGCTTAGAAACCCATTTAAGAATCTTTAACTTATCATGTTGAGGTCAACATGTAGTCATCGACTCTTAAATTGTCCGTGTGGACAGTCTTGAAATGCACGATTATATGATTTTTTAAATATCATCTTTGTCTATTAAAATTGCTTTAATATTCGATAGTTGAGACATTTCGGTTGCATTCATATTGTTCTCTGAGTGTATACTAGACATGGTTGATTACATACTGTCGATTCTAATCGATAGTGTTTGATTGACCTAGTCTATGTCGTGCACTTAGAGACCATGGGGTTATGCTGCCGAAATTTCTTGATTTTTGATTATAAAGCAAGTAGACAAAGTGATATTTGCAATTCATATAATCGTGCATTTCGGGATGGGATAGAAGCCAACCCCAATTCTAAACCTAAATGAAGTGTCTTGTTGCTTTTAAGTTTGTAATTCAAATTTAGGGAATGGTAATACGTTAATTACATCTAAACTGTTAATATATTATGAAATCAAATAATTATTAACATCCCAATTTTGTTTCATCCGTCGATTAGATTGAGTGTACATATAATATATAGATTGCAATGCAGGAGTGATGTCTGTCAACGATGATCATAGTTGGATGTACAATCAGAGGTTGCCGAATCAAATAGGTATCAATCCAGAGTTCATAAGAGGGTTGAAGTGGTTAATTGAATTTGCTACATCAAATCCCAGTTACATGAATGGTGATAAGATTAGGTGTCCATGCGCCAAGTGTCGTAATACCAAGTTTCTATGCGTTATCGATACTCAGAGACATCTTTTGCATAACGGGTTTGATGTTGGGTACAAACGGTGGATAGCTCATGGTGAGCAAATGATATTGCGCCCAAATGTTGCGAATAATCCCCCCAGGAATATTCATGTACCTCCTGAACCTGAACCTATTATTCAGGACAATGAAGAACCACCTTTGAATATGGAAGATATGGTTAGGGATGCAGCTGGTCCTGAATTCGAATGGTCAGAGAACCAACAGCAGGAACCAACTCCTGCAGCCAAGAAATGTATTGATGCTATGGACTTTGCAAAAGAGAAGGTCTATCCAGGTTGTGAGAGCAGTGTGTTGGAGGCTGTGGCTGAGCTCCTTAACATAAAGGCTGATTGCAATATTAGTTAGTCTACTTATAATCGTATCATGAAAGCAATTAAGCGGTTGTTGCCGAAAGAGAATAAGATGGTTACAAACTTTTATGAGACAAAGAAGTTGGTTGGGAAGATAGGGCTATGTTAAGAAAAGATTGATGCGTGTAAGAATGACTGCATGCTATTCTATAAGGAAGATTCACAGAAGACAGAGTGTTATATTTGCGTAGAAAGTTGATATAAGCCAAATCGGAGGGATAGTTCAAAACATAAGAAAAATAAACCACATAAGCAGTTCCGTTGCATGTCATTGATTCCAAGATTGCAATGCCTCTACGCATCTAAATCTACTGCAGAAGCAATGCGTTGGCATAAGAAAAGTTTCCATGAAGAGGGTGTGTTGATTCATCTCAGTAATGGGGAGGCATGGAAACACTTTGATAAGACTTATCCTGACTTTGCGACTGAAGTAAGAAATATACGGTTATGTATCTTCTCTGATGGTTTCAATCCATTTGGTCCCGGGGAAAAATCTTACTCTTGTTGGCCGGTTATAGCCACTGTCTACAATCTCCCCCTGGTTGTGTATGAGTGATCCCTACATGATCTTGTCGTTATTCATCCCCGGACCAAACAACCCTGGGAGGAACATTGACATCTATCTCCGACCTTTGATGGATGAATTGAAACAACTTTGGGAGGATGGGGTCGAAATGTGGGATGCTTGTAAGGGAGAGAATTTCAACCTGAAGGTTGCATTGATGTGGACAGTTAATGACTTCCCCCCATATGAGTGACATAAAGTCTTTCACGCTCAAGCACTCGGGAAAACAATGTTGGTTCGATTGCCAAAGACAATTTCTTCTAGAGGACCACCCATTCAGGACCCAGAAGAATGCGTTTAAAAAGAATAAGAATGACCATGATGAGCCCCCGATTCGTTTGAGTGGTGATGCGGTCTATAGCGAGGTATCTAGATTGCCCGATCCACGGTGGGGGAAAAAGTTTTTGAAGAGAAAAATACAAGGGTTTGGGACTTCCCATAACTGGACCAAGAGGAGTATATTTTGGGAGTTGCCATACTAGAAAATAAATCTCATTCGACATAACCTTGATGTGATGCACATTGAGAAGAATGTATTCGATAATGTTTTTAACACGTTGATGGATTTCAAGGAAACAACTAAAGACACAGTCAAAGGTCTAATAGACCTTAAGGAAATCTGTAAGTGGCCGACCTTAGAGTTGTCTGAGGTCAATGGTAAAAACAGTGAAACCGATGGTTCAATACGTGCTTACAAAGGAAAACAAACACCTCCTCCTGAAATGGCTCAAGGATTTAAAGAATCCAGATGGTTATGCATCTAACATTGGTAATTGTGTCAATGTAGAGGAGGGGAAAGTACAGGGTTTGAAGAGTCATGATTGCCACGTTTTGCTGGATAGACTACTTCTGATTGCTCTCAGGGATCTTTTGCCTGACAATATCTGGGTGACGTTAACAGAGTTAAGTGAGTTTTTTCGAGCGTTAACATCGACCACACTACGTGTTGATCACATGGAAAATCTTGAGGAGAGAATCGTAGTGACTTTGTGCAAACTTGAGAAGATATTTCCTCCTTCGTTCTTTGATTCTATGGAGCATTTACAGGTCAACTTGGCATACGAAGCTAGAGTTGGTGGTCCAGTTCAATACAGATGGATGTATCCCTTTGAGAGGTAATTGAATTTATTTTATTTCTAAATAATTTGAGGGTTAACAATATACCTTCTTTAACATTATTTATGTTTTAATCTACAAATGACTTTTAGGTATCTAGGCCAATTGAAAAGGAAGATGAGCAATAGGGCCATGGTCGAGGCCTCAATTTCAGAGGCTGTTATTATAGATGAGATTGTTTCCTTTGTCGAAACATATTTTCATCCTAATGTTGATATGAGATTGACTAGGGTTGGCCGCAATTACGATGGCGGTTGTTCTGTGTCTAATGGAAGCATCGTTGTATTTTCATCCCCTAGTCGATTCCTTGGCAAACGGGTTGGTACGCGTATGTTAACCGCTAAAGAGTTTGCCACGGTCTCACTCTATATTCTTCTTAACTGTGATGAGGTTGAGGAATATGTCAAGTAAGTCATTGATGTTATGTTTATGCCTCATCGATTAAATTATGCATGTTTAATTACCTGCATATGAAATGCCTTGTTTAACCCTATTACAGAATGTTTGAAGATTTAGCTCGAGATTTATCTCCAGAACTCATCGCAATTAGGATAGACAAAGAATTTCCAAACTGGCTAATGAAATATGTAAATATTTCGTTTCATTCAAATTTATTCTATACACTTATTTAAACATTCAATCTTGAAATTGTATTAAATTGGTTACATATTGTCTTATAGATAACTGAACATCTGGGTGATGCCAAAGCTGCGAGGTTAAGACATTTAGCAGCAACTCCGTACTTGAACGTTAATTTATATAATGGTTATTTTGTGAATGGATGTGTGTTTCATACCAAAACTTATGGGGATTCTAAATTAACGTGGAATAGCGGTGTGAATCTTAAAGGAAACCTTAATTATTACGGTATCCTGAAAGAAGTAGTCGAGGTGGAGTATTTGGGTGGAAACAATGTTGTCTTGTTTAATAGTGAGTGGCGAGATGTTGTGCGAGGTGTTAAGAAGCACGCCATATTTGACCTCGTCGATGTAAATGAATTTTCCAGACATGTTGGCGACGACGTCTTCATCTTAGCATCTTAAGCACAACAGGTATACATGACACCCTACCCTCGTCGGCGACCCGACAGATGGTGGGTTGTCTGGAAGACTAATGCTAGAAGAATGATTGACGAACATACAACTACAGAGTCGTCATTAGAAACACCTTATCAAGAGGATTAAATGCCATTGCCACCTAACGTTTCATCAGCTAATCATCCATTAGATGATGTCACTCATATTCCTCAAAATGTTGATGAACCTGAGGAGGATTTCTTACCAGTAAATTTTCCACCTCCTCTGCCTCGTTTAGGTCATCTCGTGCACATTGAAATTGATGAATCAGAGGAAGAGGAAGAGGAAGAGGACGTCAAACCTGAAATTACCTGGATCCGGCTCGCGCGCGGATTTTGCCCCGGCACATCTCGCATTTCGTGCGTTCGCGTTCGGGAAGTCGCCCGGATCCGATAGGCAGCGCGATCGCGCCCCGTCATCTGGCTCGTTCCGTTTTACGTGTTGGAGGTGTCTCACTGTGTTTTGCTTGTAGAGTCACCACGCCGTTTTTATTAAGCCCAAAACATTGAAAAAGGGCATCAGTTTAAAAATAAACTGATTTTGTGTGATGAGATTTTTGAGTTCGGAGGTCAGATGACTCCTCGGGAAGAGAATATTAGAATATTAGAGCTCACCCGAGTCACCTCGTAAAAATGAGTCTTTCGGTATCCATTATATTCTTTAACTGTTGTGCGTGTGTGTGTATGTGCTTTTAAAAATGCATGCTGTGTCGGATGCCTACATTGTACACTACTTTATTGAAATGTATGGAAATAGTAATGGAAGGAAGCCTTACCAATGTTGGTTCATGTCTGTCTTCCGCTGGGGAATACTGTTTGAGGATGGAGTAGTGTTCCGGTACGGACCGGGATTGCTTCGGGATGAGCCGGTTGTCTGCGGACAGAGTTTCGACATGCGTTGGGATCGCAGGGATCACTCGGGCAGAGGTTCGGCGTGTGTTGGGATGGCAGGGATCACTCGGGCAGAGGTTCGGCGTGCGTTGGGATGGCAGGGATCACTCGGGCAGAGGTTCGGCATGCGTTGGGATGGCAGGGATCACTCGAACAGAGTTTCGGCGTGCGTTCGAGTTGCTGGTTTGACTCAGAAAGAGCCGGGACGCCTCGAAAAAGACCAGGCAACGCCTCGGAGTACCACGAGGGGCCTTAGAGTACCTCGAGAGTGCCTCGTGGCAGCGCGGGAGCGTCGCGAGAGCTCTCGGAGAGACTTCGGAGCACTGCAAGGGGGCTCGGAAGGCCTCGGAATGATTCGAAAGGGGCCGGGAGTGCCTCGAGAGGACTTAGAGGGGTGCCAGAAGGCTGGGGGGAGAGAAGAGAAGAGGGAGATGTGTGAAGTGAGGGAGGGGGAGCCCTCTATTTATAGTACTCAGATTTGTGCAATAAGGTCCGTACGGACCTTCAAGGTAATCCAAGTTTTTGGTTTTCCTCGATTTGAGGGAATATGTGGACTTTAAGAAGATTCAGCAATGATGGTGTCTGGTTGCAATAAGGTCCGTACGTACCAACCTTGCATGCATAAAGGTCCGTACGGACCAACCATGTAGCTGAGTAATTATTATTCCCAGGATTTGAGGGAATATATTGGACTTTAAGAGGATTCAGTAATCATTAAAACAAAGAGGTCCGTACGGACCATGTTTGCTTTTCCAATTTCTGAAAAATTCCTAAAAAACCCTTTTGTGCTTCTTTGTCCCAGAAAGGTCCCTCCCTTGGGTTGGTTGAGGTTTTTTAGGGTTTTGAGTGTCACGAGTCTTCGAGACTGCATTTGTGAGTTTGCGGTGTTTCCCGTGTGCTCGGAAGAGGGTGATCCAGATTGGGGTACTTACAGAAGCCCCTCGACGACGTCACTTACGGATGAAGTGGGGTCGTCGATAAGATAAGGGTCCTGATCTGGATCGTGTGCTGGGAGAGGAAGTGACCGAGTTGGTCGGTGTGCGAGGACATGGCGGTGTCCTATTGTGTGTCCGTTTTAGGTCAGTTGGCTGGACCCTGTGATAGGATTCCTACGTATCCCTAGCGGGAATCAAGCCTGATCGTAGTTCGTGTGTGGGGTGAGTGTTGTTGTGCACGAGAACGGGAGATGTCCTCTGACTAAAACTCTGTGTGTGGATGTGATGGTATCCTGTGGGTGACCGCGTGGGTCGATGGTAAGGACGTGGTGGCGTCCTGGGTAACCGTGTAGGTCGATCGTAAGGACGTGGAGGCGTCCTGGGTGACCGTATAGGTCAATGGGAAGGACGTGGAGGCATCCTGGGTGACTGTATAGGTCGATGGTAAGGACATGGAGGCGTCCTGGGTGACCGTATGGGTCGGTGGTAAGGACGTGGAGGCGTCCTGGGTGACCGTATGGGTCGATGGTAAGGACGTGGAGGCGTCCTGGGTGACGGTACAGGTCGATGGTAAGGACGTGGAGGCGTCTTGGATGACCGTACATGTCGATGGTAAGGACGTGGAGGCGTCCTGGGTGACCGTATAGGTCGGTGGTAAGGACGTGGAGGCGTCCTGGGGTGACTATATAGGTTGGTGGTAAGGACGTGGAGGCATCCTGGGTGACCGTATAGGTCGATGGTAAGGACGTGGAGGCGTCCTGGGTGACCGTATATGTCGATGGTAAGGACGTGGAGGCGTCTTGGGTGACCGTATAGGTCGGTGGTAAGGACGTGGAGGCGTCCTGGGTGATCGTATAGGTCGATGGTAAGGACGTGGAGGCACCTTGGGTGACCGTATAGGTTGATGGTAAGGACGTGGAGGCGTCCTGGGGTGACCGTATAGGTTGGTGGTAAGGACGTGGAGTTGTCCTGGGTGACCGTATAGGTCGGTGGTAAGGACGTGGAGGCGTCCTGGGTGACCGTATAGGTCGATGGTAAGGACGTGGAGGCATCCTGGGTGACCGTATAGGCCGATGGTAAGGACGTGGAGGCGTCCTGGGGTGACCAAGCCTGGTCGTTGTTCAAAGGTCGCGAGTTTTGTGAGCGTATGCGGGCGTGATGGTGCCCTGAAGTGTCGTGTGACCACCGAGGTCGACCGTGAGGACGTGGTGGCGTCCTGAGATGGAAATTTTACGATTTTCCAAATCGGGTGGTTTAAAGCCTTCCGGGCAGGAGATAGTGATTTGGGAGGTTTATACGATCTTTCGGACCGAGTGATTTAAAGCCTTCCGTGCTGCGGATGTAGATGAGGACGTGACTTGTCTTCTGGCTGCGGTTGTGTCGTGCATGAGGACTTGATTCGTCTTCTGACTGTGGTTATGTCATGCGTGAGGACTTGATTCGTCTTCTGACTGCAGTTTGCGAAGGCATGGCTGCCTTGTGCATTGATTGTGAGAGGCGTGAATGCCTCGTGTTTTATCCGCTAGGGGAAAAGTTGGACTTACGATGACTACCGGTGTTCCTTTGCTGGGGATATGTGGCCTCGTAGGGGCTTTGTCCGCTGAGAAGGTGACTTCGGGCTTACTTTGATGGTCGGTGGTTGATTCACCGTCAGGCGTTTTGGAGGCATTTTGTGCCTTGGGATTTGTGCTTGGAGGTGCTGGCTCCTTTTCACGCTTGTTTCACCGTTTAGTGGGCGAGGTCCGGGCTTACGATGACGGCCGGTGCTTGAGTTGCCGTTTAGTGGGCGAAATCCGGGCTTACGATGAAGGCCGGTGCTTGAGTTGCCATTTAGTGGGCGAAATCCGGGCTTATGATGACGGCCGGTGCTTGAGTTGCCGTTTAGTGGGCGAAATCTCTATGGAGGGCAGACCGAGCCCTAAGAGATTGGTCTATGCTTCCGGCTTGGGCGCGTTCGTGGAGAACTTGGCCGGGATTTCTGATACGAGGAAGAACAAGAGTATCTTCCTAGGCTTGTCTGAGTATTGGTGGGATACCACTCACACCTTCCATTTGAGCTGGGGCGAGGTGACGGTGACTCCCACCGATTTTGCTGCTACCACCGGGCTTTCCTTTAAAGGAGGGCCAGTGCGGTGGAGGGACATGATATCCGAGGAGGTGCTGGCTGAGCTATTGGGCTTCGTGCCTCTTCCTCGCTGGGGCCTGGGCATGTTGTACAGCGATGTGGAGATGCGAATTACGACCAGTATTGGGGCCTATTGCCGTGGTA
Organism: Adenophora triphylla var. japonica; assembly: GCA_022495995.1. Lineage (NCBI taxonomy): Eukaryota > Viridiplantae > Streptophyta > Magnoliopsida > Asterales > Campanulaceae > Adenophora > Adenophora triphylla. The sequence continues at coordinate 441,510 of JAFEMH010000617.1, read as the reverse complement.
CCGGCCTGGTGACGGCGGAGTAGCTGGCACGCTCTTTCCTGTGGTTTGCCCTTTCCGAGACTCTGTTCTCGAATCACGCGACTACGGCTCCCTTTGCTCTGCTGGAGAGTTTGACTGATTTGGAGAGGGTCTGTGATATAGCTTGGGGCGAGGCGGGCCTGGCCGAGCTTTACTTCTCTTTGGACCGGTTTAGCCGAGGCATGGCCAGTTCTTTGGTCTGCTTTGATTTCGCTTTGGAGGTATGGGTTTATTGCTGTTTTTGATTTAGCAATTTGTCACTTCCCCACTTTCTTTTGCACTGAGCCTTTTCTGCTTTTGTCGCATGTGTGGTTCTACGAGATCTTCCGGTGCTTCCCGTGGGATCGAGACGCTGAGGCCATAGCGGCCTATCCTGCTATGTTGGGCTGGGCCCGTCCGGCGAGGAGGAGGAGGACCAGTAAAGGGAAGCTCACCATTGCCTATGGGGATGTGCAGGAGCATCTGGGGAGAGATAGCCCGGGGGAGTTTGATCTGTACCCCTGGGCTCGATATGGGGCTGATGAGTTTGTGGGTGCTCCCGTGGTGACGGCGCAGAGGAAGATGCTGCGGGGCCTGACATGCGATGTCATGTATTTGGGAGAGAGGGTCTTCTGGCAGCATGGCCCGGGTATGCTCCCCCTGGCTCCGAGGGACCCGCCTTTTGGGATGATGGATTCCCGTGATATGGACGTGCTGGAGTTTGAGAGATATCTTGGCGGCGTGAGTGCCGATGAGTTTGTTTTGTTTGGAGAGGAGTATGGGACCTTTGTGAGGAGGAAGCTGAGGATGCCACAGGTGTTGGCGAGGGAGAGGCAGGACGGCCCGCCAGGTCCCCCAGAGGTTCCGGTGCCTGGGACGGATTTCACCTATGTTCATGGGGATTCATCGAGGCGGAGGGTGTCGGTAACCGTCCCTAAGCAGGCTCCTGCTGCCTACCGGGTTGACCCTGATATGCCGGTGAGTGTGCTTACTCTTTTCTGTCTTGGCATCTTTTCTGTATTTTTCTCTTTTTGTATGCATTTATCTCTTTAGCTGAGCGTTTCTTTGGCTATTTGCTTGTGCAAGTCCCGGGGAAAGCCTTCGATACGCTGACCCGCCGTTATGTGGCGATGCGGTCCTTTGCGAAGAAGTTGGCGGGGAAGCTGTCTAGCCGGTCTTCGCGGCGTGTGCCGGCATACGATCCGATGCCTTCGAGGCATTCTGTTGACGTTCCTCCGCCGAGGGTTGAGCCGGGGCAGCAGTTGGAGGGACCCTCTCGGGGGCGGCATAGCATGGATGCCGGGATGTCTTCGGAAGTCCAGAGACAGCCGGTCTTTCACCAGTTCTGGCCTTCGCAGGAGGCACCGGGAGAGAGTTCATCAGAGCCTGCCTTCTTTGATCCTTTTGTCGGGTTTGACCCTTCCGAGTACTTTGATTACCCACCCCAGGAGGGGGTTCATTATTCTGATGACGAGGGTGTGGCTGGCGAGTTTGCCGGGGTGCCTGACTTCTCGCTTGAGGATGTTGATGATGATGAAAGACTTGTATTTGCATAGCAAAAGTATTTTATTTTAAGATGTAATGTCGTATTTTGTGATTCCCGGGAATTGTCCTAGGAATTGTTGCTATTTTATTTATTTGTGCATGCCACGTGAGCTGGGAGTGCGTTTGTGGGTAGTGTATGCTTGCCGGAAATAGCTTTGGCCAGAATTTGGGCAATTTGGAGCAAGGTCCTGCTGAGAACAGTGGTTGTTGTACTGTTTGCTGGGAAAGTGGGACCATGGTGCAACAAGGTCCGTACGGACCAACCTGGGATGCAAAGAGGTCCGTACGGATCAACTTTGATTTTGGGAAGGGATAAGTGTTTTCCGGATGTCTGGACTTTCCCCACTTCCCATTTGCAGCCATTTCGTGCTTTCTTCCTCATTTTCTCTAGGAACCTCCATTTTTTCCATGGATTCTTCGTATGTTCCAAGAATTTTGCCAAGGCTTTCGAAGGAGCGGCAAGCATACTTCCTTGAGTGGCTGAAAATGTGGATGCGACACCGTATGAGGCATCAGAGGTGGGCTTTCGAGGTAAGGTTTCGACTTTGCTCGGTTTGGTCCCTTAAGGAGTTGGTTCCTGATTGGGAATTGTTGCGAGCTGCTGCGAAGTTCTGGGATGTTAGGAGGCATGTGTATTGCTTCTCCTACAATGAGATGGTGCCCACCTTTGAGGATTTTCGGGCTTTGATTGGAGGACCGGAGGTGGAGGCCATCTCGCTTCCTTTGATTGGCGGTGCCGCTGTGAGCGTGAAGCTTGCGTGCTTTCTTTGGACTTCGTTGGGAGAAGTGCAGGGCATGATCCTTGATTCGGGTCATATTGACATTTAACGCTGGCCAGGAGCGGTTTATGATTGATGATGAGAGTGATGTCTCGTGGGATGCATTTGCCTTATGCGTGATAGCAACGCTTTTCATGGTCAGCTCCCTTGGGGTATGTGACAGTGCTTTGCTGGATGTGGTAGGGCACTGCATAGCTGGAGAGGATATTGTCCCGTTGGTTCTGGGGGAGACTCTTCATGGTATTGACCGTCTGGCGACTGGGGATCGGTTCATGAGAGGGGGAAGCCCCGCTTTGCTCACCTTGTGGCTACGAGAGAGACTTCAGGCCATGCCCGAGGCTCCGACGTCGTTTAGCCCGTGGTCATTTGGTCAGCGACCTCTTGTGTTGGATAAGGATCAATCTGTCTGGGAGAGATGGATGGCACAGCTTGGTACGCATCAGATCCGTTGGTGGGTTCCGCACTGGGGGATTGAGACTAGGAGGGCCTTTCAGGAAGGGTCCTATGTGGTCAGAGTTCCAGGTTTGTCTTGGTCCTCCTTCTATATTTCGTCGCTTGTTTCCCGGAAGTTTGGGATGAAGCAGGAGCCTTTGTTGGGCTGGGATGACCTTGCCACTGCGGAGGTAGCTCCTCTTTGTATGACAGTTCCAGGTGCTCTTTTGTATTTTCTGAGGGTATGGAAGTATTCCGCTTTCCCTCCTGTGGTGCTCCTTAGATGTCGGGAGAGTGTCGTATTGACCACCCAGTACCTGGCTTGGTATGAGCAGCGTGTTGGGCAATCCCAAGTGGCTTTGGGGAGCAGGCGTGGAGCGATTCTGGGGCCCGATTGCCGTAGTAGCTATTGCCTTAGGAGTGCCGAAGCCTGGTCTGACCCTCAGGATGTTACGGGAGACACTTTGTTTGACTACGAGACCAGAGTTGACCGACTAACGGAGAGAGGTCCTCTTTTGCAGACTCGCAGGGAGGAGATCCGAGCCGAAGCACGGGCGAATGAAGCCCTGCGAGCTGCTGGATTGTTTGACTCTACTGGGAGGACCCCTAATCTCGGACTGAGAGAGACAGAGATGGCTCGCGTGGAGCGAAAGAAGACTCGTCAGGGACGAGGGAAGAAAGGGAAGAATGGCGAGGGGACAAGCGCAGATGGCGCGGAATGACCTCCTTGGTATCCATTCATTGCATTGCAAATACATTATTTGTTAAATGTATTAAGCTGTCTTTTAGCATGTTGTGAACTTGAGAGTAGACCGTGCTTGAACTCATCAAGAAATGTTGTAATCGTTAGTGATTTGTGGTTTACTTTTAAAGCTTTGTCGAGACGCAAGATCTCTTGTTCGCTTTTCGTTTCTTTTGTGAACCTTGGCGGCATCCAGCTTTGAACCTTTCTGTTGTATTTGCGGACTGTAGCAGCCTGGGCCTTGACGGCAATCCCTTTTGCTTGGGCTTTGTGTTTGGATGGGAGGTTGGATCATCCCTTGACAAGTTATTTTGACGGTCTTTTCCGTAGCTTCCTTGCCTCTTACTTGTGGGCGTCGGGCTTTTGACCTCTTTTGTAGCTTCTGCTTGAGCTTCTTATATTATTTTTTTTGAGAGACTTTGCTCGAGCTCTTTTTTTTTTTTTTTGAAGCGCGTGAGGGCGAAGACAAGCCCCTGGCTTGGAAGTTGACATGGGTCAGTCGTTTGACGTTGAGTGACCCTCGGATGTCCTTTGATGTTGCCGCCGTTGTTTTGACTTGGTCAAGGTGATGGTGGGGGCATGCTCTCGGAAAGTGTGTAGCTTGATGGAGGTCTTGCTTGACATTCAAACTTTTGACTTTTTTGTCTGTTTTTAGACCGGACCAATTAAGGTTGCCTACGTTCCCCCGGACTAGAGGGCTCAGGTCTGCGTAGTTCGACACTATATGGAGTGCCAAGAGATGCACCGTTGGTCTTCTTTAGGCGAAGTACCTGCGAAGTTTGCTTCCGTTGACTGGATTCATGAAGGGATTGCCGTCTAGGTCTGTCAGCTTCATAGCACCTCCGGAGAAGATCTTTTGAACCATGAAAGGGCCGATCCATGTTGGTTCCCATTTTCCCAGTGGGTTGGTTCGAGTGGGAGGCTTTTCTTTGAGTACCAGATCGCCTTCCCTGATGTTTCGGGACTTGACTTTCTTGTCAAAAGCTCTAGCCATTCTGCTTTGGTAGGCTCGGGCGTGTTCTATGGCCTTTAGTCGTCGCTCGTCTAGCAGAGCCAATTCGTCGTGTCGGCTTCGAAGCCATTCGACTTCGTTGACGTCATTTTCCAGTAGCACTCGGAGTGAGGGAATTTCTAGTTCAAAGGGGAGGGCTGCTTCTATCCCGTATGTCAGGGCGAATGGGGTTTCTCCCGTGGCTGTTCTGACTGATGTTCAGTAGCCCCAAAGTGCAAGGTGCAGCTTTTCGGGCCAATCGCATCCTCGGGTGGTCATTTTTCGGATGATTCGTTCGAGGGTCTTGTTTGCTGCTTCCACGGCGCCGTTCGTCTGTGGCCAGTAGGGAGAAGACTTGTGGCATGTGATTTTGAATTTCTGCCAGCAGTCTGTCGCATTCACCTTCGAAGTGGGAGCCGTTGTCTGATATGACCTCGTTAGGGATGCCGTATCGGCAGATGATGTTTTCCTTGAGGAAATGTGCCACTTTCTTGGAGGTGAGTACCTTGTAAGACTTGGCTTCGACCCATTTTGTGAAGTAGTCGATGGCTACCAAGATGAACTCGTGGCCGTTGCTACCTGGCGGAGCGAGTTTCCCGATGAAGTCAATTCCCCAAGTGGCAAAGGGCCAGGGCGTAGTCATGCAGTAGAGATCGTGAGGAGGTAGATGATTGAGGTTGGAGAACCGTTGGCACTTGTCGCAGCTTCGGACAAAGTGAATGCAGTCTGCCTCCATGGAGATCCAGTAGTAGCCCATTCGGAGAATGATTTGCATTAGGGCCCGAGCGTTCATGTGGGGACCACAAGCCCCATTGTGGACTTCGTTCATGAGATCGTTTGCTTCTCCCTGGCTGATGCAGCGTAGGAGTGGTCCTTGGTAGCATTTTTTGTACAGCATGTCTCCAAGGATGACAAAGTGAGAGGCGAGGCGTTTTAGGGCCATGATGCTCTTGGCTTTGGCTCCTTCCCTGCGTTGACCTTCTTCGTTCACGAAGGCGGTTTCCCCGTTCTTGAGGTATTGGAAGATCTGATTATACCACGGCTCATTGATGGGCTTGGGCTCTGGTTTGATCTCACAGCAGTAGGCTGGAATTTCTTTTCTCCTTACTTTGAATGGCTTGATTGCCTTTCCCTCGGGGATTTCCACGAGTGAAGCCAAGGTGGCTAAGGCATCTGCAAACCGATTTCGGTCTCTCGGCAAGTAGTGGAAGGTGACCTCTTCGAATTGTGTGATGAGGTCCTCCATGCAGGCGTGATATTTTTGCAAGCCTGGGTCTATGGTTTTCCACTTGTTGGAAACTTGGTTGATGATCAGGGCTGAGTCCCCATAGACCTCGGGACATTCCTTTCGAGTGCAGCCTGTAGTCCGGCGGCGCAGGCTTCGTATTCGGCGGCATTGTTGGTTACCTCGAAATTGAGCTTTATGGCAATTGGGGTGTGCTCGTCCGTGGGATCGACCAAGAGCATACCAACGCCGTTTCCTTTTTTGTTGGCTGCTCCATCGAAGAACAGTTGACATCGATTTTCTCCTTCAAGTGCGAAGATTCCTTCGTCTGGAAATTGTAGTTTGGGGCCTCGAGCCTCGTCGATTGGGAAGTCAGCCAGCTGTTCGGCCATTTCCCGTCCCTTGATTGACTTTTGGTTCACGTACTTGATGTCAAATTCCGCTAGGAAGAAAGACCATTTGGCTAGCCTCATTGATAGAGATGGTTTGTCGAAGAGGTACTTGACTGGGTCCATTTTGGAAACCAAGTGCACCGTGTGCGACTGCATGTAGTGCCGTAATTTTCCGATGACCCATACTAGAGTTGCGCAGGTTTTCTCGAGGGCTGAGTAGTTGAGTTCGCTGCCTTGGAACTTCCGACTGATAAAGTAGATGGCGTTCTCGACTCGTGACTCTTTCTTTTCTTGACAGAGCATGGCTCCAACTGCGGTGTCGGTCACGGTTAGGTATAGCAGCAGTGGCTTTTCCTAGTGGGGAGGACAGAGAATCGGAGGACTCACAAGGTACGCCTTTATTTCTTCAAAGGCATCTTGGCATTCTGAGTTCCATTCGACGTCGGCATTCTTCGTCATTAGTTTGAAGATTGGCTCGCACATGGAGGTCAATTGATTGACGAAGCGGCTGATATACTGCAGGCGGCCCATGAAGCTTTTCACCTGTGTTTGAGTTTGCGGTGGTCTCATTTCGATGATGGCCTTGATCTTTTTAGGATCAACCTTGATGCCTCGCTCGGTGACCATGTATCCCAAGACTTTGCCTCTGCTGACCCCAAATGTGCATTTGGCAGGGTTTGACCTCATCGAGTGTTTCCGGAGGCGGTCGAAGAACTTTCTCAGGTCCGTGAAGTGTTGTCCATCTGATCCCTTCGAGTGGATGATCATGTCATCGACGTATACTTCGATCTCTTTGTGGATCATGTCGTGGAAGAGGGCGGTTGCTGCCCGTTGGTAAGTAGCCCCAGCGTTCTTTAGTCCGAAAAGCATCACTGTGTAGCAGTAGGTTCCCCAGGGGGTTGTGAAGGCTATTTTTTCTTGATCTTCTTCGGCCATCTTGATTTGATTGTAGCCGGCAAACCCGTCCACGAAGGACTTGACCTCGAAATTGGCTGTAGTGTCTACCAACATGTCGATGTTGGGTAGTGGAAAATCATCCTTGGGACTTGCTTTGTTGAGATCTTGGAAGTCCACGCAGCAGCGCACTTTTCCGTTGGCCTTGGTGATCGTGACTATGTTGGAGAGCCATATAGGGTATTCGATCACCCTGATGAAGCCGAAGCGGAGCATCTTCTCGATCTCTTTTTTGACTTGTAAAGACCATTCTGGCTTGATTCGGCGTAGCTTTTGCTTGATGGGCTTAGCCTCGGGATTCAAGGGGATCCGATGTTCTACAATGTTTGGATCTAATCCGGGCATGTCTCGGTAAGCCCAAGCGAACACGTCCACGAACTCTTTGAGCAGTGCAGTCAATGCATCTTGCTCTGTGCAGGTGAAGAAACTTCCGATTTGCGTCTCTTTTGGCTCTTCAGCAGTTCCCAAATTCACTTTGGTTAAAACTTCCTCGGCAGCTTGGGCCCGGTTTTTCTCTCGTTTGACAACATGCTTAAAGATGTGCTTAATGTATTGTTCATTTAATGTGTCTGCTTCTTTATCAAGTGAATCGTTATTAAGTGTTTGTGTGTTAGTTAATTTATCAGTTGTTAAAGATGCAATGAGAGGATACTCGAAAAGATCGAAGCATTCATTAAGAGCATACGGGAATACATTATTGGCAATGAGTTCGTAATCTTCTGGCGTGAGGCCATTGGATGACTCGAGGGACTCGAATTCAAAGATAATGGACTCAGGATGGATTTTGACACTGGACTTTAGGACTCGAGGGGTCAGACCAAGTTGTTCGATCATGTCCTTTTTGCTGGCGGTGGGTCCGGAGAAGGTGGCCCAGTTATTGAGTGGCAATGAGCTTGATAGGAGGCGGGGTTTGAAAGGCTTTGTGTCACCGTTCCCGATCATGGCTATCATAGAGTTATCAGAAACAAAATCGATTAGGTCCGGCACCTCGCTTTCTTCATTGAAGAGTAGGTGGAGCAGTGGCTCGTTCCAAGCATCGTTTGCGGAGTCTTTCGCTCTTGTCTTGGGCATTGCTAGCTCAAATGCAGACTCGTCCCGCTTGTTGAAGGCAGGGGTGTTGACAGAGAGTTTTTCGAGTTCTTCTGCCAAAGAGGGGGTTTTCCCGAACCAGAATTCATTGTAAATAGTGGTGGTCGTGGGTCCCGGCAGAGGTGGTGCATCGAGAAATGCTCTTCTGATGGGATTTGCCTTGAGGCCTCTGAATCTTGCAATGTTTTGTTGGAGCTTGTCCATGGTTGTCGGCCAGCTTTGTTTGGCGTTGATCAACTCTGTTCCCTTTCCTGTGTCTTCATTTAAGTTGTTATCTTTCTTTGTGAAGTACTTGGTCATGTCGAAGCTGTAAGGGCGAAGATCGGAGACTGCGTGCAAGTCTCTCTTGCCATTGGCGGAGCGTTTCCGGGCAGCTCGTTTGTCTTCCGCAGCGTCTTCGGGAGTAGGAATGTATCCCAAGCCATGGAGGGTATTCTGTTCCTTGATATTGATGATTTGTTGGGTACCCTGATGGCGTTTTCCCAAACCAAGCCCCGGGATGTAATTCATGTGCTTCATCATTTTCATCGAGGGAGGGATCTGGTCCCAAATCAAAGGCAGGTCTATGTGGCATACCTGGGCCTTTGGGCTTTCGATGGTGAACCCTGTCAGCATCATGCCATCATTGTCGTGTTTGATCTCTAGGACCAGGACTCCATTTGTGTCGGTCCTTTCGGTGACTATGCTATCACCGTAGATGATGGATAGATCTGTTCCTTGGACTAACTTTATGTACTGATGGAGGGTGGATGCCACCCCCATTGATCTGGTGTAGCCATGGGCGTCCCAAAATGGCAGTGAACGTGATCGGGATGTCGATGACCTGGAAGTCGGTCGGGACCATCTGCTTTCCAAACCACAGGTTCAAGGTGGCTATTCCCAAGACTGGGGGAGACGTTGAGTCGTATGCCTTGATTACCTGAGTTGAGGGTTTCAGATCAGTTGTTTTGATTCCTAGCAAATCCATCATTTTGGATGGAAGGACGTTCATGGATGATCCCCCATCTACCAAGACCCGAGGGAGACGGCGCTCGTCAAGTTGAACTATTATGTAGAGAGGCTCATTGTGGTCAGCCCCAAATTTTGGAAGGTCTAGCTCCGTGAAAGTGATGATATTGCTGTAATGAACATTGCCGATCATCTGAACCGCTTCATCAGGTGTCACAGTGATGGGAACCATGGTCTGGGCCAGGCTTTCTTCCAACTTGAGTTTGTGCGGGTAAGATGAAGTGAGTAGGGACCAGAGTGAGATGTTAGCCTGAGTACGCTTGAGCTGAGTTAAGACAGGATCTTCAGCCTTCGGGTCAAGGGTTTCGGCTTCCTTGGCGTAGGGCCCCTTTTCAGTTCGTGGCTCAGGTATGGCTGGCCTTTTGTCTGCCCGTGGAGGATTCGTCGGGATTTGACCGGAACGTGTCAGAACGTTCACCTCTGGCTTTGCAGCTTTACTCGTCTCTCCTATTTCTGTAATGAGAGAGCCTTAGTTGGCGAAGAGCCATACTGCACACTTCAGTTCGTTTACCGTCATTGCTTTTGTTGAAGCGTCAACAGTGGCTTTGAGATCTTCCCAAGATAGGGGTTGAGGTATTTGGATCCTCGGGCCGTCGGTGGCGGTGCGGAGCTCATCCCAGCTGATCATGGAGCAGACATGGTCATGGCCTCGTGCAGAGTTAGGCTGAGGAGATTTGCTGGAGTAGATGATGTAATAGTCAAACTTTCCTGATGGTTCTCCAAGGGTTCCAACTGTGGGGTCGCCAGATTCGTATCTCTTCTTTAGTTTTTGTTGAGAAGAGGGTTTCTTCTTTCTTCGAGGGCGGCCCTCGTTCATTTCATCTTGGAATTCCATTTCCAGACAAACAGTGCAATCGCAGACGTCCCTCCAAATGTGTTCGTTGTTCGGCGGTGGTATCGGGACCTCAAGATGTTGACCGAACATGTCCTTCCCCAGGGGGTCTTGTGGTTTTATGTCGTAGCTTCATGGCTCGTATGAGGGCAACAGGTTGACTTCTGGGAGACCATGAGAGACGTTAGAGACTATAGGAGCAGGCATGCCTTTGGAAGTCCCAGGTGGTTGGGGGGTGGCTAATGTTCCGAAGTGGTGCATGGCACCTTCGATCCAGGCTTGTTGTTCACCTTGGCGTTTCTCAATAGCCATGAGGACCTGCCAAACTTCTTCCAATGTTGGGAAATTTCTCGGGGGTAAGGTCCCATTTTCTTCGCTGTTATCCACTGACTTGGCCATGAGGATTTGACGAACTGCCCCAGTGACTGTGCTGGGAAGGGTGTTGGACCTAGCGGCTTTGACACTGGGAGAGTAGTTCCCGGGTATTCTTGATCACTCTCGGTTTGCTGGAGGGGGTGACGAGCAAGGTTTAGACACGGGAAGGCCTTTCGGGATAAAAGGGGGAAAGCTCACGTGACATGCGGTTTCTGCTTCTTTTTATTATTTTTTTTCATTTTTTTGTTGTTTTAATTTACTTAAAACGTGTTTCTCAGAGTCCTAGGTAGGTTGGAAAAGATCGCTCTTCTTTTTCGCAACTATGCTAGATCCTGGGTCAGTGGAGACCGTCTGTGCGGCTATAAACCCCTCGTTTTGCACCTGTATTTCGACATCCCAGTGTGGACAGCCCCGGGCGAGGGTCCTATAGGGCAAGCAGTTTCCACCGGTCTAAAAGAAAAATCGAACCTAAGGACCGAGCCTGTCATGTTCGTTTTAATGCGTTAGCCATGTGAATAGTGAACCGAGCCGGCCATTGAGTCAAGATCGGGTCAAGAGTTCGGCATGACCTCTCTTTACCTTGCTTGCGCAAGGGATCTGTGACGTTAGGCGTTGGCTGGGTCATATAGTCATGGCTGACGTATTAAAGGCTTGATGACATGGTGTCCTGTGAGCATGGATGTATATCCGGGACGGAACATCGTCTGGGTGTAGCTTCGGAAAATCAAGATCGGGTCAAGATTTTAGCATGACCTTTCATCGCTTTGCTTGCGCAAGGGATCTTGAGTTCCGAGCTTCGACTCAGAAAATGGCCGGCATGGGATATGTATCCAGGCTTGTATGACACGGACTGGGTAAAAACCAACTGAGTCTGGTTAGAGTGTGACACAAGACTCAAACGTGCAGGGTTGACTCTTGGCTAGGATGGGATGTTTGGAATGATCCCGTGCGCATCCAAGAGGCCTAGGAAGACCAAACGGACTGCAACTGAGACCACTTCGGGTTAAGGGTTGTAGTGTGCAGTGTACCGAGGCAGCAGTGCGCGTAGAGTGCGGTGTAACCGAGGCAGCAGTGCGAGTAGTGTGCGGTGTAACCGAGGCAGCAGTGCGAGTAGTGTGCGGTCTCTAAAATTCTTTTTCTGAGTAAAACAGAAGTTTTTGAAGAATTTTAAATGTATGTACACAGATGTATATTGATGCATTTTTTTGTATTTTTATTTTTTTTGTAAAATAAAAAAGTAAAGCATATGCACACACACACAATAGTTAAAGAAAGGGGTAAAATGAAAGTTTGACCCTCATCATTGTTTTAAAAATATTTTGTTTTTTATTTAAAAGTTTTTAAAACAAATGTTCCCCAGCAGAGTCGCCAACTGAAATTACCCAGATCCAGCTCGCGCGCGGATTTGGCCCCGGCACATCTCGCATTTCGTGCTTTCGCGTTCGGGAAGTCGCCCGGATCCGATAGGCAGCGCGATCACGCCCCGACATCTGGCTCATTCCGTTTTGCGTGTTGGAGGTGTCTCTCTGTGTTTTGCTTGTAGAGTCGCCACGCCGTTTTTATTAAGCCCAAAACATTGAAAAAGGGCATCAGTTTAAAAATAAACTGTTTTTATGTGATGAGATTTTTGAGTTCGGAGGTCAGATGACTCCTCGGGAATAGAATATTAGAATATTAGAGCTCACCCGAGTCGCCTCGTAAAAACGAGTCTTTCGGTACCCCTTATATTCTTTAACTGTTGTGTGTGTGTGTGTATGTGCTTTTAAAAATGCATGCTGTGTCGGATGTCTACATTGTACAATTCTTTATTGAAATGTATTGATATAGTAATGGAAGGAAGCCTTACCAATGTTGGTTCGTGTCTGTCTTCCGCTGGGGAATAGTGTTTGAGGATGGAGTAGTGTTTCGGTACGGACCGGGATTGCTTCGGGATGAGCCGGTTGTCTGCGGACAGAGTTTTGGCGTGCGTTGGGATCGCAGGGATCACTCGGGCAGAGGTTCGGCGTGCGTTGGGATGGCAGGGATCACTCGGTCAGAGGTTCGGCGTGCGTTGGGATGGCAGGGATCACTCGAACAGAGTTTCGGCGTGCGTTCGAGTTGTTGGTTTGACTCGGAAAGAGCTGGGACGCCTCGGGAAAGACCAGGCAAGGCCTCGGAGTACCACGAGGGGCCTCAGAGTACCTCGAGAGTGCCTCGGGGCAGCACGGGAGCGTCGCGGAAGCGCTCGGAGAGGCTTCGGAGCACCGCAAGGGGGCTCGGAAGGCCTCGAAATGATCCGAAAGGGGCCGGGAGTGCCTCGAGAGGACTTAGAGGGGTGCCAGAAGGCTGGGGGGAGAGGAGAGAAGAGGGAGATGTGTGAAATGAGGGAGGGGGAGCCCTCTATTTAAAGTACTCAGATTTGTGCAATAAGCTCCGTACGGACCTTCAAGGTAATCCAAGTTTTTGGTTTTCCTTGATTTGAGGGAATATGTGGACTTTAAGAAGATTCATCAATGATGGTGTCTGGTTGCAATAAGGTCCGTAGGACCAACCTTGCATGCATAAAGGTCCGTACGGACCAACCATGTAGCTGAGTAATTATTATTCCCGGGATTCGAGGGAATATATTGGACTTTAAGAGGATTCAGTAATCATTAAAACAAAGAGGTCCGTACGGACCATGTTTGCTTTTCCAATTTCTGAAAATTCCTAAAAAGCCCTTTTGTGCTTCTTTGTCCCAGAAAGGTCCCTCCCTTGGTTTGGTTGGGGGTTTTTGAGGGTTTTGAGTGTCACGGGTCTTCGAGACTGCGTTTGTGAGTCTGCGGTGTTTCTCGTGTGCTCGGAAGAGGGTGATCTAGATTGAGGTACTTACAGAACCAGAGTTTGTTTCATCAGAGTCCGAAGACGAAGATGAAGAACTTGAGTTTTGTAGTAATTCAGAGTTCAGTGATGAGGATGGGGACGAAGATTCATAATAGTTTAAAGTTTTATATTTTTATATTTTTAGTGTATTTAGATGTATTGTGAATGCCTTAGATTATTAGAACTTTAAATTTATTTTAAGAAGATCTGTTAATATATTGTTTCCTATTGTTAAAGTTTTATATTTTAATATTTTTATTGTATTTAGATGTACTGTGAATGTTTTAGATTATTAGAACTTTAAATTTATTTTAAGAAGATCTGTTAATATATTGTTTCCTATTGTTAAAGTTTTATATTTTTATATTTTAGTGTATTTAGATGTATTGTGAATGCTTTAGATTATTAGAACTTTAAATTTATTTTTAGTAGATATGTTAATATATTGTTTCCTATTGTTAAAGTTTTATATTTTAATATTTTTAGTGTATTTAGATATGAGTTCTAGTAGAGCGGGTAGGAAGACACGCTCGTTATACACATCTATTACTGGGACGCAACCGTCCCGATCTGATACCGGTGCTACCGGTGCTGGTGATGTCGCCCCTACACATAGTAGTACCAGCTCCTCCTCTGGGGCTGGTACTACTATGAGTCCCACTCATGTCGATTCTGAGGGAAGGGTGTATCTCCAGATATTGCCACATTATGCACAGTAAGTAACTATTCATTAATTTTATATAAGTTGGTTCCTTTTTGTTTTATATATAATTCATTATTTAAGTTAAAATGTTATTGTATAAATATACTTGGCAGGTTTGTAGGTGCATACCCTACCCCCGAGATAAGGATTGGGGGATATTGGCGGTCTCGGGTCATGCACGAGTTTTGGCCCAACTGGAAATCATTGCCACAGGAGGAGAAGGAGTATGCTTGGGAGGCATTTAAGGTAATGTGATAATGGTTTTTATTTAAAACCTAAATGTTAGTTTGTTATTAAATTGTTATAATTAACAATGATTATACTCTTTTAATTTTATAATGTTATCATTATATGTTTACGAGATATTCATATATTTAATAGGTACCACGAAGTCTAAATTTTATATTCAGCGGCTGGAGAAGGGATTAGCGCTCGAGACACCGACTTGGATGACCAAGGAGGTGTTTCGTAGATTTTGCGAATATTGGGGGTCGGAAGGGGCGTTAACGAAAGCCTAACAGGCTCGGGCAAATAGAGTGAGCTCCTCGGGGTCGGCGACAAAGCATACGATGGGGACAATTAACGTCGCCGAGCATCAGATGCGTATGGTATGTATGTTAGCTTAAATGTAGTGTATGCATGCTTTGAAATCAGTTTATATACGTATGTTAGCTGGGGAGCCATGTTGATGCTATGAAATCCATGGTTTTAGTTAAATTGACTTTGAAACCAAACAGGACAGTTGTATGCACGTTGTTGGTGGGTGTTAGTGTAAATGATAAGAAATACATGCTTTGAAATCAGTTTATGCACGAATATTAGCTGGGGAGCCATGTTGATGCTATGAAATCCATGGTTTTAGTTTAATTGACTTTGAAACCAAACTGGACAATTGTATGCACGTTGTTGGTGGGTGTTAGTGTAAATGATAAGAAATACATGCTTTGAAATAAGTTTATGTACGTATGTTAGCTGGGGAGCCATGTTGATGCTATGATATCCATAGTTTTAGTATAATTGACTTTGAAACCAAACAGGACAGTTGTATGCACGTTGTTGGTACATGCTTTGAAATCAGTTTATGTACGTATGTTAGCTGGGGAGCCATGTTGTTGCTATGAAATCCATGGTTTTAGTTTAATTGACTTTGAAACCAAACAAGACAGTTGTATGCACGTTGTTGGTGGGTGTTAGTGTAAATGATAAGAAATACATGCTTTGAAATCAGTTTATGCACGAATATTAGCTGGGGAGCCATGTTGATGCTATGAAATCCATGGTTTTAGTTTAATTGACTTTGAAACCAAACAGGACAATTGTATGCACGTTGTTGGTGGGTGTTAGTGTAAATGATAAGAAATACATGCTTTGAAATAAGTTAATGTACGTATGTTAGCTGGGGAGCCATGTTGATGCTATGATATCCATGGTTTTAGTATAATTGACTTTGAAACCAAACAGGACAGTTGTATGCACGTTGTTGGTACATGCTTTGAAATCAGTTTATGTACGTATGTTAGCTGGGGAGCCATGTTGTTGCTATGAAATCCATGGTTTTAGTTTAATTGACTTTGAAACCAAACAGGACAGTTGTATGCACGTTGTTGGTGGGTGTTAGTGTAAATGATAAGAAATACATGCTTTGAAATCAGTTTATGTACGTATGTTAGCTGGGGAGCCATGTTGATGCTATGAAATCCATGGTTTTATTTTAATTGACTTTAAAACCAAACAGGACAGTTGTATGCACATTGTTGGTGGGTGTTAGTGTAAATGATAAGAAATACATGCTATGAAATCAGTTTATGTACGTATGTTAGATGGGGAGCCATGTTGATGCTATGAAATCCATGGTTTTAGTTTAATTGACTTTGAAACCAAACAGGACAGTTGTATGCACGTTGTTTGTGGGTGTTAGTGTAAATGATAAGAAATACATGCTTTAAAATCAGTTTATGTACGTATGTTACCTGGGGAGCCATGTTGATGCTATGAAATCTATGGTTTTAGTTTAATTGACTTTGAAACCAAACAGGATAGTTGTATGCACGTTGTTGGTGGGTGTTAGTGTAAATGATAAGAAATACATGCTTTAAAATCAGTTTATGTACGTATGTTAGCTGGGGAGCCATGTTGATGCTATGAAATCCATGGTTTTATTTTTATTGACTTTGAAACCAAACAGGACAGTTGTATGCACATTGTTGGTGGGTGTTAGTGTAAATGATAAGAAATACATGCTTTGAAATCAGTTTATGTACATTTGTTAGCTGGGGAGCCATGTTGATGCTATGAAATCCATGGTTTTAGTTTAATTGACTTTGAAACCAAACGGGACAGTTTTATGCATGTTGTTGGTGGGTGTTAGTGTAAATGATAAGAAATACATGCTTTGAAATCAGTTTATGTACGTATGTTAGCTGGGGAGCCATGTTGATGCTATGAAATCTATGGTTTTAGCTTAATTGAGTTTGAAACCTAACAGGACAGTTGTATGCACGTTGTATGTGGGTGTTAGTGTAAATGATAAGAAATACATGAATAACCTTAGTGTCGACTCTATAATATGGTAAGCGCACATTGTGGGAAGATAGATAGTGAAGGTGAATCTAGTAGCTTCTTATAAAAGGGACACATATCCTCCTATATATATGAATTATCTATGTAAAACAAACCAAGCAGTTTAAACATATGATTATATTTGTTTATTTTAATGATTATAGGAAAGGGAACATGGTGCCGATGTCGGTTTTTTGGATGTGTTCGTTAGCATGCATGTTAGAACTCCTACATCCGCCGTTGAACCTCTGCAGTGGGTTGATGATCGATCTGCATTTGCCTTTGTAAGTAAACTATCATTAAATGACTTAATTTTGAATATGTAAATTTATTTATGTATATTATGTATATGATTAAAATTGTTTGTTTTATTTGACAGAATACATATCAAGCCGCCGTTGCTCCCGAAGGTACTCCTCCCGGCCAGCCTGTTCCATTCGTGCCTAAAGTTTGGCAAGAGGTCACCTCAGATGGACATCCAAAGAGAGGAGACCGAGTGTTAGGGATGGGGGATCGCGGGCTGCAATGCCCATCGTCGTCAACCGGCCGTCGCGCGAATGTTTTCAGGCCCGATCCTCGGTATGCTTCGAGGATCGACTCTCTGGAGGCAAGCTTGGCTGAGGAGAGATGCGTGGCTGCGGAGGCTAGGGCACAGGCTGCGGAGGCTCAGGCAGAACTTGCGCAGTTTCAGGAGGATACGGATCGTCGATTTGCAATGATGATGGCCCAGATGCAGAATCTGCAGCATGGGAATTTCCTCATGGACTCGAGTACCGGCTCCACTTCTTCTGACAGTATTGTCAGGAGCCTTTTCCAGTCTCCCCCCGGCCCCCAGCCCCCACCCCCACCCCCCTCGAGTTTATTTTGTGATGTCTGCATTTTGTACTATTTTATACTTCCTTGTAATAACATTTGTGATGTCCCAATTTCCAGTCTCCCCACATTTGATATTTTTTTCTAATAACATTTGTGATGTCCCGATTTCAAGTCTCTCCCCTCCCCCTGATTTGGTGCGGGGATGTCCCAATTTCCAATCTCCCCCACCTCCCGCCCCCACACACACACACCAATTTGGTACTGTAATTTGGTTTTTAGATTTATAGTTTTAGTTGTATCAATTGTTATATCAGGTACAAAAAAATATTCTAATTGACATTTATGATTTTATTTATTTATTTATTGCATTATCAACGGCGGAAATTCCATCTCTGAGTTCATTTAATTTAAATTAATTTTTATTTCACCGACGGAAAATTTCGCCGGTGAAAAAAAAAATTAATTAAAATAAGTTAAATCAGCGGCGGAATTTCTGTCGGTGAAATAAAAATTTAATTAAATTAAATGAACTTAGCGACGAAATTTCCACCGCTGTAATTAGAAATTTAATTAAAATAAAATAACTTAGAGGCGGAATATTCCGTCGCTGAAATTATAATTTAATTAAATTAAATGACATCATCGACGGAAATTTCCGCCGGTGAACACTGGCGGAATACGATTTCCGTCGGTGTACACTGACGGAAAATGGTCTGCCGGACCGCTGCGACGGGATGTCAGCGGCGGACCACCGACGGAATAATTCCGCCGATGGCTGAGCTTTAGCGACGGAATTATTACTCTAGCGGCGGAATATTCCGCCACTAAAAAACGTTTTTCTGGTAGTGATGATCAGGTATGCAGAAGCCCGTCTTCGGTCTGTCTTCAAGAGTGATTCCTAGTTGCCAAAAACCTGACTTGAGATTGAATTTAGAGATAACCTTTGCATCTGAGAGTGACTGGAACAAGGATTTCTTCTGTGGAAGACAAAATTTATCATCTGCCAAAAATGATTTAATGGCTGATAATTAATAACCAATCTCAATTTTCCTCGAACTTGTTCACTTTGCTTGTTGACATAGAATGCTTCACATGCCCATTGAGTGGGCTCGATAACACCTTGGTCAATAAGTTCAGTACACTCCTGGAGGGCAAGCTGGTAATGGTACGGGTTCATTCCAGGATGACTAGCCTTGGTGGGGCTCATATCTTCATTTTACTTGAAGGGCAAGGAGACAAAGAAGGAAGGGTTTAGCCATAAAGGTGACTGGTGTTTGGAGAGAAACTTAGTGTGGGAAGAGGCGCATGAGGTTTGGATGAGTCGGTGTTTCAGTGACTCAATGGGATCGGCAGATGCCAAGAACAGATGTGAAACTGGGCTCCAGGGTTTTAGAAAGCTTTTGTAACAAAGACCGTTTTGTGTCCATCTTAAGTTAGGTAACTTATGAAGGATGTCAAAACCAATGAGGAGGTATTTTCCATGAGAACATGAGCCAAGTAACCTATGCTTTATGACACACTTAGGAAAGAGGTGAATGATAACTGGGACACTAATTTTGTCTATCAAGAATGCTTCTCCATTGGCTGCTAGGAAGGTTTGGTGATGCGGTTTCCAGAAGCTTGGAGGAAGGATGTTGGGATTTAGTATAGAAACTGATGATCTTGTATCAAAGAAAGCGATTACCTGGATGGGTTTAGCATATGTGGAGGTGAGATTATGAACTTTGGCTAATGGGACAGGCTGGCTTTCTCGGACTGGTAGAACATGGGCAATGTGAGGAAGAGGGATTCATCATGAGAGGATTCAAATAGGGAATGTGAGGAAGTGGTTTTATCTTGAGGGGATTTATCATGAGAACTTGTAGGTCCGGGTAATCATAGGATGAGTCTGAATCATAGCCATCATTTGATGCGGAATCCTTTGCAAAATGTCCTTTCTTATGACAGATGTAACATCTATCCATCGTTCTGCCACGTTGGGGTTTCTTCCTTATGAACTTCCACTTCCACTTCTTTCTGAACTTCGGATTTTTCCGGGAATACTTTTCAAAGAAGCTTGATCCAGAGATCTTCTTTGAATGTAACTTCTTCTTCGTATGCCTGCAGCTACAACTTGACTTATCTTTGCACTTGATCTAAAGATACTTATCATCACATGCTGAACCAAGATGCTTGCCAGTTCTTTCAAACTCGACAAGGAACTTCTTCTGGTTGCACAGCTTTTCTACAGCGTTGAGTATCAACTGGTAAAGACCACCAAGAGAGGTCTGTGCTACCGTTGCATTTCTTGCTTCTAACGCTCTGTAGGCTTCGTTTCTGAGGGACTCTGGAAAGGAGTTGAGAAAGACTTGTTTGAGATTGATATCATCAATACCATGAAGGCAATAGAACCGCTGAGACATGCGGTTGTAATGTTTCTCAAGATCCTTCTTTTGGAATGAACTTCATCTTAAAAAATTCATCTTATAAATGGATCGTATGTTCAACTGTATTTCCAATAAATTCCGAATAAATAATATTTATGAATTCTTCCGGTGAAGGGCTTTGCTGAATCTGCAGTTCTGGTAATCTTCGAGACTAAGGTACTAGTCCCGAAGGCGACCTTGAAGTCGGGCCAAAAATCTCTTGACAACCATGTTTATCGGATAGTACTAGAGTTCAGCAGAACACCATGTTAACATTTCAACACTTCTTTCTCGCCATTTGGAGTGTGAGATATCTTCGAAGGTTAATTGTTGTTTCGTGTCGGGTCTGGGAATAGACTTGGCTTTCGTGTTACTCTGTGTTAGATTTTGGCTTGTGGACTCTTCCAGATCTGAATCAACAAGTTCAGTTTCTCCTTGGCATGTTGTCTCTGGCTCTACCATGAACAGATGTTCAAAGGCATCAGAAGGGTCTGAACCATCGTCAATGATTGGTCCGATAAAGGTTGAGACTGGTTTGGCTTCTGGAGGGGATACTGAATTGGACACCGCAGGGGATCTATCTTGGGTTAGGGATTCTAGAAATAATGAAACTAAATTCATTTTTTATATTGGAAGGATACTTGGGGTCTTTTGACGAAGTGTCAGGTTGGGTATCTGGAAGGTCATTTGGGGCAGATTGGGCTGCAAAGGTTGAAGAGGATGGTGTGTGTAGTGGTTTGTTTGGAGTTGGTTTGGGCTTTGTAACAGGCAGACTTAGTAGTCTTTAGAAATCCTTTTAAAGAAGAATTTCTTTAGATGGGGGGATGTTTCAGACTCATCCTATGTGACTCTGAGACTCATAAACAAACTAAGTAAGACTCATCCTATGTACTATAATAGTTTATTTTAATGAAAAGCAACACGCGATTTCAAATAATAGCAACATGCAGTTTCAATCATGCGGTTTAACCTATTCGGTTATAACATGCGGTTTTTAGCAAGAAACTAAGAGGTTTTGAGAGATGAGGTTCTAAGGTATATCAAATGTATAATTTTCAAAAAAATTCTAAGTACAAAAAACATAATTTGGAATCATACAATCCAACATATAGCAATATTTCTGAAAATATATATGAACAGTTAATTAATATGCAAAGAACATCAAGAATAGAGAGATGATAAATTTTCACCAAAATCAGCATATTACATGTTAAAATGATCCTTAAAGGTTATAGAACAACAATATAAGAATAAAAACACAAGTTTCGTCCAGAATCATCAAGAAAGCATGAAGAACACAAAATGGATTTCGAAAACCCCAAAAACTGTAAATCCTAAAATTAGCAACCTATATATGTTTAGATCATCAAAAAAATTACATAACTAGAATCCATACAGCAATGCGATCAAAACCCAACAGAAATCAAACAAAATGATTAAGAAATGAAGATTCAATCATCCAAAAATTATATAAGCATACGAAGGGTTTTCTTACAGTTCAACAATGGCGTTTTGCAGAAATCAAAGATTAAGTGATTAGAGATGTATCATGTCGTTTAATGATTTCTTAGGAGCTTTAGGAACTCTAGGAGATTCGGGAATTGCAGTGTCTCTTGTTCTTTTTGGTGCCATGGATTTTTCATATTTTAAGTGAGAGAATATGGAGATAGAAAGTGCAAATAATGACAAGAAAGTACTGTGACATAGAGTTGGTAGCAGAAGAGGAAGAAGTGTAGCATTAAAATGGTTTATATAGGTGTTCCTTGAGTGGAGTGAAAATAGGTGATGATGGTTACACTATCCCACTAAGTGAACCACCACAACAGTTCCACCCTTTCACCTCCTTCACGTAGCCCTACGACGGCTGATGTGAATGGTTTAGAAAATACTCCCTCCGTCCCACCGATCTTAAGAAAACTTTCCATTTTGGGCATCCCGCCGATCTTAAGAATTCCAAAAATGGAAAGTTTTTATTATTTTTATACTCTTTCTACCCCACTCATTCTCTCTCCTACTTTACTTTTACACTCACAACATTCTCTCTCCTAACTATTCATCCCACTCATTCTCTCTCCTATTTAATTTTTCACACTCACAACACTTCTTCCACTCATTCTCTCTCCTAATACTATAATAATATTCCTTAATTCCCGTGCCATTTCACTTTTTCTTAAGCTCGCTGGGACGGAGGGAGTATTAATTTTGCATTAAATGCATTTAAATTTAGAAATAAAGTGGAAAAATAATTGCAAAAGTATCATTAAGCAATTAATTTGTCTCAAAAGAGACAAGGACCAAATAATAAATATAGAAGACTTACCTAGGTTCACCTGACATGCAGTTTGATTTAATAAACAATTATAATTTTATTTTTTTAATAAGGAAAATATCAAACTGATTGCAGAAGTTTCTTCAAAGCTAAGAAATGAAAAACATTGAAATTTTTCAAGTGTTGAAACGCTGTTTGGATCATGCGGTTTTGAATCACGCAGATTCAACAAGGGTGAGGTTTTTAAACCTTAATAGGATTTTGACCTAAACAACATACTTAACACACAAGTTAGTAACAAAAAATATATGTACTTTATTTAATTTCAAGTATACCCATTTCTCTTCTAAGTAATGTAAACACATGTAGTCAAGAGCCTTTGTGAGGATATCAGCAATTTGATTTTCTATCCCCAAATGCTCTAAATGGATATTCCCCTTTTCCACATGGTATTTGAGGAAATGATACTTGATGTCTATATGTTTGGTTTTTGAGTGAATGACAGGGTTGTTGGAAACTAAAATTGTTGAGGTATTTTCACACATAATTGAGCAATTTCCTTCATTGATTTCATAGTCCACCAACTGTTGATTCATCCAAAATATTTGACAACAACAACTTAAAACATCAATGTATTTAGCCTATGTTGTTGAAACTAAAACTGAGGCTTGCTTTTTGCTGGCCCAAGCAACTAGTCTATTTCCAAGGAAGTGACAAGTTCCACTAGTTCTTTTCATGTCTATGGTGCAAGCTGTATAATCTGCATCTGAATAACCTACAATTTTGAAATTCGAATCTTTGGAATACCAAAGTCCAAGATTAGTAGTTCCAGAGAGATAACGGATTATACGCTTGACCGTAGTTAAATGTGCTTTTATAGGATCAGCTTGATAATGAGCACAAACACAAACACTAAACATAATATCTGGTCTACTTCCAATTAAATAAAGTAATGAGCCAATCATAACTCGATATAGGGTTTGATCAACCTTTTTACCTTTTAGATCTTTATCAAGTTAATTTCCAGTAGCCGTGGGAGTTTCATATGCTTTAGCATTTTCCGGTGCAAACTTCTTTATTAACTCCTTTGTGTATTTAGCTTGGTTAAGGAAGATTCCTTTATCACATTGTTTGATTTGAAGCCCAAGGAATTATGTCAATTCTCCCCTCATTCTCATCTCAAACTTGCTTTTCATTAGCTTTTCAAAATGCTTACACAAAATTCATTAGTAGAGCCAAAAATAATATAATCAACATATATTTGAACAAGTAAAGAATGATTATTATATTTAGCAATGAATATAGTTGTATCGATTTTACCACGTTTGAAACCTTTTTCTAGAATATTTTTTGATAGAGTTTCATACCATGCCTTTGGAGCTTGTTTGAGTCCATATAAAGACTTTTGGAGTTTGTAGAAATGATTTGGAAATTTTGAGTATTCAAATCCAGGAGGTTGGGCCACATACACGGTTTCTTGAAGTTCACCATTGAGGAAATCACTCTTAACTTACATTTGATAAATCTTGAAATGTTTGTAAGATGTATAGGCCAAGCAAATTCTGATTGCTTCAAGTCTTGCAACGGGAGCAAAGGTTTCATCGTAATCAATTCCTTCTTCTTGCCTATATCCTTTTGCAACCAACCTCGCTTTGTTTTTGGTGATGCTTCCATTATCATCCATCTTGTTTCTAAACACCCCTTTTGTACCTATAACTCCTTGATCAAGAGGTCTAGCAACCAATGTCATATTTCGAACTGGTTGAGTTCTTCTTGCATAGCAACAACCCAACTAGAATCTTAGAGTGCTTCATCAACTTTCTTGGGTTCAATTTGAGATAAATGATAAGTATGCTCATCTTAGTTTGATCTCCTTGTTTGAACTCCAGAAAAAAAAATCACCAATGATATTTGAGAGAGGGTGATTGCTGACTTCACGAACCTCGGGGGGTAAATCTGGTTGAACATAGGTTTGCTGATGATCTTCTAATGGTACATCGTTAGATCCTTAAGTGGAGTCATTGAATTTAAGTTGACGAAGAGGTTCAATTTGTTGAATTGGTGAATTCTCATCTAAATCTTCCCTTCGAGATGCATCTGTAGTTGGAATTTCAGATGCAGTTTCAAAAATATTCGAGGGAGGTTCAGTTAAGGTTGATGGATTTCCTTGAGTTGAGTGATTTTGAGGTTCTTGATTTGGCTCAGGTGAGATTTTAGAAGTTTCACCTCTTTCATTAGACTAAACAAAATCATCAGCAACATTAGGAGCCAAATGGGCTCAACGAGAGAATGTTCATCAAAAGTAACATAGACAGATACTACTATCTTTAAACTAGATTTATTAAAAACACTAAAAGTTTTGGAATGTTTAGCATACCCAACAAAAATACCTTTATCAGCCTTAGCACCAAATTTACCTCTGTTTTCTCTTCCATTGTAGAGGATAAAACATTTGCAGCCAAAGATTTTGAAAAAGGCAATGTTGGGGGGTTTTTTACTCTCAAAAGTTCATAAGGAGTTTTGTTATAGATTTTGTTGATGAGGGAGCGGTTTTGAGTGAAGCATGTTGCGTTGACTGCTTCAGCCAAAAAATACCGAGGAATCTTGGCTTTAGAAATCATTGTTTTTCCAGCCTCAATCATCATCCTATTCTTTCTTTCCACAACCCCATTTTGTTGTGGAACACAATCAGTAGAAAATTTGTGATCAATTCCATGGTCATCACAATATTGAGCAACACCATTGTTTTTTAATTCTGTTTCATTATCAGACCTTACACTAATGATGTTATCTTCATTTTGGGTTTGGAGCCGTCTAAAGAGTGATGCTAGAATTTCATAGAAATCATCCTTTGTGATCATCATTTCAACCTACCTATACCTTGAGTAATCATCCACTACTACTAAAGTGTATCTATTTCCTCCAATGATAGCATTGGTGATGGGTACAAACAAATCTATGTGAAGCAGTTGTAAACATCTTGAAGTTGATGTAGCGGTCTTCCTGGTGAAACACGAAGTAGTTTATTTACCAAGTTGACAAGCACAGAACTTTCTACATGATGATCAGCCACTTTGGGTAAACCGCGAACGAGGTTTTCCCTTCCAATTTTTGCAAGATACTTGAAGTTCAAGTGACTTACCGCTTGTGCCATAGCCAACAATTTTCGCTCACATTATTAGCTATAAAATAGAGATTAGTAATAATACATATAGAATCTAAATCAATAATGTAAATATTACTTTTACATACTCCTGTGAGTAATGTGACTCCGAAAATACCATCTTTGATAAAGCAATTTGAAGAAGTAAAGTTGTAGTGCATTCATTTGTCACATAATTGAGAAATGGATAGAAGGTTGTGCTTGAGTCCTTCAACAAGTGAAACCTTCTCAATGGTGAGGTTTCCTCTCCTAATTGTTCCTTAGCCAACTATTTTCTCTTTGTTGTTGTCACCAAAGGTTACAGATGGACCGCTTGCTTCAATGACATTTTCTAATAAAGATCTATCTCCAATCATATGTCTTGAACATCCACTGTCAAGATACCATTTATTTGATTTTTCCTTGTGATAAATGGCTAATTTATAGTCATTTTTATTACGTTATTTACTTTAAATTTAGTGCCAATTAAGTATAATTTAGCTTCTTTTACTTTGTATTCTCGATTTTATGATTTTTGGTATTCTTGTGTAATTTTATAGGGTTTAGGTGCATATTTTGAAGTATAAGGGGCTTAGGTTCATTCTTTGAAGTACAAGGGACTTAAAGTGAAGCCTATGGAAATTGAAGGGTCAAACATTGAAAATTTGCAAAGTCAGCCCAAGTTAGCTGATGCTCGGCCGAGCAGAGAGGAACAAAAGAAAGGATTCTGCTGGAAGGCCTTGCTCGGCCGAGCACCTCCTTGACCCGGCCGTGTACCCCCCTGATCAGCCAAAAGATGCCTTTCTTGAAGAGATGTGACCCTCATCCAAAATGCCTATATAAAGGGGCCTTGTACTCAGTTTTAGACATCCAAAATATATCAGAAATATATGTAGAAACATACAGAAAATACCTAGAATTGATAGCAAAATACTCTAGTATTACATTTACAATTTCGAAGTACAATTCCCTTGAAGATTGAAGCAATAATACAACATTGAAGTTTTACTTTCAGCCTATGTTTCTATCCTCTACAAGCATAAGTTTCTCTATTCCTATATTTATTTACATATTATCTCATTATTTCTGTATGCTTGTTTTAACTATGGCTTGTGAGTAATCCCCGAAGTTCTTGGGGTTGGAAACTCAGCACTTTTGTTCATCATTTTTAAATCATGCTATCTCTCTTCATCTTAACAATTCTTCATATCAAACTTAGAAGACTTACATTTTGGAGACGTCCAACTTGTATGATTCTAGTTAATTGAGAGAAGTACCTAGCGGAGAATCTCGATTAGCGAAACCATATAAATTGTACTAGGTTTCATTAATCACGAGAGTAGATTAATTGCCTATGGATGTTCCTTGAATGGAAAGTATGTGGATTTTATAAACACTAATGGATTCTTACTAACTTATGGGCCATCGAGAGATAGGGCATAATTAGTGAATAATACAAATATTACTTGCTTGATCGTGAGAAGTAGTATAGGCTCAATGTACCATCCTTGATTTTGATGAAATTTTTTATTTCAAAGGCATGATTATTTGATGAATGAATGATTGTTCGAGTCCCAACCCCGAGAATATCTTCATCTTATAATAATTCAAATAAATTAGAGTAGTTTGTATTGTTCTAGTTTTTCAAAAGAAAACCATTTTTCTCCCAATCTTATTTCTATATTTTTATTATAAAAGCAAATATTATTCAAAGTAACTATGTCCTCGTGGGATCGACCCGTATTTGCACTTATCTATACTATTAATAACCCGTGCACTTGCGGTATAAAAGGAACCATTAGGTTTTGAAACAACAAGTTTTGGCACCGTTGCCGGGGAAAACGGTTTACTTTTCAATATTTGCCTTTATATTTATTTTTATTTTCTGTTTAATCATCTCTTTCGATGATTTTGTTGTCTTTGAAGTACTTTTTAGGTATCTCCGAAGTTTATAAAAAAAAACCGGATCTTTCTTGAAAATTTTGATCCGGAACCCGAAAGGACCTTTCACGAAACACTAAGAAGATTTAGAGAAGTGCTAGAGCAACAAATGGCAAAAGAAGAACCCCCAACACCACCTAGGACCCTAAGGGACTTTGTTAACCCAAGTACCCCGAGTACAAGATCTCCGATAGTTGTGTCGAAGGATAATGCGGCCAACTTCGAAATAAAGCCGCAATTACTAAATATGGTTATGAATAACCAATACAGCGGATGAGCTTTCGAAGATCCCCATCTCCATGTACAAACTTTCTTGGAGTATTGTGACACCACCAGAATTCAAGGTGCCACATCGAAAGCTATAAGAATGCGCCTTTTCCCCTTCTCTTTAAAGGACAAGGCGAAGCAGTGGCTAAACTCGATCCCCCAAAATTCCTTGACAACATGGGACCAAGTACAAGAAGCTTTCCTTGGGCATTTCTTCCCACCTAGTAAGATCACCCAAATCCGTACCAAAATTACAAATTTTAGTCAAACGGGAAGCGAGTCATTGTATGACGCTTGGGAGCAATTCAAGGAGCTCCTAAGGATGTGCCCTCACCTCGGGCTTGGAAATTGGTTAATTGTTCATACTTTCTACAATAGTCGCACATTTAAAACTAGAGAGACCATAGACGCTGCTGCGGGAGGAGCCTTTATGAACACAACAGTGGATGAGGCATATGATCTCATCGAAAATATAGCCTTAAACCACTATCAATGGTCGAATGAAAGGGAGCAACCGCAAGGGAATCCAGGTAAGTACAATGTTGATGCTGTTACTCTCCTTTCATCAAAAGTTGATATGATTTTTAAAAAAATTGAAACTCTTAATGTCAATTCCGTGGCCAACATTAATGTTGTTTGTGAACTATGTGGGTCTAACTCACATAGTACGGAAAGTTGTGAACTACTTGACACTACTTCTAGTGAGCAAGTAAATTTTGTTAATTCTAATGGACAAAAAGAGGGTATTGTAAGTACCCAAATCTGGCTCATGCCTTCCGGTGAAGTTTCTCGGCAATTCCCCGGACTTTCCTAAAGTTCATGGGAAATTTGGGAACTTTTCCAAACCTTCTGAGGGGCGAAGGACTTGCTATGAATTAAAATTCCACGTAGTCCCTCGCTGGAAACGACCTTCTAGAAGGCCACCTTGCATGGTTCTAGAAATAAGCTGAGTCACTAATGGATAAGACCGCACGGCTTCATTAGCTGAGGGTCATAGCCGCACGGCTTCATTAGCCATCACCAGACTGCCTATAAATAGAGGCATACTCTATTCATTTTGATATATAATTTTTGGCACTGTTACTCTGCCAAAATACAGTCACGAACTTTCAGAGAACAAAAGCCTCCCAAAATCACCTCCCTCCTCTTCAAAACCTCTCCAAAGTTGGTCCTTCCTTAGGCAATCTTCAAGGGAGATAGAGGAACACCACCATTGGTAACCTCTCCTCCTCTTCTCTTTAAAATATACTTGTCCTACTTGCTATATTGTTCTTTGCTTTCTATATTGATATCTACTTGCTTGATATTTGATCTATTGTTATAAAAATCAAGTCTTTAGTCATGTAGATCATAATACCCCCATTCCCTCATCACATGGGATTCATGGAGGGTCCATCCCAAGGATGAACAATAAGACCATAAATGGCTTATTCTAGGGTGGATCTCTCACATGATGATGTGAAAATAGCATCCTTTGCATATAAAAATGTCATCTTTTTCATTAAAAATGTCATCTTTATTTATGAATGTCATCCCCCCTTCCCATAGACCTTACTTCCAAGGATTGTCCACCTAAAAGGTTCATAAAGGACATAGGAAAGCCATAAAGTTCCTCCCTTTATCATTCTTAGTCTTAGCTTGCATCATGTTCATTACATATGTTAGCATAAAAATGTCATCTTTACTTTAAAATGCATTCCCCATGTCCCTCATGGTTGGATCACTCACCAAGGATTTCCTAGTGACCTTCATAAGGCACAAAAAGGCATAGGATGAGTATAAAGATCCAATCTTTATACCCCTCCTCTAGTCCCCTTTGGTACTTGAAGCATCTCTTGGAGTGTAATGGTGTAAAGGTCCTATCTTTACATCATTTTCTCCTCATAAAGATGCCATAGCCGGAAATCCCTTTAGAAAAGGATGAGCTTGAGCCCCTACATCTCCGATCATCACTTGAGACGAGCATAAATGTCCCGACTAAGCTCAAATCGTCTCAAGATGTAGGATTGATGGGCAAAGGTCCTTCCTTTCTAAAGAGTCTCATCCTTGGACTATAAAAAAGGTGTCCCTATCTTGATCACATGTGACCCAAGGTCTCATAATGATGATCATAAGTCCAAGATGAGAACGGGATAAAAGTCCCTAACACATCAAAATCCAAGGGATCCCGAGCGATAACCAACTCATGGTTTATACGCCCGGAAGACTACTTGGCACATTCCCCTCTTTTTCAAAAAACACATCCCACACACGAAAACACAAAGGCAAGCATGAAAATAGGATCTTGGAAGACTTGCTTCAGCAAGGCTCCTTGGTTGAACGTCGATCCGTTCTTCCCAAAGGGGTAACTTAACCTCCGGACCCTAATCCTTTTTTTTTCAAAGTTTTGAGAAAATCAAAATGGCGTGGCGACTCCGTTTTTCAATTTAAACCGGATGTCTTCAAACCGATGTGAGGCGGTGACCCCTTACACGAGAAAGCGGTTCCAAACAAAAATAATAATAAAATGAGAGCCGCGATCTTGGGCACCACATTCACAGTTTGGCGACTCCGCTGGGGAAAAATGAAAAAAGCTTTCATTTTTAAAATAAAAAAATGATACTTGGTATATAGGTGGAAACCATTAAGCTTCCCGTTATCGCCTCCTAACACGAGTCTGGGATAAACTATGGTCTAGCAAAGCCACGTACCGGTATCTCTTTTCGAAAAGAAAAAAAGAAAAGCTTTTTTTGAGTGGGTTAGCCTTCCACCGTGGATCCGATTCTCATGTTTGCCTTCTTTTTCTTTGCATTTGCATTGCATGCATTGTTGGTTCTTGGGAATTGTGCACATTCTGGAAACTGAACAGGAAAGCTTGCTGGAGCTGAAAAGGTGCCAAAAAGGCCGGGGAAACAACCTGCAAATGGAAGAAAATGGAACTGGAAAATTGATTGATGCAGCCGTACGGCTTGATTCTCCTTGAATCCTAGCCGGGAGGCTTCATTGGCAATTACACCAGGACAAAAATTGAGGTTAATCTGGCAGCTTAGGCAGCTTGGGGCTATTCAGTTCCAAGACTGACCAGGCTCCAGAAAATTTACATGCTTACTTGCTGCATTTCCCCCGTCCCGAAAAAACATTCCTTTAAAACAAATTTCTGAAAATTTCTGTTTTAACTCAAAAAAGGAATATTTTTAGGAGGCCGCACACTACGCGCACCTTATATATCCTGTACACTTCGCACGCACGTCCATTCAACCCGGGATGGTTGTTCAGTTGCAGTCACGGACAGCCTTACGATGCTCCCGGGCGCGCACGGAATCATCCCAAACTCCCCATGGCAGCCAGTGTCGACCAATGCATAGTCCGTGTCACACATTTTAAAACCGTGACTTTTGGTTGGATTTTGGTCTAGTCCGTGTCATATAGCCCTGTTGCATACCCCCGTAAAGGTCAAACCTTAGCCCATGTCGAGAATCGAGACCCTTCGCGCAAGTGAAACTCTGTCGAAATTCCGTCAAGGAAAATTGGCAGAATCTTGACTCCGGCATTGACTTTGACTTTGACCCGCACGGGATATGTAAGAGTCAAGCCCGAGTCCATGCCAAAAATCAAAAGATCTTTCGCGCAAGCGGAGCTATGCCGAAATTCCGACAAGGAAAAATTGGCAAGATCTTGACCCAGCATCGACTTTGACTTTGACTCGCACAACGTATGCAACGAAGTTCAATGTGACACTGTGCCATTCGGCTTTTACCATCTGGCCCATGCCTATTATCTTCTTGGACAATGCCAAAAAGTCAAAACGTCAATCGCGCAAGCGAAACTCTGTCGAAATTTTGTTAAGGCTGAAAGACGAGGGGCTTATAGACGTAGTGACGGAACCCACTGATCCAGGATCTAGAGTAGTTGCGAAAAATAAGGGCAACCCCTTTTCCAACCAAATAGAAATTAATAAAAGACACTATTTTAAGTAAACTGAAAGATTCTTAATTTGCATATTGCTTGAGCCTTCAGCCTAAACACCTACCCCAGAGTCTAAACCTTGCCTATCCCTTTCTCGCAGCGAGAAAGAACTGGGTGAGAATACCGGGTCAGCGGCTTGTCAGTGCAGAATTCTCAGATAGCTCGCCAGAGTCCTCAGTTTTGTTAGTCCAGAGAGTCAGAATGGCAGAATTGACAAAAAAACAGCAGTGGTTTGGGTAACCAGATGACTAGGGAAGAAGAGCTAGCTTTAACCTTGGAAAACAGTCATAAGGTCCATGAGGAATAGCAAGCCATGCTTATCGATGTGCTCCATCATCATGGGGTTCAGATAGTGGTTGAGTCCAACGGTTCCCTGGTTATGGTAGAAGATGAGACTCTAGAAGCATCAATCTCAGCTCCCCCAGCCTATAACCAATGCCCTCCTCCATCCACATATGATCCCTTACCAAGGACTACCCCTTTTCAGTCCTTTCCAACATCCCAGGCCATCAGGGTTCCAACACCCTCGCCTCCTCAGATAAGACCCAAATTTGTTCCATACCAACAGAGAGCAAATGCCACAGCTATCCCAATTACTCACCCTCCGCATTATCCCATGGGACTCACTCCCTCCCCTCAGCATGAACCAAATTTCCTTATCCCAAAACTCCAGTATCAACCTGACCTTTCCAACTTCGTCAACGCCTGTGAATTTGCCTATCTCCCAGACAGTGACAGCGAAGAGTCCGTCGGAAATGAGAATAGGAATGGATGGATTTACAGTGATGATGACAGTTCAGTAGAAGGAATGAACTACGAAGACCTGAGCCCCTTAGTCTTTCTTGTAAAAGGGGAACGTAGGCAGCCAGCAATGGTTCGGTCTAAACAATAAATAAGACATCTAAATTTTCATGAAACGTGTATTGAATAAGTTCTAAGATAATATATTTGTTAATTACAAGTTAAAAACTTCTTGATGAGTTCAATCACGGTCTACTCTTGACTCTGCTAACCTGCTACAAAGATCTAAATTACAATAAAAGGCCTAATAAACTATTGTGTTTGCAAAATGGCAATAAGGGAATCCTAGGAAAAGATCTATCAGTTGTCATTCACTGAGTCTTCCTTGTTCTTCTTCCCTTTACCTCGACCT
The DNA here is from genome assembly GCA_022495995.1 of Adenophora triphylla var. japonica. Classification (NCBI taxonomy): domain Eukaryota; kingdom Viridiplantae; phylum Streptophyta; class Magnoliopsida; order Asterales; family Campanulaceae; genus Adenophora; species Adenophora triphylla. The sequence goes on along the minus strand of JAFEMH010000617.1, from coordinate 409,108 downwards.
CGTCGAGTGTTCTTCCTTTTCTTCTCTATGATGTCAGTCTCCCTCATCCCAATCTCAGGCATCCTTACTGGAGCCTCCATCAAACCCATGTCAATAAGTGTCTTCTCAATCCTGGCACGAGTCCATACCTCCTCCCTTTGAGCCTCAGTCAGGGGAGCGACTTCCGAAAGCCTCTCATACCGGGCTTCCATATCCCTAAAGAGGTCACCCGACTGGTTATGAGAGCTAGCCTTAGCCTCAGCCTCCCTTAAAGTCCTACTCGAGTCACAGTCAGCCCCCAATAAATCCTGACGTCTCTCTCCCAAAATGACCTGAGTCGCCCCCATCTACTTCTGGTACCAGTCCAAGTAGGCCGTGGTCAAGATGGTACTCTTCCTGCTCTTGAGAATAGCCCTGGGAGGAAAGCAGCATAGGCCCAAGCCCTCGAGAAAAATGAGAAGTTGGCTGGATCCCTCATGTCCAAAGTGTAAGTGTCCCAATCTGAACCGCCAATGTTCTTTCAGCCTAATTTAACGACTTCCATGTCGAATAAACATCTAAGGGCATTTTGGTCTTTCCTAAGGCAATTTAACAAGAAAGGGCCTTAAAGGAATATCAAAAATAGGTCAAAATCGGTTGGGAAGAGTTATTTCCAAGAAATTGACCAACTTTTCATTAAATGCAAACAGCCAAAGCTACTTTCTGCAGAGTCAGGCACGCTTACACTTTCATCCGCGCGGACAGGAATGAGACTCAGTCTCGTCCGCGCGGATACCTTTGAAACCTAAATTCTGCCTATATATACAATCATTCTCTCTCAGTTTAAGGGATCCAAGAATTCAAACCTTACTGTTATATCCACGAAAATCCCAGAAAACAGCCTAAACACCAAGCAAAAAACACAAAATCCCAACACAAATCTTGATCAAATTCAAGCCCCAAACACAAATCCAAGGAAGATAGGGTGTAACCATTGGTAAACCCTCCTTCTCCTTACCTTAATCTCTCTCATCCATGCATACATCTCACATTTTAAAGATGTAAATTGCTCATTCACTTGTTGTTCATCTCTTGTTCTAAGATCCAAGAGGATCTCCATGGAGTTCATCTCCATGGATGATTTTCTATAAGGATCCACATTTCTTTTGTCTTGTTGTCCCTCCTCTTTACATAAACTAGTTGTTACTTGGTCTTTTGGCCTAAGGTGTGGTCACCTTGGAGTTCATCTCCATTGATGATCACACTAAATGGTTCATATTCCTATTTTCATGTTCCTTTTGTGTTATTAGTTCTTACTTGACCTAAAATGTGGTCACCTTGGAATAAATTTCCATTGATGACCATTTTAAATGGCTTAAATTATCTTTACTTCCTTAAAAATGTTTTTCCTAACCTAAGATTTTCACCTTGGAAGAATTTCCATGGATGAAGATCATTAAGGTTCCTAGGTTACAAAAGGGTGAAGTTGATACATTGAGTTCAAAGATTTCAAGGATGGTCATTTTAAAGACCACCTTAGAAATACACTCTAAAGTTTATACACCCTTAACCTTAATTTACTTTCATACATTAATCTTTATTTCATGTTAAATCTCCCCATCCCAAACAAATGAAATGCTTTCAAGTCCTAATGTACCCTAAGGATGGCTTGATATAGTAGATCACCACTAATCATGTTTAGTGATCACTAATCAAAGCCTAAGGAAAGTGGGGACAAGCATGGATGCAAATCCCAAAAATGTTTTCATTTAACACTTCCAGTTGCAAAACTCCAGTTCTGATTCTGTAACTCCAGTTTACATTCTGGAATTTACAGAATCGTACTGAAAGCCGCACAAAAAGGATATTCTTGTCTCATCCGCGCGGACAGAATGAACCTCGCTCTGGTCCGCGCGGACAGAAATGTAAGGGACAGACATTTTGTTTTTCCAGTCATTTTTCACTCACAGAAGCACACTATTTTGATAAATTTCAGTCCAGTCCAGTCAAAACTTTTACTTCCAGAAAATTACTTTTGCAAAACACACACACACACACACACACAAATGGTTTTAAGTTAGGAAGACTCATTTTACGAGGCATTTCGGGTGAACCCTAACGTTCTTCCCGGAGTGTAACGTGACCTTCGAACCCACTTCTCTCATTTTTGGGCATTTTTCAAAGTTTTGGCCATAAACTAAAAACGGCGTGGCGACTCCGTTTGATTTTTCAAAAAATAAAACAAAAATCGGGTATCATCACAGTGGCGACTCCGCTGGGGAACAATTAAAAATTAGCTTTATCTTTTTTAAAAAATAAAAAATAAAATAAAAAAATGGTATTTGGTATATAGGTGGAAACCATTAAGCTTCCTGTATCGCTTCCTAACCCGGGGCTTGGGATAAATTATGGTCTAACAAAGCCACATACCGATATCATTAATTTAAAAAAAAAAAAAAAAAAAAGCTTTTGGGTCAAACTTCCGTCCCGGCACTTGAAACCATTTGTATTGTGTGTGTGTGTTCGTTTTGCACATTTCGCGTTGTTATCTTTTAACCGCCTCGGAAAAGTCAAAATTTTGACTGTCGGAACCGTTTCCTTAACTGTTTGAATTATGTGCTTATGTGTTTATTTGCTCTCAAAAAAAAAAAAAAAAAAAAAATTTCAAAAAAAAAAAGAAAATCTTTTTTTGCATGCATCATACTCTTTAAGACACATGTGAAAATTTCTATTTTACTCAGAAAAAGAAGATAGACTGCTCGCACACTACGCTCACTTGGCCTTACACTGCACACTACGTCCTTAACCCGGGAAAATCCCAGTAGCAGCCCGTTTGGCCTTACTACGCCTCTCGGTGCGAGCACGGGACTACCCAAACATCCCTTGGAGCCTCGTGTTGACCATGCACTTGTCCGTGACACACTTTGTCCGAGACCCGGTTGGTTTTTAGTTTGGTCCGTGTCGTGCCCTGTCTGTGTATACACCTTGCCAGTCAAGTCTTAGTCGGCATGCCAAGTCAATATCTTTCGGGGACCCTAATCAGTCGAAGTCATGGACTTTGACCAGATCTTGACTGGCGCCTTGACTTTGACTTTGACTTGCACAACTTATGCACCGACTCCCGGCATGACACTGAGTCATCAAAGATTAACAATTATGCCATGTCTAATTACGGCCTAACTGACGACAGGTCAGGGTCAATTTTGGACATTTATCCGTCCGAGCCATGCCGACTTTCCGTCGAGCCCCTCAACACGATCTTGACCTTTGACGTCAGCTTGGCCCGTAATTTACATCGAATACGCGTTAAGACTCGATTACCCGCCAGACTTTAGGATCGTTTTTCTCTTCGGTCGGTGGGACCTGCTTGCCCTATGGAACCCTTTTTCGAGGTTACAGGTTGAGGGTCCGCAGGCGTAGTGATGGGTTCCACTGATCCAGGACTTAGAATAGTTAAAAGAAAAAAGAAGAGCAATCTTTTCTAACCGATTAGGCTTTAATAAAACATGTTTTAAGTAAACCGGAACAAATAACTGCATGTTGCATAAGCCCTAAGCCCAAACACCTACCCTCCTTTATTCCCAAATATCTGAACCCTCGTATCCCCCACAGCTCCTCACAAATCTTGGTTTCGGGCGCCGGGTCACCATTTGATCAGTTGGGAAGAGTCAAGTGCTTCGTCAGCTTCACCATTTGTTCCGAATCCGGGTTTCAGAATGTCTACATCAGCTGGTAACGATGGGGACAACATCACTCCGCCTCCCGGGACTCCTCAAACAGAACAGCAATGGAATCAGTTAGCCGAACAGATGAGATTGCGACAGGAAGCACAGTTGAATAGCCTTATGGAGGCTATTAGGAGCCATGGTTTGGTCGCCAGTCTCAATCCCGATGGCACCTTCACCGTGGAAGAAGAAGAAGACCCCAATCCCACTCTTGGTCGCCCTGACTACTCCAGGATGCCACCACCAACCTCTTACGGTACTACTACCAGAGCCCATGCTCCTCGGTCTCTAGGACAGCCAGCTCCCCAACTACAGACTACTGGATCCATGCAGCCTGACGGGACGAGCCAGTTCGCAGTTCCTCAGTGGGGACAAAATCCAAACGGAATGTCTTCTCATGGTTGGGGGTACCTCGGAATGCCACAGCAAATTGGGATCCCGCCTCAGTTTGGAACCGATCAATCCGGACCTTCGCAGTAACAGTTCAAAGTGCCACAACAACAGTTTGGAATGCCGCCACAGTTTGGTTCGGGCAACAGTTAGGAGCCCCTCCTCAGAATGATGCTAGCTCAGCTGCTCCTCACACAGCTTCCACAAACCCATTTCTCACTCAGGGTTCGATGGGTCACCAAGCCCCTATCCCAGTTTCATCAGAATCACCAGGACCGCAGTATCCTCCCTGTTATACACCCTCGCACAGCCAGCCATGCAATTCAAGAACCAGGGACAGCAGCCCGCGTTTAAGCCTACTTATGGGTCTCACTCCGGGAACCCGAGCTACCCGGCTACATCAGGCCTACCTCCACCCTCTTTGCCAATTGAAAATCAATAGCAAGCCGCAAAGTTCTATCCCTTCGCCCATGCTCCTACTCACACTCCCCCGGGTAATTTGGGCCAAGGACAGGTTTTCACCTACGTCCCCGGACCGGCCGTTCCCTCCACCAGTCTGCCGCCAGTGGTAACTCCTCTCTCTAGCTCAGTCACTGGCTTGAACGCCATGGCTCCACCACAGGACCCTCACCTGGCTTGGTTCATGGAACAACACAAGGAAATGAAAGCGCAGATTGCCGAATTAACTGCTAAGAAGTCTGCCTTTCGGCCTACGGACCCGGACTCCATTGTTCCCCTGCCCCACAAGTTCGTGATGCCTAATCTGGACCTCTTTGATGGGACTGCATGCCCGAAAACTCATCTGGACACGTATACCTTGGCAATGAAGGCCAAAGGGTGCACCAATCAGCAGTTGGCTGACTATTTCAGCCTCTCTTTGAAATCCAGTGCTTTAAAATGGTTCTTCCGCTTAAAACCCGAGGCCAGGGCTACATGGGACAAGATTACTAGTGCCTTCACAGAGAAGTATAAAGCTAATTTGGAGTGGGAAACAAATAGAGTTGACCTGCAGACAACAGTGCAGCGTCCCGACGAGAACATCGGGGATTTTTACAAGCATTGGAATTTGAAACTTAGCGAGATGACAATTCCTCCTTCTGAGGAGGAACAATTGGACATCTTTCAGTCATGCCTAAAACCGCATTTGATAGCTTCCCTCAGCCACTTCCCCTATGCGGACTTGCGTGCAATGGTTAATTTCGGAGCTAAATTTGAAAAGGCCTACAATCAGCAGCCGACTGCTGCACCTACCTACAGATACCGGGCTCCTCCTTCCAACACTGCTCCTGCTCCTGCTAAAGGCAAAGAGGTGATCAATTACGCGGGGCAGGAATGTAACAATACAACTCCTTTTGCTCCAAGGAAACCAGCTGAGCCCAGACCGCGGGTCATAAACCTCGAAAGCTTCGAAATGCCTCTGAACGACATCTTTAGGGGATTGGTGAAAGAAGGTTTACTGCGGCCTTTAGAGAACTTCCAACCCAGGAATCCGAACGTTCCTGTGGATACTTCTAAGTATTGCGCTTTTCATCAAACCCACGGACATCTGACAAATAATTGCTATACTCTGAAGAAGGCAATCCAGGGTCTGATAGAGCAAGGAAAGTTGGAAGGCCCCGAGGGGCCTAATACAAAAATCCTCTTCCAAGAAACCATAACCAGGTAAACATGATTGAAAGCGGAGAACCTTCGCATGCCCAGGAAGATGCGGAAACTGATGAAGATCTCCAAATACCCACGACCAACCTTGTTGAGGATCCTGAATTCGGATTCCCCCTCAGCCTTGAGGATGATGAACAAACCAACCCTCCTTGGTCTCATGTTAGAAATTTCTTGCAAGAATATGAGGCTCGCTATTTCTCGGAGGAAGGGAAAGCTGACACTGAAGAGCTGGGGTTGTTCCGGTGAAATCATGAGAAAACCATTTACACGAGATGGTTAGAGCAGTCAAGGAGGATTGAACAAGAAAGCTTCAGGCGGGCACCTGTATTGGGGCTTATCAGCAAAGAGGCCGAAGAGCACCTGGAGTTAATACACTTCTGCAAGTTGGTTATGGGAGAAGCCGAGTACGATCCCGAGGACAGTGAAAGTGAAGAATCAGAGGAGGAGGATTGCTTCTATATCCTGCCTGGAGTCAAATACGTGCCGCCCCCTCTCACTCTTCCCCCGCAGTTTCTGGGAGGAGAAGCTGAGTCGCAATTGCCGCTTCCAGCAATGGGGGCATATGACAATTTCTGCGGTTGCACGCACCCATCTTACCCTAACAGATTTGATCGGCGTTCTCTCTCAACCAAAATCCCAGTAGTATGGGATGATGATTCTGATGACAGTGATGATGATGATGACGACGAGAGCGAGGAGTCAACTGAGGCCTAAGATCCGGAATCAGTCTGGAACAATCATGCCGGAAATGACATCACGGGTCCCGGACACAATGGGTGGTTATCAGCAAGTGACGATGAAGAGCCGCCAGAAAATGCGGGTCAGATACCGATGGGGACGGGCCCCCACGAAGTACTCCTTGTAAGATGCACTTGTGGCCAGTGCCCGAATACTTCAGGGGATGAAGAACAACAAAGCCCACTTGCAGAACCATACATATCTGAAATCCTAGAGCACAATGTTCCCTATAAGGACCTAGCGGGCGAATGGAAAAAGTTCATTAAAGCACTGGTCGAAAAGGGAGGTTTCCAGCGGCCGGCAGACGATGAATTCGTAAACGTCATCGGATCTTTTTCTTCCTTCCCTAGAACAGATGGCATCACAACTGTAAGGGTCACGGTCGAGCCGCTCGAACACATCGAGTGCATGGAATCACTCAAAAGGGTTATCAATCTAAATGTCTCCCCGGTTGCCTTCATACCCATGGACCCACATGACGCCTTCTTAATTGCCCCTACACCCGACAGTGGACCCCGGGTACTCCTCAATTGGACCCAGATATACCGAGTTGTTACGTCAAACTGCGAAAGGGAGCATTGTCTATCCTTTACTTGTGGTTGCCCTGCTTGTAAAAGCGAAAGGAAAAAGATTTATGATGAAATGGAGGCTGACAGTCATAAGATTGAAGGAACTTCGGAAGATGACCACGAAACTGAAGACATAAAAGCTATGAATTTTCCTGGGGCTGAACATGTAGACGTCATAGAGTTCAACACTGCCTACCATGCTTTGGGGAAAGGGTTCTCAAACACCCGATCCAAGCAGATAGTTGAAGATCTGTTAGAGAAAGGGAGACTGACTCCCATCCTCCCCAATGAGAAAGTAACCATGGTCAGATCAAATCTGCCCCGAAGCAAAGTAATAATCCTTATCAGGGTTACCCAAGAAGAGGTCACCTTCCTTGAATGCATTTCAGCTCTGAGAGAGGTCCTGGAAACTGGCATGATACCTGATGCGCCTCCCACACAGAGTGCTATAATCATCTTTAGCGCTGAGTATTACAGAAAGGAGCCAGAGTGGCTGCACTATACCGGAGATGAGAACGAAAAGCCAACGAGCCCTGAGAATGGCAATTCCTGCTGTATGATAACTATGGTCAAGGCAGGCTATGATTATGAGGACGAATCGGAGGATGCCCTAGCTCTGTGGGCCATCCAGGGAACAGTAACACAACCCCAGGTTCAAAAGCCTGTAACTTGGGAAGCAGTTCTAAGGGCTGCCCAGGTAGGAACCGGTACAGCTCAAACTCAGCCTCTCACCATTGCTAAGCTCCGCCAGAACCAGTGGCCGGTAGCCAAAAAAGCTCCTCCGTTGACCCTGGCAGCATTGAAGAAATCTAGTCAAGAAGCAATAGATAAGGGGGTTAACCTGTTGACCCGATCCGGGCAGATCTACCAAGGGAATCCCAAGGCAGATAAAAAGGCAGCAGATCAAGCACCTGGGGAAAACCGTAACCCCTATGCCAAGACAGCCGAAGCTCCTGACCCCGAGAAGGAGGATCCCGTGCTCACCCAGTTGAAACAGACACAGGCCAACATCTCTCTATGGTCCCTGCTTACCTCATCTTATCCCCACAAGCTAAAGCTGGAAGAAAGCCTGGCCCGCACATTGGTCCCTATCGATGCTACTCCTGATGACGTGGTGCAATTGATTGCGAGCATCCACTACGGGAACATAATCACTTTCACAGACCTTGATCTCCCTCAATTCGGAGCCGATCATAACGAGCCTCTCTTCATCACAGTCCAGTTGGATGAACGACGTCTCCCTCGAGTTTTGGTTGAAAATGGGTCCGGAATGAATATCCTCCCGGCAAAGATCATGAGTCTGCTCGACATCAAGTCCACAGATCTAAAGCCTTCCTCCTCACAGTCAAAGCTTATGACTCAACATCTCGTGCAGTACTTGGAGTTGCTACTTTGGACCTCTGGTTTGGCAAGAAAATGATGCCCGTGGAATTCCAGGTTATCGATATCCCGATCACCTTTAATGCCCTGTTGGGAAGACCTTGGCTGCATCAAGTTAAGGGGGTCGCCTCGAGTCTCCATCAGTGTGTAAAGTTTGTCTCAGATGGGGATCTAACAACCATTTACGGGGATCTAGTCACTTTGGAGGGCACAGATACATGTGGAATACCTATTCTGAAAATCAAACATGATGATGACGGCCTCATGCTAACAGGCTTCACAGTCAAACCTCCAAAAGCCCAAGTTTTGCAATGTAGATCTGACAGTCACACGGGACAAAATCCCTCCGGTCTTGAAGATGATGAGAAAGATGAGCTACCTGCCTGGCCTAGGTATGGGAAAGTGTCAACAAGGAACCCACAAAGTCATTGAGGTGAGGGAACAGAAAACTCGCCACTGCCTGGGGTACGAACCAACCTCAGGGGAAATTTCTCGAAATAAGGGAGAAGCTGCCACAAGAAGGGTCCCGGTCAACGACCCTAAATCTCTCCCCTTCAGTCCTAATCTGGCTGACTACTTCGTGAAAGGCCCTACACATCATGATAAGGCCACTCCTACGGAGGGATGGCTGAAGCTACAAGATGACCTCAGAAAGTCCAGGGGAAACAAAGCCAACCCAGTCCGTAGAATGTTCGAGGATCTACCCAAGATACCTGGGGCTACCACTACCATCGAGAGCGAGTATACATTCAAAGGCGTGCCAAGCCTAGTAGAGCAGTTCGAGAAACTTGCTACCGCGATTCCGATTGCCCAGGAAGGCCCAAAGTCTGAGTTTGAACTGACAACGCCAAAAGCTAAAGCTACGGAGGTCCTTTCAGATGACTGGGATGGTCCGGTTATGCAGCAGTTATTCGGAGAAGAGCTTCAGGTGCCAGACCTGATTGATTTCGGTTCAGTCAAGGAGATGGTAGCGATGATTGAGGAAGGAGAACAGAAACAATGCAATTCCCGAGTCATGAGGCCACTGACAGCAATGCCACTGAAGAATTGGGAAACTCTCTCGGGCCCGTCCGCAACCAAGGAGGAAATGATCACGAAGCTTGGATTGGTCCCCCGTCCCCTTGTGTCAACTTATGTAAAGTCCTTCGAGTCTCTCATTGTTGAGTTCGAGTCTCTAGAGTCGTCCGATGGCCTTATGCCTGAAGACTACGAGGTTGTAGCAAATGATGTATTCCCTTTTGTTCTCAATGAAATGATGAACCTTTCTGAGTATCCCTTGATTGCCACTTTAACTAATGATAAATTAACTAATAATCTAAAAACAGTTAATAATGATTCACTAGATAAAGAAGCAGACACATTAAATGAACAATATATTAAAGAAATCTTTAAGCAGGTTGTTCGGAAAGAGGAAAATCGAGCCCAAGCTGCCGAAGAGGTTTTGACAAGTGTGAATCTGGGAACTGCGAAAGAGCCTAAAGAGACGCAGATTGGTAGTTTCTTCGAAGGAACTGAAAAGGATGCTCTGATTGAGCTGCTAAGAGAATTCGTGGATGTGTTTGCATGGTCCTATAAAGATATGCCTGGCCTCGACCCTTCCATAGTTGAACACCGGATACCGCTCGACCCGGAAGTCAAGCCAGTAAAGCAGAAGCTAAGAAGAATTAAGCCCGAATGGTCTCTGCAGGTGAAAGAGGAGATAGAAAAGATGCTCAGAGAAGGATTCATCAGGGTCATTGAATATCCTACATGGCTTTCCAACATAGTGACGGTAACCAAGGCCAACGGGAAGATCCGATGCTGCGTGGACTTCAGAGACTTGAACAAGGCTAGTCCAAAAGACAATTTCCCCCTGCCAAATATCGACATCCTGGTGGATACCACGGCCAACTATGAGGTTAAATCCTTCGTCGACGTCTTTGCCGACTACAACCAAATCAAAATGGCAGAGAAAGACCAAGCCAAGACAGCTTTCACAACCCCTTGGGGCACGTACTGCTACACGGTTATGCCATTCGGACTAAAAAACGTCGGGGCTACTTACCAGAGGGCAGCTACAGCCCTGTTCCATGACATGATCCACAAAGAAATTGAGGTCTATGTGGACGACATGATAATACACTCCAAAGGATCAGATGGCCAGCACTTTGTTGATCTGAGAAAATTCTTCGGCCGCCTCCGAAACCACAGTATGAGACTGAATCCAGCCAAATGCACCTTCGGTGTAAGACGAGGCAAGGTGCTAGGATATATGGTGACGAAACGGGGAATTGAAGTAGATCCCCATAAAATCAAGGCCATAGTCGAAATGAAACCACCCCGGACGCTGACAGAAGTAAAATCCTTCATGGGAAGACTGCAATACATAAGCCGCTTTGTAAATCAGCTGACCTCGATCTGTGAGCTGATCTTCAAGTTGATGAAAAAAAGTGCCTACACGAAATGGACTCGAGAATGCCAGCTCGCTTTTGAAAAGATCAAGGCGTACCTTGTGAATCCCCCGATTCTTTGCCCGCCACATCAGCAAAAGCCACTATTGCTATATCTAACTGTCACGGATACAGCAATTGGGGCTATGTTAGCTCAAGAGAAGAAAGATTCCAAGGTCGAAAACGCCATCTATTTCGTGAGCAGAAAGCTTCAAGGGAGCGAACTCAATTACTCTGCTTGTGAAAAGACTTGCGCAGGCCTGGTCTGGGTAGTGGGAAAGTTGAAACACTACATGCAGTCTCACCCGATACATCTCGTCTCAAAGTTGAACCCCATCAAATATTTGTTCGACAAGCCTTCCATCTCCATGAGGTTGGCAAAATGGTCATTCTTTGTGGCTGAATACGACATCACTTATGTGACAAGGAAATCCGTGAAAGGACGAATAATGGCGGAACAGTTGGCCGATTTCCCAAGTGATGAGTCCGGAGGACCTGAACCTTAATTCCCTGATGATGGAATCTTTGCTCTAGAAGGAGAAAATCGTTGGCAGCTCTTCTTCGACGGGGCGTCAAACAAAAGAGGAAACGGAATAGGAATGCTTCTGGTCGATCCTATCTACGAGCACACTTCCATAGCAGTAAAGTTGAACTTCGAGGTTACCAACAACGCTGCTGAATATGAGGCTTGCATAGCCGGGTTGGAAGCCGCTCTTGAAAGAAATATCAAAGAGTTGGAAGTGTATGGTGACTCTGCCCTCATCATCAATCAGGTCTCTAACAAATGGAAGACCGTGGACCCGGGTCTGCAGAAATATCACACTTATATGGAAGAGCTAGTGACTCAATTCAAGGAAATCAGCTTCCATTACCTGCCCAGAGATCGCAACAGGTTCGCAGATGCTCTGGCAACACTAGCCTCTCTCGTTGAAATACCTGAAGGAAAGTCTATCAAACCATTCAGAGTCGGGAGAAGAGAAAACCCCGCTTATTGCTTTGAAATCGAAGTGGAGGCCGAACTGGCCAATGATCCCTGGTATACCCAGATTTATCAGTACTTGAAGAACGTCAAAGCCTCTTTCAAAAATGAAGATGGGGAATATAAGGAAGGAATCAAAGCAAAAAGCCTCTCAGCCCTGAAGCGACTCGCCTCCCACTATGTTCTTTTGGGAAATATGCTGTACAAGAAGCGTTATCAAGGCCCCCTCCTGCGGTGTATCAGCAAACAAGAGGCTACCGAACTCATGAAAGAAATACATGGTGGTACCTGCGGCCCCCACATGAACGCTCGGGCTCTAATATAAATCATACTGAGAATGGGGTACTTTTGGATCTCCATAGAAACTAACTGCATCCAGTTCGTTAGAAGCTGCGACAAATGCCAGCAGTACTCGAACCTCAATCACTTACCTCCCCATGAGCTCTACTGCATGACAACCCCTTGGCCTTTCGTCACTTGGGGAATTGATGTCATAGGCAAAATCACACCATCAGGCAGCAACGGCCACGAGTTCGTCCTGGTAGCAGTGGATTATTTCACCAAATGGGTTGAAGCCAAGTCCTACAAAGTCCTCAACTCAAAGAAAGTAGCCCTTTTCATCAAAGAGAACATCATATGCAGATACGGGTTGCCAGCCGAAATCATCTCAGATAATGGATCCCACTTTGAAGGGGAATGCGACAGGCTGCTAGCGGAATTCAGAATAACCCGTCACAAGTCATCTCCCTATAGGCCCCAAACTAACGGAGTCGTTGAAGCAGCAAACAAGACTTTGGAAAACATCATTCGGAAAATGGCTGTCAGAGGCAGAGATTGGCCTGACAAGCTTCACCTTGCTCTCTGGGGATACAGAAAATCCGTCAGAACAGCAACCGGGGAAACACCATTTGCTCTCACCTACGGAATGGAAGCCGTACTCCCAATCGAGCTAGAAATCCCCTCACTCCGTGTGCTGTTGGAAAGTCAGATCAACGAGGTTGAATGGCTCCAAAGCTGCCATGATGAATTGGCCCTGCTAGATGAACGCCGATTGAGAGCCATGGAGCATATCCGAGCTTACCAAGGAAGAATGGCCAGAGCCTTCGATAAGAAAGTAAAACACCGGGAGATCAGGGAAGGTGACCTCATTTTGAAAGAGAAGCCCCCTGTCCGCATCAACCCGCTTGGCAAATGGGAGCCTGTCTGGGTCGGACCATATGTCGTTCAGAAAATCTTCTCCGGAGGAGCCATGCAACTTGCAGACCTCGACGGAAATCCTTTTGTACACCCAGTAAATGGCGACAAGCTGCGCAGATACTACGCGTAAAACATCGAGTCATCTCCAAATAAGAGTGCTAAAAGAGTAATACCCAACTAGGTTGAAAACCCGAAAGGGCGGCCTAGGTAAAAGACAGGGTTGCACCAAAAAAAAAAGAAAAAAACAAAACAAAAAAAAAAAAAACAAAAATATATAAAAAAAAGAGTGCTAAAAGAGTAATACCCAACTAGGTTGAAAAACCGAAAGGGCGGCCTAGGTAAAAGACAGGGTTGCACTACAAAAAAAAAACAATTAACCGAGTCGAACTACGGGGACCTGAGCCCTTTGGTCCAAGGGAAACGTAGGCAGCCGGAAACGGTTCGGTCTAAAACACAAATAAAAGCCATACTTTGTCATCAACACATTGATCAAGCCATGAAGGCGTTTTGAAAAACTCTAAAGCAATTCACATATTCATTACAGTTAAAAGATTTTTGATGAGGTTAAGCTCGGTTCACTCCTACGACTTACAACCTGCTAAAAGAAACTAAAATGCATAACAAACTAATGTGCCTGCTACGACAAGAAAGGGATACTCAGAAACCTCAAGGTCACTCCAAGCTACTTGTACTGGCTTCTCCTCTCTTCTTTCCTCCTCTTCGGGTCTTATTCCTCTGCACAGGAAAAATGTCAGTCTTCCTCCTACCGAGCTCTGGTGTAAGGACAGGATCTATCAAACCAGCGTCTGTCAGGGCCTTAGTAGCCCTAGCCTCATCTCTCATCTCCTGTAACCGAGCCGGTAACATAAGGATCCTCCCCTCCTGTCTCTTGACATAAGCCTCGTAATCAGTCACGACATCTCCACTCTTATCATGAGGATTGGCCCTCGCCTCAGCCCTCCTCCTCTCCGAAACCGTCATGTCTTCCACACCAACAATGGCCTCACGCCGTCTCAAAATAGCCATCTGAGTCTCCCCCAAATGCCTCTCGTACCAATCCAAGTACCAAGTGGTCAAAAACACGTGCCCTGGACGCCTGAGGATAATCCTAGGAGGAAAGACGTCATACCTCCATGCTCGGGAAAGGAATGGGAACAGTGAAGGGTCATCCATCAAAGCAGAAGCCACCACTCTGGTAGCTATGTCCTCAAAGCCCTCCAAAGGAACCTGCTCCAAGCCAAACTGTCTCTGAACCAGAGCCGGAATGTAAAAACTGGACTGAGAAAGCCCCGGAAGCATGACCACATGAGAACCATCCTGAAGCACTCTCCGAGTCTCTACCCGCCAATGAGGCACCGACCACCTGATATCCTCAGTACCGCGACAAGCCATCCAGTACTCCCATGAGCCCTGATCATCAAGATCCACAGTAACCCCTCTCTTGGTGAAAGTCCAAGGTTTGACCGCATCAGAAGTTTCGCGAAGGACCCCCAGGCGCTCCATCAGCCACATAGTCAAAAGAAACGGGCTCCCCCCGTGCATACACCGCCTCCCGGTAGCCAACCTGTCAAGAGCATGAAGGGTCTCTCCCAGGATCAAGGGCACAACATCCCTGCCCAAACGACAGTGAACAGCTACATCCAGCAAAGCCCGATGACAAATCCCAAAGGAGTAAACCATAAACAAAGTCCCAAACATGCAGAGTGCAAAAGCATCCCAATATGCATCATCAATCAAGCCTAAACCCCTAAATCTATCAGGAAGACCGGAAATGTCAAAATGATCGGGACCACGGATCTTACCTTGTGCTTCCTCCGGGGAAAGATGAAGAAGGTTGCACAACCTATCAACAAAGGAAGCTCCTCCGGGCAAAGGAATCGCAATGTCTTCCACCTCGGGACCACCAAGCAAAGCTCGGAATTCTTCAACGGTCGGAACCACCTCATTGTAAGAAAAGCAAAAGACATGCCTTCTAGTATCCCAAAATGAAGCGGAGGCCCTCAAGAGATCATAATCCGGAACCAATTCTTTGAGAGACCACAAGCATTTTATCTTGTACCTTTCCTCAAAAAATGATCTCCTCTCGTGCATGATCTCCCGGGACCACTCTTTGAACTTGTTGAAGAAAGAAATTTGGGATTCTTGGGACAATTTTGATGGAGTTTTCTTGAAGTTTTCCAAGGCTTTTTCTCTCCTTCTCCCCGAAAATGGCTGTTTGAACAGGTAGTTGGAGTGGGTGTTTGAATTAAAAGTGGGGAAAACCAGATCCAAAGCAAAAATTAAATGCCAGTGTCAGACGTCATACTTATCCGCGCGGACAGGATTGAGCCTCATCCCCATCCGCGCGGACAGTAATGTTACCATCAGAAAAAAATCTGCAGCAGTTTTTACTGCTGCACCGCGGAGGAATATTTCATCCCAGCCGCTCGAAACCTGCACAAAACATGTCCAAAATAGTTCATATACCAAAAATTCACATCCTTGCCACAAAACCGGGCTCATGCAACATCCACATGCATAATAAACAAAAAAAAAGAAAAGTAGATCATTACATTCCAAAAAAAAAAAAGAAGAAAATGTGCATGAAAAATAAATTGTATCTGTCTGAACAACCAAATCACTCATCAGAATCATCAGAGGCTAGCGCCTTCCCTCGGCCTCTCTAACGACTCGTGCCTATATCCTCCGCGGCCATGAACATCTCGGGCTCGGGGTCGTCATCCTCGTCTCCAGAAAAAGGCTCGTCTGGGCCAGTGGGTACGCCATGATAGGGCAGGCCGAGATCCGCGAAGAAATCATACCCGAACGTAAACGCGTCGGATCCCTGGCCCTGTTAAGATGATCCACCCTGGTGCCAAACGTGCCCCTGTCCATGCAGATCCCCGAGAATGACGTGATCCGGAGGCAGCTCCATGCTGGAATCCATGAAGGGAGAAGGGGGAGTGTCTGCGGAATGCTCAGAATGAGTAGGGGAGGGCTCTAGCTCTACTGGCGCCGGCTGTGCTCGTCTCTCCCTGCCCCGAGCGGCCCCACGAGTGACGAGCCGCTTGATGAACCTCTTACCCCCAATCACCTGCCGCACCAGCTTCTCGACAATCGTGGCCGGGAACTGCACAGAAATAAAGGCATTAGAAGTAATTGGAGCTAAAAAAAAAAAAAGAAGAGAAAAGTAGAGACAAAAGAAGTAAAGAGACGTACCCTCATATCCGGACGAGGCCGGAATGCTCGGGGGACCCTCTCGGGGATAGGAAGCTGCACTCTCAATCTCACCCCATCCTGGACGTATGAAAAGTCCGACCGAGGGTACCGCACGACCGGGATCCCCTCTCTCTCAAGCACCTGGGGCGTCCTCAGCCTCTCCAGCACAAACGTCGAATACGGCTCATCCGTCACAAACCCAGAAAAGTGATGGCCGCCCCGGTAGTAAGCCCAAGTCTCCGAGCCCTCGGTCGGACTCATCATGTCAGCGGGAGGCTCCATCGGTGTCATCAAAGGCGCGCCGTCGCCATGCTGGCGCGTCACCCTCTCCCCCAAGTAATACACATCGCAGGACAACCCCCTCAAGATCCTCCACTCCACAGTCCATCTCTCCGCGCCCTTCAGCTGCTCCACATCAAAACGGCCCCAGGGGTAGAGCCTCATCCTCTCATCTGTCTCTGCTCTCATAAGGAGCCGACACTCCTTGTACTTGAGGGTCGTGCGTCCCCGAGCACCCCTCTTCTCCCGAGCCTGCCTAGTCCAGGAAAGCATAGCCGGATACGCCCCAATGTGCTCCGCCGGCTGCCGCCACATCCTAATGTCAAAGAACTCCAGAGCCCATACCTGCGAAAGGAAAATGTTACATCAGTTAAGTTCGAAAAAGAAACAAGTGCGCGCAAAAGGAAAAGAAAAGGCAAAAATTTGTACCTCCAGCGGAAACTCAAAGCATGAAAGGGAACTCACAGCCTTCCGGCTGTACCTGTCTAGAGCAAAGTAAAGCTCTGCTAGCCCGGCCTCCCCCCAGGCCACCTCTCCAGCCCTCTCCACATCCACCAACGTCCTCAGCAAAGCAAACACAGTCGTCCCCTCGGCATGTCCAAACAATGTACTCGAAAAGGCGAACCACAGAAAAGACCTAGCAATCTGCTCAGCAGCAATCCTCTCATCACCAGCCTCATACCTCCCTATGCTCTCCACAATCTTCCCTTGGATCACTGCATACTCCATCCCCATCCCCTTCTTGGGAATGGGGATAAAGCCTAAAAGATCCTGCAACTCCCAATCACTATAGCCATCCCACCACTCAATGCTACGTTCCTTAAAGGACAGGCCAGTGATCGCAGCATAGTCAGAAGGGGTAACTGTAGCCTCGCCCCAAAAGAAGTGAAAGGTGTGGGTCACGTCCCACCAATGCTCCGCCAAAACAAAAGTCAAGCCCTTGCTCTTCGGCAACTTCACCAGCCCCCTCAAGCACTCAACAAACTCGTACAACCCAGTCTCAATAACGATCTGCCTCGGACTCATCATCGCCCCCTACCCAAAATCGGAAGCCGATCCCACAAGCTAATCACAGACTCCACTGATCCCTGGGTCTTCAGCTTATTCAGCTGATCCCGCACAAATCGATCACCACCCTGCAAAAAGAAAAAAAAAAAGAAAAAAGAAAAGATGTCAATAAGCAGTTGCATTTGCATACACAAGCATAAAGTTTTGAAAAAAAATTCAGCAGCATAACGGCATACAATGGACTCAACCCCATTTTCCTTACACAAAAGACAAAGTCCCTGAGATTTCAAAACAATCACCATCTTAAGCATTTATTCATACATGAAGGGACATGTCAAAACTCCGTCCCGTTTTTATTTTCAAAAAAAAAAAAGAGAAAAAAAAAGAGAGCATACAATTTTTCACAATTCATTCACAAGGAATCAACAGGAGCAAAATTCCATCCAATTTTTCATAAAATAGCACAAATAAACAATTTTCCACATTCATTCATTCAATCAACAGAAGCAAAACTCCGTCCCACTTTTCACAAAAAAAAAAAAATAGCATGCATACATAATTCCTTGCATTCACCTCATCCCTGAAAACATCATCCCATTGCAAAAACCCCACATGCAAAAGTCCGTCCCGGATACGACAAAATTTTCATCACCTCACATTTCAAAGATGGCAAATCACCCATTCTTTTTTTTCAAAAAATGCATATTCAAATTTACACATATACTCAACAAAGCATGCAAATCATCAAAATTCAAATTTCAATGGCAAGAACAAGGGTTTTCAAATTTTTCAAAAAAAATTAAAACCCTATTTCTAACAATTCGAATAAAATCAACAAGAATAATGAATGGATTCGAGAAATACCGTGCGAAGATCCGGATCAGTGGACCAATGATGCCACATATCTAGGTAGGATTCCTCCGCAATCGATTGCGAAAGTGAGTAATTCCTCCTCATCCTAACAAGCTCTAACCTCCTCTCCGCAATCGGACCACGCCCTTGACCTTGAATATCGGCTTCCCCGTGTTCCATAATCCAAGAATTGAAGAAAATCAAGAAATTTCAAGAGATTTTGAAGGATTTTTGGCCAAAAATGGTGTCTTCTCTCGTCTCCCTCGTAAACTGTAAATGGCGGTGGGGAAGAAGAAGAAAAGGCCTCGGCCTTTTTAAAAACCAGTCTGAACTTCATTCCTGTCCGCGCGGACAGGAATGAGGATGCAAAAGGACTATTTTGCCCTTTAAAAGTCCCAGACTCTGCAGTTTGGTCCTGGACTTAACGGAGGATAACCAAAGTTAGTCCCCTTTTTAAAAGAACTCCCCGGCAGTAAAACGTAAGTCCGATTTTTCCAACGAAAGCTAACGGAATCCCGTTTCTTTCCTCATTTTCATCCCCGGCAGTAAAACGTAAGTCCGATTTCTCCGACGAAAGTTAACGGAATCCCGTTTCTTTCCTCATTTTCATTCCCGACAGTAAAACGTAAGTCCGATTTCTCCGACGAAAGTTAACGGAATCCCGTTTCTTTCCTCATTTTCATTCCCGGCAG
Organism: Adenophora triphylla var. japonica; assembly: GCA_022495995.1. Lineage (NCBI taxonomy): Eukaryota > Viridiplantae > Streptophyta > Magnoliopsida > Asterales > Campanulaceae > Adenophora > Adenophora triphylla. The sequence goes on along the minus strand of JAFEMH010000617.1, from coordinate 390,052 downwards.
TAAAACGTAAGTCCGATTTCTCTGACGAAAGCTAACGGAATCCCGTTTCTTTCATCATTTTCATTCCCGACAGTAAAACATAAGTCCAATTTCTCCAACGAAAGCTAACGGAATCCCGTTTCTTTCATCATTTTCATTCCCGGCAGTAAAACGTAAGTCCGATTTCTCCGACGAAAGTTAACGGAATCCCGTTTCTTTCCTCATTTTCATCCCCGACAGTAAAACGTAAGTCCGATTTCTCCGACGAAAGCTAACGGACTCCCGTTTCTTTCCTCATTTCCATCCCCAGCAGCTTTTGAACTACGTATAGGCTTGATTCCCATCCGGGATACGTAGGTAGCCTACCATAGGTCCAGCCACTTGGCCAATACGGTCATCCTTTTTCCCGGCAGTAAAACGTAAGTCCGATTTCTCTAACGAAAGCTAACGGAATCCCGTTTCTTTCCTCATTTTCATCCCCGGCAGCAAACGTAAGACCGATCCCTTCAAGTGGAGTCCACCAAGGGACTATCTATCCCCTCAGAGTCCGTCCCCAATGAAAGGATGCGAACCATCAAAGGAAATCGCTTCAAAACAAGCTGATATCTCCAGATCACCATCTTTAAGGTTCGAGGCACCTAAAACGCCATCTTTAAAGGTTTGAGGCACCTAAAACGCCATCTTCAAGGTCCGAGGCACCTAAAATGCCATCTTCAAGGTCCGAGGCACCTAAAATGCCATTATTAAGGTTTGAGGCACCTAAAACGCCATCATCAAGGTCCGAGGCACCTAAAATGCCATCTTCAAGGTCTGAGGCACCTAAAACGCCATCATCAAGGTCCGAGGCACCTAAAACGACATCTTTAAGGTCTGAGGCACCTAAAACGCCATCTTTAAGGTTCGAGGCACCTAAAACGCCATCATCAAGGTTCGAGGCACCTAAAATGCCATTATCAAGGTCCGAGGCCCCTAAAACGCCATCTTCAAGGTTCGAGGCACCTAAAACGCCATCTTTAAGGTCCGAGGCACCTAAAACGCCATCTTCAAGGTCTGAGGCACCTAAAACGCCATCATCAAGGCTTGAGGCACCTAAACGCTATCACTTCGGTTTTGACACAAAACACGAGGAAAGCGATAAATCACAATCATCCTCTGATTTGACAAATCGAAATCATTACCAGGTTGACATCCTAAAACAGTCACTCTAGGGTCGACGTCTGAAGATAGTCGAAAGACCCGAACTACGACTGGCTTGATTCCTCTTAAGGATACGTAGGTAGCCTACCATTAGGTTCAGCCACCAGACCAAAATGGTCATTCCTTTCCCCAGCGGTGCGGATATACAACTCTAGCCATCAGACCAAAATGGTCATTTTCTATCCCCAGCATAGTTTCTTTCAGCAACCAACTGCAAAACTCACTCACCAGGTTGACATCCTAAAACAGTCACTCTAGGGTCGACGTCTGAAGATAGTCGAAAGACCCAAACTACGACTGGCTTGATTCCTCTTAAGGATACGTAGGTAGCCTACCATTAGGTTGAGCCACCAGACCAAAATGGTCATTCCTTTCCCCAGCGGTGCGGATATACAACTCTAGCCATCAGACCAAAATGGTCATTTTATATCCCCAGCATAGTTTCTTTCAGCAACCAACTGCAGAACTCGCTCACCAGGTTGACATCCTAAAGCAGTCACTCTAGGGTCGACGTCTGAAGATAGTCGAAAGACCCGAACTACGACTGGCTTGATTCCTCTTAAGGATACGTAGGTAGCCTACCATTAGGTTCAGCCACCAGACCAAAATGGTCACCCTCTTTTCCCCAGCAGATTGGGACCTCACTTTTATCGATGACCCCACTTCCTTCGAAAGTACCATCGCCGAGGGGCTACTGTAAGTGTCCCAATCTGAACCGCCAATGTTCTTTCAGCCTAATTTAACGACTTCCATGTCGAATAAACAACTAAGGGCATTTTGGTCTTTTCCTAAGGAAATTTAACAAGAAAGGGCCTTAAAGGAATATCAAAAATAGGTCAAAAATCGGTTGGGAAGAGTCATTTCCAAGAAATTGACCAACTTTTCATTAAATGCAAACAGCCAAAGCTACTTTCTGCAGAGTCAGGCACGCTTACACTCTCATCCGCGCGGACAGGAATGAGACTCAGTCTCGTCCGCGCGGATACCTTTGAAACCTAAATTCTGCCTATAAATACAATCATTCTCTCTCAGTTTAAGGGATCCAAGAATTCAAACCTTACTGTTATATCCACAAAAATCCCAGAAAACAGCCTAAACAACAAGCAAAAAACACAAAATCCCAACACAAATCTTGATCAAATTCAAGCCCCAAACACAAATCCAAGAAAGATAGGGTGTAACCATTGGTAAACCCTCCTTCTCCTTACCTTAATCTCTCTCATCCATGCATACATCTCACATTTTAAAGATGTAAATTGCTCATTCACTTGTTGTTCATCTCTTGTTCTAAGATCCAAGAGGATCTCCATGGAGTTCTTCTCCATGGATGATTTTCTATAAGGATCCACATTTCTTTTGTCTTGTTGTCCCTCCTCTTTACATAAACTAGTTGTTACTTGGTCCTTTGGCCTAAGGTGTGGTCACCTTAGAGTTCATCTCCATGGATGATCACACTAAATGATTCATATTCCTATTTTCATGTTCCTTTTGTGTTATTAGTTCTTACTTGACCTAAAATGTGGTCACCTTGGAATAAATTTCCATGGATGACCATTTTAAATGGCTTAAATTATCTTTACTTCCTTAAAAATGTTTTTCCTAACCTAAGATTTTCACCTTGGAACAATTTCCATGGATGAAGATCATTAAGGTTACTAGGTTACAAAAGGGTGAAGTTGATACATTGAGTTCAAAGATTTCAAGGATGGTCATTTTAATGACCACCATAGAAATCCACTCTAAAGTTGATACACCCTTAACCTAAATTTACTTTCATACATTAATCTTTATTTCATGTTAAATCTCCCCATCCCAAGCAAATGAAATGCTTTCAAGTCCTAATGTACCCTAAGGATGGCTTGATATAGTAGATCACCACTAATCATGTTTAGTGATCACTAATCAAAGCCTAAGGAAAGTGGGGACAAGCATGGATGCAAATCCCAAAAATGTTTCCATTTAACACTTCCAGTTGCAAAACTCCAGTTCTGATTCTGTAACTCCAGTTTACATTCTGGAATTTACAAAATCAGACTGGAAAGCTGCAAAAAAGGATATTTACTGTCTCATCCGCGCGGACAGAATTGAACCTCGCTCTGGTCCGCGTGGACAGAAATGTAAGGGACAGACATTTTGTTTTTCCAGTCATTTTTCACTCACAGAAGCACACTATTTTGATAAATTTCAGTCCATTCCAGTCAAAACTTTTACTTCCAGAAAATTACTTTTCCAAAACACACACACACACACACACACAAATGGTTTTAAGTTAGGAAGACTCGTTTTACGAGGCATTCTGGGTGAACCCTAACGTTCTTCTCGGAGTGTAACGTGACCTCCGAACCCACTTCTCTCATTTTTGGGCATTTTTCAAAGTTTTGGCCATAAACTAAAAACGGTGTGGCGACTCCGTTTGATTTTTCAAAAAAAAAAAAAAAATTGGGTATCATCACACAAAGGCACCACCTCCATGGTACGGATGTCCTCCCAATCGTCTAATGGCTCCTGTAATGTCCCAAATTGCTTGGATACTAAGCAGGGTATGTAGAAGGATGACCAAGAAAGCCCTGGAACCCTCACTATGTAGGACTCCTGAAACGTCCTCCGGGTCTGCAACCTCCAGTGAGGCACCCACCAGTGAATGTCTGAGGTAGATAGCCGAGCCATTATCAGCTCTCAGCCACCCTGATCCTGCTACCTAGGTGCACCCCTCTGAGAGATCACCCAAGGGCACTGAGTAGGTGAAGCCCTTGGCAAAGCCCCAAGCCTCTCCTGTAACCACAAAGTCGGCACTGCTGGGCTCCCAGACCTCATGAAATGGTCCCCCCTAGCCATCCAATCAATACCATGCAGAATCTCACCCAAAACTAGTGGGATGATATCCTTCCCAGCCCTGCAATCCCTGACCATGTCTAAAAGGCCACCATGACAGACCCCTACGGACTCAGTAGTGAACAGAAATGAGAACACGCAGAGGACAAAGGCATCCATAGCCACCAGGATCGTAGCCATATCTGGAGACACAAAACTGCTTGGGATATCAGAGAGGTCAATCCTATCAGGGGCTACCATCATCCCCTCGGCCTCTTCCAGAGAGATTTGCAGAAAAAATGCCAGCTTTACCATCACCGGCACATTTCCGGTCAGAGGAATCGAAACGGCTTCAATTTCTGGACCCCCAATCAATGCCCGGAAGTCTTCAAAGGTTGGGACGAGCTCAATGTAAGAAAAGCAGTAAACATGTCTCCGGACGTCCCAAAACCTCGTTGCGGCTCTCAAAAGGTCCCAATCGAGCGAGAGATCCTTTAAATGCCATAAAGACTTGATCTTGAAGGTGGTATCAAAGAGCCCTTTGTTGGATTGAAAGTTGTGCCTCATCCAAGATTGAAGATCGGACAGAAAATAGTCTCTTTTCCCCTTTTGCAATATGATTGGTTTCTCCATTGGCCGTGGTCAAAGTTGATGAATTTTGGTCAAAAATGTGATCTGGGATCAGTTGGGACAAGTCTAGGGTGAAAATGAAATGAAAAGGCCATTCCTGGATTTTAGTTGAAAAAAAACCAGTTCAGACAGAACTTCCAGCCGCACGGCTTCATTTGCCCCAAGACCTGGCTGGACGGCTTCTTTTGCTTCCTATAGAAAAAAAATCTGCAACACCTCTTGCTGCTGCCCAAGTGGAGTTCTCACCCCACTTTCTCAATGAAACCTGCATAAAAACATGTCCAAATACCATTCATGCAATCATATACCATCATAAACCATTTTGGCCCAGTTTCAGCCCCAATTCCAAGCAAAAAAGCTACCCCGAGGCTCAAGTAATATGCAAACTCATAAAGCATAGATAAGAAATGAAAATAAAATACCATTACATTGTTTTCGCCTCCTTGGCGCCCAAATAAAACGAAAAATAAATAAAATGTGCATAAAATTGTTCATTGTTTGTTTCCTTCCTCCTAGATCAATCCTAAAGAATCCTAAGCCTCCGACTCCTCGTCGTCGCTGCTCAGCTAGTAGAAGCTAGGATCCCTCATCAAGTCTTCACAATCACTCACGTCAGAAAGATTGACGTTCACATGCTCGTACTCCGCCAGCTGCTCCAGAATGCTTGTGTTGGGCCCCTTTCCCCGAGGCATAGCGCTGGTTGAGGAGGTCTGATACTCTGAGGCCGACGAGGTAGAGGCGGTGCTCCCAACGTGCCTCCTTTTGCGCACGGGCTCCTGCACATTCGCGCCAGCCCTGGAAGCGCAAGCCAACTTCCTCAGAAGGGACCGGTACACATCCTTCCAACCTATGTTATGCCGTACCAAGCCATCATAGGAACGAGCAGGAACCTGCGAGAAAGGAGAATGAAAACTCAGAAAATCTCGAGAAAAGCTCAAAATTGCAGGAATCAAAGAAATCCAAAAAAGGGAAAAGACCCTAGAGGTACTTACAGTGCTGTCAGGTGGCAAAGTATACCGGGGCTCCCTCGTGTCAGGAACAGGTATCATGAACCTCCTCGGTACCCCATTTACCACATAGGAGAGATGAGCAGGAGGCATAGGCGAATCAGTCGGCTCAGCTTCCCCGTACCCCTGAGTGACAGCCAGCTTCACCAGCTTCTGCGGCGTCCTCAACCGCTGCTCCACAAAGATGGCATACGGGGTAGCCAAGTCAAAATACTCTTCGGCCGCCATGCCAGCCTGATACCTCGCTATCTCATTCTCTGACCAGTCCCTGGGCTGCAGCATACGTGGTGGAGGATCGTGAGGAGTGATGGCATCCAAAGGAGGGACAAGGCCATACTGCCTAGAGAAGCGGTCCCCCAAGTAAATGACATCACAGGTCAGCCCTGTCAACCACCTCCTCTGCCTAGTCGCCTCCAAGGCATCCCCTAGCAAAACCTCCAGATACCTCCCCCAAGGATAGAAATCAACCCCATCATGACCATCCCTGTTGATGACCGGTCTCACCATCTTGTAGTCAAAAGTGATCCGGGTCTTCCCGATAAACTTATCCCTAGCCTCTCCCCTCCAACGAATCATGGCCGGGAAGATCTCCGGATCACTCTGTTGGTTCCAAGGAAAGAACCCGATCACCTCACAAAACCAGACCTGCATGTTCAAGATAAAAGGGTCATTTCTCTCATAAAAATCTCAAGACAGAAAAGTAAAAGAGAGAAAAGAAAGTGAGAATACCTCAAGCGCAAAAGAAAAGCAGCCCATAGAAACAGCCTTGTTCCGGCTGTACATATCCAACGAGAAATAAAGTTCCGCCAATCCGGCCTCACCCCAAGAGACCGCCCCAACCTCATCCAGATTCTCCAAAGAGTCAAGCAGGCACAGCATTGCCAGCGTCCCAGAGTTTGCAAAAATGGTGACCGACAGCATCCACCACAGAAAAGCTCTCGCGAGCTGGTGGGCAGTCACCTCATTGGCGGCAAACACTTGCATGCACTCTAGGACCGCCACCTCAACATTCCTCGTCTCCATCCCAAGCCCCTTAGGACGGAGGTCAAACCCAACCAAAGCTCTGAACTCCTCTGCAGTAATGTGATCTCTCCAAGTCACAGGCCTCCAAGTGAACTGCAAGCCTGTAATGGCAGTAAAGTTGGTTGGAGTCACCGTGATCTCTCCCCAGCTAAGATGAAAGTTGTGGGTGGTGTCCCACCAGAACTCTGAGAGGGCCTGGACCAGCCCCTTGCTCTTAGAGGTCACATGAATACCTCTTCCAATAGCGTTAATGAACAAATCAAGGCCGGTAGCCATCACCAACTGTTTGGGGTTCACCCCATCCTTCTCGAAGTTGGGCATCCTATCCCATAATTTCACCGCCACCTCATAAGGTCCCCTCGACTTGTTCTCCTGTAGGAAAACGCAACAAAAAATGTGTCAGTCCTTCATCTCATCTCAAAAGCAAGCATATATTCAAAAGTGCACATATTTTTAAAGAAAGCATTCATAAGATATTTCTAGCATCCTTTGCCTAGAAAACGTGTCTTTCATCATTTGAAACACGTCATGTCGAGCATATTGCTCTCTCAAGAACAAAAATTCCAATTTTCAAAATTCTTTGCACATAAGCATTAATTTTTTCAAAATGGCATGCATGAATCCTTTTCATCGTCCAAGATCTTGTTTTCCCATTCATGATCAAGAATTGACCTAGTTCTAGCACATGCAAGAACTCCGTCACATTTTAGACATTATTTTTCTTACTTTATTTTCAAAAAATGAGTCATTCTCATTATTTTTCAAATAAATTGCGCATGCATGTTCATTTATCTCCTTAAACTCATAGGTTAATCATTAAAATTCCAAAATCATCAACAAGAATCATAGGAAAATTCGAAAAAATTCCTAAAAATCGGGTCAATCCCTAAATCAATCAAAATTCAATCAAAATTGACAAAATCAAGCAAATCAAGAATGCTTACCCCAATAGATTGAGGTTTCGTAGATTTGTGCTCTCCCCTATCGGGTAGAGCTCGGATGGAGGCGTGTTGAAGTCATACTTCCGCTCCGTTCGAACGAGCTCTCTCCTCCTCCTCCTAGCGGCTTCGGACAAGGTTCTTCGTGCTTGCCTAGGCACCATGTTTCCTTCTGGATCCATCTCAAGCCAAAGAAGCAAGGGAATTGAAGAAATCTGAAAAATTCTCTCTCTCTCTCTCTACTCTCTCTTCCTCGACAGAAAACAAGCGGCAATGATGCCCAATGCCCGTTTCAAGTCTATTTAAATAAATCTGGTGAAATTAATATTCTAGCCGGACGGCTTCTTTTTCCTCCACCTCATGCCAGGCGGCCTCATTCGCTCTGAGTTGAATTTGCACTTTTGCCCCTGGACTTTCCACTTAAGCATACAATTCCCGTTATCTCTTAACCAGAATAACGCTGTTTCCCAAGGATATCCGTTACCTCCAAGAAGAATAAACTTTCCTCCCGAAGCGCCTCCGTTACTTCCGTTATAACGGAATAACGCTAGGTGATATCCCCCGAATTGTCAAAACTCAAGCTTTAGCTACCTCTATCTCATAGATAGTGAAGTACGCTCAAGTTTTTCCAACTTAAGCTACCTCTATCTCATAGATAGTGAAGTACGCTCAAGTTTTTTCAAACTTTAGCTACCTCTATCTCATAGATGGTGAAGTATGCTTCAGTTTCTCCAAACTTTAGCTACCTCTATCTCATAGATAGTGAAGTACGCTCAAGTTCTTTAAACTTTAGCTACCTCTATCCCATAGATAGTGAAGTACGCTCAAGTTCTTCCAACTTTAGCTACCTCTACCTCATAGATAGTGAAGTACGCTCAAGTTTCCCAACTTCAGCTACCTCTATCTCATAGATAGTGAAGTACGCTCAAGTTTCCTAGCTTAAGCTACCTCTATCTGATAGATAGTAAAGTACGCTTCAGTTTCTTCAAACTTTAGCTACCTCTATCTCATAGATACTGAAGTACGCTCAAGTTTTCCAAACTTAAGCTACCTCTATCTCATAGATAGTGAAGTACGCTCAAGTTTTTCAAAATTTAGCTACCTCTATCCCATAGATAGTGAAGTGCGCTCAAGTTTCTTTAAACTTTAGCTACCCCTATCCCATAGATAGTGAAGTACGCTCAAAGTTTCCCAGCTTTAGCTACCTCTATCTCATAGATAGTGAAGTACGCTCAAGTTTTTCCAACTTAAGCTACCTCTATCTCCTCGATAGTGAAGTACGCTCAAGTTTTTCCAAACTTTAGCTACCTCTATCTCCTCGATAGTGAAGTACGCTTCAGTTTTTCCAACTTTAGCTACCTCTATCTCCTCGACAGCGACGTAAGTTTTAGTTTCTTCAGGTGACAACCTCCATTAATTGTCAATTCAGGTGACAACCTCCATTAATTGTCAATCAGGTGACAACCTCCATTAATTGTCAATCAGGTGACAACCTCCACTAATTGTCAATCAGGTGACAACCTTCATTAATTGTCAATCAGGTGACAACCTCCATTAATTGTCAATTCAGGTGACAACCTTCATTAATTGTCAAATCAGGTGACTCCTCCATTAATCGTCAAAACCTCAAGGATCCTAGACCTGTTCCTAACTATCTAGTGAGACTTGAACTACGACCAAGGCTTGATTCCCCCGGGATACGTAGGTAGCCTTTCATAAAGGTCCAGCCATCCGACCACATTGGTCACCCTGTTCATTCATCACTCCTCAGTGGTGAAGTAGCCCCTCACAAAGGTCCAGATACCCGACCACATTGGTCACTTCCTTCATCTAGCATATCCCCAGTAGGATCAGTCGTTTGACCTCCTAGGTCACTTTCCTTCATCTTCCTAGCAAGGGACCAGTTTCACTTCGCCATTCCCCAGTGGACCACGAACTACGACCTGGCTTGATTCCTCCGGGATACGTAGGTAGCCTACTTTAGGTTCAGCCAATTCGTCACATATGACATCCCTTTCCCCAGCGGATATTTTCCGAACTACGATCATGGCTTGATCCCTCAGGGATACGTAGGTAGCCTTCCAAAGGTTCAGCCACTCGACCACCTTGGTCACCCGATTCGTCTCGGCAATTCGCCAGATTGGATCCTTTTTTATCGACAACCCCACTCGCCTTGCAAGTGACGTTGCCGAGGGGCTTCTGTAAGTACCCAAATCTGGCTCATGCCTTCCGATGAAGTTTCCCGGCAATTCCCTGGACTTTCCTAAAGTTCAGGGGCAATTTGGGAACTTTTCCAAACCTTATGAGAGGCGAAGGACTTGCTAGGAATTAAAATTCTGCGTAGTCCCTCGCTGGAAAAGACCTTCTAGAAGGCCACCTTGCATGGTTCTAGAAATAGGCTGAGTCACTAATGGATAAGACCGCACGGCTTCATTAGCTGAGGGTTACAGCCGCACGGCTTCATTAGCCATCACCAGACTGCCTATAAATAGAGGCCTCCTCTATTCATTTTGATATACAATTTTTGGCACTGTTACTCTGCCAAAATACAGTCACGAACTTTCAGAGAACAAAAGCCTCCCAAAATCACCTCCCTCCTCTTCAAAACCTCTCCAAAGTTGGTCCTTCCTTAGGCAATCTTTAAGGGAGATAGAGGAACACCACCATTGGTAACCTCTCCTCCTCTTCTCTTTAAAATATACTTGTCCTACTTGCTATATTGTTCTTTGCTTTCTATATTGATATCTACTTGCTTGATATTTGATCTATTGTTATAAAAATCAAGTCTTTAGTCATATAGATCATAATACCCCCATTCCCTCATCACATGGGATTCATGGAGGTTCCATCCTAAGGATGAACAATAAGACCATAAATGGCTTGTTCTAGGGTGGATCTCTCACATGATAATGTGAAAATAGCATCCTTTGCATATAAAAAATGTCATCTTTTTCATTAAAAATGTCATCTTTATTTATGAATGTCATCCCCCCTTCCCATAGACCTTGCTTCCAAGGATTGTCCACCTAAAAGGTTCATAAAGGACATAGGAAAGCCATAAAGGTCCTCCCTTTATCATTCTTAGTCTTAGCTTGCATCATGTTCATTACATATGTTAGCATAAAAATGTCATCTTTACTTTAAAATGCATTCCCCATGTCCCTCATGGTTGGACCACTCTCCAAGGATTGCCTAGTGACCTTCTTAAGGCACAAAAAGGCATAGGATAAGTATAAAGTTCCAATCTTTATACCCCTCCCCTAGTCCCCTTTGGTACTTGAAGCATCTCTTGGAGTGTAATGGTGTAAAGGTCCTATCTTTACATCATTTCCTCCTCATAAAGATGCCATATCCGGAAATCCCTTTAGAAAAGGATGAGCTTGAGCCCCTACATCTCCGATCATCACTTGAGACGAGCATAAATGTCCCGACTAAGCTCAAATCATCTCAAGATGTAGGATTGATGGGCAAAGGTCCTTCCTTTCTAAAGAGTCTCATCCTTGGACTATAAAAAAGGTGTCCCTATCTTGATCACATGTGACCCAAGGTCTCATAATGATGATCATAAGTCCAAGATGAGAACGGGATCAAAGTCCCTAACACATCAAAATCCAAGGAATCCCGAGCGATAACCAACTCATGGTTTATACGTCCGGAAGACTACTTGGCACATTCCCCTCTTTTTCAAAAAACACATCCCACACACGAAAACACAAAGGCAAGCATGAAAATCGGATCTTGGAAGACTTGCTTCGGCAAGGCTCCTTGGGTGAACGTCGATCCGTTCTTCCCATAGGGGTAACTTAACCTCCGGACCCTAATCCTTTTTTTCAAAGTTTTGAGGAAATTAAAATGGCGTGGCGACTCCGTTTTTCAATTTAAACCGGATGTCTTCAAACCGATGTGAGGCGGTGACCCCTTACACGAGAAAGCGGTTCCAAACACAAAAAAAAAAAAATAGAGCCGCCATCTTGGGCACCACATTCACAGGTATGTATTCAAACACATGCAATCTCGAGTGGAGAAATCACCCCAATTTTTTCTATAAGAATAACAATGATTTATACCCACAACCTTCTACACAACCACCTGGATTTGCACAAAAGAATTTCAATTCTAATTCTAATGCTTTTCCTCCCCCTAAATCTAAGTTAGATCTTTTGATGGATTTTGTTGTTGAAAGTAAAAATACTCAAGAGAAGATCAACAATGAATTTAGGGAAAATTTCAAACAATTGAATGCTAGGTTTGATAATCTAGCTGCGCATAACAAAATGCTAGAAACCCAACAAGCCGGCACCTCGCATAGAATGCAAGGGAGTTTTCCGGTCAAACGCAAGGGCCCAATGAGCATGTTAAAGCAGTAATAATTAGGAGCGAGAAAGAGCTAATAAATCCCCCTCCGGAAGAAAATAGCAAACCTACTAAGGAAAATATTAGTCCAACCCCACCGATAGTTGAGACTAATGAAGAATATGAGAAGAGGACGAAATCCTCTAAAATTTCTAGAAATTTTGACCCACTGATACCATTCCCTTAAAGGTTGGTAAAGGCAAAGTTAGATAAACAATTTGGCAAATTTTTAGAAGTTATAAAATCAATTTATATCAATATTTCTTTTACCAATGCATTGCAACAAATGCCCTCTTATGCAAAAAATTTAAAGGATATTCTTTCAAACAAGAGGAAATTAGAGGAAAATGAGACCATCATTTTGGCGGAAGATGTTAGTGCTATTTTACAAAGAAAATTTCCTCCCAAACTGAAAGATCCCGGCACTTTCTCTATTCCATGCAACATAGGTAAATAAAATGTTGATAATGCAATGTTAGATCTTGGGGCTAGTGTTAGCCTATTACCACTTTCTATTAGTAAGAAACTAGGTATGGGGGAGATGAAACCCACCACTATTTCACTCAAACTAGAGGATCGCTCCATCAAATAGCATGTGGGTATTATGAAGGATGTTCCTTGTCAAATAGGGAAATTAATCATCCTTGTCGATTTTGTAGTTCTTGAGATGGAATAAGATCACCAAATTCTGGTCATTGTAGGAAGACATTTCCTTGCCACCGCTGGTGCAATAATAAATGTAAAGGACGGTACTCTTTCTCTAAATGTTGGAAATGATAAGGTTGAATTTAGTATGCAAAACTTAAATCTCGAGAACCCGTGCCATAAAGTTGACACCCTTACAAATGATAGCGAAAAGGGTAAAGAGTCACAATCCAAGGACTCAAAAATAACAAATAAAAATCTCTTAGATCATAGTGATAAAAAGTGTGCACCCTAAGAAACATATAAAAGTTGAAAAATCAAAAGATAGGGGGCCTAAGAAGAAAAGCACACCGGGATGGCACGCGTGCATCGACTATAGAGACTCAATCACACCAAGGGGCATGAAATGGCGAGTTGTTAAGGACAACAGACCATCTCAATACCATTCATCGCCCATTTGATTTGAAAGAGAGGGGTCGAGCTAATGACCTTAAACAAGCATCATCGGAATGGTAAACCGATGAATTATATTTCTTATAAAATTTTACCATTTTTAGTATATATTATTATTATTATTATTATTATTATTATTATTATTATTATTATTATTATTATTATTATTATTATTATTATTATTATTATTATTATTATTACTACTACTCTCTCTCTTTCCCCACTTTTAGTTGTTACTTTGTTTTGGAAACATTGAGGACAATGTTTGTCTCAAGTGTGGGTGCGGAGAAAAATTGTTTTTTTTAGTTTATCTTAGTTGCATATTAGTTTAGTTCTTCATATTTCTTTTATGCTTACATTAGTTAGTTTTTCCCTTTTACTTGCTATATTGCCTTAGAACTTTATCTTTTCCCTTTCTTTTCATATTTTCTATAACTTTAAAAAAAATTAGAAAAAGAGCATATGAGTACTTTAGAAAGTAAATAGAAAATCATAAATTGATATAGCATTAATAAAGATTTTACTATAAAAAGGCGTTGTTTTGATTAATTAAACTTTTCGGATCATCTAATCACTTGGTTATTTTATCTTGTGATTCTTGAACTTATTCTTCAAATGTACACATCAAAAATATTGATTTCTATTCCCTTTTTAAGTATTCATACTCGTTATGCCCTTTTGAATCACAACCTTTCATTTTCACTAATGAAGGCTAATCAATTTTTAACTTAGTATTTATTCATCTTGTAAGATCGTCCACTCAAAAATCTAAATGAGCAAAAATCATTAATAGAGTGTGACGACCTAAAGCAAGAAATTACTTTACCCCGTATAAAAATGATAGAATTTTTAGCCTTGACAATTTTCCACTATCATCCTCCGCTATCATCTTTGTGATTCAAAGTGCATGTCAAGTCCCATGAATACTTTTATATTGTGAATAAAGATCATTCTCTTATTTATACATTTAAAGCATTAAACTCTTATTCACAAAGCACTCTAAGATTGAAATTTATTTTACGTCAAGCTAATGATCCAAAAATTCATTTTTTCATTACATTATGGCTTTACTTAGTCAAATTTTATTCATGAGATATGGATTTATTATCTTAAATTTACTCCCTAAATATCTCCCTGAAATCTCTTTCTAATACTCTTCTAAGTTATAAGAGATATAAATAGATAGATAAATGGCAATCTTCTGATGCAATAAAGCTTGTATCATTTATTTTCTGAGGGATCTACTATATGTCTTTCTATTTCTTGCATACTTCTCCATTTCTACCTTTTTATCTTAAACTTGCTTAAGGACAAGCAAGGATTTAGTGAGGGAAGTTGATAAATGGTTATTTTATAGTCATTTATAGTATTTTTATTACATTATATACTTTAAATTTAGTGTCAATTAAGTATAATTTAGCTTCTTTTACATTGTATTCTCAATTTTATGCTTTTTGGTATTCTTGTGTAATTTTACAGGGTTTAGGTGCATATTTTGAAGTATAATGGGCTTAGGTTCATTCTTTGAAGTACAGGGGACTTAAAGTGAAGCATATGGAAATTGAAGGGTCAAACATTGAAAATTTGTAAAGTCAGCCAAAGTCAGCTCATGTGCCTCGGCCGAGCAGAGAGGAATAGAAGAAAGGATTATGCTGGAAGGCCTTGCTCGGCCGAGCACCTCCTTGACTCGGTCGAGCACCCCTTGATCAGCCAAAAGATGCCTTTCTTGAAGAGATGCGACCCTCAACCAAAATGCCTATATAAAGGGGCCTTGTACTCAATTTTAGACATCCGAAATATGTCTGAAATATATGTAGAAACATACATAAAATACCTAGAATTGATAGCAAAATACTCTAGTATTACATTTAAAATTTCGAAGTACAATTCTCTTGAAGATTGAAGCAATAATACAACATTGAAGTTTTACTTTCAGCCTATATTTCTATCCGCTACAAGCATAAGTTTCTCTATTCCTATCTTTATTTACATATTATCTCATTATTTCTTCATGCTTGTTTTAATTATGGCTTGTGAGTAATCCCCCAAGTTCTTGGGGTTGGAAACTCAGCACTTTTGTTCATCATTTTTAAATCATTCCATCGCTCTTCATCTTAACAATTCTTTCATATCAAACCTAAAAGACTTACATTTTGGAGACGTCCAACTTGTATGATTCTAGTTAATCGAGAGAAGTATCTAGCGGAGAATCTCGATTAGCGGAACCATATGAATTGAACTAGGTTTCATTAATCACGAGAATAGATTAATGGCCTAGGGATGTTCCTTGAATGGAAAGTACGTGGATTTTATAAACACTAATGGATTCTTACTAACTTATGGGTCATCGAGAGATAGGGCATAATTAGTGAAAAATACAAATATTACTTGCTTGATCGTGAGAAGTATTATAGGCTCAATGTACCATTCTTGATTTTGATGAAAACTTTTATTTTAAAGGCATGATTATTTGATGAATGAATGATTGTTCGAGTCCCAACCCCGAGAATATCTTCATCTTATAAGAATTCAAATAAATTAGAGTAGTTTGTATTGTTCTAGTTTTTCAACAGAAAACTATTTTTCTCCCAATCCTATTTTTATATTTTTATTATAAAAGCAAATATTATTCAAATTAACTTTGTCCTCTTGGGATCGACCCGTACTTGCACTTATCTATACTATTAATAACCCGTGTACTTGCGGTATAAAAGGAACCGTTAGGTTTTGAAACAACACCTTGTAGTAACCAGCCATTAAGCAAAGCTTCTGAAAAAATGAATATTTAAAAACTAGGTCCCCTTTATTGTTTTGGGTCCTGAGGTTAGCATCTTTTGATAACCCACACCTGTTTGACATAAGGTGGATTATGCTTTCTGGCATTAGGTGTGAACCTCAAAAAGTATTCTGCAGCCTTGTAACCAGAACCATCACACAAATAGCAATTATGAAAGCTGTAAGCAAACTGAGGTTTAACATACTCTTTATTTTTCTTAGGATCAGCATTTGTTTTTGGGACTGAGGTTTTTGCATTAACAAAGGTGGTCATTTTAGTTTTGACCACGGTTTTTCTAGGCTTGCTCATCTTACTTTTAAAAGCAGGAGGTGCGGTCGAAGAAAAAGGGCGGTCATTCACAAATGGAATCTAATCAGCAGTTTCATCCTCAGAAACTTTTCCTTTCATTTTGGAATTTTTCCCAAATTTTTTCTTAGGGTAGACATAGTAGAAGTTAAGTATAGCCTTTGTTTTCTGTCCTTTACCCTTTGAATCAGAATGCTTTTACTTAGGAATTTCATGAGTTTATTTTTAAAATTTCTCAATCTTTCCAAAGCAAGATTTATACTTCAAATTTTCACCAGTTTGGAATCCCAAGCCTTATTTGTCACCACTAGACTTTTGGTATTCAAGAATTTGATCCATGATAACACAAGATTTGGTCCACTCATCAATTACCTTTTGGAGGTCATTGTTTTGAGCAACCAAGTCATCGTTTCTAAGTTGAAGTGCTGCAACCTTGGTTTCAAGAATGAGGTTTTGTTCATTAAAAGGAGCCATGCTTTTGACTTGATCTTTCAGAAGTGAAATATCAGACCTCAATACAAGTTTTCTCCGTTTTAAGCTGAGTAATTTCATCAGTCGCTAAAGATAAAGCTTTTTTTAACATTTTCAAATTTTCGTATCATCACTTCAGCTTTCTTGAACATCTCTTTATGTTCCATGGGAGAGACCTCTTCCACCTTTTTCAAATGTTTTTGAGTTGAAACTGTTTTTATGGTGTTTCATTTTTAGATGAAAAAATGGGACGAGAGTAAGAACTATATCCAATTTTATAACTGGGAGTGAGTTTCACATCAGAATAGTCCTCACTACTGATCCTAGCTTTGGTTTTCTCAGGAGCAACCTCTTCTTCTATATCTAGCGACTTGACTGACTCATTATATGAATCATCAAAAGCATCCTTGGCAACAAGACAGAGATTAACCTCTTCGATTTCATCTTCGCTTCCTTCATCAGAATCAGTTCCAATCCAAGTAGCTAGCTCTTTTGAGTTCTGTTCCTCATTAACCATTCCCTTACGACGAGAAAATTTCGCAAGGGAGGTTTTCTTTTTCAAATATTCAAATCTTGGTTATGGACACTCAGAAGAAAAGTGACCAGACTTTCTACAATTGTAGCAGACGAGGTCACTCTTTTTCTTTATCAGAAGCCTTAGAAAATGTTGCTAGAGGTTTGCCTTTTGAAAATGATTTTGAGGTTTTACGAAATTTTTGAAACCTTTTCACAAACATGGCAAATTTATCATCATCCATATCGATGAGTGATGAGGCTGAAATAGAGGGATCTGAGGTTTGCTTAGATGAGGAAGGTTTCTCCACATGTTTAATGACAAACATAGAAAGTGTTTTGACTTTTCATTCAACCTATTCAATATGATCCATCTTGAGTTCATGCACTTTAAGTTGCATACAATCTACTTAGAGTCAAAGTATTTAAATCTTTATATTTCTCAAGAGAAGTGGCTTTATTAACCCATCTTGAACCTAAGGCAGTGTTGTGGGTAAATTCAGGATTACTACATCTTGAATAGTTGCCAGCATGTCGTCATCTTCACACCCGTGGACAAGGTAAAATTTACTTAGATAAATTAATTCATTATTTAATTATTTCTGTTATATATTTAATTACAGGTATAAAAGAACGTGGGAAAGACATATTCCATGGACCCATTTCAACGGTTGATAGACCAAGTCAAGATAGAGATAACAAGGCCGAGATTCTAGGAGAGTTTGTTAGGATTTATGTTATCTTCAGTTATTTTTTCTATTTAAAACCTAATGGCTGGAACACTAGGCACGGACTACTCACACACAGTTCACAAACACATTGTAATCCACCATAGCTTCATCTTTTGTAACTCAGAAAGATTAATACTATTGTTTGGGAAGGTAGGTGCTTATAATCACCTCCCGAGGTTTTGTGCCGGTGAGATAGTTATCTCAAGGGTTTTCCTCGTTACATGATCGAGCCATCCTAGTTTCATTGTTACATCGATTATATTCCATTGCACCTTCCTCAACTTTATTTTGAATTTCTTTATTGTTGATTGTTTTTTACCAAAACAGTTTGGCGCCCACCGAGGGGCCATTGGTTTTTTAATCGGTTTAAAATCCTTACGTTTCTACCATGTCTACCCAACCGATGACTTCCGCCGTCAGTAAAACCATTCCTATCCCTAGCAGTGTGAATCCTCAAACAAGTAGCAGGCTAACAATCGGAGGCCAAGAAACGTTGCCTCCTCCTCCGCCTGTGAATTCTGGCAAGAAGCAGATGTCTCCATCTCCTGATCTTGAGATCAAAAGCATGCTCATTCAGATGAAGAATCAGCTGGATCGCCAACAGAATAGCACCTCCTTGATAGCCGAAAGCTTGATAAAGGTGCAAAAAGAACAAGAGTTGCTCTCCAAAAGAATGGATGTTGTTTCTCCTTACCGTCCTAGAGTCCTTGATTTCAAAATTGGGGACAGCTCTCAAACTTTCAATGAATTCCTTCCGATGGCATCATCTGTAAGGATGTCGTCATCACCAATCCTGATGTCTTCTCCTCCCATAACGACTTCTGTGGCGATGTCAACACCCTTAGCCACTAGTGCCTAAGGATGACTTTTCCAGAAGGACCCATCTTCACTAATAGCATCGTCCTGACGTCCTCTGCAGATAATGCTAATCCTTTTATTAATTTCAATACTAGTTCTGCCTTGGATAATACTGCTCGTGCTACTAACCCTTTTGCAGGTACCTACATTGCAAATCAGCTTCAGGAGTTGAGAGATATGATCATGAATGTGCCAGGTGTCACCCCGCCTTCCAGCAGGTCTCCCCAACGTGTTACAATCAGTCTCGCTTTACTCCAGCAATTGCGTATGTCGACATCTCGAAAGGATTTAGCATTCCTGCCATGAAGTTGTATGATGGAAGTTCTGATCCTGAGGAGCATGTCGCCCACTACCAAGAAAAGATGGAGATCGTTCGCATTCCGCTTTAGTTTCGTGAGGCTTGTTTGTGTCGAGGGTTCGGTTCGACGTTGGTAGGACCGGCATTGAAGTGACTGATCCGTCAACCTCCTGGTTCTATTGGCTAGTTTGCTCAACTTGTCAACCTGTTCAATGATCAATTCTCTTGCAGCCGACAATTTGAGAAGCTCACCAGTGATCTTTACCGTATCACCCAGCAGCCCACCGAAGCCTTAAAGGACTATGTTAATAGGTTTAATAAAGAAGTTCTGGAGATCCCCAACCTAGACATGGCGACAGCTGTAGAAGCTTTCAAAATGGGCCTGAAGAAGGATTCCCCTTACTATGAAGATTTGGTGATGAACCCGTGCAAGAAGATGGAGGATATCCGAAACCGAGCTTTAGGATTTATCAGGTTGGAAGAGGACAAGGTGCAGCAGTCCAAGCATCCTGACAAGGCTTCATCATATGACCATCCTGAAAGGAAGATAGAGTCGTCTCACCAAAGACAGAGCAGATCCAGACCCTACCAGAGAAATGACCATAACAAAGTCAATTGGGTGGAAGATGATGGAGATGATGATGATTTTGAATCTCCTAAAATTTCTGATTATTGTTTCTCTGTGGATGTTTCAGGTATCCTGTGTGCAATGAGCAATCTTGGAGATAAAGCTAGGTGGCCTCAAAAGACTGACAAGTCGTCCGGCTGGAGGGATAAATCCAAGGGGTGTGCTTATCACGAGGATTTTGGACATCTTACCGAAGATTGCATCGCCTTGAGGAAAGAAATTAGTTACCTGTTGTCTAAGGGACATCTCAAAGAGCTCCTTGGGAACCGCAAGACCAAGACGGAGAACAAAGAGCCCGTTGCAACCAGACCGCCATCTCCTCCACCGGTAATAAAGGTAGTTAATGTTATTAGTGGTGGTTCTGATATTTGTGGTACTTCTTATTCTGCAGCTAAGAGATTTGCCAAGCAAGCTAAGGATGAGAAGCCCGAAAGATCCTCAAAGATGTCGCATCTCACATCCCAAGATGTCATCTCCTTCGAAGAAAGCGACAGGGACAATGTTATGGATCCTCAACATGATGCCTTGGTCATTGCACTCCAGATCGCCAATTGCAAAGTCAGACGTATCCTAGTAGATGGAGGCAGTTCAGTAAACCTCATTATGCTAGATGCCTTGAAAGAAATGAAGATTCCTGAAGATAGCATTGTAAAAAGAACCTTCGTGCTCGTGGGCTTCAGTGGAGAAACCAAAAGCACAGTGGGTGAGATTACACTTCCAGTTTATGTCGAAGGTATCAACTCCATGGAGAAATTCTGCGTGATTGATAGTGCTATATGTTACAATGTAATTCTGGGAAGACCCTGGATCCATGGAATAAAGGCAGTGCCATCCACTTATCACCAATGTGTCAAGATGCCGACACCCTGGGGAGTTGTCAATGTTTACAGTGATCAGCAGTCAGCTAAAAATGTTATATGACTTCCATGAAGGCATCGATATCTCCTAAGATGGCATAGCAATTACAGAGAAAGACCTGTGAGGTTCTGGAGGCGAAAGAGCATGACGTGAAAGAAATACTCTTAGATCCCTCGAACCCAGATCTCAAGGTGCTGATTGGTCAAGATGTTCCAGCAGAAATCAAAGAAGATCTTGTCAACCTCTGAGAAGCAAGATTAAAAGCTTCGCCTGGAAGCATGAAGATATGACAGGCATCAGCAAAAATGTCACCACCCACAAACTCAACATTGATCCATCCTTCAGACCAATTCACCAAAAGAGACGGAAGTTTGCGCAGGAAAGGAACCTAATCATTCAGGAAGAAGTAGACAGATTGCTCAAAGCTAAAATGATCAGAGAGGTCGAGTAACCAAGATGGCTAGCAAATGTGGTGGTGGTAGAAATGAAGAACGGCAAGTGGAGAGTTTGTGTCGACTTCACAGACTTAAACAAAGCTTGTCCCAAAGATCATTTCCCTTTGCCACACATTGATACTTTGGTAGATGCTACTTCTGGACATGAAGTATTGACTTTCTTGGATGCATCTTTAGGATTCCAGCAAATCCAGATGGAGCCATCCGACCAAGAGGACACCACCTTCATTACCCCAACAGGTATTTATTGTTATATTGCAATGCCTTTTGGACTAAGAAATGGAGGTGCTACATACCAGAGGCTAGTCAACATGATGTTCAAAGAGCAGATTGGGGACACCATGGAAGTATACATTGACGATATGGTGATAAAATCAAAGAAAGCTGAAGATCATGTTCGGGATCTTACTCAAGCATTTGACATCCTGGACAAATTCAACATGAAGCTGAACCCAGCAAAGTGCAATTTTGGCATGAAGTCCGGTAAATTCCTGGGTTACATGGAAATGCAAAGAGGGATAGAGGCAAGCCCGGAGCAAATAAGAGCCATCATCAATCTAACATCACCCAAATCCATCAAAGATGTTCAAAGATTGACGGGGAAAGTGGCAGCATTGAATCGATTCATCTCAAAATCCTCAGATAGATGCAAGCCGTTCTATGACATCTTGAAGAAAAATTCCAGGTTTGAGTGGACTAAAAAGCATGAACAAGCCTTTCAAGATTTAAAGTTGTACCTGTCAACGCCTCCACTACTCTCAAAACCTCAAGAAGGTGAGCCATTATGTGTTTACTTAGCTGTCTCCGAAACCGCAGTTAATGCCGTCCTGGTCCATGATCAAGATGGCATCCAGCAGCCGAAATACTATGTAAGTAAAACACTGGTC
This sequence comes from Adenophora triphylla var. japonica, assembly GCA_022495995.1. Classification (NCBI taxonomy): domain Eukaryota; kingdom Viridiplantae; phylum Streptophyta; class Magnoliopsida; order Asterales; family Campanulaceae; genus Adenophora; species Adenophora triphylla. The sequence continues at coordinate 368,235 of JAFEMH010000617.1, read as the reverse complement.
GATGCGGAAACCAGGTATTCACACCTTGAAAAATTAATATTAGCTTTAATTTCTGCTTCAATGAAGTTAAGGCATTATTTTGAAACCCATATCATTGTCATTCGTACTAACTATCCGATAAAAAGTATAATGAGAAAACCAGAAATGTCAGGAAGGATGGCCAAATGGTCCGTTCAACTAAGCACTTATGACATCAAGTATGAGCCTAGAACAGCAATAAAATCCCAAGCACTTGCAGACTTTGTGGCAGACTTTAGTCCAAGCATGCAACCAGAAGTAGAACTTGAAGTCCAACAACTCCAAGATGGGGAAATCCTGCGAAAGTGGACTCTATTCACAGATGGTGCTTCTAATATGAGGGGCACAGGGCTAGGTGTTGTCCTAAAGTCGCCACAAGGGGACATCATACCCCAGGCCATTAGTTGTGATTTTAAAGCCACCAATAATGAAGCAGAATACGAAGCCTTGATCGTGGGCCTAACCATGGCACTAGACATGAACATTAAAGCAATACAGGTATATAGTGATTCATTATTGCTTGTCAATCATTTTAATGGTTCCTATGCAGCAAAGAAGGCCAAGATGACAGCTTACTTATGCATTGTGAAAATTCTGGCAAGCAAATTTCAAATTTTCTCCTTTGAACAAATACCCCGAGAGGAGAACTCGCAAGCAGATGCCTTGGCCAATCTTGGATCAGCTTTCAAAAGCTTATCTCAGACCAATATACCAATCATACATGTTGACATCCCTGCAGTGGAGAGGTTAGAACTTTTCTGCACAGATGACGACATCCTAGATGATCAGATAGAGACATCTTGGACAACGCCAATAATTAAATATCTTCAAGATGGCACCATCCCTAATGAGGAAAAGAATGCTAGAGCATTCAGGGTAAGGATTTCTAGATTCGTATTAAAAGATCATGTGCTGTTTAAGAAATCATTTGCAGGTCCATACTTGAGATGTCTCGAAGCTGACAAAGCTAATGAAGTTCTAAGAGAATTGCATGAAGGATCGTGTGGTAACCATTTTGGGGGCAGAAACTTATATACGAAGGCTCTAAGAATGGGTTACTATTGGCCAACAATGCGTCAAGATGCTGCCGTCTTTGCCAAGAAATGTGATTTCTGCCAGAGGCATAGCGACATCTTGCATCAGCCCGCATAATTACTTCATCCAACCCTCTCTCCTTGGCCATTCATGAGGTGAGGAATGGATATAATGGGAAAATTTCCTAAAGCCCTCGGAGGAAACGTATTTTTGCTTGCAATGACAGATTATTTCTCTAAGTGGGTTGAAGCTGAATCCTACGTGCAAGTTCGTGATAAAAAAGTCATATCCTTCATTAAGAAAAATATATTTAGCAGATTTGGCATCCCCTCTGAAGTAATATGTGACAACGGCTCCCAGTTCATCAGTAAGAAGACGCAGGATCTTCTTACTAGGTGGGGAGTTAAGATGGTGACATCCTCACCTATGCATCCTCAAGCTAATGGCCAGGCAGAATCAAGTAACAAAATAATCATCAATAACCTAAATAAGAGGTTAGATCAAAAGAAGGGAAAGGAGAAAGCTAGGGAACCTAAAGCTTCCAAGTATGAGGAATTTTATAACATGATTATCAATGATCATGGTGAAGAAAAAGCTGAGTGTAAAATTTGTAAAAAACACCTAGCTCGCCCTAGCAAAAAGGGTACCTCTCAACTAAAAAGACACACTGAAAACCATGCAAAAGGCGGGGATGATAAAACTCAAACCAAACTGAACATGCCTTCTGTCACCTACCCCAAAGTCAAAGCTGATATCATAGCCATGTTTATTGTAAGTTGTCGATTACCCTTGTCAGTTTCGAGTGATGAGAGATTTCATCGGGTTTGCAAAAGTCTCAACCCCGGATTTGAAGCTATGTCCCGAACTACCATCACAAGGCACATTAAAATTCTTTTTCAATCTGGAACACTTGCCCTAGCCAATCTTCTTCAAAGCCACAAGGGTAGTATTTCCTTGACAACTGATGGTTGGAAAGCTAACCATAGTTCTTCTGCCGAGAATTTTACTTGTATTACCGCTCATTGGATTAATGAGGATTGGTTGTTAGAGAAGAGAATCCTATCATTTCGAACCATGCCATATCCTCATACAGCTAGGCAATGCACAAATCACATTCTCAATGTTTTAGGTGAGTATGTTATCACGAATAAAATTTTCTCATGCTCATATGATAACGCCACCTATAACACCAGTACTGCCTCATTGATGATTCAATCCCTTACTCCTCCCATAGAAGGCAAGTTGTTTCATGTTAGGTGTGCTTGCCACATTCTCAACCTATGTGTTCAAGACTTGCTTAAGTCCCTACGCTATACCACAAACAGCATTAACCAAGCTTGTATTACCATAAAGGGGAGTGGACAAAGGCTAGTCAATTATATGGAGATGTGTCATCTTTGGGAAGAAGTTCTTGAAGCCCAAAACAGCCGAAGATATCAAGTGGAACTCGACCTATACAATGTTGGAGAGAGCACTCGAGTATAGGGTGGTGATCACTGAATATTTTGACATCTATCAAGTTGACCGTCAGGTTACTATTGATGATTGGGAAATAGCAACACAACTCATAGAATTGCTTCAGCCTTTCTATAGGGCAACCGAAGTACTTTCCGGAACGTACTATCCCACAAGTCATCTCTTATGTCGTGAGCTTTATGGCCTAAGTGTTCTCTTTGTGAACAATAGAAATCATAATATATTTGCAGATGCCGTTGTGGATATGGAAAAGAAATTTTCTAAGTATTACACCGATTTCCCTCTACTTTCCTTAATGGCGACCGCGATGGATCCGAGGATCAAGCATACTAACATGTGGAGTTTGCTCTATGCTTTTTATGAAAACATGAGACCAAATCTTTCCCCGATTCAAGTAGAAAAAGTGACGAAGGAGAAACATGAAGAAGTTGAAACCCTCTTATTACGCTTGTATTCCTATTACAAAGCAAAGCTTTCAAACCATGAAGAAAGGGACGATACGAGTGGAAAGGGAAAATCAAAGTTGCCAAAATTTGGTTGGGGTTTCCTTAAGAAGGGATTGGGTGGACGTAGTGGAAGTGGAAGTGGAAATGGAAGACCTTCAACGGAAGGAGTTAATGAGTTGGTCCAATACTTGTCCAGTACCTACTACCCCCCCCTCCGATTCAAGTTTTGAGGACCTAGATATCCTCCAATGGTGGAAAGCACACCAAAGTATTTATCCTATACTTTCCATCATGGCACGGGATCTTCTTACCCCTCCAGTGTCGACGGTAGCCTCAGAATCCGCATTCAGTGCCGCTAAAAGAGTTGTGACGCCAGCGAGGAACCAACTAACCCCGAAGCTCATGGAGCGGCTAATTTGTCTTGCCGATTGGGACGATGCTTCTCTAAGGAAGCAAGGGAATGATCGAGAGCTTCAACATGACAGTGAATCGAGTGCAGATGAAGACAATCTTGATGGGGATTATACTTTGGATGGAAACTAGAAAGTTTTCAAATCTATGAACGGAGAAAATCATTTGTATTTTAATGTTTTGTTTTCCTAGATTGTTTAATTAAGACTATGTTTAATATTTTCTTGTATTTTCCTAGATTGTTTTCCTAGTTAGTATTGAGGTTAAGGCTCCTAAATGTCCCCCCTTATATATAAAAGGGTAAGGTTGGTTGTCCCCCTCTTGTAATTTTATTTTAATTAATAAAATTTAAGGGTACCGTCCCTTTTTTCTTTTATATACTTTCGTTTCTTTTAATTTCGTTAAGTTTTATTTCTTTAAAAATTCTTAACTTTTTTTATAAATTTTTTTGAAAAAAAAATAAGTATTAACAAACATCTAAAATAGTATTTTCAGTTCAAAAAAAAAAAAAAGTTAATATACAAATATGAACTTAACAGAAACTGTTAGAAATTTAATAAAATATTTAACATTTGATTATTAATCAATATTAAGCTTAGTCTAGTGGTAAGCCTTCAATTAACCCCTCAAACCGCCCAGGTTCGAATCCCCCTTCCCCTATTTATATTTTGAAAAAAAAAATGGGTAAAGCCCGCCCAAACCCGCCAACCCAGCCAGACGGGCAAACGGTGCGGGCCGGTCATTGGGTAAGCGGGCGGGCCGGGCCGGGCTTGGCCCGCGGGCAAGAAGGCAGCAGGCTGGGCTTATCCGTGAAGTCTGCGGGCGGGTCTCTGGCGGGTCGGGCCGGGCCGGGCTGCCCGAATGTTCATCTTCAACTATAACATGTGTATCTCAAATGATCTAATCTATATGATTAATCAAGTGAGGTGTGTGTGTGATTATCAAGATTTAAGGCTCTTTAGATCTCTATGATTTAGAGAACAATAAATCTGAAGTGTTACAAATGCTTGAATTTCTATGCTTGTAGATTTGTTCGTGAAGCTATGAAGGATGAAAATGAAGATTCAAAGAATTTTGGAAATTTGGAAATTTTTTCAAATCTTCAAAGGACTCTCTCAAATGTATATTCTCAAGTAATCTTCAAATGAGGAAGATTGGGGGTATTTATACCCATGCACCAAAACGTAGTTGTTTGTAACATTTGTAGCAAGTACATTGTTGGTGCGGTCTGATTGGTTCATGCGTCCACTTTTGTTCTTTTGTTCAGAAGTTGGTGATAAGGTTGTACGGAACTTACCTGACATTCTAGGATGAAGGACATCTGTCACCTTTTCAAAATTCTTTTAAACTTTGAGTGACCGTTAGACACGTTGATTAAACTTGCAGTTAACTTAACGTTGCTGACGTGGATCAATCAATCAAAAGTGGTCAAATTCTTCAATTCTTCAATCATTTGATGAGGTTTGAGAGACGCGATCTGCTGAGTGCGGTTTCATGTTGAGGTTTGCACAAGCGGTTTGCTTAGTGCGGTTTCATACATGAGGTTTGTACTAGCACTGCGGTTTTGCATGAATTTAAAACCTCTTGACTTTAAACCTCAAGTACAATACAATTGCCAGTTTTCAAGCCTAAATAATCATATTCTATAAATTGAACTTATACTAAAAATTGAAGTATAATCTTAATTACATTAATTACATATGGGCCTAAAGTACAGAAAATACAGATGAGGTTATGATATTAATCAAATTAAAGCTAAATCAATTAGGGTTAAAGTATACATATCCAAAACTTTTCATTTGTAAGTAAGAAATAAATTTTTAGTTAAATAATTGCATCATTTTGAACAGCTGTAAATATGAGATGAATTTATTTATAATATTTTCAAAGGTATATGAAAGGATATTCATCTTTAATTTTAAACAATCGAGAAATTTAGTTATCAATTTTTCATAGGGAATGTGGTAACACATTTATTAATATTAAAGAACTTTTTGGTTAATTTTTAAAATGTTTGACCGTTTTGTAGATTCCAATTGGCTAAAGGATGATTTTGGTAAATTCGACTATTTATTTTAGGACAGATTAAGTACTATTATTAGTGATGTAATGTTCGTTATTTCTAACTGATGGCTGATAATGTATAGTTGATAGTCGATGGCTGGTGATTTATTGACTTATAGCTGATTAATTGATAACCCGTTATCGCAGCTGATGTCTGGTGATGTTTAGTTGATAGCTGATGCCTGATGACTTATTGACTAATAATTGATATAATTAATAATTAATATTTGTTTTGATATTTTTTATAAAATAATTGCAAATAAAAAAATAATTTTTTTTGCTATAAATCAAAATATGAGCAATTCATAATAATAAATATAATAAATTTATATGTATATATTAAAATAAATTATTAATCATATAAGAAAAAATAATTTGTATGAAATATAATAACGAATATTGTTTGTATACACAATTTTATTTTTCATATATATATATATATATATATATATATATATATATATATATATATATATATATATATATATATATATATATATATGATATATTTTTTTATATTTTTTTTAATTTATTTAAATTGATATAATTTTATAAAAGTAAGAATTATAGAATAAAAATGAGCCCAAAAATAAATAACTTGTTTTTGTAATATTAAATGAAAAAAAGTCAAATAATTGAATTGATGGAAAAAGTATATAAGAAAGAAAGAAAATAAACAAAAGATGTTGCTAGTCGTATTTGAACTCGGGATATATGGGGTAAGATAAATGAGCTTGATTTAAATAAGTGGTTGAAAGCAGCATTTTTATGGCTTCTCAACTTCAGCTTATTCATGCAATATCCAGGTTGTACCTTACTTATAAGTGAAAACAAACGCTACTAAATTATGTTTATTTAAGTGATAAATCAAAAGCCCTTCAAAAAGGAAACAAACGAACACGTAATTAGAGAAAGAAGAACAAGCCTTCTGTGGCCATTTAAAGAAGAACACAATTGGCCTCCATAGCTTTAACCCAAAGGTTGGTAAGTTAGAAAATCAATAATGGAAGTTAAAGAAAGTTGATTTTCAGGATGGGAGGCCCAAAGGCCAAAATTAGGAGGGTGGTATGGTATGGGTCATAATTGGGTCATAATTGGTTACTTTTCAAACATGTATGCTACTTTGCAAGCCTACTAGCTTTGCACTAATATGGATGATGTATAATCATTGAAATTAGTAGTGAATATACGTAAAATATTATTTTTCATATTTATATTTCATGTTTAGTTCAATTGAATTTTAATTGTAATTTTATAAAAATTTAATTATTTATACTCCCTCCGTCCCAATAAGTGCTTCACCCTTTTGGGTGGGCACGCAAATTATGAAAATGGGAGGGAAAAAAAATATTGTGTGTAATTTCAAAATAGGAGAGAGAATTAGTGGAGGGAATAGTAAATTATAATGATGTTGTGAGTATTAAAATAATGTAGGAGAGAGAATGAGTTGAGGAAATAGTAAAGATTTTTTGCCAAAAAAGGAAAGGTGAAGCTTCTAACGGGACGCCCTTTTGGGTAATTAGTGAAGCTTTTATTGGGACGGAGGGAGTATACAATTTTAAAATTCGTTTTTTATCTCACCAATTTAAAGTTCTAACTTTCTTTTTGGTCCATCTTATATTATGATCCTTACTTTGCATAAATAGCAAAATTTAAACACCATTTTGAACAATATTATCCTCTTAAAACTTATAAAATTACAAAACAAAGTTACTCCGTCTAAGTTTAACGTTCTTTAGGGCTCGTTTGATAGCTTGATAGGATTAACCCGTATTAATAGTAAAAAGATTATTAATTCAGAGATTAATAATATCATCTTTTTTTTTGGATAAATATGAAGGGGGTAAGAGATGATAAGAGACCTTATCCGGGTTGTTAGGATTATTACTCCGATTGCATTTAATCTATCAAACATCAAGCTTATTGGACTAATAATCATATCTGATCCTAAGAAGGGCTACCAAACGGCCCTTTGTTTTCTTTTTAGTTTGTCACAATTTAAGGTTTTTAATTGCTTTATTAACTAAAATCTATAGTAAAAATCACACCAGTGGGTGAACAGTACTATGAACAGTACCAAATGTAAAATTTCTCATTTTGCCCTCACTAAGTTGTTCCTTTCCCATTTTGCCCTTTAAAAAAATTAAATTAAAAAAAAAAAAAAACACGTGCCCTCGAACACGAACTTTTACTAATATACAATAAGACCCACTTATTTACTTTCTCTCTCTTACTTTACATTCCATACTCACAATATTTACTTTTTCTTAATATACGTTCCAAGTCAAATTACTAAATATTAAACCGAAACGGAGAGAATAATTACTTGTCTACTTTTCACTAACTTATTTTATAAATAGTGTTTTAAACAATTATGTCTCAATTCAATTAGCTACTATTGTTGATCTATTCTTCAATGATTCCCTTAATAAATATGCAAAATCAAATTAAACACTTTAAATCAGAAAGAAGGAAAAAAAATCCAAGAACCCCAAAATATATAAGCCAATCCTCATCAATGTGAAGTTGACCATCTTGAAACCAAATATATTTTTATTATTTAAGCTCCTTTTTCTATATTTTACTATCTTTTATTTTTATTACTTTGTGATGAGCTAATTAATTAAAATTAATAGGTCACCTGATCCACCAAATTGTTTAGATAATAAGTATTTGCACAGTAGATATGGATATTACCTAATTTTCTTCTGCTCATCAAGTATACTTAGTTGACTTTTATATAAGTATTGTTACTATTTTTTTGTTGCAATTTTATCAAATTAGGATAATAAAGTTGTTTTACCTACGCTATAACATATATATTGCCCATAATCGTTTCTCTTTTTATATTTATGTTATAATTATTTACTCCTATTTCCTACCATTCCAAAATGAATGTATATGTTTTAAAAATTATTGTCCATAAAAAATTGTTGTCTTATACCCAATTATATACACTCAAAACACATAATTTTTTTCACCATTTTCTTAATTTTTGAGTCCACTTTCGTTTTTTGAATTTTCGGCGACAATTTTGACCCGTTACCCAATAACCCGCACGACCCGACTCCCCGTTTAAGTTAGTGGGTTGAAATGGATTACCCGTCACAACCCATTAAAATTAATGGGTCGACCCGACCCAAACCGTTTCAACCCCGAACACAAATAGGCCTAATTAATATATTTAAGGTACTTAGGTTGAGAAAATAAATGGGTTGACCTGTCTTAGTCTGCCAATCCGACTCATTTGACACGTTAACTTAAATATGTTGCAACAGGTCGACCGTCTCATGCACTAACCTGTCACAACCCTACCCAACTCAATCTAATTCACACAATTAATAGGCGTACTTTCGATTGAGACCAATGGAGCAATACACTAGAAGATTTGGACTTGCAACCAAATTAATTACCAATCAACCTTTCCATATGCCATATGCCATATGCATGCTTAATGGGTCAGATCCATTAAGCTTACACAATTAAAGGTTTTTAACAAATAAACCTTTGGTTGTGTAAGCTTATGGGTTATGCTTAATGGGTCAGATCCATGGAATAATTGTCTTTACAATTGCCCCTAAAAAGGAAAGAAAAGCACTTCTTTCATGTATTGTCCATCGTTCCGGAAAATGCCAAATAATTTCCTATTGCTTCTTATTAATAATATCATCTTCAAAGATAATGACTTATTAATCACAATTGGCTATAAACAAACCCTTCAAGACTTTAAAACTAATGACTAGCCCATTAATCTTTGATTCTATCAAAATCCATGTCTATATTTGTATATAACAATTATTTAATGTACTATTAGCGATTCAACAATTATAAATTATAAATTGTTAAACCCTGAAATCATAATAATGCACAACCGCACACACAGACACACTCTCCCTAAAACTTCTCACTAATGATTCACGCTTTGATATTATTTGTTAAAATTTGTGGTCCAAACTACTAGAAAACGAGACATGCCCATATTCAAGTTAGATTCAATCATCAGTTGTTATATACTTACACAATTTTCATCTCAAAATGTGGCATGCATACACTTTCATGATTAATGAATACTTGTGGTCCTATAAAGCTACTACTTGTATATAAAATCATTTCAAAAATAAATTGTCAAGGAACCTTTTTAATTCAACATCTAATTATAACCACTCTTCAACAAATAATAGTCATCTTCACCCAAAAACGAAAGAACTTACAATAAAAGAGATCATATAGAAATTTGATACGAAAATATCGTTGTCGTATTTAACTCGGAAATCATATACTTGAGTTGCCTCAATACAAACCCCGAAAAAACCTAACTAGAAAATCATCAACACTGGTAACATCAAATGGTTATAGGGTTGGTTAATCACACTAACAATAGTCTTCATAAAATCCCAAAACAATCCTAAAAGGTCATCCCTAGCTAGTAATTAGAGAAATTAATATGGAAATGTACAAAATGTACAGATTCACTAGTTAGCTAGCTCAAATTCAGGTCCCAAAAATTAGGAAACAAAAAACCTTTTGTAACTCTCAACTCCAATCTTTTCCCTTCTTTCTTTTTTTTTCCCTCATATGTCTTGGATGGTAAATCTACCAAAATCTTCTTGTCATTTCTACTTCAATCAATCAAAACGCGTAATTTTTGTTGTTAAAATTCGGGTAAAAAATTTATTGATGCAATGAAAACGAGCGTTTGATACTTGTCAATTGCTTAGCCTCGTTTTTCCAACACAATTCAATATCCTCCGCGAGTTTCTTTGCATCCTTGGATGCACCAAGCAAACCCCGTTTAGTGAACCCCACTGCATATAATCCACACTCGCCTTTCCAACCGTTAGGAAATGGTCTTCGTGGTAATCCATCTTTCTCGGAAAACATCTCTTTCTCCTGAACAGAAGACAAAGAACTAGATTTAAAAACCCAATACATATTTTTGGTTCTATTTTGTTTCTTTAACATCTAAGGGAGATGAAAAGTTGAATAAAAAGGTGGTACCTTTAACCAACCGGGCACATTGCTTTTGTAACCAGTTGCTAGAATGATTGCATCAAAATTTGCTGTTAATCCATTCAAAAATTCCGCTTTATTGCACGTTAATGTCTTAATACTTGGATATACCTGAAAAAATAACAGCGAAAGAGATAAATTAGGTTAAAGATGAGCTACAATAAGTAACCTAAGAAGAGTAAGTATTATACAAGAAAAATCTAAGATTAGGAAAAAACATATTTTTTCAGGAATTTAAAACTATCATATTTTACTATTAATGGTAAGTAAGTTGAAACTGTCATATTACAAACTTAGCAGTTTTAACTAACGTACTAACAATTTATTTGGGTTCAACATCCAGATAAATTGTAAAAAGTGACGGTTTTAAATGACCAGACAGATGATTTTAAAGTTATTGAACCGGATTTTCATAGAAAAAAAATGATTTTTCACAAAGTTAGTCTAATCATTGATATTGAAGTAAAGTGATATTGAAGTAAAGGAAAGTGAAAAGAAACAAAATACATACCCACAAAGTATGGGATCCATCAAGAATGACAGTAAAAAAGGCGATAAGAGGGCAAAAAGAGAAGCTTTATATGAGTATATAAGTTGGAACAAGTACCTTAATGTCTCCACTTTTGATCTTGGCTAGGGTACCGACGTCCAGCACCGGAGTCTTTCCGGACAAGTTCTTTAGCTCGAGGGGACCCACAAGAGGACGGTCGAGGCCAAACTTCGACGTGTTGCCGAGCATTAGCCAAGATATGATCAAGAGGAATCGATCGACAAGGTGAATTGGGAACCACTTGAGTAAACACATGGACAGCCCGAAAGTTGATCTTCCTAGCATCTCTTGTGGTAGGACATGAACCTAATTAACACCAACAAAAGAAATCAAATATAAAATATAAAAAGAAAATTGAGAAAAAAAAAACAAGAAAAGGGCCACAAAATTTTGTAAAGTGATTGTGACTAACAAAAAAAGAGTTAAAAGGAATGGGGGAGACACCCTTTTCCCTTATGGAGGTGCACTTTTCTAGAGTGCCATTGAATCACTGGACTCCATATGCCAAAGGTTTCTACTATCAAAAACTGTATATCAGTCAATTTTTTAAAATTGACTAAATTATTATGAAAGATTTGGACAGTTGAGATTTAAAAAATATGGGCAGTAGATTTTAAAATCAAACTAATAATACGAAAATATTACTATGACCCAATTTTATAAAGTTTTGTAACATTAAAAAAAATTTGCTCACCGCATTTTTGACAACAAGTGAAGGCTTGGCATCATGATTACAAAGATCCAAACAAACTTCCATTCCAGAATTGCCACACCCTACCACCAAAACCCTTTTCCCTCTAAACACTTCCCCACTCTTATACTCACTTGTATGCTTTATCATCCCTCCAAACTCCTCCATCCCTTCTATCTCCGGAACCACCGCCTCCGCATTTTCTCCGGTAGCCACTATCAACCACCGGCAAACATATTCTCTCTCCACCTTCTCACCACTCAAACACTTCACCCTCCAAAACCCTAAATTCTTATCATACTCAGCACTCTCCACACTCTCTCCAAACACCGGACTTATCCCAAATCGACTTGCGTAGGATTCCAAGTAATCGATGAACTGTCGTTTACTTGGGTAAGTCGGAAACTCCTCCGGGAAAGGCATCAAGGGTAGCTCACAAAATTGCTTTGGAAGGTGTAGTTTAAGTCTATCATAGGTTTTGAGTTGCCATAATGAAGCTATACAGTTGGATCTCTCCAATACCACACTTGGGACACCTCTTTCTTTCAAGCACGCTGCTGCGGCTAGACCGGAGGGCCCAGCTCCGACGATCACCGGCCCGGGAACCCATATGCATCTTGATGCCTTATTGTAAGGATCATGTGCTCTCTTACCTTCAATCTCTCTCAAAAAGTCCATAACGAAAAGGGTAATAACTAAAAGTTACTTAGAATTTCAAGAAAATTGGCTGTGAGATTCAAGAAAATGAGATGGGGTCAGAGAAAATTGGCTGTGAGATTCAAGAAAATGAGATGGGATCAGAGAAAAGTGGCATTTGGGTCAAAAGAAACGTGTTGTTGAGGATGAAAATAGGAGTGAAGTGTTTGGGAGAGATTGAGAGAGAGAGAGAGAGAGAGAGAGAGATTATGGATGAGGAGGATTCCTAGAATAGTGGAGTGGATTAGGAGACTTCTTATCCACTAATAAGAGTAAGTTTGAGCTGAATCTTAGCTAATGTTTAGCATTCAAATCATTCAACTAGAAAGAGATCTAGAGAGAGAATGGGGAGAGAGAGATTAGATTTGGAGGTGATATGTGTGTGTAGTTGTGAAGAAAACATTCCTTTTGTTCATAGGAGAGTGAATTGAATTCAGTTGGTCTATATATGAGAGAGAGGAAGGGCAAGTGGTAAGTAATGGCCGAATGGGAAGTGGGGCCATTTATATAGTTTGTTTAGTTATTTATATTTTGCTTTACTAGATTAACTATTTTTAATACCCCCCACTCCTCGGTCCTCGTAAACTTAGGTGGCATTTGATTTTTTTAATTGTTAAGTGCTGAAATCTGATTTCTTGACTGAATTGATAAGAGGTAGCGTCTAAAGACTGATTTCTAAATTAATCAAACTGTTTAAATATTCATCTGAATTCACATCTGAAATTAATGTTACGACATTTAATAAAGTAGAGAGATGAGATGAATAGTTATTGATCTAGTGTTTGGGTTGGGTATTTTTGAAATTACGAGTTTATGGAATAGATATATATGAAAAAAAATCAATTAAGAGGCAAATAAGTGATAGTTTTACATCTGAAAATTTAGTGGAAAATAAGAGGCATTCAGATCTGAATGGAGAAAAAAAAAACAGTCTGAATTGCATTATTTCTGATGCAACCACCCATTCAGATCTGAATAAGAGCTGAAAATGAAAAACAAATGAGGCCTTAGGGTGAGTTTGACATTGCTTCTGATTCTCTGAAAGTGATTTATAAAAATCGATTATTTGTAATAAATATTACAATTTATAGGTATGTTTGGATAGTATATGTTCAAAACTGATTATGAAAGATAAATACCAAAAATGACATTTATGATATACTCCCTCCGTCCAGTTACAGACTTCACACTTTCTATTTTGGGCGTCCAATTACATACTTCACACTTTGTCTCCTACATTATTTTAATACTCACAACACCATTATAATTTACTATTTCCTCCACTCATTCTCTCTCCTATTTTACTTTTACACTCACAACATTATATCATTATTTTTTTCCTTAATCCACGCGTGAACAGTAACTGTGAAACATGTACTTGGACGGAGGGAGTATATCTCAATATAATCTATATTACAATAGTGGTGGATTTCAACCACCGTACAAAGAGGTCTATATTTATTTTCATAAAACACAAATAGTGGCCAAAATTAAATCTAAAAAAGAAACAAACATATTTCTAAAACAATGGTTACTTCTTCTCTGGTTTCAAATCAGAACATAAATCGACAATCCCTCCTTCAAATCGATCTGGATTTTGACAATTTATTCTTTACCCAGTCAAGGAATCCTACTTCAATTCTGGTTACTTAGCTTCTCCTTCTCCAGCCGATCTTTTCCTAATTCAAATCAGAAAGGAAATCGACAATTCTTCCTGCAAATTGATCTGAATTTTGACAATTCTTCTTTACCCGGTCAAGAAATCCTACTTCAATTCCTATTAATCAAGTCAAAATATCACAATCCGAATCCCACCTTAATTCCTATTTCATTGCTTCTGTTTAAATAATGAACTTCCTACGTTCTCCCACTGGTTCTCCCACTGGTACTGGTCCTTCAAAAGTGTAATTCCCATCATTCACTTTCATCCACTTCTTCAAGCTCACCCTCCGATGAACATCTCCATCACGTTCTCCCTCTGCCTCAACTCACCGGCGAACTCTTTGTGGTATGTTCTCTTTGTTATGGTGTTTCAATGTCTGATTAAATTGTTGTGATTTCTGTACTTGGTTTATCATCGTTGTTTCCGGAATTTGGTGTTAAAGATATAGTGCACTCTACCTTTTTGTGTGTTTGCCTGACTCAAACTTTGGGATCTTTTTTACTGTCATTGGTTTAATTTAAGATGGGAAACATTTATGATGAATTTGATTTAAGTGTCTAATAACAACTACAGATATATGGTTGCAACTTTCAGCCCAGTTCATCTTGATAATTATCATAAACCAATAAGCCACTTTCTCTATGTATTGCGAAATCCCTGGACTCACATGTTAGAAGGACAAAGCTACTTAAACTAATAAACATTCTAAGAAGCATCATATTGTAATTGAGAGGCTTCCATTTGTAGACAGAAATACATGCTTAGGCCTAATGTTAGGCCTTGATTCTTGGTATTTGACAACCCCAGTCCCTGATGCAACAAAGAAGCTACAAATTAACTCCAGAGCCCTCTACACACCACATAAACAAAGTCAAGAATCCATTAAACACATATAAGAACTCAAACTTTCTTAAGATATTTCAAGCTAGCCAAATGAATCACTTTTGGCCACTCTGCTCTGTTGAAAGCATCAAGCCTTCTTAGATTAATTTCCATCGGATGACACAACTGTAGTTTAACATCCAAATTCACAAAATATGTACTCTCTCTCTCCGGCTCGAAATATGATTTCGATAAACCTGATTACACTTTGACCAAGTAATTTAAATAAAAAGTAATTATCCAAATTCACAAAATATGTACTCCTCGGTCCCGCTCGAAAATCTATTTTGAGCGGGACAGAGGAGTATGAGCATGTAAAGGTACTATGTACTCCCTTATAGGTGTGTGCATGTGCATGTGTGTATGTGTGGGGCGGGGGGTTGTTCCCATACAGAATCGCTAGCTACGAATAAAGAAATTACGTTACAGGGTTCCGACACTACAATATTTATCCGAAGACAAAAGGCATAGAAGGCTGGCAAAGCAAGCATTCTTCCCTCTAACTTTTTCCTCAACTAATTATCATGCCCTTTTAACAGTACGTGCATAGGAATATAAGCTGGAAGGAATATTATCCATCCTATTGTCAATACTAGAACCCTGCACTTTAAACAAAACACGTTTAGTGTTCATGAACTGATATTCAACAAAAGCTATGACATGCTGATTTATTCAGACATAGTATTAGTAATCATGTTGTAATCAATCAAATTTCCACCTTCTGCTATGGTTATAAAAGGAAAAGTAATTAAATATTTATAATATCACTGAAACACTGAAATGAAAACTAATCAAGCAAGCATTACTTTATTAAAAAAATGGCATTATACGTAAACTATGCATCTATTCCTTTTATACGATTACTTTTCAATTTTCCTGTTCTGAACCATCAATCATGTAAATGTCAAAATATATGTACTCTCTTTGAATAGGAATTTTTTTAACCTTATTGGGAAGAAATTCCCATATCTAACTACAACTCTCCAGCACCACAGTAGAAATAAATATATGTTCCAGTTCCAAGGTTCTAAAGGATTTGACTTGAAACACCGCGTAAAAGAGTCTTGCTCAAGCACAAACGAAAGTTGATTGAATAAAAAAAGCTAGAAGATCACCATTCAAATCAACCGTTTATATTTCTTAAAGGGGTTATTGTTGAAAAAAAGTTCAAGACATAATAAAATCAAAAGTTAATTCAAACACATCGTAGTTCTATTATTTTATCATTATTAATGATTTCAATTCAGAAATGAATATGCATTTCAATAAATCACATGCTATTGGTTCAACAATCAAAATAAGAATACAAAAAAAAAAATCAGTTGGAATCACTTATTTGATAACTTCACCCACTTTCATAGTAGCATACGTCTAGATTTGTTCCCTCTGCAGATGAGTCATGCAGTTATTTTACTTGGATGGGTTGGCTAAAATCTGCATAATCTGACTTTGTTTACATAATGTTGATTAATCATTGAACGACCATTACACTAACAACTTTTGTTGTGTTGTTATCCTTTTCTCTGACCCCTTCAACAACCTTATGAAACTGACCTATACCAACCTTTCCACAAAATGAATTCTTACAAATATCATTGAATTTCTCATTTCTTTAGAATTATCACATTATAAATTTATGCACATTGGGTTCTGCAAAAGCCAATGAATGTCAAATTATCATATCCTAATGCAAGAATTCATCGGAGTTCATGTTGTAGCTTTTGCAAGTACTTGCTACTGTAAACAAATCCCAAAAGAAAAAAGCTGAAAATATTTGGCCTATATAATTGTTGCGTTTGGGCTAAAAAAGTTATGTTATGTTACTACGTAGTCTACGTTTGATATGGAGTAGATGAGAAAATTTTACTTCACAATGATCTTTTAGTTAGATTTTGTTGTTTACTTATTTGTTGGTAATCATTTTAATTGGGGCGGAGGTAGTATGATCATTGTTGTTTCCAGAAAAGTGTTAAATAAATACTGCACTCAACCTGTTTGTGTGTTTGCCTGACTAAAAAAAGCGCTTCATTTTTTATTCTTTGATTTTTGTATTAATTTTTCGTTAGAATTTCATTATTTTCTGAATGTTTATGGTATGATTTTGTTAGGTTTTGTTGTTACTTATGGTTGTCTTCTGATATTAAGTGGTATTAGAATAGAAAGTGTTCATGCCCATAAACCTCATCATTAATATCGGGTCAAAGTGCTTGAGAGCGGACACAGGGATATAGGAAATTCCTGCATCTTCGTCTTAAAAAACGACCCACTTTATGAAGGAGTTTATATTAAACTGTGTTTAGGATAGATTATTTTATAGAAATGTAATTTATTGGTGTTTATGATTTAAAGCGTAGTTTGATCAAGTTATTAGAATGCTCTGGATTTTGTTTATTTTTCTATTTGAATTAAATTGTGAGGGAGCGATTTGTCAAATTCATTATTGAATATTGGTTTATGTTGCTATTCATCTGGATTTATATTTGAGAGAGAGGTTTTTTTTATAGTGTATGACTTGGTTTATCAAAATGTTATGTATGTACAAGATTGGGAAACTGTTACACATAGATGACTCCATATAAAGGGAAATACTACAGATTCACATTCGCCTCCTGTAGACACCCCATTCTGAACCCATCGGAGCAGAGCAATACCAATCTAAGTCTCGCCTTAATTCAAGAGTAGAAATCCACGATTTCGTCATGTTTCGTTAAGTTTTGACTAACGACCGTTAGTTTGGACTAAACTGCATATGGGATAACGAGGGAAGAACAGAATTGTCCACTGACAACCTTGTCCCACGCGGAACAGTCGTGTCCCGCGCGATACTAAGCCCCTGCAGACGTACAGAAGCCAGTTTCCTCGTCGATTTCAACATCTTTCTTGATAAAATCTTATCAATCCGGTCATCCAATAGAATTTGGGTTCTGGAACCATCCCAGGGTAGTTTACCTCTCCACCTTCACCTCTCCAACACCCATAAATACTTGAAGACATTCAGTATTTCGGATCCCAGACGTTCCGATCAACCTCCGACATTTACTGGTTTCTCTCCCTGAAAGATTCCTGTAAATCACCCTAAAATCACCTAAAGTTTGTTTATCAACCTTGTTGATCAACAAACATCAAAGAAAGAATTACAGACCGAGGCGAAGCTCTTTCCGCATCAAGGTTCGACTCTAAACTTGAGTCGAAACTCTGTTCAAGTCTCTTCACACAAGGTAATATTCATCCTCCTTTTCTAATTGATTGTTAGAGTAGTATAATACATCAAACCTAGGATCGGCCTAGAGCCTCCCCAAATCATGGGGACGGTCTCGAAGCAATCGATCCTATATTCCGTTTAACCTCGTTAAATGGATTCTTTTACTTATTTATTAAAACGTCTTTTCTTTGAAAACCCCTTTTTTAGCAAGACCGACCTCCGGATTGGGTGGAATGGGTGCTCCTTGACCTCCCCGTTCCATAACCTAAGCCCCGAACCCAAAATCTTTTCAAATGGTTTTTCTATATTTCAAACTAAATAATATAGGTGACGAATCTCAAAACATACAAAAGACCAACGGGAAAGATGAGATAAAAACCTTTTCCCGCGCACCGCTACAGTTTGGCGACTCCGCTGGGGATGAATATATTTGAAGTGGCTTAAACTTGCATTAATAAAAAGGGGTTTTTAAATAAAAGATCGTTTTTTTACTCAGTTCAGGCTAGTCTCGCACGAGACAACCTTCTGTCTCGCGTGAGACAATGCTACGGTTTACTGTTTGTTTTCTGGTTTTCCCGTTCGTCCCAGAGATCCGAGATAAGAGTCGAACACGTAAAAGGGGATTCCAGATTACATTATCTGCAGAATTCTTTCATCTTAAGGCTTCCCTTAAGATGTAGAACTCGAATTCATATTTAGTTTAAATAATTGATTATTATTTATAACTGCGTGTGATTGGGTTTTAAATTAAATTCCGGTCCAATGGGGATTCGAGAGTTGTAATTAAATTATTTCTCTCTCTCTCTCTCTCTCTCTCTCTCTCTCTCATTAAGTGGAACTACGACGGCCTGAGTCTTCCTAATTTGGGAGAAATGTAGGCAACCACTTGGTGCGGCCAGTATTTTTTTTCCTTTTTATTTTCAAAAAAAAAATCTCTCTTTTATCTATCACCTAGATTGACTCTCACACACGCGCACTCATGCTATATCTGTCATTCCACTACATACCTCGATTAACCCGGGACCCACACTAAGAACGGATGAAGGTAACCACCTAGTCGCAGGTCTCTCCGAAGTTGGATCATCCCACTCCGCGTATTCAATCCATCTAGATTGTCATATCGCGGGGAGCCTAGCCTTCCAGCCCTGCATCGCCACATATCATGTAGATTGTCTTTTTAGGATCACTCCGTGACCGGTCAGTTTTGACTCAGTGATTGTAAGTACCCAAATTCGGATCGTCAAAATCCGTCAGAAAGTTAACCGAAATCCGTTAACTGGCCCGCTCCAGGTTAACCGGAACTCGTTAAACTCCCCGTTGCCGTGCCAACGAGACGTCCCGGGACTGCCCCGTGCATCCCGACGTCAAAGCGTACTTGACACGTGTCATCACACGTAAAAGCACGGCTTTCCCTGAAAAACGCACTTTCCAGCACTTTCCGGGGGTGTTTCGGACATTTTTCGGACTGTTATTTAAAAAAGGGACAAAACCGGGACCCGGGAACAAACTCCCACATAGGCTGGTGACTCACAGGGCACGTGGCAAGCATGCCACCTCCCTCTAGTCACCCTTCAATCACAAATCAAGGCCAAAAGACCAAAATACCCCTGGATTTCAGTCAAAGTCCGGCCGGACTCCCTGTGCACTTTTTCTGAAATTGCCAGCAAGTCCCTCAGAATTCCAAAATACCCCAAACCCTGGAAATTCAGTCCAAGTCCTTCTGGACTCCTACTGCAATTTTCACCTATAAATAGAAGTTGCTGTCAAAGGCAAAAAGAGGAAGAATTTTACCCCAAAATCACTCTACCCCACGGCCCAAACTGATTTCACCCCTTTCGAGCTCCCGTTTTGTCTCGATTCGCGTGAAACTTCCGTATTTCGATCAAATATGCCCCCGTCACTTCGAAACACCCTTTCGAACTAATTTTCGTGTCCCGTACACACCTTCCGAGCCAAAGGAGTCGACCCTAGCCATAGGTATAACTCCCTCTCTCTAAATCTCTCGTTCCGTCTCGGTTTACACGCCAGTCGCTACAACCGTTTCGAACAACGTTACTGAAATGTAGACGCCTCCGTCTAACGGGGTCCGATACGTTTTAGCCCCTCGATCCTCTTCTCTTCCCGTAAGATAAGTAATCACGGGTTAAAACGGCGTTCTGACCCCGTTCCGTTTACTTTTTCTGTCATTTACCATTCCGGATCGATCGATCCGTTGATCGTCATTTATTTCCTGTCATTTACAAATCCGAGCCGTTTGGCCTCGTCGATCGTCATTTACAAATCCGAGCCGTTTGGCTTCGTTGATCGTCATTTACGATTTCGGATCGTTTGATTCCGTTTACACTGCTTTAAATACTGTCATTTACAAAGTCCGACCCGTTTGGATCGTGATAGTACATTTACTTTTCAAAGTCCGAGTCGCAACCCGATTCGTTGATCGCATATCATTTAATACGCATTTTCCCGTAAAAATCGTTAACAATGTAATGCCCGGTTCAAAATCGGAGTTCGACCTTCGAACTCTCTTTTAAAATGCGCGAAATGACGTTTGGCCTCCAAACGCTCATCTTTCAAACTAAAAGCCGCCGTTTGACACTCAATATCATTTAATACGCATTTTTCCCACAAAAATCGTTAACAATGACTCGCCCGGTTCAAAATCGAAGTTCGCCACGCAAACGATCATTTCAAACTCAAAACCGACGTTTGCCACGCAAACGCTCGTCTTTTCAAAAGTCACCTAATCAACATTTGACATTCAAACCAAGATTAAGCTTGTCATTCAAGCCCCCATTTCAAAACACACACACACACACACACACACACGTTTTCGAGAAAGGTAGAAAGACTCGTCATACGAGGCGTTTTGGGTGATCTCGTAATACTCTTCCCAAAACGTAACGTGACCTCCGAACCAAACAATCTCTGGTACTCAAAGCTTTTTACTCATTTTTGCTACCAATAAAAATGATCCCCTGTTTTCAAAGCCTTTTCCTAAGTTTTTGCTACCAATAAAAACGACACCATTTTCAAAAGCCATTTCTCAACGTTTTGGGCTCAAAATACAAAAACCGCGTGGCGACTCCTCATTTTTCCTTCCCATGAAGTGAGGTCTCAGACACCAACCCTCCGCGAAAGACAACCGCCTTTCGCCATCGCGCGAAATCCAGGTAATTTCAGTTGGCGACTCCGCTGGGGATCGTGGATACTTTTTTAAAAAACTGCCAATGTTTTCAAAAAAGTCTTCCGTGGGTCAAACTTTCGTTTACCCTTCCTCGTTTTCGTGTGTGTGTGTTCCTTTAAACCTCGAACGGTTCTCTCTTTCAAAAGGCATTACATTGTCAACTTTTCAAAATCATACCATGTTTGAGCATCCCCATTCATGCTTGATTTTCATTGCTGTCTTTTGAACTGTGCATCATAAATTCTTTAAGACACATTCTGAAAAATCTCTGTTTTACTCAGAAAAAAAAAAGAATTTTAGTGACCGCACACTACGCGCACTTGCTGCCTCGGAACACCGCACTCCACGTGCACTTGCTGCCTCGAAACACTGCACACTACAACCCCTAACCCGGGATGGCCTTATCAGTTGCACCCCGATTGGCCTGCCAGATGCCTTTCGGGGGCGCACGGGGTGGTCCCAAACATCCCATCCTAGCCCGTGTAAGCCATGCACTCTTTGTGTCACACTTTGTCCAAGACCCCGGTTGGTTTTTGGCTTAGCTCGTGTCATAAAGCCTAAGTGTATGTTTTTTACGCGGGGCCCCGCTTCGAGTCAAGCTCGAGAGGTTGAGACCGAAGGTCGTTCCCGACCCGAAGTCTTGAGCTTCTCAGCCTTGACTTTGACGCGGAGCTCTGCCGAAAAATATACCCGAAGGTTCAATGTGACGCCGTGTCACCAAACCTCGTCGTATGTACCGTGCCTGCCACAACTTGGCCAACGCTAAAGGCTAAGGTCTCTCGCACAAGCGATTCAGGAGAGGTCATGCCAAAATTTTGGCACGATCCCCGCCTTAACTTAAGGACGTTGACCTCGACTGTGGCCCATACGCCATACACGTCGAAAGTTTGCGTGATCAGCTAGCCTTAAGTTCACTTTTTCCTTTGTCGGTGGAACTCGCTTGCCTTATCAGACCTCGCTCGGGATAGTCCGTCCTGAGAGAGATGATTTACAAATGGAAACGAGGGGCTTATAAGCGTAGTGACGAGATCCACTGATTAGAGCTCTAGGATTAGTTGCAAAAAAGAAGACTCGCTCTTTTCCAACCGATTAGGACTCTGAGAAAACGCGCTTTAAGTAAACATTAATCGGTAACTGCACATTGCACAAGCCCGAAACCTTGAGCCAAATACCCTTTTCCGAAGTATAAACCCTTCCTTTCGTTCCTCGCAATGAGCGTAAAGTGGTTCGATTTCCGGGTCGGCGCCTTGCCGGGATCACCGTTACGGCGGCGTCGAGCGGTTCTTCGGTTCCCTCGGTTCCCTCGCCCAGAATTTCCGACATGTCTAACTCACCGAGAAATCGTGACGGGACGGACCCCGCCACCGGTAATGTATATGACTTTGGAAGAAGCCATCCGGGCTTGTGAGGTTCACAAGAGGCGTAAAGAGGATCGCCAGAATTTCGTGGTACAGCCTTCGAATGAGCGAGGTATAGCAGCCTATCCCCGCCGACGGTACTTTTGTCCTGGTCGAGGATGACGATTCCCCGAAACCAGTTCACCAAACCTTCAATCAGGTTCCTCCCCCGCCAACTTACGGGATGCCTCCGAATCAAGGAAACAGCCGACCTAGGCTCCATGTTGCCACCTCTCAGGGCAACCATGTCATTTTTGGCCAGCCCAGTGCTACTCCTATCACTCAATACCACCAGTGCACCGCTGGACCATCTCAGACAGATGCGAATATTCCTCAATACCCTCCTGGGTTCATCCCTTTGCCTATACACGAATCCCTAAACACCGGGGACAAACCCCGATACAGTTCAGAAAAGGCCCCCGTATATTCTCATATATCAAGCCTTCCACCTCCAATCACTACCGCTCATGTGGTAGCACCCGGCGCCGAGCCTCAAAGTCCACCACTGGACCCAACCTTGGCCTGGATGGTCGAACAGATGAAAGACCTGAAAGCCACCCTGAGCAGCTCGAAGCAGGAAACGCTCAAATCCACAGATCCGGGAATGGTCATGCCTCTCCCTGCCAAGTTCAGAATGCCGGAGATGGACCGATTCGACGGAACCGAATGTCCTCAAATGCATGTCGACACCTACGTTCTCGGCATGAGAGCAAAAGGAGCAACCCTCCAGCAAATGGCCGACCACTTCCAACATACGCTTATGAGTTCAGCGTTACGATGGTTTCTAAGGGTCAAGCCTGCAGATCGCCACACCTGGGATCAGATCAGTAACATCTTCCTGGAACGGTACCGATCCAAGTTAGAGTGGGAGACGAGTCGCGAGGACTTAATTACCACTGAGCAGAAAGCGGACGAAAGCGTCGGAGAAATCTACAAAAGGTGGAGCTGGAAACTCTCCGAGATCATGGAGCCACTCTCCAAGGATGAACAGATGCGAATCTTCAAGTCCTGCTTAAGACCGTCCATCAGAACTCTCATCAGTCACCATTTCTTCCCAGATCTCCGGGCCATGGTCAATGCCGGCTCATAGTTCGAGAAGGATCTCAAAGAGAAGTTGGCTACCGCACGCCCATACGTATACCGCTCGCCAGCTGCATTCAATCCCGCACCGGCCCCTAAGAAAGGGAAAGATACGTCCGTCAACTACATCCATCGTGGACAACAATGGGCAATGTAAAACCTAGTCCCGCAAAGCAGCAATTCTACTCAGAAGCAGCCTGCCGTACACTTCGACAAGTTTGACATGTCACTGAGCAAGATGCTGGAAGGGTTAATCAAGGAAGGTCTCCTTAAACCCGTTGCAAATTACAAACCCAAGAGTCCCGTAGCCAATGCGGACAAGAACAAGTACTGCGCCTTCCATCAGTATCACGGCCATACCACGGACAACGCTTTGGGGTTACGATACGAGATCCGTAATTTGATAGAAGAGGGCAAATTGGAGCGCCCCCGTGCCCAATACGCCGGAAACCCTTTCCTAACAATAACAAGGTGAATTCCATTGAGTGGGTGCCTAAGAAGATTGTCGCAGTAATCCGCCCGCCTCTTCCAAACTGGGTCCTCCTCTAATGTCCACATCGCCTACGATGTTTGTGGATCGCTCCGCCCGCCCGGGAGTACGAGTCCCGAGAAACAGTCCGGAGCAATCCTCCGAGAAAACAGAAGAAGAAGTCCTCTCAACAAAGAATCGAGAGAAAGATACGAAGCCGGAGACACCAAGGTGTGGGTACACCTGAGAGTCTTCCGGAGGTTCGACTACTACGTACTCTACTCCAGCCACCCTCCTCGCTCTGTGCCATGCAGCTTTAGAGCAGACAGGGGTGGGAAAGCCGAAAAGTCCCGCTGAAACCAGAATTCAGACCCCAGGACTCCAGAATACCTCCGATCTTGGTAATCTTACTGCCAGTCAGAAGCGTAACCCCCCACGGGATCAGCCAAGATTCAATTTGTCCAGCTTTCGAGCTCGGACCGATAAAGGAAGATCAAAGTCAGCTTGGCACTCGCACTCGATCAATGTGCTAACCAAGGGCGGCAACCGCCATAAACAGCCTCAACGCAATCCCGAGGCTCCAGCAAAGGCTTTACCTCGCAAGAGGAAGACAGGAAACCGATGGCTTGATGACTCTCCTTCTCCGGATAGAGATGAGATCTACGATTCCCGACTGTATGGCAGAATGATCACGTTCTGTGATGAAGACCTGCCAAGAGATGCCTCGGGGCACAACGAAGCTCTGTACATCACTCTCAAGCTCAACACCATATCACTCCCCGGAGTATTGGTAGATAACGGGTCAGCCGTTAATGTTCTCCCTCTCAGCATGACGCGAGCCCTCCGCATCAACGAAAGCCATCTGATTCCGTTAGTTCGGACTATCAAGGCCTATGACAACACGACTCGTCCCATCCTGGGGACGGTGACTCTGGAACTCTGGTTCGAAACCCAAATGGTGCCAGCAAAATTCCACGTGATGGACATTCCATCCGAGTTCACGGCTCTCTTGGGACGCCCTTGGCTACATCACATGAAAGCCATAGCCTCCACTCTCCACCAATGCTTCAAGTTCATTAACCGGCAGGGAGATCTTGAAGTCATCAGAGGGGACAGTTTCCTCAAAGGAAACGAAGCCAAGACAGCAGCCAAGCGTGCCCGCTACCTGGCACCGGGGTTACCTCCTTCGAATCAACCAAGGGACTATCGGGGCAAATCTCATCAGAATCCCTCAGAGTCCGGAGATGCTAACTATGTAAACGTACTCGAGCAGTGCATCCCGAAGGCCCGATACATCAAGTTCAACTGTCGTTTCCAACATTTGGAGTGCGTATTGGAAAGAAACACTGAGCATCGCCATGATGCGGGCACGTAAACCCCGCCTCCAATCGGAGATTCGTCGCATTCTTCAAACCAACTCTCTCGCCCCCGCTGTGCGAAGAGATCTTCGTGATAAAGGTTAACAAGCACCGTCATTCTCGGATGAATGCATGGAAGTCGTATGGGATGTCCTCCACGAGGAATTACCCGCCGCACCCCTCTTCTCCAATGAAGGGCATGATGTTTTCCTAGCAGCCCAAAGAACGCACCCGACGCAATACGTCCCTACGTTTGGGTTGAACCGTCGATGATGACGAATCAGACTCTCCGGAGTCGAGGATGCGGCACTCCGCGGCGCATCTCTCGCATTCACATGCTCGCTTTGAGGACGGCACTGCCTTCAGAGATGTCACCTATGACCAAGGCTCCAATACCATGGAGATTGTCAAGCTCAACGTCCAAGACAGAAGCTATCCGACAATTGGAAGCAACCGGTTCACACGACACAGAATCCCTCTGATCAAGTGGCTGATGACGACTTCGTCAACATCATCTATTCCAGATATCCAGATGAAGCCAAGGATCCAGTCCTTATCGTCAGATTCTGCAACGCCAAGGTCACCCTCGACGACTGCCTGCTCATGGTAAACGAGGCTTTGGCCAAGCGAGCTCCGAGTTCATCACGACTTCCGAGTGGCAACCGGCCCGTGCCGTCAGTCAAGCTTATACCCTCAAGCGCCGCCAAGGCCAAGGGCAACAGCAAAGGAGACCAAGCTCCTCACCCTGCTACGAGTCGGATCAACCTCGGGAACGCTTCCGGCAGCCACCCCGAAAACATCCGTGAAGGTCTTCCCCGCAAGACGTAGCCGCCTTCCGACATGGGAAATGACCACCTCAAAGCATCAACATGCTCCAGCTTCGATTCTCGCTCCCACCGTCACGGTCCCGATTCGACATCCCGCGCCAGATCGCTAGCCCTGATAGACTTGGCGATCGAGCGGGATCACGAGACTGTCAACATTGCAGAATTCAACACCCCCGTGGGGTCAATCAAGCAGATATGGGCAAATTTCTTGGTAATCGAGATCAAGGAAGGCCGCATGGAATGTCCCAGTCCGACTTCCTTCGTCAACGTAATCCAAGTGTTTCCGCCATTCGGCAATTTGAATGTGAACACGGTTCTGGACACTAGTCAGACGGTGCGTACCTACGGAGACTGTTTAGCTCTCGCAAGGAAAGCCCTCATGGAACTAGCAGCTCAAGAAAGCCGTCTTTGGGACGAAGACCAAGCTCGAAAGACCTACAGGGACCAAGCCCTTAAAGTGTCACAGCAGCCTTCTGCATTTAAAGCTAGAGGCCACTCTAGACCAGTTCGACCTTAAGGGTTTTGCTCACGGCAACTTCCTCGACTATCGTCTGTTCTCATCCAACCCCCTCTGCCAAACGAGGGTGGTCAACGGTCCCGATGACCTAGGAGATGAAATGGCACAGCAGAACAGATCCCAGCGCTTACCTCCCCGAGGAAAGCAAGTTCTCCATGAAAGCGACGACGAAGACGATGAAACTATTCTCTTCCAAGCCGGGCATGAAGTCAACAAAACCGGACTCCCAAGGGTCCTGGGAGGATGGGAGCGGATCATTTCCGTACTCAAGTTGAAAGGCCAACTCAGGGAGGAAGGTCTATTCAAAAACAAGAGGAAGATGGAAATTGCCTCGAGCAACTACTCGTGGGAAATTCCACAGCATCGCGGCATTCGTTTACGTAAACGATCAACCGGGAAAGCAACCAGTCACATGGGCAGATGTTCGAGAAGCCGTGTACTCACCCTCCGACATACCCGCCACTCAGATAAAACAAAGGAGGAAACTCTCCCCGATGGAGGTTTACCTAGACTGCCGCACGAAGTTCAAAGAAGCACTGGCTATTCTCACATGGGAAGAAACGCAGGCACTAACTCTCGACGCAGGCTCCGCTGCAAGAAATTTGATCTGGGCCAAGAGCGGAGGAAAACTAGCAAACCATGAGTATCGCCAAACCCAACTCCAGAATGCCCTGAGTATGCTCAGCAAGAAGGAAAGGAACGCGGTATACCGTGAAGAGATCAAGGAGACCGTTCGTTTAAGCCGAGAACTCTCCAACCTCCCCCGGAGGGTCAGCAACGCACAGTTCAGTTCAGGCAACCACTGTTGTGCACTGACGTTCGAACAGCTGCGGCAAACCGTAGGCTACCTCCCCGCAGAGGCACCCAAGCCAGTATCCTGGGATAGAATCCGTCAAGCTGCCGAAGCTCCCGGAAACACATATACAATCAATGAGTTGAGGAAAGAAATATGGCCCTATGCTACGAGGAATCCTCCTCTAACTCTAGCTCAACTCAGAGCGGCTTGTTCAGAAGGATCCAAGCCTGATGTCAGCGTTCTAACCCGATCGGGTCAAATCCATGCACCACCACCTAAGGCCACCAAAAAGCCGACAGAGCCAGAACTGCAACCCGGCCAGCCCGAAGACGCAAGTTTCGTGAAAGAGGACCCGATCCTCACTCAGCTCAAGCAGACTCAGGCGAACATTTCCCTGTGGTCTCTGCTCACCTCTTCATATCCTCACAAGCTCAAGCTAGAGGAAAGCCTGGCCCGTACCATGGTCCCCGTGGACGCAACCCCAGATGAAGTCATTCAGATGATCGGCAACATCCACTACGGCAATATTATCACCTTCACAGATTTGGACCTTCCAAAATTTGGGGCTGATCACAATGAGCCGCTCTATATCATAGTCGAGCTAGACGAGTGCCGCTTTCCCCGCGTGTTGGTAGACGGAGGTTCCGGAATGAACGTCTTGCCAGACAAGATGATGGACCTGCTTGACATCAAGCCTACAGATCTGAAGCCTTCAGTCCATACTGTCAAGGCCTATGACTCTACTTCTCGTACAGTTCTCGGAGTTGCTACTCTCAATATCTGGTTCGGCAAGCGGATGATCCCCATCGAATTCCAAGTGTTGGACATTCCAATCACTTTCACAGCCATCCTGGGGCGCCCCTGGCTGCATCAAATCAATGGCGTGGCATCCACCCTTCATCAGTGCCTCAAGTTCATGCAAGGCAACGAGCTAACCACGCCTACGGCGACGGCGTCACCACCGAGGGGACCAAAGACCAACGACATTCCAAAGTGTTAGAAATCAAGCATAGTGACGACATGCCATTAATCGGATTCACTGAGACCTCCAAAATCCAAATATGCAACGTGGACCTTCCACTGTCTCACGATCGATTCCTCCCGCCATAAAGATGATGAAACTCATGAACTTCATCCCGGGACTGGGGCTCGGCAAAAGGCTACAGGGCCAACACCAAGTCATTGAAGTCAAGGGCCACACCACGGTCCAGGGGCTTGGCTACGTGCCAACACCGGCTGACATAAAGGAAGACAAAAGGCTCGCCCGCACCAAGGCAGCAGCCCGCAAAAGGGGAACCTCCGACGGCACACCCAACCTCCGACCTTACAGTTTCGACCTCGCTCATTACTTCACCAAGGGAACCAACAGCAGAACTGAGGGGACCGACAAGGGAACCGACAGTAACCGAGGGGACCGACAAGGGAACCGACGTAGAACCGAGGGGACCGACAATGGATCCGACAGCAGTAATCGAGGGGACCGACAAAGTGGAACCGATGAAGATGAGAAAGAAGCAGTGGATAGTCGCACAGAGACTACGTAAAGAATGGAACAGCTAGCACGGGACCTCAAGCGTTTCCGAGGACTCAAAGCTAATCCGATAAGGGGAGCGTTTCTCGACATCACAGCCTCTACTCGGACCAACCGCCACCACACCAAAGAAGAGTACACATTCAAGGGAATCCGAGATGCGGAAGAGCAACTCAAGGTACTCTTCGAGGGAAACAGATTGTTCGGATCAGCCGCCGAGGCCACATTCGAGACAGTAACTCCAAAGCAGAAGGAACCAGAATTCACAAAAGACGCTCTCAGTGGACCAGCTCTACAGAGTCTTTTTGAAGAAGTCATGGAGGTGCCAAACCTGATTGACTCCGGGCTCCGAAAACAAGATGATCGCCATGATTGGGACAGCAGGCCAAGCCTCTCTATCCCCGAACCCTCATCAAGCATCCAAAGAATGCCACCGAAGAACTGGGTAACCTACACCGACCAAGGGCAAGCCATGTAAATGGAAGACAAGCCGGGCCCGCACCCACATCTCCCTAAACCCGGTCTTAAACCCTCTCGAGCCTCCCTGTAAAAGTCCAGTCCTCTGAGTCATCCAACGACCTTACGCCGGAGGACTATGATAATGTAGCCAACCATGTATCTCCGTTCTCGTTTAATGAAAAGTCTGACCTTTCGGAGTATCCTCTCATTGCCACTTTAACAACTGATAAGTTAACAAACAACTTAAAAGACGTTAATAACTCAATTGATAAAGAAGCAGACACATTAAATGAACAATACATTAGAGAAGTTCTCGAGCGTGTAATCGACCAAGAGGACAACCGGGCCCAAGCTGCCGAAGAGGTTATGACCATGGTGAACCTGGGGTCAGTGCAAGAGCCTAAAGAGACACAAGTGGGCGCTTCGCCGATGCGTAAAAGAAGCCCCGATAAGCCTCCTTCGGGAGTATGTTGACGTGTTCTCCCGGTCATACCAGACATGCCAGACTCGATCCCTCGATCGTAGAGCACAGAATTCCCCTGGATCCCGAATCCAAGCCTGTCAAACAGAAGCTGTGCAAGATCAAGCGAGAGTGGTCCTTGCAAGTTAAAGAAGAGATTGAGAAAATGCTTCGAGTTGGTTTCATCAGAGTGATTGAGTACCCGACTTGGCTCTCCAACATCGTGACGGTCACCAAGGCTAACGGAAAGGTCAGATGCTGCGTAGATTTCCGAGATCTCAACAAGGCCAGCCCTAAAGATGATTTCCCACTGCCTAACATCGACATGCTGGTCGACACCACGGCAAATTTTGAAGTAAAGTCCTTCGTGGACGGGTTCGCTGGATACAACCAGATCAAGATGTCCGAGGAGGATCAAGCCAAGATTGCCTTCACACTCCGTGGGGACATACTGTTACACGGCCATGCCGTTCGGTCCGAAGAACGCCGGGCTACTTACTACGGGCCGCAATGCCTCTCTTCCATGACATGATTCACAAGGAAATCGAAGTATATGTCGATGACATGATCATCCACTCCAGAGGATCGACATGCAAAGCACATGACAGATCCGAGGAAGTTCTTCAACAGACTCGTAAAGCACTCCATGAGATTGAACCTCGCGAAGTGCACCTTCGGCGTCAAGCGCGGCAAGGTAATCGGGGTACATGGTTACGTAAAGGGGTATCGAAGCCGATCCCAAGAAAATCAAGGCCATCATCGACATGAAGCCGCCTTACTTTGAAAGAAGTGAAGAGCTTCATGGGATGACTTCGCACATCGCCGCTTTCATCAACCGCTTGACATCCTCGCGAGCCCATGTTCAAGCCGATGAAAAAGAATGCCGATGTCAAATGGGACTCCGAGTGCCGCATGCCTTTCGAGAAAATCAAGACCTACTTGGTGAATCTTCCAATTTTGTGCACGCCACATGAAGACAAGCCACTACTCCCGTATCCGACGCAATGTACACGTCAATCGGAGCAATGTTGGCACAAGAGCGTAAAAGATTCCAAAGTTGAGCATGCAATCTACTTCGTAAGTTTCCAAGCTTCAAGGAAGTTCACTCATTTACTCAACATTAGAGAAAACTTGTACCGCCTTGGTATGGGTAGTCGGGAAACCGAAACACTACATGCAAACCACATTCTGCTCCCGGTCTCCAAAATGGACCCCGTCCGATATCTCTTTGACAAGCCATCCCTGTCAATGCGACTAGCCAAGTGGTCATTCTTCCCGGGCCGAGTTCGACATCAAGTACATGGTCGAAAATCAACAAAGGGCAGTAATGGCGTATCACCGGCCGACTTCCCGAGCAATGAACCTAAAGGGTCCCGATCCGCAGCTTTCTGGACGACGGAATCTTTTCACTTGACAACGCAAACCGCCGGCAACTCTTCTTCGATGGGGCAGCCAACAAGAAGGGGAATGGTATTGGAATGCTCCTTGTCGATCCCAAGGACGAGCATACTCCCATAGCCATCAAGCTGAATTTCGAAGCAACCAACAATGCAGGAGAATATGAAGCCTGTGCAGCCGGTCTGGAAGCCGCCCTCGAGCACAACATCTCAGAACTGGATGTATACGGAGACTCAGCATTGATCATCAATCAAGTGTCCAACAAATGGAAGACGGTAGATTATGGCCTTCAGAAGTACCACGCGTACATGGAGGAGCTCATTGCTCAGTTCAAGGACATCTCTTTTCACTATTTGCCAAGAGACAGAAACCGCTTCGCAGACGCCCTGGCAACCCTCGCCTCTCTTGTCGAAATTCCCGATGGGAAAGCAAGAAACCCCTCAGAATAGGCAGACGGGAAACACCCGCCTATTGCTGTGAGATCGAAAAAGAAAAAGAAACGATCGACGAACCCTGGTACAATCAGATTTACCAGTACCTCCAAAGCGGAGAAGCTTCCTTCACCAATGAAGAGGGAAAATACAAAGAAGGGATCAAAGCCAAAAACATGATGGCATTAAAATGCCTGGCATCCCATTTCGTCATTCTGGGGGGTATGTTGTACAAGAAGCGCCACCAAGGGCCACTCCTTCGGTGCGTAAGCAAATAAAAAGCCAGCGAGCTAATGAACAAAGTTCACAACGGAATCTGTGGTCCGCACATGAACGCCCGAGCATTGATACAGATCATCCTCCGTATGGGATACTATTGGATATCGATGGAAACTGACTGCATCCAGTTCGTCCGAAGCTGCGACAAATGTCAACGGTTCTCCAACCTCAATCACATTCCTCCACATGAACTCTATTGCATGACTACACCATGGCCTTTTGCCACATGCGGAATCGACGTCATCGGCAAGATCACTCCACCAGGGAGCAATAGTCACGAGTTCATTCTAGTCGCAGTCGACTACTTCACCAAATGGGTAAAAGCCAGATCGTACAAGGTACTGAATTCTAAGAAGGTGGCCGAGTTCATCCGAGAGAACATCATGTGCCGATACGGAGTGCCCAACGAGATCATCTTCGACAATGGGACCCACTTCGAAGGAGATTGTGACCAACCGCCGACCGACCCGTAGTCACACGTCACAAGTCTTCTCCTTACAGACCACAAACCAATGGCGCAGTAGAGGCAGCCAACAAGACTCTCGCCATGATAATCAGGAAGATGAGAACCAGAGGTCGGGACTGGCCCGAAAAGCTACATTTAGCCCTCTGGGGATACCGAACATCAGTCAGAACCGCCACAGGGGAGACACCGTTCGCGCTTACTTATGGAATGGAAGCGATGTTACCTGTGGAATTGGAAATTCCATCCCTCCGAGTCCTCTTGGAAAACGGGATCAATGAAGTCGAATGGCTACAGAGCCGTCACGACGAACTTGCTCTACTCGACGAGCGCAGATTGAAAGCCATGGAACACACTCGAGCCTACCAGAGCAGGATGGCCAGAGCATTCGATAAGAAAGTCAAGATCCGAGACATCAGATAAGGCGACTTGGTGCTAAAGGAAAAGCCTCCTACGTAGACCAATCCCCTCGGAAAGTGGGAGCCTACTTGGATAGGACCGTTCGTGGTACAAAGAATCTTCTCCGGAGGAGCCATGAAGCTAGCAGATTTGGATGGGAACCCTTTCGTTAACCCCGTGAACGGAAGCAAGCTCCGCAAATACTTCGTTTGAGAAAGAGCACGAGTCAACTCTCCTTCCCCATACACCGTCCCCCTCAGTAAATTTAAAGTGCTAAAAGAGTAATACCCAACTGGATACATTCCCGCTAATGATCCAGGTAAAAAACAGGGTCACACTTCTTTTGTCTCCGTTTTCTCAAATTCACCTAAAAGTGTCGAACTACGGTGACCTGAGCCCCTTAGTCCAATTGTAAAAGGGGAACGTAGGCAGCCATCATTGGTTCGATCTCAAAAACAAAAAAAAATATAATAAGCATCAATTGCTTGTGTTTCGAAAAACTCTTTTCATTTAACCTACAAATTCATTACGGTTAAAACAATCTTTGATGAGTTCAAGCACTGTCAACTCTTGACTCGATACACGCTAGCAAAACTATAATAAAACATTAATCAGTTAATGTGTCTGCAATGACAATGAGTGGATACTCTGGACAGCAAGGTCAACCTAGTTTCCCGTACTTGGTCCTTCATCCTTCTTCCCCTTCCCTTTCCCGCGGCGAGTGTTCTTCACCTTCACAGGAAATATTTCGGTAGACCTTCTACCTGGCTCAGGGACTCTTCCCGACGCCTCCGTCAACCCTGTGGCTATCAACGCAGCCCCTTCTCTAGCTCTGTCTCGAGCTGCCTCACTTCGAGCCATCATAACAGTGCTTTGATTGGCCTCCCGATCAGCATTGGCCACATAATCAGCCATGGCTCACCAGTACGATTCCCAGGGTTAGCCCTCGCTTCAGTCCTCCTCAAAGTCGAGCTGTCCAGGTGATCAGCACCCAACAACTCACTCTGTCTCCACAAGATGGCCATCTGTGCCTCCCCTATACACTCTTCGTACCAGTTTAGATACTGCATCGACAGAACAGTGCCCCCTCTTCGGTGAAGTAGAACCCTGGCAGGAAAGGACGTGTATTGCCACCATCGTGTGAGCAACAATAACGTCGAAGGATCCTCCATCAGCAGAGATCCCACCTCGAAGGTAGCAGCATAACTCAAATCCGTAAATGGCACCTGCTCCAGCCCGTACTGTTGCAGAACCAACGATGGAATATAGAAAGATGTCTGAGACAGCCCCGACACTCTGACAACCAACAGACCCTCCTAAGTGGTCCGACAAGTCTGTAACTTCCAATGGGGAACCCACCATCGTAAGTGATGCGTGCGGAGTCTGGCCATCCAGAGCTCCAACTCAGCCTGATCGCCCCCTATCACCAGAGGACGTCGAGAGAAGGACCAAGCGTCACAGGACATTGGCACCTCAGGCATCATCTGCAGTCTCTCCCACAACCACATGGTAAGCATAGCGGGACTCCCTCCCCACATGTATCGGCTACCGCTCCGGCACTGCCTCACCCAGGTCCAGTACACTGTGATGGCACACACCCAGAGACGTGAACATGAACAGAGTAGCAATCGCGCACAAAGCAAATGCGTCCCACGAAAAGACGCTCCCCTCAGCTCCGGCAAATCTTTCGGGCAGTCTCAAAATATCAACATAATCAGTATTCAGTATCTGCATCCCGTATGCTTCTCCAGCCGAGATACCAAGCAAAGACACTAGCTTCTCAACAGTGGCCATGCCACCAGCATACGGAAGAACTAGCTGTTCCGTCTCAGGTCCTCCCAGAATGGCCCGGAAATCTTCAAACGTAGGAGTAATCTCGTTGTACGAAAAGCTGTACACGTTCCTCCGTACATCCCAGAACCGAGACGCTGCTCTCAAAAGATCCCAATCTGGCATGAGCTCCTTCAAAGCCCAAACTGATTTCATCCCGTAACAACCTTCGAAAAACCCTTTATTCTACCTCGTGTGGTTCCGTACCCACGACTGAAAGTTGTCCAAATATCGCTCTTGCATCCGAGACGGTAACTTGGGAAAGGGAGCCATGAAAATTGAAGGAAACCTTGGAAGTTTTAGAGAATTCAGCTAAACTGATCAAAAGCAATGCGCACCTCTTAACCAGTTGCAAAGCTGAAACTGCAATTTAAAGAATCAGGAAATTCAATCCTAGTCCGGCTGGACTCCCTCTGCAGTTGACTTGGTCAACTCTGCAGCCAGCTGCCCCTAAATTGGAAATATTTCCAAACAACTCCCTGTTCACCTTTATGAAACCTGCGTGCTGCCCCTGGTTTCATTCAACCAATATCAATATCCCATCCGCCTCGGGCTCGTGCAACAGTGCAATTAATTAATAATCAGTGCATATAGGCTTAATTTTTGACCCGTTCAAATTTTAATGCATGTTTCATTTTATTTATTTCTGATTAACCTACTTCCTTATTTGCCAAAAAAATAACAGAAGGTGATCACAGAATAAATATGCGAAGTACAGGTTCCGCCCCACGGGCGCCTTTTTGCAAATACAGTTCAAATCAAATCGTTCCGGACGATACAAAAAAATAGAGAGAAAGCAGTAAAATAGGACTACTTCGAGTCCTGCTCGTCATCCGAGCACTCGACGCACTGCTCCGCCACTACCGGATCCGTCGCAAACAGGAACTCGCCAAATTCCTCCAGGGGGGAATATGTAAAAGGCCTCCTCGGCGTATGCGAACTCGAGGACTCCCCCCTCTCATGCCCCGAGTGCGAAGAAGAAGGAGCTCCAAATCCAGCCGTTCCGCCCGCAAACTGGCAAAATCCCTGTGCAAAGTCCTCCCCACCAGCCGTGGGAGCAGGCGAACCTCTCGGCCTAGACGGCCTCGGCTCACGAACGTCCACGCTCCTCCGGGAACTGCACCGCATGAACTCCACGAGCCTCCTAGCGTAGGCGGACCACCCGTCCACCAGCCTCATAGCCTCATTGTACGTACGGCCAGACACCTGCGAACCAGGAAAGTCATCAGAAAGCAAGCAGAAAGTACAGATGCAACATTTGCAGAATGCTACTATCAAATGCAGAAAATCAAAAGAAATGCTCACCGAAGTATTGGGGTCAACCCTGTATCGTGGTCTCGGCTCATCCGGGAGCGGGATCACAAGTCGCCTGCGTGAACCGTCCAACCCCTCGTACGCCAGCCAAGCGCGTGGGATCGAAAGATCTCGGGGACACCCAGGGATCTCTGCCTCCCTGTGCTGCACCTATGGGCTCCTCAGCCTCATCCTCAAGAAAGTATCATAGGCGGCTCCCGCTATGATGTACTCGGTATAGAACGCGCCCTGCAGATACCTCTCCAACTCATCCATCGGCATCTCCCGAGGATGCTGCATGTACATAGGAGGATCCACCGGCACCAACGGAATGGACCCTGGGCCATGCTGACGGGTCACTCGCTCCCCCAGATACATAGCGTCGCAATGAAGTCCCACCAGGAGCTTCCTCCGCCGCGTCACCTCGCTAGCAACCTGAACCACGCCATAGTGGAACCGACTCCACCAGGTCAGCCGAATCCTCTCGGAGAACTCCCGGTTCAGTGCCAGAGACACCTCCTCGTATGACACTCGAGTGCCAACTCTCGACGAGACCGCCCTCTTCGCTTTCTTCTGCCAAACCAGCATGGCAGGGAACAGGGGTCGATACGGTTCCTTGATGTCCCAATCCTGCGGACTAAATACCTCATAGCACCAGACCTGTCAAGCAAATGGAAAGTTATGTCAGCTACAAAGCAGATATATACGAGTACATAAGAGAGACAAGGAAGAGAAAAAGGACGTGAACTTACATCCAAGACAGGTGTGAAGCAGCTAAAGGAGTGCTCCTCTCCCCGCGAGAACCTGTCCAGGGAATGATAGAGCTCGGCCAGTCCAGCCTCCCCCCATGCGAACCCCCTCACGGCATCCAGATTTGTCAGCGACCCGAGCAGAGGGAAGTGACAAGATGTGTCAGAAGTCGGAAACAAAGTCGCTGACAACGCGAACCAAAGGAACCCTCGAGCCAGGCGCTCCGCGGTCATCGTCAAAGATCCATCCAAGTAAGCGGCGACACCCGCCTCCAGATGCCTCTCCATCGGCCTGTATCGAATGCCTAAGCCCCTGGCATCGGTAATATCAAAACCCAGCAGCCCAGACAACTGCTCCGGGGTGTAACCATCAACCCACACCAGCGTGTTGCCATAGGTCGGCAACCCAGTAATAGCGGCAAAATCCGTGGGAGTCACCGTCGCCTCCCCCCATCTGAAATGGAAAGTGTGGGTCGTATCCCACCAATACTCGCTCAGAGTGACATACATGGACCTGGCCCTCGGCGTATCAGCTGTCGCAGCTACCGCACTAATGAACCCAGCCAACCCGGAGTCAAGGACCATGCTGCCGCGGACTCCTCTCTCCCTCTCGAGCCACGTCCGGGATGATCTCCCACAATGCTCTCACTGCCTCAAAGGCACCCCGACTCTTCTGGTTGTGGGTATCAACCGTCCCTGTCCCCTGCAGGCGAACAAGACAA
This sequence comes from Adenophora triphylla var. japonica, assembly GCA_022495995.1. Lineage (NCBI taxonomy): Eukaryota > Viridiplantae > Streptophyta > Magnoliopsida > Asterales > Campanulaceae > Adenophora > Adenophora triphylla. The sequence continues at coordinate 330,449 of JAFEMH010000617.1, read as the reverse complement.
GAAGCAACATCAACGAATGCACGAACGCATGTCAAAAGGATGCAATGCAGATACGATTCTCATTCATTTCCTACATATATCTCTCTCATTTCGAAAACTCCGTCGAATCCGGAACTTTCAAAATCCTTCGAAAACTCCATCGAATCCGGAACTTTCAAAATCTTTTGAAAACTCCGTCGAATCCGGAACTTTCAAAATCTTTCGAAAACTTCGTCGAATCCGGAACTTTCAAAACATTTTGAAAACTCCGTCGAATCTGGAACTTTCAAAAACTTTCGAAAACTCCGTCGAATCCGGAACTTTCAAAATCCTTCGAAAACTTCGTCGAATCCGGAACTTTCAAAACATTTCGAAAACTCCGTCTAATCCGGAACTTTCAAAAACATTTCGAAAACTCCGTCGAATCCGGAACTTTCAAAATCTTTCGAAAACTCCGTCGAATCCGGAACTTTCAAAATCTTTCGAAAACTCCGTCGAATCCGGAACTTTCAAAATCTTTCGAAAACTCCGTCGAATCCGGAACTTTCAAAACATTTCGAAAACTCCGTCGAATCCGGAACTTTCAAAATCTTTCGAAAACTCCGTCGAAACCGGAACTTTCAAATTCATTCGAACATTTCGAAAATTTACTCCGTCCCGAATTAAAGCTACTTTAATTTTGGAAAATGCATCTCGACAAGGAATTTTGCAACCAAAATTTTTGTGTCATCTACCCATGATGTCAATTGAACTACATCCTAGTCAATTTCGACAACGATTCATAGCAAAGTCAAAAGCCCCAATTCGGGCACCAAAATCGCTAAGTTCATTCCTAACAAATTTCTAACATTTAAAGAATGCACATTCTTAAAATTAATGGAATTTGTAGGAAGCTTACTTGTCTCTTGATCCCTTCTTTGGAGTTGTGTTGGTCCCTAGCCGGGTAAAACTCCGCCGGATTCAATGGATGAACAATGGTTCGAATGGTCCGAACCAACCGCGTTCTTTCGTCATCGGTCCTTCCATGACGAGCCATCGGTCCCCATTCACCTTCCATAGCAAATTTCCTTCACAAATTCGAGCAAACCTTGTAATTTGGGGTGGAAATTTTTCTCTCCTCTCTCTCTCTCTCTCGTCGGAAAATATGGGGGAAAAGGGATGGTTTGCGTCGGACTTGGAGCTGATGAACCTAGTCAAATTCAGTCCAAGTCCGGCCGAAATCCTGCTGCAATTTAAAAAGATTCCTTCCATTTTAGTCCCTCAACTTTTGGCAGTTCCAATTTTATTTCTTTTGGCCCTCAAAAGTATAAAATTTTCCCCAGTTAGTTTTCACTAACGCCCGTTGTAGCGATGTCGGTCCAAATTTTTATTTAAAACACGGAGTCGCCACGCCATTTTTGTTTTAAGGGCCAAAACTTTGAAAAAAGCCCGAGATCAGAGATTTAGGTTCGGAGGTCATGTTACGCGTCGGGAAGGACGTTAGTGTGCACCCGACGCGCCTCGTAAAACGAGTCTTCCAAACATTTGAAAATCCTTTTGTTGTGTGTGTGTGTGTGTGTGTTTGTGTTTTGACCAAAATAAATTGAAACTGAGAAAAGTAAAAAATGGGATCTCTTTTTAAGACTTTAAATTGATCCCATGATTTTTTGGAGAATTTTTGGGTTGAGTCTTGGCACTCAAAAGATTTTTTGAAGTTGGAAAATATTTCTGCCAGAATGAAAAAGGCAGTTGACCCTTGACTTTGAAATGGACTTAAAGGCTTCAAAAACTCAGAATCTGGAAAAAGTCCAAAAATGAAAGTTGCTTAGAACACCTTAAATAGGGTTTCTGCAAAGGAACTTTCCATTTTGGAAGAATTTTGAGGGGTCAAAACCTTCTGAAAATCTCAGATGTGAAATCTGGATTTCCAGAAGCTGATGAACTAGCCTCTGAAAGAAAATTTGGAAAATGGAGTTTTACTCACCCAAAAAATAAGATAAAAATATGTATGGAAATATCTGGATGTTGGCTACAAAAAGTGTTTTGTAGTCAACACCAAATTCCATGTTTTTCTGTGTCCAAAAATTAAGACCATGGACTGAGGTCTGAGAAAATTGCTACTGGACAGCAATTTCTCAAGAGAGAAAATAAGAGTTTAAGGGGGGGTTTTGCATCCATGCTTGTCCCCATTTCCCTAGGTTTTGGTTAGTGATCACTAGACATTGTAGTGGTGAATCAACTAGACCAAACCATCCTTGGGGTACATTAGGACTAAGCATTTCATTTGCTTGGGGAGGGGGATTTTACCCTTTGAAATCAAAATTTAGTGCTTGAAAATGGTTTTTTAGGGTTTTGAAAATGTGTTTTTGCAAGTAATCAAGAAAGAACTTTGAAAAAACAATGTTGATCTTTGTAGAAGATCATCCATGGAGATGGTCTTCCATGGTGATCTTCTTAGATCCAAAGTAAGAAGATGAAAGAACTACATTTTGTAGTTTGAAGATGCATGCATGGATGAGATTTAGGGTTAGGAGAAGGAGGGTTTACCAATCTTCTTTGTGTTCTTGAGTGTTTGGCTTGAGTGTATGAGTGTTTAGGGCTTTGATATGAGAGTGAGTGGATGAGTATGAGTTGGGAAAGATTGGAGAGAAAATGGTGACAATTCTTGAAGAATTCTCACTGTTTTCTCTCTATATTTCGCCAGAGTTTTGTTGCAAAAATGTGTTCTCCCTCCCTTATTTCTGTGACTGGAGGGCTCAATTTATAGCCCTCTGAATTTTACATTCTTGTCCGCGCGGATTGGTCTGTTAGGCGTGCACTGTTCATTAATTACAGCTCCAGCTTTGGACAGGAAGAATAAAAATTCAAAAAACCCAAATTAATCAGCCAGTTTTGTGTTTCCAGCCTTTCTATTTGTGGTTTGATTCTTTTGTTTTGCTTTTTAAGATGCTTTCTTTGGTTTATCTTTATTTGGCAAACCCTATTCTACCCTCCCTTTGTTAGGAAAGTTAGAAATGTTAGGAATTGTTAGTAATGTTATGACTTCCGTTAATTTTCTAACGAAAAGACTAACAAGCTCAAATTGGAGCACTTACAGTAGCCCCTCGGCGACGGCGCTTTCGAAGGAAGCGGGGTCGTCGATAAGAGTAAGGCTCCATATTTGACAGGATGATCAAGTGATCGAGTGGCTGAACCTAATGATAGGCTACCTACGTATCCCGAGTGGGAATCAAGCCGGCCGTAGTTCGGGTCCTTGACCCGGGGAATGATGGCGTTTTAGGTGCCTCGAACCTGATGAGTGAGTCCTGCAGTCGATTGCTGGAGAGAAACTCTGCTGGGGAGGGCTATCCGCTCTGTGGGGATAGGAGTGACCATTTTCGGTCTGATGGATGAAATTGTATATCCGCTCTGCTGGGGATAATTGCGATTTATCGCTTTTGTTTGTGATGGCGTTTTAGGTGCCTCGAACCTTGGAGATGGCGTTTTAGGTGCCTCGAACCTTGGAGATGGCGTTTTAGGTGCCTCGAACCTTGGAGATTTGGACTTCGGTCTTACGTCTGCTGCCGAAGAATGACCGTGCTGGTCGAGTGGCTGGACCTAATGATAGGCTACCTACGTATCCCTAGTGGGAATCAAGCCGGTCGTAGTTCGAAATCTACTCAAGATTCCGTTGGCTTTTGGGATTCCTGTTGGCTTTGCTGGGGATTTCGTGAGCCTTGCTGGGGAAAAACAGACGTATTCGTCGGAGCACTCGGTCTTACGTTTTACTGCCGGGCATAGGCACTCGGTCTTACGTTTGACTGCCGGGACTAAAATTTGAAGAAAGATACGGGATCTCGTTATCTTTCTCGGGGCACTCGGTCTTACGTTTGACTGCCGGGACTAAGCACTCGGTCTTACGTTTAACGGCCGGGACAAGTTTGAAGAAAGATACGGGATCTCGTTATCTTTCTCGGGGCACTCGGTCTTACGTTTGACTGTCGGGACTAAGCACTCGGTCTTACGTTTAACGGCCGGGACTAAAATTTGAAGGAAGATACGGGATTTCGTTATCTTTCTCGGGGCACTCGGTCTTACGTTTGACTGCCGGGACAAGTTTTGAAGAAAGATACGGGATTTCGTTATCTTTCTCGGGGCACTCGGTCTTACGTTTGACTGCCGGGACAAGTTTTGAAGAAAGATACGGGATTTCGTTATCTTTCTCGGGGCACTCGGTCTTACGTTTGGCTAGGGACTAAAATTTGAAGAAAGATACGGGATCTCGTTATCTTTCTCGGGGCACTCGGTCTTACGTTTGACGGCCGGGCTAAGATTTGATGAAAGATACGGGATTCCGTTATCTTTCTCGGGGCACTCGGTCTTACGTTTGACGGCCGGGCAAAGATTTGATGAAAGATACGGGATCTCGTTATCTTTCTCGGGGCACTCGGTCTTACGTTTGACTGCCGGGACTAAAATTTGAAGGAAGATACGGGATTTCGTTATCTTTCTCGGGGCACTCGGTCTTACGTTTGACGGCCGGGACTAATTTGAAGAAAGATACGGGATCTCGTTATCTTTCTTGGGGCACTCGGTCTTACGTTTGACTGCCGGGACTAAGCACTCGGTCTTACGTTTGACTGCCGGGACAAGTTTGAAGAAAGATACGGGATCTCGTTATCTTTCTTGGGGCACTCGGTCTTACGTTTGACTGCCGGGACTAAGCACTCGGTCTTACGTTTGACTGCCGGGACTAGTTTGAAGAAAGATACGGGATCTCGTTATCTTTCTCGGGGGCACTCGGTCTTACGTTTGACTGCCGGGCAAATTTGAAGAAAGATACGGGATCTCGTTATCTTTCTTGGGGCACTCGGTCTTACGTTTGACTGTCGGGCAGGATTTTGATGAAAGGGGGTTGACTTTGGTTAAGTTTGGTTAACTCTGTCAAGTTGGGGACTGAATTGCAGAGTCCTGAAATTTTAAGGGGCAAAAGGGTCATTTTGACCCTGACAAACTTATCCGCGCGGAGGGGCCTGAAAAGTCAGGGGTATTTAATGGGGCCAACGCCCTTCTTCTTCCTCAGTCCAGATTTTCGAAAATTCCGAGAGCAGGGAGAGAGAGAGACGGCATTCCGCCATTTTTGGCTATTTAAGCTTCAAAATTTGTCCGATTTCTTCGATTTTTTGAGCAATGGAACATGGGGAAGGCGCTTTTCAAGGCCAAGGACGTGGTCCCATAGCGGAGAGGCGATTGGAGCTTGTCCGGATGAGGAGGCATTACAACCTCTCGCAATCGGTTACGGAGGAGCATTACCCCGATGCTTGGCAACATTGGGCTTCGGATCCGCATCTCGAAACGGTATACTTCGAACCCTTTTGATCCTCTTGTCGATTTTTGTTTGAAATTGAATTTTTAAAAAAAAAATTTTTTTTGAAAATGTGCAATGTTCATTGCCTTGGATTTTGATTTTGATGCTTTGCATGTTGTAATGAGTATGTGGGTAACTCAAAATGTGCATTTTGCTTGAGAAAAGAATTGGCATTCTTGCCATTTTTTTTTTTTTCGAAAATTGCATGTTAAAATTCGAAAATTGATTTTTTTTTTTTTTTGAAATTGAATATTGATATTGATGATATGCAATGCATGTATTTTGTTGGGCATTTTGCCAATGATGATGATATGAATGCTTAGGATTTTTTTTTGAAAGGTGGGACGGATTTTTTACTTCCGTTGATTGAATGTATGCATGTAAGATTTTTTTTTTTTAGATGATGTATGATATGCACGTATGCATTTTTTTTTTGAAAATGGGACGGAGTTTTTATTTCCGTCGACTCTTTGTATGAATGAATGGGATTTGCTGAAAATTGTCTTTTCCGTGAGAAAAATGGGGCTATGTCTATTGCATGCCGTTATGCTGCCGATTTTTTTTTATTATGTGATGCATGATGCACGTATGTATATATTTTTTTTGAATGGAAATGCAAAATGCAAATTTTTTTTTTTTTTGACATTTTCTCTCTCTTCTTTTTTTTTTTATTGCAGGGCGGAAACAACTACGTTACAAAGCAGCTGAACAAGATGAAGACTCGAGGATCAGTGGAGTCCGTAGTTGACCTATGGGATCGGCTTCCGGATGTGGGCCGAGGAGATTTGCCGAGTCCGAGACAGATTGTTGTTGAGACCGGGCTTTGGGAGTTCGTGGAGTGCTTGAGGGGACTGGTCAAGTTCCCTAAGAGATGTTTGCTCTGGCGCAGCATTGGTGGGATGCGACCCACACATTCCACTTTTTCTGGGGCGAGGCGACGGTTACGCCTTCTGACTATGCAGCGATCACAGGCCTGTCCTTTAATGGACGCAGCATCGAGTGGAGAGATGGCTACAGTGACGCGGACCTGCAGGATCTTCTTGGATTTTCCCCTATTCCCAAAAAGGGGATGGGGATGGAGTATGCCGTGGTTTGTGGCAAGATTGTGGAGACCATCGCGAGTTACGAGGCTGGGGAGGATAGGTTTAGCGCTGAGCAGATTGCTAGGTCCTTTCTGTGGTTTACTTTCTCGAGCACGCTCTTTGGTCATGCCGAGGGGACGGTAGTCTTTGCCTTGCTGAGGTCCTTGGAGGACATGGAGACGGTTGGAGATATTTCCTGGGGAGAGGCCGGGCTGGCTGAGCTGTACTTCGCTCTTGATAGATACAGCCGGAAGGCTGTGAGCTCCTTGTACTGTTTTGAGTTCGCTCTGGAGGTATAAGCTCTCTTTTCGCTTTCCCTTTTTCTTTGAGCACGCACTCTTTTTTTTTTTTTTTCGCACTGGATTGATTCGATCCTTACCTTTCGCAGGTATGGGCTCTGGAGTTCTTCCAGGTCACGGTGTGGCGGAAGCCGGAGGAGTACGTCGGGGCGTATCCGGCCATGCGCTCTTGGTCGAAGAATGCTCGGGAGAAGATAGGTTCTAGGGGGCGTACGACTCTTAGGTACGCGGATTGCCTCCCTCTGACGGAGGCTGACACGGATGAGGGGATGATATTCTACCCCTGGGATTGCTTTGAGGTGGCGCAGCTGAAAGGCGCTGAGATTTGGACCGTGCAGCGGAGGATTCTGAGGGGCCTGACCTGCGATGTCTACTATCTGGGGGAGAGAGTGACACGTCAGCATGGCGTGAATTCGCCTTTGTTGACACCGATGGAGCCTCCTGCTGATATGATGCACCCGAGTGACCGATCTGTGACCTGGGATGATTACCGAGCCGGCCAGCACTTCTCGGGATTTGTGGCGATTGAGCCGTATGCGACATTTGTTTTGAGGAGGCTGAAGATGCCCCAGGTTCTTCATAGAGAGGGATTAGGGATCCCGAGATACCCTCGGACGAACTTCTCGTACATCCAGGATGGGATTAGATTGAGGGTGGAGATTCCTCAGCCTGAGCGGCTTCCACGAGCTTTCCGGCCTCGTCCGGGTATGAAGGTATGGCCTTTTTACGTTTCTGCCTCTTCCTTTGTTTCTTTCGCTTCATCGTTTTTAGCATCAGTTCTTTTCTTGACGCTTTTGTCTCCTTTTTTTTTTGCAGTTCACGGAGGTGGTCGTCGAGAAGCTGACGAAGCAAGTGATCGGGGCTAAGAGATTCATTCGGAGGATGGTCACTTGCGGAGCACCTCAGGCCAGAGCGAGGCGACCACGGCCGGCACCTGCCAGACGGGAGGCCTCTCCTATCCCATCGGAGACTTCTTCAGAGACCCCTCTCTCTCCTCTTATAGATCCCCGCGCGGCACTACCTTCGGATCACGTCATTCTCGGGGATCCGTACGGGCAGGGGCACGTCTGGCGGCATGGCGGGTCGTCTCCGTACGTTCAGGAGTCTGACGCCTTCTCCTTTGGGTATGATTTCTTCAGGGATCTGGGTTTGCCCTATCAGAGTGTGCCGGTCGGTCCCGACGAGCCTCTTTCCGGAGACGAGGACGATTCAGAGCCTGAGACTTTCAGGGCTCCTGACGAGGCGGGCCCGAGCCGCAAGAGGGACCGGGGACAGACGTCAGGCGCTGGGGATTCTGACTGATTATCTTTTGGATTTTTTTTTTGAGACTGTACTTATTTAGACAGATGCACATTTTTTTTTGTTTTGTAATAATTTAGGATTATTAATTTTTTTCTTCTCTTTTTTTTTTGGAATGTAATTATTTTATGCAGTATGAATGCAGTGTTGCATGAGCCCTCGTTTTTTTTTTTGCAAAGGGTGTTAGTGTTTGGACTAGTTTGGGGAGGTTTTTGCACTGGTTTCGAGCAACCGGGACAGAATATTCCTCTTTTGGTGTAGCAGCTTGGACTGTTGCAGACTTTTCTGATGGAAACAAACCTATCCGCGCGGACAGGGTCTGCATCTGACATTGTCCTTTGATTTTGCTTTAAATCTGGTCCTGCTTTATTTCAAATTCAAATATCTTCTTCAACCTCCAGTCCAAACAGCCATTTTCGGGGAGGAAGAGAGAAAAAACCATGGAAAACCTTAGAAAAGCTCCATCAAAATTGTCCCAAGAATCCCAAATGTCATTTTTCAACAAGTTCAAGGATTGGTCCCGGGAAATTATGCATGAGAGAAGGTCTTTCTTTGAAGAACGGTACAAGGTGAGGTGCTCGTGGTCTCTCAAGGAGTTGGTTCCGGATTATGATCTTTTGAGGGCTTCTTCCTCATTTTGGGACACTAGGAGGCATGTCTTTTGCCTTTCCTATAACGAAATGGTCCCGACCGTTGAAGAATTTCGGGCCTTACTTGGTGGTCCGGAGGTGGAGGAGATAGCGGTTCCATTGCCCGGAGGAGCTTCCTTTGTTGACAAGTTGTGCATCCTCCTTCATCTTTCCCCGGAGGAAGCACGAGGTATGATCCGTGGTCCCGATCATTTCGATATTTCCGGTCTTCCCGACAGGTTTAGGGGCCTAGGCTTGGATGATGCCTATTGGGATGCTTTTGCACTTTGCATGTTTGGCACCCTGTTCATGGTCTATTCCTTTGGGATCTGTCATCGATCTCTGCTGGATGCTGTTGTTCACTGTCGCTCAGGCAGAGACGTCGTTCCTTTGATCTTGGGGGAGACCTTTCATGCTCTCGACAGATTGGCTACTGGGAGGCGGTATATGCATGGAGGCAGCCCGTTCCTCTTGACCCTGTGGCTGATGGTGCGCCTGGGGATTTTTCGGGAAACCTCTGATATGATCAGACCTTGGACCTTTACCAGGAGAGGTGTTGATGTGGATTTTAATGACCAGGGCTCGTGGGAGCGTTGGATGGCGAGTCGCCAGACTGAGGATATCAGATGGTCGGTGCCTCATTGGCGGGTGGAGACTCGCAGAGTTCTTCAGGACGGGTCCCATGTGGTTATGCTTCCGGGGCTTTCTCAGTCCAGCTTCTACATCCCGGCCTTGGTCCTTAGGCAGTTCGGCTTGGAGCAGGTCCCTTTGGAGGACTTTGATGATATAGCCACTAGAGTGGTGGCTTCCGCTTCTATGGATGATCCTGCGATGTTTCCGTTTCTGTCCCGAGCATGGGGGTATGATGCTTTTCCTCTTCGGGTTATCCTCAGGCGTCCGAGACCAGTGTTCCTGACCACTTGGTACTTGGATTGGTACGAGAGACACTTGGGGGAGACTCAGGTGGCTATTTTGAGGCGGCGTGAGGCCATTGTTGGCATGGAGGACCTGACGGTTTCAGAGAGGAGGAGAGCCGAGGCGAGAGCCAATCCTCACGACAGGAGCGGAGACGCTGTGACCGACTACGAGGCTTATGTCAAGAGACAGGAGAGGAGGACTCCTATGCTACCAGCCAGGTTACAGGAGATGAGGGATGACGCTAGGGCTACTAGGGCCCTGACAGAGGCTGGTTTGATAGACCCTGTTCCTACACCAGAGCTTGGTAGGAGGAACACCGATATCTTTCCTGTTCAGAAGAAGAAGACCCGAAGGGGGAAGAAGAGAGGGGATGCCAGTACGAGCGGCTTAGAGTGACTCTGAGTTTTTCCGAGTATCCCTTTCTTGTCTTAGCAGACACATTAGTTCGATTATGTATCTTATTTTCTTTTAGCAGGTTGCCAGTTGTAGGAATGAACCGGGCTTAGACTCATCAAAGAGTTTTAACTTGTAATGAATATTGTTAATTGCTTTAGAGTTTTTCGAGACGCTTTCATGGTCTGATCGACTTGTTGATGACAAAGTATGTCTTTTATTTGTTTTTTAGACCGAACCGTTTCCGGCTGCCTACGTTCCCCTCATTTGTTGATGACAAAGTATGTCTTTTATTTGTTTTTTAGACCGAACCGTTTCCGGCTGCCTACGTTCCCCTCATTTGTTGATGACAAAGTATGTCTTTTATTTGTTTTTTAGACCGAACCGTTTCCGGCTGCCTACGTTCCCCTCATTTTGAGGAGCTCAGGTCTTCGTAGTTCAAGCTGGTGAACTCTTTTTTGTTTGTTTTTTTTTTTGTTGTTTTGTGTTTTTGGTGCAACCCTGTCTTTTACCTAGGTCGTCCTTTTCGGGTTTTTCAACCTAGTTGGGTATTACTCTTTTAGCACTTTTCTTTTCTCCCTTTTTTTTGTTTTTTTTTTGACTTCGTTTTACGCGTAGTATCTGCGCAGCTTGTCACCGTTCACTGGGTGTACAAAAGGATTTCCGTCGAGGTCTGCGAGCTGCATGGCTCCTCCGGAGAAGATCTTCTGGACGACATATGGTCCGACCCAGACAGGCTCCCATTTTCCAAGCGGGTTGATGCGGACTGGGGGTTTTTCTTTCAAAACGAGATCGCCTTCTCGAATTTCCCGATGTTTTACTTTCTTGTTGAAGGCTCTGGCCATTCTCCCTTGGTAGGCTCGAATGTGTTCCATGGCCTTCAATCGGCGTTCATCTAGCAGGGCCAGTTCATCATGGCGACTTTGGAGCCATTCGACCTCGTTGATTTGGCCTTCGAGCAGCACACGGAGTGAGGGAATTTCCAGTTCAATTGGGAGTACGGCTTCCATTCCGTAGGTGAGGGCAAACGGTGTTTCCCCTGTTGCGATTCGGCGATGTTACGCCCCGAGTGCAGTGCGGTTTCTCGGGCCAATCTCTGCCTTGGACGGCCATTTTTCGGATGATGTTTTCCAGAGTCTTGTTTGCTGCTTCGACGGCTCCATTGGTTTGGGGCCTGTAGGGAGATGACTTGTGACGGGTTATTCTGAATTCTGCCAGCAGTCTTTCGCATTCCCCTTCAAAGTGGGATCCATTATCGGAGATGATTTCGGCCGGCAACCCGTATCTGCATATGATGTTCTCTTTGATGAAGAGGGCTACTTTTCTTGAGTTGAGGACTTTGTAGGACTTGGCTTCGACCCACTTGGTGAAATAATCCACTGCTACCAGGACGAACTCGTGGCCGTTGCTGCCTGATGGTGTGATTTTGCCTATGACATCAATTCCCCAAGTAACGAAAGGCCAAGGGGTTGTCATGCAGTATAACTCATGAGGAGGCAAGTGATTCAGATTCGAGTATCGCTGGCATTTATCGCAGCTTTTGACAAATTGGATGCAGTCTGTTTCCATGGAGATCCAAAAGTACCCCATTCTCAGTATAATTTGCATTAGGGTCCGAGCATTCATGTGGGGGCCACAGGTACCGCCATGTATTTCTTTCATGAGTTCCGCAGCCTCCTTTTTGCCGATGCATCGCAGGAGGGGGCCTTGATAACGCTTCTTGTAGAGCATGTTCCCCAAAAGGACATAGTGGGAGGCGAGTCGCCTCAAGGCTGAGAGGCTTTTTGCTGTGATGCCTTCCTTATATTCCCCATCTTCATTTTTGAAAGAGACTTCTCCATTCTTCAAGTATTGAGAGATCTGGGTATACCAGGGATCATCGATCAGTTCGGCTTCCGCTTCAATTTCGAAGCAATAGGCGGGGTTTTCTCTTCTCCCAATTCTGAATGGTTTGACAGACTTTCCTTCAGGTATTTCGACAAGAGAGGCTAGTGTGGCCAGAGCATCTGCGAACCTGTTTCGGTCTCTGGGCAGGTAATGGAAGCTGATTTCTTTGAATTGGGTCACTAGCTCTTCCATGTAAGTGTGATACTTCTGCAAACCTGGATCCACGGTCTTCCACTTGTTAGAGACCTGGTTGATGATGAGGGCAGAATCACCGTATACTTCCAATTCCTTGATATTTCTCTCCAGGGCAGCCTCCAATCCTGCTATGCAAGCCTCGTATTCAGCAGCATTGTTGGTCACCTCAAAGTTCAGTCTTACCGCTATGGGGGTGTGCTCGTCAGTGGGATCAACCAGGAGCATTCCTATTCCGTTTCCCCTCTTGTTTGACGCTCCGTCGAAGAAGAGCTGCCAGCGATTTTCTCCTTCTAGGGCAAAGATCCCGTCATCAGGAAATTGGGGCTCAGGTCCTCGGGGCTCATCACTTGGGAAATCGGCCAACTGTTCTGCCATTATACGCCCTTTTACGGATTTCCTTGATACATAAGTGATGTCATATTCAGCCAAGAAGAACGACCATTTTGCCAACCTCATGGAGATGGAAGGTTTGTCGAACAGATATTTGATGGGGTCTATCCTTGAGACGAGATGTATCGGGTGAGATTGCATGTAGTGTTTCAACTTTCCCACTACCCAGACCAGGCCTGCGCAAGTCTTCTCACAAGCAGAGTAATTGAGTTCGCTTCCTTGAAGTTTTCTGCTCACGAAATAAATGGCGTTTTCGACCTTGGAATCTTTCTTTTCTTGAGCTAGCATAGCCCCAATTGCCGTATCCGTGACAGTTAGATATAGCAATAGTGGCTTTTGCTGATGCGGTGGGCAAAGAATCGGGGGATTCACAAGGTATGCCTTGATCTGTTCGAAGGCTAGCTGGCATTCTGGAGTCCACTCTGTGTAGGCACTTTTCTTCATCAACTTGAAGATCGGCTCGCAGATCGAGGTCAGCTGATTTACAAAGCGGCTGATGTATTGCAGTCTTCCCATGAAGGATTTTACTTCCGTCAAAGTCCGAGGTGGCTTCATTTCAACTATGGCTTTGATCTTCTGGGGGTCTACTTCGATTCCCCGCTCTGTCACCATGTATCCTAGCACCTTGCCTCGTTTTACACCGAAGGTGCATTTGGCCGGATTCAGTCTCATACTGTGGTCCCGGAGGCGGCCGAAGAATTTTCTCAGATCAACAAAATGCTGGCCATCTGATCCTCTGGAGTGTACTATCATGTCGTCCACGTAGACCTCGATTTCTTTATGGATCATGTCATGGAATAGGGCTGTAGCTGCCCTCTGGTATGTAGCCCCGGCATTCTTCAGCCCGAATGGCATGACTGTGTAGCAATATGTGCCCCAAGGGGTCGTGAAGGCTGTCTTGGCTTGATCTTCTTCTGCCATTTTGATTTGGTTGTAACCGGCGAAACCGTCGACGAAGGACTTAACTTCATGGTTGGCCGTGGAATCCACCAGGATGTCAATGTTTGGCAAGGGGAAGTCGTCCTTTGGACTAGCTTTGTTCAGATCTCTGAAGTCTACGCAGCATCGGATCTTTCCATTGGCTTTGGTTACTGTTACTATGTTGGACAGCCACGTTGGGTATTCGATGACCCTGATGAAACCTGCTCTGAGCATCTTTTCTATCTCCTCTTTCACTTGAAGGGACCATTCTGGCTTAATCCTTCTTAGCTTTTGCTTTACTGGCTTGACTTCCGGTTCAAGCGGTATCCGGTGTTCGACTATGGAAGGGTCGAGGCCTGGCATATCTTTGTAGGACCATGCAAACACATCCACGTATTCTCTTAGCAGCTCAATCAGGGCGTCCCTTTCGGTTCCTTCGAAGAAACTACCAATCAGCGTCTCTTTAGGCTCTTCCGCCGTTCCCAAATTCACACTTGTCAAAATCTCTTCGGCAGCTTGGGCTCGATTTTCCTCTTTCCGGACAACCTGCTTAAAGATTTCTTTGATATATTGTTCGTTTAATGTGTCTGCTTCTTCATCTAGTGAATCATCATTAACTGTTTTTAAGTTATTAGTTAATTTATCATTAGTTAAAGTGGCAATTAAGGGATACTCAGAAAGATTCATCATTTCATTGAAGACGAAAGGGAATACAAAGTTCGCTACAGACTCGTAGTCTTCGGGCGTAAGGCCGTCGGACGACTCAAGAGACTCGAACTCGACAATGAGAGACTCGGAGGACTTTTCAAAGGTTGACACAAAGGGACGGGGGACCAATCCAAGTTTGGTGATCATTTCCTCCTTGGTCGCGGACGGGCCTGAGAGGGTTTCCCAATTTTTTAGCGGCATCGCTGTCAGTGGTCTCATGGCTTTGGGGTTGTCTTGTTTCTGTGCTCCTTCTTCAAGCGTTGCCATCATCTTTTTGTCTGAATCAGAACCGAGCATGAAAATGTAAGGATCTTCTTCCAGATATGCTGCTTCATCCATCCTGGAAGGTTCATCACCGTCTGATCGCTCAATCCAAATGCGAGGACGCGTTGCGTCTTGATGTTCTGCTGCTAAAAATATCTCATGCCTCATGCTTGAGAGGAAAGGAACAGTGGGTTGTTCAGCAAGGAGGACGTCCCATACGACATTCATAGATTCGAGATGAGTATGTCGATGTTTGTCGATCTTTATCATGAACATCTCTTGACTCGGCAGGGTCAGAGAGTGGGTTTGCAGAATAGTGACAAAGCTGTGATTGGGGACCGGAGATTTGTGTGCCTGTATCATGGAGGTGTTCAATGTTTCCCTCCAGTATGCCTCCAAGTGTTGAAAGTGACAATTAAATTTGACGAATCGAACTTCTTCGGATTCTGCTCGCTTGAGCGTGTTGACATAGTTGGCGTCGCCGGATTCCAAAGGGTTCTGATGAGTCTTGCCTCTTGAAGGATGTAGCCCCGGTGTTCGGCTGTGGGCATTCTCGGCTATTGTCTCGGCCTCGTTCCCTATGAGGAAACTATCACCCCTTATGACCTCAAGGTCTCCCTGCCGGTTGATGAATTTGACACATTGGTGGAGGGTGGAGGCTATGGCTTTCATGTGATGTAACCACGGACGCCCCAATAAAGCTGTGAATTCGGCTGGGATGTCCATTACATGGAATTTCGCTGGCACCATTTGGGTTTCAAACCAGAGTTCCAGAGTTACTGTCCCCAGGATAGGACGAGATGAACAGTCGTAAGCTTTGACAGTCCGGGCAGACGGGATCATATGCCTTTCACTTATGCGGAGGGCCCTCATCATGCTGAGGGGAAGGACGTTCACCGATGATCCATTGTCCACTAATACCCCAGGGAGTGATATGGTGTTGAGCCGAATGGTGATGTACAAGGCTTCATTGTGCTTGGATACATCCCTCGGTAGGTCTTCATCGCAGAAGGTGATCATGCTCCCATACATCCGAGGATCATAGATTTGGTCTCTGTCTAGAGAAAGAGAGTCATCGGGCCAGACACCTCGCGCCTTTTTCTTACGAGGTAGAACCTTTGATGAAGCCCCGGGGTTGTGTTGAGGCCGTTTGTGGCGGTTGCCGTCCCTAGTCAGCATATTGATTGAGTGCGGGCGCCAGACTGGCGTTGGCCTTTCTTTGCCAGTGTGCTCCCGGGAGCTGGACAGACTGAACCTGGGCTGGCCCCGCAGGGGGTCGGACTTCTGATTGGCAGTGACATCACCCTGATTTGCAGCACTCTGGTGCCCCAATGTCTGAATTCTATTGCCGGCAGAGATTTTCGGCTTTTCCATTCCTGTTTGCTCTAGGGAAGACTGGGTAGAATAGAGCACGTAGTAATCAAATCCTCCGGATGGTTCCCCGAGCGTGCCTACACTGGTATCACCGGCTTCAAACCTCTCTTTCAATTTTTGCTGGGAGGAAGTTTTCTTCTTCTTAGGAGGACGGTCCTCGTGTATCCAGTCTTGATAATCCCTTTCAAGGCAATCGGGGCAGTCGCAGATATCCCACCAAATGTGTTCTACGACTGATGGTGGATTTGGGACCTCAGGCTGAGCGTTGCCGGAATGACTTTGGGTTGAACTGGTCCGGGGAGATCGGCTGTTGGGCTCATCTGAAAGCGGATGGTTGGACTCTGCCGGATAGTGAGAGGTATTTAGATCCATGGGGGCAGGTACATGCTTGTCCTTTAAGGTAGCCCCAGTCAGTTGGGAGATTGTTAATGTCCCGAAGTGGCGTGTGGCCTCTTCAATCCAGGCTTGCTGTCTGTTTTGGCGTTCCTCCAAGGCTTTGATAGCTGACCATATTTCCTCGACTGTTTCCTGATCTTCATCTCCTAGGCTGACATTTGAGGGATCATCACTTTGAGAGGGGACAGCTGACGGTACACTGAACTCTCTCGTCTCTGACCGCTGTTGGAATGGTGGCCCTTTGGACTGCTGTTTGGGGGCCAGTTGCCCTGTAAGTCGACGGGCAGGAGTCCCGGCGGTGGAGACATAGGAATCTTGGGGTAGCATCTTGATGTATCCGGGACCATTAAGAAGAGGAGGAGAACTTTCTTTCTTCTTCGCGGTAAAAGTGCCGTCAGAATTGAAACTAACAGTCAAACCATGACTTGCGACAACCCCCAGAAGGTCATTAATTTGGGCCTCATGTCGAAGTCTCATCTGTTCTACCAACTGGATCCAATACTGGTCTGTCTGAGGGATTTTGGGGGACGGAGTGACGTTGTCCCCATCATTACCGGCTGATGCAGACATTCTGAAACCCGGAGTCGGAGCAAACGGTGAAGCTGACGATGCGCTTGACTCTTCCCAACTGATTAAGCGGTGACCCGGTGCCCGAAACCAAGCTTTGCGCGGAGCTGCGGGGGAAAGACACGAGGGTTCAGATGGCGGGAATTTGAAGGAGGGTAGGTGTTTGGGCTCTTAGGCTCATGCAACATGCAATTATTTGTTCATGTTTACTTAAAACACGTTTTATTAACCTAATCGGTTGGAAAAGATTGCTCTTCTTTTTCTTTTAAACTACTCTGATTCCTGGATCAGTGGGCCCCGTCACTACGTCTATAAGCCCCTCGTATTCCACCTGTATTTCGACCTCCCAGGGTGGACATCCCCGGGCGAGGGTCCTATAGGGCAAGCGGGTCCCACCGACCGAAAAGAAAAACGATCCTAAAGTCTGGCGGGTAATCGAGTCTTAACGGGCATTCGATGTAAATTACGGACAAAGCTGACGTCAGAGTCAAGATCGTGTCCGAGAGCTCGACGAAAAGTCGGCATGATTTGGACTGATAAATGTCCACAATTGATCTTGACTTGTCGTCAGTTAGGCCGTAATTAGGCATGGAATAACCGTTAATCCTTGATGACTCAGTGTCATGCTGGGAGTCAGTGTATAATTTGTGCCAGTCAGAGCCGAAGTCAAGGCGCCGGTCAATATCTTGGTCAAAGTCTGCGGTGGAAAACCGGCAGAGCTTCGACTGATTAGCGACTGATTAGGGACCCGAGAGATATTGAGTCGGTATGCCGACAAAGGCTTGAAAGGAAAGGTCTATACACAGACAGGGCATGACACAGACCAGACTAAAAACCAACCGGGTCTCGGACAAAGTGTGTCACGGACAAGTGCATGGTCGACACGAGGCTCCATGGGATGTTTGGGTAGTCCTGTGCTCATCCGAGAGGCGTAATAAGACCAAACGGACCGCGACAAGGATTTCCCCGGGTTAAGGACGTAGTGTGCAGTGTACGGTCACGTGCGCGTAGTGTGCAAGCAGTCTATTTTCTTTTTCTGAGTAAAATAGAAATTTTTTCTTATGTGTCTTAAAAGACATGATGCATGATGATTTTTTTTGAAATTTTTTTTGAAAATTTTATGAACACATAAGCACATAAGCACAAAATTTCCGACGATTAGGGACTTTATTTCCGACAGTCAAAATTTTGACTTTTCCGAGGCGGCCAAAAACAAACACGAAAACCGTGCAAAAATCAACACACACAAAACAAAAGGATTTTTAAATGTCGGGACGGAAGCTTGACCCTCAAAAGTTTTTCTTTTTTTTTTGAAAAGATAAAACTTGTTAGTCCCCAGCGGAGTCGCCACTGTAGCGATGTCGGTCCAAATTTTTATTTAAAACACGGAGTCGCCACGCCATTTTTGTTTTAAGGGCCAAAACTTTGAAAAAAGCCCGAGATCAGAGATTTAGGTTCGGAGGTCATGTTACGCGTCGGGAAGGACGTTAGTGTGCACCCGACGCGCCTCGTAAAACGAGTCTTCCAAACATTTGAAAATCCTTTTGTTGTGTGTGTGTGTGTGTGTGTTTGTGTTTTGACCAAAATAAATTGAAACTGAGAAAAGTAAAAAATGGGATCTCTTTTTAAGACTTTAAATTGATCCCATGATTTTTTGGAGAATTTTTGGGTTGAGTCTTGGCACTCAAAAGATTTTTTGAAGTTGGAAAACATTTCTGCCAGAATGAAAAAGGCAGTTGACCCTTGACTTTGAAATGGACTTAAAGGCTTCAAAAACTCAGAATCTGGAAAAAGTCCAAAAATGAAAGTTGCTTAGAACACCTTAAATAGGGTTTCGGCAAAGGAACTTTCCATTTTGGAAGAATTTTGAGGGGTCAAAACCTTCTGGAAATCTCAGATGTGAAATCTGGATTTCCAGAAGCTGATGAACTAGCCTCTGAAAGAAAATTTGGAAAATGGAGTTTTACTCACCCAAAAAATAAGATAAAAATATGTATGGAAAGATCTGGATGTTGGCTACAAAAAGTGTTTTGTAGTCAATACCAAATTCCACGTTTTTCTGTATCCAAAAATTAAGACCATGGACTGAGGTCTGAGAAAATTGCTACTGGACAGCAATTTCTCAAGAGAGAAAATAAGAGTTTAAGGGGGGGTTTTGCATCCATGCTTGTCCCCATTTCCCTAGGTTTTGGTTAGTGATCACTAGACATTGTAGTGGTGAATCAACTAGACCAAACCATCCTTGGGGTACATTAGGACTAAGCATTTCATTTGCTTGGGGAGGGGGATTTTACCCTTTGAAATCAAAATTTAGTGCTTGAAAATGGTTTTTTAGGGTTTTGAAAATGTGTTTTTGCAAGTAATCAAGAAAGAACTTTGAAAAAACAATGTTGATCTTTGTAGAAGATCATCCATGGAGATGGTCTTCCATGGTGATCTTCTTAGATCCAAAGTAAGAAGATGAAAGAACTACATTTTGTAGTTTGAAGATGCATGCATGGATGAGATTTAGGGTTAGGAGAAGGAGGGTTTACCAATCTTCTTTGTGTTCTTGAGTGTTTGGCTTGAGTGTATGAGTGTTTAGGGCTTTGATATGAGAGTGAGTGGATGAGTATGAGTTGGGAAAGATTGGAGAGAAAATGGTGACGATTCTTGAAGAATTCTCACTGTTTTCTCTCTATATTTCGCCAGAGTTTTGTTGCAAAAATGTGTTCTCCCTCCCTTATTTCTGTGACTGGAGGGCTCAATTTATAGCCCTCTGAATTTTACATTCTTGTCCGCGCGGATTGGTCTGTTAGGCGTGCACTGTTCATTAATTACAGCTCCAGCTTTGGACAGGAAGAATAAAAATTCAAAAAACCCAAATTAATCAGCCAGTTTTGTGTTTCCAGCCTTTCTATTTGTGGTTTGATTCTTTTGTTTTGCTTTTTAAGATGCTTTCTTTGGTTTATCTTTATTTGGCAAACCCTATTCTACCCTCCCTTTGTTAGGAAAGTTAGAAATGTTAGGAATTGTTAGTAATGTTATGACTTCCGTTAATTTTCTAACGAAAAGACTAACAAGCTCAAATTGGAGCACTTACACCCGTCTCCAGACGTTAAATTCCCAGTTAGTTTTCACTAACGCCAGTCTCCAGACGTTAAATTTCCAGTTAGTTTTCACTAACGCCCGTCTCCAGACGTTAAATTCCCAGTTAGTTTTCACTAACGCCCATCTCCAAACGTTAAATTTCCAGTTAGTTTTCACTAACGCCCGTCTCCAGACGTTAAATTTCCAGTTAGTTTTCACTAACGCCCGTCTCCAGACGTTAAATTCCCAGTTAGTTTTCACTAACGCCCGTCTCCAGACGTTAAATTCAATCCTCAGTTGACGTTTGACGTTCAAACGCTCAATGCTGTCTCCGGACATTCCAGGTACAATTCCGTCTCCCGACGTTAAAATTTATAATGGTTTTCACCATCATATATCCCCCGGCAGCTGCAATAAGTTCGAACCCCAAGGCACGAACGCCTTGCAACAATCCCTCTTCGGCCATCTTCGTAAGCCCGAACATCTTTTCACTTCAGCAAGTGAACATTCATCGCCCCGGCAGCTGCAATAAGTCCGAACCCCAAGGCACGAACGCCTTGCAACAATCCCTCTTCGGCCATCCTCATAAGCCCGAACATCTTTTCGCTTCAGCAAGTGAACATTCATCGCCCCGGCAGCAGCAATAAGCCCGAACCCCAAGGCACGAACGCCTTGCAACAATCCCTCTTCGGCCATCCTCGTAAGCCCGAACATCTTTTCACTTCAGCAAGTGAACACACATATATCCCCCGGAAGCAGCAATAAGCCCGAACCCCAAGGCACGAACGCCTTGCAACAATCCCTCTTCGACCATCCTCGTAAGCCCGAACATCTTTTCACTTCAGCAAGTGAACACACATATATCCCCCGGCAGCTGCAATAAGCCCGAACCCCAATGCACGAACGCCTTGTGTAGACACCCCATTCTGAACACATCGGGTCATACTTATACCACTCTAAGTATCGCTTTGAGTCAAGAAGTAGAAATCCACCATTTCGTCATGTTTCGTTAAGTTTTGACTAACTACCGTTAGTTTAGGACTAAACTGCATACGAGATAACGAGGGAAGGACAAAACTGTCCAGCAGGAGCAATATCTCGCCGCGAGATGGCGTGTCTCGCGCGAGATATCTCCCCCTGCAGATTGCAGACGACAGTTCCCTCGTCGATTTCAACCTCTTTCCGGGATAAAACTTTATCTCTCCGGTCAGCCAATGGGAGTTGAGGTCTAGAACCATCTGATAGGGTTTTACCTCTCCACTTCTTCCCATCCATCCCCTATAAATACTTGGTGACTTCCAAGGTTGAGGGGGATCCCGAATTTCCACAATTCACACACATTTTGTCGGTTTCTTTCCCTGAAAGAGTCCTTCAAAATCACCCTAAAAACTCACTTCATAGTTTGTTTATCAACCTTGTTGATAAACAAGCATCAATTTCCGAATCAAGGACCGAGACGAAACTCTGTCCGTGTGAAGAATCGATTCTAAACTTGAGTCGAAACTCTGCCCAAATCACCTCACGCAAGGTAACCAACAAATCCTTTTCTAATTGATTGTTAGAGTGGTATAAGTCCATAGAATCTAGGATCGGCCTAGAGCCTCTCCAAATCATGGAGATGGTCTCGAAGCAGTCGATCCTACATTCCGTTTGACTCCGTCAAATGGACCTTTATTTGTATTTAAATTCGTTTTTTTACTTTCTTCTCTTGAAAAACCCCTCCTTTCTTTAGCAAGACCGATCTCCGGATTGGGTGAAATGGATGCCTTCTAAACCTACCCATTTCATAACCTAAGCCCCGAACTCAAATCTCTCAAAATGGTTTTTCTATGTTTCCAATCAAATAATATAGGTGGCGACTCTAAAATAAAAAAGGAACAAAGATTTTTTCTCCTCTCCTTTTTTCTCACAACGCTACAGTGGCGACTCTGCTGGGGACTGAAAATTAAGAGGCTTAAACTTGCGTCAAAATTAAAAGAGGGGTTTTTCAATCTATTTTGTAAAATTCGATTTTTTCTGCTCTCAGATGGTAGATATCTCGCACGAGATATCCTTATCTCGCGCGAGATATGGCCTCCAGTCTGGCTGTTTTCTGGTTTCTCCTGTTTAGCTCGTAATCCAAGACGAGAGCCGAACATGCATGGGGGATCCCAGAATTCATTATCTGCAGAGTTCCTGCATCTTAAGGCCTCCCTTAAGGTGTAGAACTCGAACCTTTAATTCCCTTAAATAATCGATTATTATTTATGAACTGCGTGCGATTGGGTTTTATTTAATTAAAGTCCGGTCCATTGGGGATTCGGGAGTTGTAAATTAAATTATTTATCTCTCTATATCTCTCTTTACGTGGAACTACGACGGCCTGAGTCTTCCTAATTTGGGAGAAACGTAGGCAACCACTTGGTGCGGCCACTATCTGTTTTACTTTTGATTTTCAAAAAAAAACTCTATTTTTATCTATCACCTAGATTGACCTTCACACACGCGCACTCATATTATAATTGTCATTGCACTGCATGCCCTCTATAAACCCGGGACCCACACTAAGGACGAATGACGGTAACCACCTAGTCGCCGGTCTCTCCGAAGTTGGACAATCCCACTCCGCGTATTCGATCCACTTAGATTGTCATATCGCGGGAAGCCTAGCCTTCCAGCCCTGCATCGTCACATTTTCATGTAGATTGACTTTCTAGGATCACTCCGTGACCGGTCGGTTTTGACTCGGTGATCTTTTCTTGTTTTTGACCAAAACAAAGCCATGCAAAATTGACAATAAGAAAGGATTCGGAAAAGTCCCTTCGGAATGACCCTTTCGGATGTCCCTTCAAAGAAAATATGTGCATATAATCCTTCAAAAAAAAAAAACAATCTTACATGGCTTTGTTTTACAAAAATCGGATTGATTGCTTAGTCGTTAGGTTCTGATAAAGGCCCTAGAAACCCCTCAAAACGGACTTTCCGTTCCGACCAAAATTTAGGTCTAAATAAAAATCGACTTTCCGTGTGATTATCTCGCGCGGGATTTGCTTGTCTCGCGCGAGATAATGCTTCTGTTTGCTGAATCTGAGCCTGAGCCATTTAAGCCTGCTTCCGACTCGTTGGGGCTAGGTCCTGATATTTGCATCTCTTCTGTCAGTTTTCCGAAGCTACTCAACTTCAAGACTCCCAACACAATGTCTATCGGAAAGCACGTCATGACCAAGGAAAGCCTCGAGCAACACAATTTGCAAGACTTGACTAAGGCCCTTGTTGCTGAAATGGAACATGTGGAAGGTTGGAGAGAAGCCTTTGATTTGCCTACCACTCGCATCGCTAGGGATTTCCGTAGAATGGAAAGTGACTCCGACAGTGGGCGATCATCTGTGCAAGAAGAGCTAAGTGACATCAAAACTCAACTTGCCAGAGCCCTGCAGCAAATTGAGGACAACGATGCATGGCACAACTTGGAAGAGTCCATCCAAGCTGACAAGACCAAGATGCTGATTGAGGAACTTGAAGATGTCAAAAGTGAACTCGAAGACATGACCCAAAAGTGTTGCGCCCTTGAAGCCCACGTTGAAGATGACATCGATGAAAGGGTCAAATTTTTCCTCAATACTCTCTACCGTGACCTCAAAGAGCAAATGGAGGAAGAATACCAGGCCCGCCACAACGTCTTCGTGCAACACTATGAGAACCACATTCGAGACCTCCACAATCAAATGGCCAAGCGAAGGAAGGGAAGAATTTTCACTGACTTTGGAGGGATCCCTCTCGGTCTTATCTTCAGAGGTCTTCATAAAGATGGAGTACTGAAACCAATGGAAGACTATGTACCAAAAAGGGAAGGTCGGGCTCCACACCTCTACTGCTACTACCATCAGTGCCATGGCCACCATACCAACAATTGCTTCAACTTGAAGAATGCCGTCCAAGACTTAGTTGACAACAACACCATCAAACTTGCTCCTAGCGGTGGTGCCCTTGGTTGGATTAAGAAGTGAAGACTTTCTTTTCTTTTCCAGTTATTTACTTTTAGTTGCGAAAGAAACAATTATTAGTCTAGTCTAGTTAGTTGGATGCTACTTGCCTAAAATTCTCATTTGTGGGCAAGAGTATCAAGTTTGCTTTTTATTAATAGTTAGTCAGTATTTCCCTTTTCAATTCTGATTAATTCTTTAAGAAAGCACTGTGAATGTCATAGAAACTTGCAACGAGAATGACTACCCCAAGACACTTTGGTTTCCTGAAAGCCTTCCTGTCTGGAGAATGATGCTAACAAAAGGGTACTTTCCTGGATTGGGCCTTGGAAAGTACTTGCAAGGGATAACGGAACCACTACCGGTTCCCCCACTCCACACAAAGCATGGTCTAGGATACATCATCTCCATCCACGATGAAGATGACGAAGAAGAGTGGGGCTTCACTCAAATCAAATGGGAAGGAACCACATACAAGGGCTACGACGACCCAAAATCCAAGAATTGCAACATCAAGCCATATCGAAAGACACTCAATGGCTACTTCGTTCGAGAAGGGGAAAGTATTCCCTACTTTATCTTTTCAGAACCATGGACTGACGATAAAGGAAAGCGCCAGTCAGGCTTTGAGATCTTCAACGACTGCGATGCTTCTCCAGATGAAACAGAATCCGTTCCACTAATCCCTAATGATTTGTGGGGCACGAAGGCAGAAATGACAAGCGAATGGGACTTTGTGTTGGGAGAAGACATGCTGCGACAGTTCCAAGACCTGTGCCGGTTAGAAGACAGCCAGATCCATGCAATATCCAAGGGGGGCGCTCCAACTACTGATTACACAAGACTGATACAGAAATGTGATGAGCCAATTCTAAACTGGCACGTCACCGGGGGACCAGTTGTTGATGAAGACTTCATGATCAAGGAGCTTGGTTGCACCCCCCACCCTCGCAGGAAGATAGGCCCTGTAACTTTTACATTAGAAGCAGGCTCCACCTCCGATGAACTCACTCAAGAGGAAATCGAGGCGGTGGCCGAACATGTATTCCCTTACTTCCTTAATGAAAACTGTGATCTTTCCGAGTACCCTGAGATTGCTAACATCGTGAATGATGAATTAACTAATAACAATCAATATAACGAACACGTTAATAATGAATCATACGATAAGATAGATCAAGAAAACGAACAAATCTTAAAAGAATTAGCTAAGCAAGTAGGTCGTTGTGGAAAGAATGGCCCTGTTGACGACGAGGAAATGCAAACGGTTAATCTTGGGACAACAGAAGACCCCAGAGAAACAAAGATCGGCAGCTTCTTCAAAGGGGAAGACAGAGAAACCTTGACGCAGCTCCTCAGAGAATATGTCGACGTCTTTGCTTGGTCCTACAGAGATATGCCTGGGTTGAATCAGTCAGTTGTAGAACACAAGATACTGCTGCTACCCAATGCCAAGCCAGTCAAACAGAAACTACGCAGAATCAAGCCGGAATGGTCAATGCAAGTAAAAGAGGAAATCATGAAACTCTTGAGTGTAGGGTTCATCAAAGTGATCGAATATCCAGAATGGCTAGCGAACACGGTGCAAGTAGCCAAGTCAAACGGGAAAATACGAGTCTGTGTCGACTTCAGAGACTTGAACAAAGCATCCCCTAAAGATGACTTCCCGCTACCAAACATAGACATGTTGGTCGATGCCACAGCAGCATACGAAGTCCGCTCATTCGTCGACGGGTTCGCAGGGTATAATCAAATCCTCATGTCAGAAGAGGACCAACACAAAACAGCATTCACCACGCCTTGGGGAACGTTCTGCTACACGGTCATGCCGTTTGGTCTCAAAAACGCTGAGGCTACCTACCAAAGAGCAGTCACAACACTATTTCACGACATGATCCACAAGGAAATAGAGGTGTATGTGGACGACATGATTATTCACTCAAAGGGGACAGATGGTCAACACTTCAGAGATCTCAGAAAATTCTTCAATCGACTGAGACAGCACAAGATGAGACTCAACCCAGCCAAATGCTCATTCGGAGTGGTCAAAGGGAAAGTCTTAGGGTACATGGTCACAGAACGTGGCATAGAAGCAGATCCCGCCAAGATAAAGGCCATTACAGACATGCCTCCACCCAGAACACAGAAAGAGGTAAAGGGATTCATGGGCAGACTCCAATATATCAGTCGATTCATCAATCAACTGACTACAATGTGCGACCCCATCTTCAAGCTGCTTAAGAAAAACGCACCTCAAGAGTGGACTGAAGAATGTCAAGAGGCATTCGAGGAAGTTAAGCACTACTTGACTTCCCCACCCATCCTGGTTCCGCCACACAAGGAGAAACCCTTGAAGTTGTACCTCACAGTTACAGACAACGCATTAGGGGCTATGCTCGCTCAAGAACAGCCAGCCTCGCACACAGAAAATGCCATCTACTTTGTCAGTCGTAGATTCCAAGGCAGCGAAATCAACTACTCTCCACTCGACAAGTCTTGCGCTGCTCTCGTCTGGGTATCACAAAGGCTAAAGCACTATATGGAAGCCTTTCCAGTCCGTCTCATTTGCAAAGACGGATCCACTGAAATATATCCTAGACAAATCAAATTTGTCTTCGAGACTAGCCAAATGGTACTTCATGCTCGCGGGGTATGATATCACTTACGTCACTCAGAAATCCGTCAGAGGGAGTGTATTCGCAGATCAGTTGGCCGAATTTCCTTGCGACGAAGTGAAGGGGGAAGACCCGCGATTCCCTGATGAGGACATCCTAAGTATAGAAGAAAATAAGTGGCAATTATTTTTCGATGGCGCAGCCAACAAGAGAGGGTTCGGCATCGGAATGTTATTGGTAGACCCTAATGACATCTACACTCCACTGGCAGTACGTCTTGACTTTGACGCTACAAACAACACCGCAGAATACGAAGCTTGCATAGCGGGGCTTGAGGCAGCCCTAGAACGCAACGTGACTGAACTCGAAGTGTTTGGGGATTCCCAATTGATCATCAATCAGACATTGAAGATGTGGAGGGTCCAAGACCCAACCCTTCAAAGATACAGTGCCCATCTCCAAGAGCTGGCGCAACAATTTCAAGAGGTCTCATTCCACTACCTCCCCAGAGACAAAAATCGGTTTGCGGACGCATTAGCCACGCTTGCTTCTTTGGTCGAAATCCCTAAAGGGAAGTCAGTTAAACCTTTCAAGATAACGAGGCGTTCAACCCCTGCCTACTGCGCTGTTATAGATCTCCATGATTGCAAAGATCGATGGTTATCTGAATGTACCGCTATTGAAAATTCCGAAGGGAAACCGTGGTACCAAGACATTTGGCATTTCATCCTAGATGGAACCATCCCGCCTGAGACAGACCCGAAGACTCAGATCGCCCTTAAAAGGTTGGCTGCCAATTACGTCATCACTGCTGGCCGTCTATTCAAGAAACACTCCCAAGGAAACCTCCTTTGTGCCACCGAGGAAGAGGCCCTGGAAATAATGGACCATGTTCATCAAGGCATATGCGGAACCCACATGAGCGGAAACATGCTCGCCAAAAAGATCATCAGACAAGGGTACTTTTGGCTAACCATGGAAGCTGACTGTACCAAAATGGTCAAGAAATGCCATAAGTGTCAGATACACGCCAATCTCCAGCATGCACCGCCTTCCTTGCTGTACCCAATGACTTCCCCTTGGCCGTTCTCTACATGGGGGATAGACGTGATCGGAAAAGTCACACCCGTAGGAGCCAACGGACACTGCTTCGTCCTAGTAGCCATTGACTATTTCACTAAATGGGTCGAGGCCGCCTCCTACAAGGTCCTGAATGCCAGAAAAGTCGCAGAATTCATCAAGCACAACATCATCTGCCGATATGGGATTCCACAAGAGATGATATCCGATAATGGGTCACACTTCGAGAAGGAAACCGATCGCCTACTGACCGAGTACAAAATCACGAGGCACAAGTCGTCTCCTTACAGGCCTCAAACGAACGGAGCAGTTGAAGCCGCGAACAAAACAATCGAGACTATCATCAGAAAAATGGCAGTCACTGGAAAGGACTGGCCCGACAAGCTACCCTTCGCACTCTGGAGATACCGCACTTCAGTCCGGACAGCTACAGGAGAGACTCCCTACGCCCTCACATTCGGAATGGAGGCTGTCTTACCGATAGAATTGGAAATACCGTCACTAAGGGTTCTCCTAGAAAACCAAGTGAACGAAGTCGACTGGCTAGAAAGCAGATACGAAGAACTAGCCCTATTGGATGAAAGAAGGTTGAAAGCAGCCGAACACACTCAAGCTTACCAAAGAAGAATGGCAAGAGCTTTCAACAAAAAGGTCAATACAAGAAACATCAGAGTAGGTGACCTGGTGCTCCGTGAGCATCGTCCCGGACCTTTCAACCCGTTAGGCAAGTGGGGACCAAGGTGGATAGGACCATACATCGTAAAGAAGATATTCTCTGGGGGAGCCCTTCAGCTGGTAGACTTAGACGGAGATCAACTACCAAAGCCGGTCAACATGGACAAACTCAAGAAGTACTTCGCGTGAGTTGGCCTCCTAAAAAGAAATCGCTCGCTAGGTTGAAAGTCCCGGAAAGGACGGCCTAGGCAAAAATTAGAGCTAGCACAAGAAAAGAAGCCCGCTAGATTGAAAACCCGAAAGGGCGATCTAGGCAAAAGAAAGGGTGTGCATCAAAAAAAAAAAAAAAAAGAGGAGCTTATCTCGCGCGAGATTACCCCACGGCACGGAGCCGCATTTTGTCCTTTTCTCAAAATGAACTACGTTTGACCTGAGCCTCTTATTTAATTGCTGTAAAAGAGGAACGTAGGCAGCCTTCGGGTTCGGTCTAATCAAATAAATAAATCAAAGTTGTCCTTTTATTAATCGAATGCGTTTCATTAATGACAAAAGGGAAATCCTAACCACAACGACTAATCTGCTAAGTTAACAAACTTGGAAAAAATACTAACAAAATAAAAAACTATTGATCTATCAAAGCAATCTCTTGGTACTCCTAAAGATCTAGCCTTTCATTGACTTAGTAGGCCGGCGGACATGATCTCCACCGTCTTCGTGATCCTTCTTGCGCTTTGAACCTTTCGAAGCCGAGCATCCCTCGAGGCGATCAAAAACAGAGTCAAGACGATTAAAGGCAGATTCCGACAGCCTCTTGAAGACATGGGGCCTATCCAAAGCTTGCGTCTTTCCTGGCATTCCCTTGCCTCGCCTCTCATACCAATCCCCGTCAAGGAAATCCTGGGTTGGATCAGTTCGTACATTAGCAGGATCAGACTGAGCCTCGCTCCTTCGCAAGATACTGCTAGATACAAAAGAATCCCCTAGCAGCGAAAGCCGCAGATCATCAATCTTCTCTGCACTAGGATGACCAGTATGAAGGAACCAATCCAAATACTTGTCCGACAGAAAGACGCTTGCATTAAAAGTCCGAAGGTTCGACCAACGGTCCCGACTAGTTCCTTCACCCCATGCTTGAGCTAGCGCCTGCGCAAACTCTACTCCAATATAAGACACATCGCGAGAAGCTCCCTCGAAAAGATAAGTGTCTTGCTGCTGACCAAGCTGACGAAGCACCCGCTTGGGAAAATAAAAAAAGAGGAATCTCGCAAACCCGGAAGAACAACCCTGTCAAAACCCTTGGTATTGGCAACATACTTGTTCAACCTCCAATAAGGTGGACACCAAAGAATATCAACAGTTTTGGTCTTCGCAATCAACTCAGCCCATTCATCCGCTGAAAGATCCTTGATCAATAACTTTCGCGTATGATATGTGAAAGGAGAATATTCCAATGGGGGACCTACCAACTTGAGATGCTCCCTAAGCCAAATAGTCAACAGAAGGGGACTCCCTTGAGTCATGACGCCAGTCCTATGCAGCTCATCAAGACCATGAAGGGTCTCACCCAAAATCAGCGGAATAATGTTCCTAGAACGTTTTCTAGCCTGCAGAACAATTTCCACCAGTTGGGAATCGACCAAGCCGTCTCTACATGTAAACAAAACATCTCCAAAAAGAGAAAGAGCTAGAAAATTCCGTTTATGAACATGAAAAGCGTCATCATCAGAATCACCGCTAAAGCGTCCCGGAAAAGAAGAGCAATCAACCCACTTGCGGTGAACCAACTCATAGCAAGTATCAAGGGGAATCCCTAACAATTCGTTCAAAGCCTCCGAATGATTCCTATGATACTTAGGAACAGCAATCTTACCAGTCAAGGGCATATTCAAGATAATGGCGAATTCCTCCACAGTAGGCACCATTTCATTCAAAGAAAAATTGAAAAGGTGAAGAGAGGGATCCCAAAATCGAGCAGCACCCTGCAATAGACTCCAATCCGGTTGGAGGTTCTTCAAAGTGAAAAGGATTCTGAATCCGAATTCTGCAATAAACCTATTGCGAGACCGGTTGCGAAACGACCTCACAAAATCCCTCGATGCTTGCTTGAAAGATGCAATCACTTCAGAAGACAAAGAAAAATCATCGACAATCGTGGACGTTGGGGCAATCTCCTTGGAAGCCATGGATCGTTAGGTTGGAAAAGAAGACAAGAGTTTCACCCTAACAGAACGTCTCTAGAGTTTGAAAGGCTAGAATGAGTTATCTGGCCGGACTATGGGGTGATTTTATAGAGAAAATTGTCAAAATCCTGTTCGAAAAAGGGAAGAGAATTCTGCCCGAGTAGCGTGTCTCGCGCGAGATACCTTATACCGCGCGAGATATCCCTACGGCAAATCAGCAACAGTTCTGCTCAAACAACAATCTAGCCCCGACTTGACAAAGCAAGTCTCGAAAAAACCTGCGTGTACAGTTCATAACATGCAACAAGACACAATACTCAGGCTCAAAATTGCGGCCTATCGGCCATTCCCATTTCCGAAAACACGGAAAGTCGAGAAAGTTAATTAACTAATTAATTAGACCTAGGATTAGGAAATAAGAAAACCATTGTTTTGGTGCTACCTACTTGTTCCTAACAGGTACCGAAAGAAAAGAAAAATTGTCTGGGCCCACACGGCCAATATGTACAGATCATCAAATCATCAGATAAAGAGAGAAAGGGAGGAGATCACGCCATCATGTCGCTCGAGCCGCCGGCACCTCCGCCATCACCTCCACGAGGGCTACCGTACCTCCTCGATCTCTTGGAGCCGCAAGTAGGGGTCACCGCCGAGGCCACTGTCGAGGCCGCCATCATAGCCTTCTGGAACAGCCTCTCAGACAGGTCCGACACCAGGGCCATCAGTCCCGCCATCCTGGTCGCTCCACGGTTGTAATCAGCCGCGGACAGAGTGACCTGACACCAAAAGAAAAGAAGATGTTCAGATGAAGTCGGACATATACACTTATATGGACGAATACGAGAAAATAGTACAGATAAAAACATACCGAAGAGACATCAGCTGGGAGGCGGTAACCCTCAGGGATCTGATCAGGAGACGGGATGTGTCCTATCATCGGCATACTCCCCATCATGTATGTATAGCTCGGAGGGCCGTAATCCGGGGCAAAGGGCAGAGAACCAGTAGCCTGAGAGAAAGTGCTAGGGGCTGATGAACCTGAAGCAGAAGCAGAGGCGGAGCCACGAGCATGAAATCGCCTATCACCCACCAGAAGGGGACCCATCAACCGAGGCAGAAACTCAGCATAAGAAGCCCCGGGGATAACACAAGCAGTCGCTGCACAACCTGCCAGAAGGTCATCATAATCCTCCTCGGAAAGGGAGCGGGTGGGATACATCGCCCTCGGCGGATCCGCCGGCACCCTATATACTTCTCTACCCCGCTCATGCTGAGGGAAGACCCGCTCACTGAGATACATGGTATCTCCCTCCAAAGATGCCAGCATCCTCTGCATCCCGGTAGCATCCCAAGCGCGATGCACCTCCCGCTCCAACAGGGTCCAAGGATATAGGCCCAGCCTCTCATACTCGAAAGTATCCAGCATGGCCCGCGCCGCCGCCACAGTCAAAGTCCAATCCTGATCCTCCTCCTCATCAACAGTCCGGTTGGGATGGCCCCACCTCCTGATATCTGGAAACAACGGAGTCCGGCTCTCCAACTCAAATCTATACAGCCCAA
The DNA here is from genome assembly GCA_022495995.1 of Adenophora triphylla var. japonica. Taxonomy (NCBI): domain Eukaryota; kingdom Viridiplantae; phylum Streptophyta; class Magnoliopsida; order Asterales; family Campanulaceae; genus Adenophora; species Adenophora triphylla. The sequence continues at coordinate 298,681 of JAFEMH010000617.1, read as the reverse complement.
AGACAGTATAGCCCCATATCTGCACCAAAGAAAGCGGAGCAAATTCAGTATGGAACATATATAGAGCATACAGATGAAGAACAGAAATAGAATCAGAGAGCATACCTCCCAGGCATAAGAGTACCCCGACAGAGAGTCCTTGGTATTCCTACACGCCTCGTCCATGGCATAGTAGCAGAAGGCCAGTCCCGCTGAGCCCCAATCATAGCCGCTGACCTCGTCCAGGTTCACCAACAAGCGCAATAGAGAATTACGGGCCGTAGAAGAATGGTTCGCAAATATGGTCTCAGAAAGAATGTACCAGAGGGCACCCCTCACCAACCGATCAGTGATCACATTCGGCTTCTCCGAGTAAGTCTCAATCTGACCCCGGAGGGGTGTCAGCTCAGCAGCATATCCCTTAACCTTGGGGATGAAGCCAATCAACTGCCTCCACGCCGCTGGACTCTCAGGCCTAAAATTCGGAAACTTCGGCAAGGGATCGCCAATGAACTCTAACCCCGTAATGGCAAGAAAGTCAGTCGGAGTCATCGTTGCTTCCCCGAAGCGCAAGTGAACGGTGTGAGTGGTGTCCCACCATCTCTCTCGGATAGCCTGCAACACTTGGGGAGTCCGCCTTATTCCCTGGAGATTGTCAATGAAAGTCAACAAACCCGTTTGGGCCACCCTATCCCGAACTCCGTCGAGATCCTTGATCTTGTCCCACACCTCCTTAGCCATCTTCGGACTCCCTCGACAGTTCTTAATCGGCTTAAATGACTGCAAAACAGAGGAAAAACAGAGAGGGCGACATTAGAAACCATTCTATGTCAAAGAAATCAATGAAACAGGAGGTTGGGATGGCCCCACCTCCTGATATCTGGAAACGACGGAGTCCGGCTCTCCAACTCAAATCTATACAGCCCAAAGACAGTATAGCCCCATATCTGCACCAAAGAAAGCGGAGCAAATTCAGTATGGAACATATATAGAGCATACAGATGAAGAACAGAAATAGAATCAGGGAGCATACCTCCCAGGCATAAGAGTACCCTGACAGAGATTCCTTGGTATTCCTACACGCCTCGTCCATGGCATGGTAGCAGAAGGCCAGTCCCGCTGAGCCCCAATCATAGCCGCTGACCTCGTCCAGGTTCACCAACAAGCGCAACAGAGAATTACGGGCCGTAGAAGAATGGTTCGCAAATATGGTCTCAGAAAGAATGTAACAGAGGGCACCCCTCACCAACCGATCAGTGATCACATTCGGCTTCTCCGAGTAAGTCTCAATCTGACCCCTTAGGGGTGTCAGCTCAGCAGCATATCCCTTAACCTTGGGGACGAAGCCAATCAACTGCCTCCACGCCGCTGGACTCTCAGGCCTAAAATTCGGAAACTTCGGCAAGGGATCGCCAATGAACTCTAACCCCGTAATGGCAAGAAAGTCAGTCGGAGTCATCGTTGCTTCCCCGAAGCGCAAGTGAACGGTGTGAGTGGTGTCCCACCATCTCTCTCGGATAGCCTGCAACACTTGGGGAGTCCGCCTTATTCCCTGGAGATTGTCAATGAAAGTCAACAAACCCGTTTGGGCCACCCTATCCCAAACGTCGTCGAGATCCTTGATCTTGTCCCACACCTCCTTAGCCATCTTCGGACTCCCTCGACAGTTCATAATCGGCTTAAATGACTGCAAAACAGAGGAAAAACAGAGAGGGCGACATTAGAAACCATTCTATGTCAAAGAAATCAATGAAATAGAAGAAATTTTTCATTGGGGCATTTCATCAAACACTTGGCGTGCGTAAGAGAAAAGCTTGGCCAAAGATGTCATTCGTGATCCGAATCAACCTCTCCTACAATCCATGGTATGTAGGAGACTCATATGCACACAATGCAACAACAAACATCCAAAGAAAATGCACAAAATCAAAGCATGCAAAGAGAACCTAGTTCTAAGCATGAACATGGACAAGAACAAAAGCCATTGATGCAACTTTGAATTCAAGGGAAAGGGGATTCAAGATCAATGCAATGCAATAATCAAGGGACGAGGAAGAAACTCTTACCAAGCCCTCCCGGACAGCGGTGGAGATGTGGGCGTGTCTATCAAAGGTAAGATCATCGCAAGGATGATCTTTCCCTAGCAAATAGCTACCTAAAATCAGGTTCCTTTGTCCTTGAGCCATGGATTTGGAAGGAGAAGGGATTGAGAATAGATTGGGAGGAGGAATCTCCAAGCAAATCCACGAGAAATCACAAGGAAAACGACCTTGGCTCGAGCTAGGGAGGGAAATTTTGAAAAGGATGTTTTCAAAATGAGCAAGAGCTGCTGTTTATATGCCCCGACAGTACATATCTCGCGCGACATATCATATCTCGCCGCGAGATAACCCTTCTGGAAAAGGACAAAATTGTCCTCGACAATAAGCGTCTACGCAACGTCAAAGTTCAAAATTTTGACACATTTGCCCTTGGAAATGATAAACTAGCAAGGAAACGTGGAAAAATCGGTACCGCAAGTCACGGAACGAGCCAAACGTGACATGCGCACAATCGCCCGATTCGGTACCAGTCACCCGAAAACCAAGTGGTCCGAGATCAACTCAATTCCCATGATTCAGAGCCCGGAAAGGTGAATCGTCAAACCAAAAGCTCGGTCCAATGCCCAAACAGGTGGATCGTCAAACCAAAAGCTCGGTCCAACGCCCAAACAGGTGGATCGTCAAACCAAAAGCTCGGTCCAACGCCCAAACAGGTGGATCGTCAAACCAAAAGCTCGGTCCAACGCCCAAACAGGTGGATCGTCAAACCAAAAGCTCGGTCCAACGCCCAAACAGGTGGATCGTCAAACCAAAAGCTCGGTCCAACGCCCAAACAGGTGGATCGTCAAACCAAAAGCTCGGTCCAACGCCCAAACAGGTGGATCGTCAAACCAAAAGCTCGGTCCAACGCCAAAACAGGTGGATCGTCGAACCAAAATCTCGGTCCAACGCCCAAACAGGTGGATCGTCGAACCAAAAGCTCGGTCCAACGCCCAAACCGGTAGATCGTCATCATCAATAACAAAAGCCCGATTCGGAGCCCGGAAAGGCGAATCATCACAAAAACAGCAGGACTCAAAGGACCAGACAGGTAAGCCTTTGTTTTCTAACATATTCCCTGCAGGTTCGGAAGCCCAGAAAGGCGAATCTTCAGGCAGGCAGGTATATTCAGAATTGGGTCTTGATTTGATTCCTCAGTATGAATTTACCTTTTCAAAAATAAAAAAGCTCCTCGATTTTCAAATGATTTTCAAAATACCCAAAGCAGCCTTTTCGTGTTTTGGAGTCGAACTACGTTATGGTCTGATTCTCCGATAGAGATACGTAGGAAGCCGTGCGGCCCGACCATCCCGACGTTCAGAATGATGTCTTTTCTATCGTTGACATGACTTCTTTCATAAGACTTGTCGCCGAGGGGCTCTGTAGACACCCCATTCTGAACACATCGGGTCATACTTATACCACTCTAAGTATCGCTTTGAGTCAAGAAGTAGAAATCCACCATTTCGTCATGTTTCGTTAAGTTTTGACTAACTACCATTAGTTTAGGACTAAACTGCATACGAGATAACGAGGGAAGGACAAAACTGTCCAGCAGGAGCAATATCTCGCCGCGAGATGGCGTGTCTCGCGCGAGATATCTCCCCCTGCAAATTGCAGACGACAGTTCCCTCGTCGATTTCAACCTCTTTCCGGGATAAAACTTTATCTCTCCGGTCAGCCAATGGGAGTTGAGGTCTAGAACCATCTGATTGGGTTTTACCTCTCCACTTCTTCCCATCCATCCCCTATAAATACTTGGTGACTTCCAAGGTTGAGGGGGATCCCGAATTTCCACAATTCACACACATTTTGTCGGTTTCTTTCCCTGAAAGAGTCCTTCAAAATCACCCTAAAAACTCACTTCATAGTTTGTTTATCAACCTTGTTGATAAACAAGCATCAATTTCCGAATCAAGGACCGAGACGAAACTCTGTCCGTGTGAAGAATCGATTCTAAACTTGAGTCAAAACTCTGCCCAAATCACCTCACGCAAGGTAACCAACAAATCCTTTTCTAATTGATTGTTAGAGTGGTATAAGTCCATAGAATCTAGGATCGGCCTAGAGCCTCTCCAAATCATGGAGATGGTCTCGAAGCAGTCGATCCTACATTCCGTTTGACTCCGTCAAATGGACCTTTATTTGTATTTAAATTCGTTTTTTTACTTTCTTCTCTTGAAAAACCCCTCCTTTCTTTAGCAAGACCGATCTCCGGATTGGGTGAAATGGATGCCTTCTAAACCTACCCATTTTATAACCTAAGCCCCGAACTCAAATCTCTCAAAATGGTTTTTCTATGTTTCCAATCAAATAATATAGGTGGCGACTCTAAAATAAAAAAGGAACAAAGATTTTTTCTCCTCTCCTTTTTTCTCACAACGCTACACCTTGCAACAATCCCTCTTCAGCCATCCTCGTAAGCCCGAACATCTTTTTCACTTCAGCAAGTGAACACATATATATCCCCGGCCGCCAGTCGTAAGCCCGATCGTCCCACCTCAGCGGCCATCAAGGTAAGCCCGTACAACAATCCCTCTTCGGCCATCAAGGTAAGCCCGAATGCTCATCCCTAGCAGGATTCTAAAGAAGAAACGTCGATCCCTCCGTGTTGTTAATAACGCCAGTTTAACACAACCGTTCTCATCATTGCCGCCCTATCCCCAGCAGGATAAACCTGGCAGCAGCAACAAGCCCAGTACCCAAGGCACGAACGCCTTCGTCCCAGGATAAGCGTATCCTCGCAACTCCGGTTTGAGGCGCCACACGCCCTCGTCAGTTTCAGCAACTCCGGTTTGAGGCACCACACGCCCTCGTCAGTTTCAGCAACTCCGGTTTGAGGCGCCACACGCCCTCGTCAGTATCAGCAACTCCGGTTTGAGGCGCCACACGCCCTCGTCAGTATCAGCAACTCCGGTTTGAGGTGCCACACGCCCTCGAAGGTTTCAGAAATCTCAGGTTTAGACGCCTCCGAACAGTCTCGCTCTGGTCAAGGTCCCCACGCGCGGCCCTAGCACCTTCGAACTACGACCGGCTTGATTCCCGCTCGGGATACGTAGGAATCCTTTCGCTAAGGGTCCAGCCGGTTGACCGCCCAGGTCTTTCGAAGTAAGGCATCCCGATTTGGATCCTTATCTTTTTTCAACGACCCCACCTCTTTCGGAGGAGACGACGCTGAGGGGCTAACTGTAAGTACCCAAATCCGGATTGTCAAAATCCGTCAGAAAGTTAATCGAAATCCGTTAACTGGCCCGCTCCAGGTTAACCGAAACTCGTTAAACTCCCCGTTGCCGTGCCAACGAGACGTCCCGGGACTGCCCCGTGCAATCCGACGTCGAAGCGTACTTGACACGTGTCATCACACGTAAAAGCACGGCTTTCCCTGAAAAACGCACTTTTCGGCACTTTTCGGGGGCATTTCGGACATTTTCCAGACTGTTATTTAAAAAAGGGACAAAACCGGGACCCGGGAACAAACTCCCACATAGACTGGTGACTCAAAGGCCCCTTGGAAAGCATGCCACCTTCCTCTAGTCTCCCTTCAATCACAAATCAAGGCCAAAAGACCAAAATACCCCTGGATTTCAGTCAAAGTCCGGCCGGACTCCCTGTGCACTTTTTCTTAAATTGCCAGCAAGTCCCTCAGAATTCTAAAATACCCCAAAACCCTGGAAATTCAGTCCAAATCCATCCGGACTCCTACTGTAATTTTCACCTATAAATAGAAGTTGCTGTCAAAGGCAAAAAGAGGAAGAATTTTACCCCAAAATCACTCTACCCCACGGCCTAAACTGATTTCACCCCTTCCGAGCTCCTGTTTTGTCTCGATTCACGTGAAACTTCCGTATTTCGATCAAATACGCCCCCCGCCACTTTGAAACACCCTTTCGAACTAATTTTCGTGTCCCGTACACACCTTTCGAGCCAAAGGAGTCGACCCTAGCCATAGGTATAACTCCCTCTCTCTAAATCTCTCGTTCCGTCTCGGTTTACGCGCCAGTCGCTACAACCGTTTCGAACAACATTACTGAAATGTAGACGCCTCCATCTAACGGGGTCCGATACGTTTTAGCCCCTCGATCCTCTTCTCTTCCCGTAAGAGAAGTAATCACGGGTTAAAACGGCGTTCCGACCCCGTTCCGTTTACTTTTTCTGTCATTTGCCATTCCGGATCGATCGATCCGTTGATCGTCATTTATTTCCTTTCATTTACAAATCCGAGCCGTTTGGCCTCGTCGATCGTCATTTACAAATCCGAGCCGTTTGGCCTCGTTGATCGTCATTTATGATTCCGGATCGTTTGATTCCGTTGACACTGCTTTAAATACTGTCATTTACAAAGTCCGACCCGTTTGGATGGTGATAGTATTTACTTTTCAAAGTCCGAGTCGCAACCCGATTCGTTGATCGCATATCATTTAATACGCATTTTCCCATAAAAATCGTTAACAATGTAATGCCCGGTTCAAAACCGGAGTTCGACCTTCGAACTCTCTTTTAAAATGCGCGAAATGACGTTTGGCCTCCAAACACTCATCTTTCAAACTAAAAGCTGCTGTTTGACACTCAATATCATTTAATACGCATTTTTCCCGTAAAAATCGTTAACAATGACTCGCCCGGTTCAAAATCGAAGTTTGCCACGCAAACGATCATTTCAAACTCAAAACCGACGTTTGCCACGCAAACGCTCGTCTTTTCAAAAGTCACCTAATCAACGTTTGACATTCAAACCAAGATTAAGCTTGTCATTCAAGCCCCCATTTCAAAACACACACACACACACACACATTTTCGAGAAAGGTAGAAAGACTCGTCATACGAGGCATTTTGGGTGATCTCGTAATACTCTTCCCAAAACGTAACGTGACCTCCGAACCTAACAATCTCTGGTACTCAAAGCTTTTTACTCGTTTTTGCTACCAATAAAAATGATCCCCTGTTTTCGAAGCCTTTTCCTAAGTTTTTGCTACCAATAAAAACGACACCATTTTCAAAAGCCATTTCTCAACGTTTTGGGCTCAAAATACAAAAACCGCGTGGCGACTCCTCATTTTTCCTTCCCATGAAGCGAGGTCTCAGACACCAACCCTCCGCGAAAGACAACCGCCTTTCGCCATCGCGCGAAATCCGCGTAATTTCTGTGATCTTTCTTATTTTTGACCAAAATAAAGCCATGTAAAATTGACTATAAAGAAGGACTCGGAATAGTCCCTTCGAAAAAGTCCCCTCGGAATAACCCTTTCGGATTTGCCCCTTCAAAAGAAAAATAGTTCCGTAAAAAAAAATGCTTCAAACAATCTTACATGGCTTTATTCTGCAAAAATTGGACGGATCACTTAGTTGTTAGGTTTGAGTAAAGGCCTTAGAAACCCCTCAAAACGGATTCTCCGTTTCGACCAGAAATTAGGTTTAATAAAAATCGACTTTCCATGTGATTGTCTCGTGCGAGACTACCTGTCCCGCGCGGGACAATGTCTCTGTTTGCTGTGATTGAGCCTGAACCGTTTAAGCCTTCTTCCGACTCGTTGGGGCTAGACTTGATCCTGATACCATCTCTCCATCTCTTCTGTCAGTTTTCCGAAGCTACTCAACCTCAAGACTCTCAACACAATGTCTACGAAAAAGTACTTCGTCACCAAGAAGGACCTTGAAGAGGAAGATTTGCGGGAAATGACCAAGTCTCTTGTTGCTGAAAAGGAGCATGTTGAAGGTTGGAGGGAAGCCTTCGATGTACCTACCACCCGTATTGCTAGGGATTTCCGAAGGATGGAAAGTGACTCCGACAGTGGGCGATCATCCGTGCAAGAAGATCTAAGAGACATCAAAGCTCAACTTGCAAAGGCCCTGCGACAGATAGAAGACAATGTGTATGGCATAACCTAGAAGAGTTCATCCAAGCTAACAAGACAAGCATGCTGATTGACGAGCTTGAAGAGGTCAAAGGCGAACTCGAGACTATGACTCAAAAGTGTAGTGCTCTCGAAGCCCATATTGAAGATGACATTGATGAGAGAGTCAAGTATTGCCTCAATACCCTTTATCGTGACCTCAAGGAACAAATGGAGGTAAAATACCAGTCTCACCACAACACCTTTGTGCAGCACTATGAGAACTATATCCGAGACCTCCATAATCAAATGGCTAAACGAAGGAAGGGGAGGACCTACACTGACATTGGAAGGATCTCTCTCGGTCATCTCTTCAGAAGTCTTCACAAGGATGGAAAACTGAAGCCAATAGAAGATTACGTACCTAAGAGGGAAGGTCGAGCTCCACACCTCTACTGCTACTACCATCAATGCCATGGCCATCACACCGATGATTGCTCCAACTTGAAGAACGCAGTCCAAGATCTTATTGACAGCGACACCATCAGAGTTTGTCCAAGCGGTGGCATAGTTTGGATGAATTCAAGCAAATGAGAGATCTCTTTCCTTTTTTAGTCATTTACTTTTATTTGCAAAAGAAACAATTAGTAGTCTAGTTTAGTTTGGGTACTACTTGCCTAAAATCCTCATTTATGGGCAAGAGTATCAAGTTTGCTTTTCAATAATAGTTTAGGCAGTATCTTTCCTTTCAATTCGGATTACTTATTCAATGGCTTTGAGATTGAGAATAATAGCACCGTGAATGTCATAGAAACTTGCAATGAAAACGACTACTCTAAAGCACTTTAGGTTTCCGGAAACCTTCCTGTTTGAAGAATGATGCAAGCGAAAGGGTACTGTGGGCACCCCAACCCGGAACCTAACACGTGTCCCGAGTTGGAGAGGCCCAAACTAAGAAAGACCACCTGAATGAACGCTCGCCGAAAAAATAAATTTTGAGAGTCGCCACGCCGTTTTAAAGGAAACATTGAAAACCTTTTTTTTTTTGAAAAAGAGAATTTGGGCTCGGGGATGAGGTTACGTGTTGGGAAGAACCGAGAGTTCACCCAACACGCCTCGTAAACACGAGTCTTTCTATGTTCAACATCCATGATCATACAATGAGTGCGTGCAAATGTGTGAGACAAAATATGTATAAAACGCATATTAATGCTTTGCTTTATTGATGAACAGATGTAATTACATCTTGTGAGCCACTTATTTTGGGGGGCCACATCCCGATTACAACAAGGTAAACAGATTACAAATGCAAAAGGGACCTGCTGCAGTTGGCTAAGTATGTCACCCAACATAGGACCATGAATGGCCAGTTATGTCGCATGACATACGCAGAGGTCTTACAACTGAATTAATTACAAAAACAATGAATAGCAACAACGAGTTGAACAGAGATGGAATTAATGGCAACAACGAGATTGCAGAGATGGAAATGTATAATTGCAACGAGACAATATCAGATTATAGGTCAAGGAAATCACCTAGATATGGATAAACACATGAGAGATAATGAATATGACTGATTCACCCTCTATTCGGTGTTTAGACAAACTAATATCAAACAAATGCTCAAGCACACAGATAACAGCATACTGGGAATAAAAATGAGATTATATCAATGCCAATCTAATCAGGTTCTAGCCTGAAGAACATATCAAATATGGCAATGCTAATGAACAATGAGAAGAGAGAGAAAGGGAATTGGGTCGTTACCCTTGTAGTGTCCACGATCCTTATACCACGTTAGCTAGAAGGATCTTCAAAGAGAGAGGGAGAGAGAGAGTTCGAGCTCAGAATCAATGGTTGTGAAGCTTCAAGGCTGATTTTGGTGAAGACTATCAAAAATAGACCAGACTGAGGTTGTGAGAACGGCCGGAGATGATGGAATTCGCGAACTGAAAAGGGTTGGAGATGGAATCGTGGCGGATTGAAACTTGACGGGTGGCGTTAGATCCGGTGAAGTGGCGGATTGAACGGAGAGAGGGAACGCTGATTTGGGGAGAGCAGAGAAAGGTGATTTCTTAGGGTAGATAAACAGAGAGCTCGGAGGAAGAGGATCGCCGATGAACGGGTTAAGAGAGGGAGGAAGGTTGTCACCGTGGCTGGGAGCGTCGCTTTGGGTAGAGCGGGAGAGAGATGGGTGTTGTTTTGGGGTTGAGAAACAGGGGGGTGAGGAAGGAAGCGATCAGAGGGAGGAACGGGTTAGGTCTAGGTTCTGGAACAGGGGAGGAAGGCGATCAGTTTTGGGGGTGAGCTCAACCGTGAGGAACGATTAGAGAGAGAATGGTAAGGAAGCTGTTTGCGTTTAGAGAGAGAGTAGAGAGAGAGGCCTTTTCTTCCCCTTTTTCCTCCCCCTGTCAAATGAGAAAATAAATTAATTTAACGTTGCTTGGAAATGGTTTATTATGTCGCACGACTGAAGAAGAATAACCGCTTTCCTTTTAGAACCCTGCCAGGTGGAGGTTCTGGACCCTTCCTTGAATAATTTCTTAAAGGTCCAAACTGTATAATTCCCTATAGGTCCTTCCTTAGCGAGAAACTTATAAAAAGCTCCCGAAAGCCTCAAAATGAACCGGAAATTTACCAAAACGCTCCCTAGCACACTTTTATTGAGTAAAAGGCATCTTTATTGGGTCACGAGTTGGATTGGGGTACTAATAGAGCCCCTCGGCAACGTCACTTATGGAAGAAGTGAGGTTGTCGATAAGAAGGATCCCAAGCCTAACGAGCGGCTGATGGGAGAGATAGACCAGAATGGTCGAATGGATTGATATGCCAGGGATATGGAAAATGAAGGAAATGATTGATGTGGTTGGATTGCTGGACCTCTTGAGAAAGGATTCCTACGTATCCCTAAGAGGGAATCAAGCCAGATCGTAGTTCAGAAGGCATATGAGCGAGTCTAAAGAGGTGTAGGAACAAGCCTAAAGAGGTATAGGAACAAGCCTAAAGAGGTATAGGAACAAGCCTAAAGAGACATAGAAACAAGCCTTAAGAGGTATAGGAACAAGCCTAAAGAGGTATAGGAACAAGCCTAAAGAGGTATAGGAACAAGCCTAAAGAGGTATAGGAACAAGCCTAAAAGGTATAGGAACAAGCCTAAAGAGGATCGAGATTAACTCAAAAGTAGTGCGAGATGAACTCCAAGAATATGAAATGACTTTTTCGAGAAAGTAAACATAAGACATGATGATTTGCAGTTGAATGAGATATACTTTCATACCTGTGATGTGCTTATCTGCAAGGGTTATGCACACGAAGATCACTTGAAGTGGTTGGCTGACTTTGGAAACATTTGCCGGGTAGAACACAAACTTTGCTATTGATATTACCATTGCAAGACGGACTTTGCTGACGATTTACCATTGCAAGACGGGCTCTGCTGATGATTTGACGTTGCAAGATGGGTATTTCTGATGATTTCCATTGCAAGACAGATATTGCTGATGAATTTCCATTGCAAGACGGACTTTGTTGATGATTTGCCGTTGCAAGATGGATATTGCTGATGATTTGCCATTGCAAGACGGACTTTGTTGATGATTTGCCGTTGCAAGACGAATATTGCTGATGATTTGCCATTTCAAGACAGACTTTGTTGATGATTTGCTGTTGCAAGACGGATATTGCTGATGATTTGCCATTGCAAGATGAACTTTTGATGACGTTGAGGCTGATGAGCACTATTGCTTGGAGATTGAGGCAGCTGAGGCTTTTTTGAATAATGCTGATGAATACGAAGATGATGAGACGGATGAAAATGATAAAGGCAGAATATGCCACCTGCAGCATTTGAATTATTTGTCCAGATTGTGATTCGAGGAGCAACCCCTATGATCAGATTATGATCATTTGATTATTGTACACAACACTACTAGGCACTTTGCATTTTATTCACCTGATTTGAAATTTTGCTTATGCATTATTAATCTTGATGCACGAGTCCATCTCGGCTGGGGATGAAAAAGGAGTGAGGATTTTTGCAAGGCTTGACAAGCGAATATGTATGTAGCAATTATGCTATGATGGATTTATGATGGAATGACTGTGTATATGATGATGTATGGGTCGAACCCTCTCCCATGAATGATGGATGATATGGCCCAGCTAGGCAAGTCGGGGTGTACCCTGAGAGTACAGATGGCGGCAGGTTGATTGTTGCTGATAAGAACAAAGTGTGTCGCGCGCCTTATACGGCAATTAGAAGAGAAAGAGCAGAGAATGACCTGGTTTTGAAGAGATGACTAGGCGAAGCCCTAGTTGATAATGCAAAGCAAACCCGAAGGGAATCTGGTAAGGAGAACTTGAGAGGACAGCATAGCAAATCCCCAGCTTGAAGAGATCCAATGTAGTCCCATTACAGGTAGAATCATCATGCGGCCAAGGAGGCACCCATCTTTTCAGACCATAGTCAATCAGTCAATGGACAAGACTCAGAAATGTTTATGTGCAGGGGCACATCTTTCAAAGAGTGGAAATGAATCCCCATTTTGTGTAACACACTCGCTTTTGGGTTTGACTCTTTTGAGAGAGTATAAGCACAACAAGGTGTGGAAAAGTGTATGGAAGACCCAGCTGATAGAAAGACAGTGTTTGGCTCTTTATTCCTAGAATGTAGAAAGAGAAGACATGTCGAGACATTTGAAAAACTATCTTATTCATAATGATCACAAGGCTGCTTAAAACCTTTTATTGATGTTCGGGTTATTCAACCACTAAGCTTGATATGAACAAATATTTTGATTAATCATGAGGAGAAAGCCAACTGATATCGGGATTAAAGTTGGTGAGATGGAAAGAGGATTTGTGTATAGGGACGGCCCTTGATGAGACCAGATTTTATGAGATTTTTTTGTGATTTAAACCGGACCAATTATGGTTGCCTACGTTCCTGAATGTGCGCTCGCCCGAAAAATTTCGGTTTAATGAAAAGAAGGAGTCCCCACGCCGTTTTAAGAGGAAACATTGAAAACCTTTTTTAGAGAGAAAACATGAGTTCGGGGGTCAGGTTACGTGTTGGGAAGAACCGAGAGTTCACCCAACACGCCTCGTCCATAGACGAGTCTTTCAATCAAACATCCAAATAAATTCAAAGTGTGTGCAAATATTGATAATGAACAAAGTGTGGTAAAATGCATCTTATTAATTATGAAACGAGAATTACAGATTGTGAGCCCATTATTTAGGGAGGCCACATCCCTGATACAAATGATCTAAAACAGATTACAAAGGAAAGAGATCTCTGCAGACAGGTCATGTATGTCGCATGACACATCGCACCAGTGACCACATATGTCGCGTGACACAGGATCACTTGGAGACGAAGGTGTCGCGTGACATATATGATCCATCTGCAGAAACTAACAAGATGAATACAGAATCAACAGAAAGCTATACAGATCGAATCGATTAACTAAATTACGAACAAATACAGAAAAAACACTAAATCGACCCCGGGAGTGTGGATATGGGTAGATCCACACCCCCTTGGGGTTCAAACACCAAGTTCAATCAAATATTCAAGAATATAAGCTCAATTGCACGAATTATTCAGATTAAACAGAGAGATTGCGATTGGGATTCAGTAATCCAGATAGCTAGGATCTGATTACTGAATCCAAACAAAATTAAATGCTAGAATTATGAGAAAATTAAGCAAGAGAGAGAGAGAGGGAGGTTAGAGAATCGTTACCCTTGATGCTTCCACGAATCCTGTATCTAGTCAGATACAGAACCCTTCAATTCGTCACTTTTGATCTGGAAGGATTGGTGCAAGGGGTCCAAGTGCTATGGCTTGAGAAATGGGTTTGGATGGGAAGGAATTGGGTAGGTTGAAGGTAAGAGAGAGAGAGGGTTGTATTTGGGAGATTCGTTACGGTGCAAATCCTGCAGAGTAACGGTAGGCTGAAGTTGGGATCCATTTATGAGAGGGGGAGGGTCTTATTTATAGGCTGCAGTTGGTGACCTTAGTGTGTCGCACGACCTTACGCGTCCACTTTCCATGCCTCAAGCTATCGCGTGACACAAGGTGGTTCAACCGCTTTTGGCGCCAAAACCAGTTTCTGGAACATTCTGGGAAAATACCCAAAAGGTCCAACAGGTTTTATTCCCAAGAGGTCCTTTGGCATGAATAATGTACCAAAAGGTACTTCCTTCACGGGAAACTCATGAAACGTTTCCGGAAGTCTCGAGATAGGCCGGGAATTTACCAAAATGTCCCTTAATGCAGTTTTATTATATTAAAATGCATCTAAAAGGTTGCAAATTGGATTGGCGTACTTACAGAGCCCCTCGGCAACGTCACTTTTGGAAAAAGTGGGGTTGTCGATAAAATAAGATCCAATCTCAATGAGCATCAAGGGATAAGGTGAAGGGCTAGAAGGGTGAGAAGGGGAAAAGATGGCTGGACCTTTCTGAGAAAGGATTCCTACGTATCCCTTAAACAAGGGAATCAAGCCAAAACGTGGTTCGGAAATACCAAAATTAAATTCATAAGCAAGGAAAGGGGTAGAGACGTATCTTCATACCTTTGCTGTGCTTACCTGTGGTTTCCTGAGGGGTCGGTATTACTGCGGTCGGATAGTTGCTTCCTTTCACACCAGGTTGTAGCTGCCGGAGGGTCTCATGCTGCAACTGGTGTTTTGCGAGTAGCTGCCGGAGGGTCTCATGCTATCGCTGTTGACGAGTTGTAGCTGCCGGAGGGTCTCATGCTGCAACAGGTCTTTTTGTGGATGCCAGGGGTCTCATACCACTTCTCTTATGCAGGATAGTTGCCGGAGGGTCTCACACTATTGCTGCTTCTTTTCATGGATGCCGGAGGGTCTCATACCACTTCTCTTATGCAGGGTAGTTGCCGGAGGGTCGCACACTACTGCTGCTTCTCTTCGTGGATGCCGGAGGGTCTCATACCACTTCTCTTTTTCTTTGCTGGGGATGAGTATAGCTGCTGGGGGTCTCACGCTATCTCTTTTCTGCTCTGTTAGGGATAAACGTAGCTGCCAGGGGTCTCACGCTACTTCTTCTGTTCTGCTCTTTGTCATTGATAAGTATAGCTGCCAGGGGACTCACGCTATCTCCTTTCTGTTTTATTCTTTGCTGTTGATAAGTATAGCTGCCAAGGGACTCACGCTATCTCCTTTCTGTTCTGTTCTTTGCTGTTGATAAGTATAGCTGCCAGGGGACTCACGCTATCTCCTTTCCTGCTCTTTGTTATCCTTTTACCGATTTTGCTGTTGGACGATCTTTGTTGATTGTCGCTTTTCTTTTGTGTCCTGGGTTTTGCTTGGAAAACTGGGGACTTTGCTTCTTTCCTGTGCCTCGAGGCTACTGCTCTCTGGGAATTTGTTTGTCAAGCCGGGGATTATGCTTTCTGGGGAATTGGCTTCTTTTCTTGGGATTGTGGGGGGTTTCTTGGTCTTTCTTGAGCTCTGCAGGGGCTATCACGGATCTGAGGCCTTTGCTTCTTTCTTTCTTCTCCAGTTTGGCCTGAGGGCCAGTTTTCGGGACTCAATTGATTATCGTACCTGCGAGGGTAAAACAACAACTCCCAGCGCTATGCCTAAATAAGCCTATCTTGTTAGCAAAGATTAATTTATGTTAGCTTGGTTTGTGCGAGTCTGTCTGTTCTGGGAAAGCAAATGCGATTATTGGGTTAAAGGCCAGCTTTGTCAGGTTTATACATGGGGTTTTGGGATTATTTCGGACAGGTGTGTATAGTAGGGCTCCTCTCCCGTGTATTTTTAGGGATATGTGTATGAGGGTAAGGGGTGTGTTATGGCAACGGCGAGTTGGAAAATGCTCTGGGTAACCATTGCAGGCTTTTCCGCACTGTCTGTTATCAGCCAAAGTATGTCGCCCGACATGTCATATCTATTTGGTCTATTCTGTCGCACGACTGAGGGATGCTCGTAACAGGCCCTTTTAAAAGTCAGTCCAGGCTTCATTCTGCAGACACTGTCTTTTTAGTAGAGAAACTCAGCAGCCCTTATTTGGCAGATAAGCGATTCCTTTGGTCAAGACTGATGCTTTTGGCTGCAATGGAACATCATAGCAAGGAGGTTGCTTCCCGGGAGTGTCAATTTCATCGGGACTTCATCGAAATTTGGGGATTTCATCTGAGGCAACATAGGAATGTTATCGACAAGCGGTACAGTATGCCTTGTATCTGGTCCTTGAAAGATTGGAGGGTTGACTGGGATTTGCTTCGGGCTGCATCCTGCTTCTGGGATTCAGAGCGTCATGTGTTCTCTTTGTCATACAATTATCTGACCCCAAATATGGAAGACTTTAGGGCGTTGAC
Source organism: Adenophora triphylla var. japonica (assembly GCA_022495995.1). Taxonomy (NCBI): domain Eukaryota; kingdom Viridiplantae; phylum Streptophyta; class Magnoliopsida; order Asterales; family Campanulaceae; genus Adenophora; species Adenophora triphylla. The sequence goes on along the minus strand of JAFEMH010000617.1, from coordinate 282,434 downwards.
AGGCTTGGGTAAGGTGGCAACTGTAGCATTCCCACGAGACAGTCGGTCGGTTGAGGAGCAGTTATCGGACTTTTTATCTCTGCCTGCGGATCAGGTACTACCTATGATTCTGGGTGATGGGTCCATAGATTTGACTCGGATGGCTAGGTTACGTCTGTCCTGTCCTGAGCTGTTTGACCTTTCTACCTCTCTGGATATGTTCATGCTGTTCACACTGTTGGCTTACTATTTTTGCGGATATGCCGGAGTCTGCTCAAGTACTTTGTTGGAGATTGTTAGGCAAATGAGGGGTGACCGGGGTATAGATTTTATGGACGTTGTACAACTGTTGATGGCTGAGACTTATCACGGCATTGACAGGCTAGCAGGGGGATCAGACTTTATGGGAGCAGGCAGCCCCGGCTTGTTATCTCTGTGGTTCTTTGAGAGGTTACGCTTGATCGGACCATTACCAGAGGGTCGGACGGCAATGCCCTGGGTGACTCAGCCACGTAGGCTGATGAGGGATGAGGTTGCTGATAGTTGGCAGATGAGGTTGTCACGGTATGAGACCATTGATCTGAACTTTTGGATTCCTGCCTGGAAAATTCAGACCATGAGAGATATTCAGGATGGATCAGTAGTAGTTCGGCTGCCTGGTTTGCATGTATCCTCTTTCTGTGTCCCATCATTGGTGAGCAGACAGTATAGGTACCCTCAGCAGATTATTCGAGCTTTGAGGAGGGATCGGTGGCCCGTCTTTGTTTCGATGTCCATGGCCGAGGCCCCGGGCTATACGGTTTTTCGAGATCCTTTCTGGAGGGCTTTCTTCCCACTCGTGTACTCCTTCGGTAGTCTAGAGGATTTACATTTCTGACCACAGAGTATCTGGATTGGTATGAGGAGCATCAGAGTCTTGTGCAGTTGGCTATAGAGACTCGCCGCCGGGAATACTTGGGAGCAGACTATCTGTCCAATCGAACTCTCAGAGATATAGAGGCACGAGGAAACCCAGACAATGTTATCGGCAATGCTGCTGATGACTATGAGAGACAAGAGATCCGGAGGGCTGCTTTAAGAAATGATCCAGAGGTGATGGTTCGCAGAGAGGCGTTGCGGCAAGAGAGGATTGCTAGGGCTGCCTTGAGGGAGACTGGTCTGATTGAACCGCCGACGCGCGTTATTCCTGAATTGGGACGGGCTCAAACCGACTTGTTCGACATTCTTAAGCCAAAGACCTCCCGGGGACCGAGAAAGAGGAAGGATAGAGGAGCGAATTCGGGAGCGGGGACGAGCTTCTAGACATTTTTCTGAGAGACCCGAGACTCTTTTGCTTTATGTTTTGAGAGTAGGAATTATTTGTATGGAAACTGAGTACCCTTTGATTACCCAATGCAGACAGAATAGATGTTAGCAATGTTTTCTTTTATTCGCAACAAACTTTTTGAGTCAAAAGGTAGGCCGTGCTTGAACTCATCGAAAAGAATATTAACTCAAAATGATCCTTTGAAAAGCCTTGGGACAGTAATCAAAACGCATTTTGGTAGGAAAAGAGAGATTTTTGCAGCAATTTAGACCGAACCATAAGTGGTTGCCTACGTTCCCCTTTTGTAAGAGAACTAAGGGGCTCAGGTCTCCGTAGTTCGACTCAATTGACTTTGTGTTTAAGAAAGGGGAAGATAGAAGAGGGGAAATGGTGCAACCCTGTTTTTTACCTAGACCGCCCTCTTTTGGGTTTTCAGTCTAGTTGGGTATATTCTTTAGCACCAGGCGCATCCCTTATTTTTGCATGGACTGCCTTTTGAGAGGTTTTCAGTCTCATCTGGGACAATTTTGTTGCGCCTCTATTTATCACTTCTTTTTTTTTATTAAAAATTTTTTTAGAAGGGGAAAAGACTCGATCATACAAAATGCCTCCGCAACTTGTCGCCGTTGACGGGGTGCAGAAATGGGTTGTCATCCAAGTCTGACAGCTGCATAGCTCCTCCGGAGAATATTTTCTTTACTAAAAGCGGTCCAACCCAAATGGGTGCCCACTTGCCCAACGCACTGCTCTGATTTGAGGGCTTTATCTTAAGGACCAGATCACCAACTTTGATATCCCTAGGCTTCACTTTCTTATCAAAAGCACGGGCCATTCTTTTCTGATGTGCCCTGTTATGCTCCATTGCTTTTAGTCTTCGTTCATCTAACAGAGCCAGTTCATTATATCGACTTTGGAGCCATTCAATCCCGTTCACCTCATTCTCGAGTAAAACCCTGAGGGAAGGAATCTCTAACTCAATGGGCATAACGGCCTCCATTCCGTAAGTCAGAGCGTATGGGGTTGCACCGGTGGCAGTTCGGATTGAAGTGCGATAGCCCCATAATGCTAAATGCAGCTTTTCCGGCCAATCTCGTCCTCGCTCGGCCATCTTCTTTATGATTCTTTCCAAATTCTTATTGGCAGCTTTAACAGCGCCGTTTGTCTGTGGCCTGTATGGTGAAGATTTGTGGCGCTTGACTTTGTATTCAGTGAGCAACCGATCAGTTTCTCCTTCAAAATGGGTTCCATTGTCAGAAATGATCTCGTTTGGGACTCCATAGCGACAGAAAATCTGTTCTTTTATGAACCGGGTAACTTTCTTGGCGGTGAGCACTTTATAAGACGCAGCTTCTACCCATTTTGTGAAGTAATCCACGGCCACTAATACAAATGCATGCCTATTGCTCCCAGGTGGAGTTATCTTCCCAATGACATCAATTCCCCATGTTGCGAAGGGCCACGGAGTTGTCATACAGTATAAGTCGTGAGGAGGGATGTGGTTCAGATTGGAGAATCGTTGGCATTTATCACAAGTCCGCACAAAATGGATGCAATCTGTCTCCATAGTAATCCAGAAGTAACCCAGCCTGATGATGCTATGCATGAGAGATCGAGCATTCATATGAGGTCCGCAGGCACCGTTGTGAACGTCTTCCATTACCCTTTGAGCCTTTTCTTTGCTGATGCAGAGTAGGAGCAGGCAACCTTCCCTTTTCTTCCATAATTCATTGCCGAGTATGACATACTGTGCTGACAGTCTCTTTAGGGCTTGCAAGCTCTTTGCATGTATTCTTTTTGAATCTCCTTCTTGGTCAACAGGAAAGGATGCTTCTCCATGCTTGAGATATTGAAAGATCTGATTGTACCACGGCTCACTGACGGTTTCAACCTCTATTTCATAGCAGTATGCAGGGTTCTCTCGCCTACCGACCCTGAATGGTTTAATCGACTTTCCTTCTGGGATTTCTACCAAAGAAGCTAAGGTGGCTAGAGCATCTGCGAATCTGTTCTTGTCTCGCGGCAGGAATTGGAATGACACTTCCTTAAACTGGTCGACGAGTTCTGCGATGTAAGCATGGTACTTCTGGAGACAGGGATCTATGATTTTCCATTTGTTGGCGGCTTGGTTGATTATCAATTGGGAATCACCGAACACTTCCAATTCTTCCACATGTCGCTCAAGGGCAGCTTCTAGACCGGCTATGCAAGCTTCGTACTCGGCCGCATTGTTAGTAACTGAGAAATTCAGCTTGATTGCTATGGGAGTATGCATGTCGTTTGGGTCTATCAAAACCATCCTAATGCCATTTCCTTTCTTGTTGGCTGCTCCATCAAAGAATAATTGCCACCTGTTTCCACTTTCTATAGCGAGGATCCCTTCATCTGGAAATTGGAGATCTGGTCCTCGATCTTCTGTACTGGGGAATTCAGCCAACTGGTCCGCTAAGGCCTGTCCTTTAATCAATTTATGGATCACATATTTGATGTCGAATTCTGCCAAGAAGAAAGTCCATTTTGCCAATCTGGTGGAGATGTTTCCTCTATCACCCTGGAATAGATATCTGATCGGGTCCATCTTGGAGACTAAGTGTACGGTGTGGGATAGCATATAGTGCTTTAGCTTTCCGACCACCCATACCAGAGCTGCGCAAGTTTTCTCAAGGGCAGAGTAATTCGATTCACTCCCTTGGAATTTACGGCTGACGAAATAAATGGCATTCTCAATCTTTGAATCCTTCTTTTCTTGTGCTAGCATAGCCCTAGTGGCTCTGTCTGTGACTGTCAGATATAGAAGTAAAGGCTTGTCCCCTTGAGGTGGGCAGAGAATGGGAGGATTGACGAGATAGGCTTTGATCCTCTCAAAAGCTAGTTGGCATTCCTCGTTCCAAACCACTTCCTGGTTCTTCTTTAGTAGCTTGAAGATCGGCTCACATATGGAGGTCAATTGGTTGACGAATCTGCTGATGTATTGTAGATGACCCATGAATCCTTTTACTTCAGAGACGGTTCTGGGTGGCTTCATTTCAATGATTTCCTTAACCTTCCTGGGATCTATTTCAATGCCGCGCTCAGTGACCATGTATCCCAGAACTTTTACCTCGAATAACCCCAAATGTACACTTGGCTGGGTTCAGTCTCATGGAGTGCTCTCGGAGTCTGTTAAAGAATTTCCTCAAATCAATGAAATGCTGTCCATCTGACCCTTTCGAATGAATAATCATATCATCTACATACACTTCAATCTCTCTGTGGATCATGTCATGGAAAAGGGTAGTGACTGCTCTTTGATAAGTAGCTCCGGCATTCTTCAAACCAAACGGCATTACTGTGTAACAGTAAGTACCCCAAGGAGTAGTGAATGCTGTCTTATCCTGATCTTCTTCAGCCATCTTAATCTGGTTGTAACCCGCAAAACCATCAACGAAAGACTTGACCTCAAAGTTTGCGGTTGCGTCTACTAGCATATCAATGTTGGGCAAAGGGAAGTCATCTTTGGGACTAGCCTTATTGAGATCTCGGAAATCTATGCAGACCCGAACCTTTCCGTTTGCTTTGGTGATTGTTACAATGTTTGCCAACCAAGTCGGATATTCAATTACCTTGATGAAGCCTACCCGTAGGAGTTTTTCAATTTCTTCTTTCACTTGTAAGGACCATTCAGGTTTTATCCGCCTCAATTTCTGCTTGACTGGCTTAATTTCTGGATCCAAAGGTATTCGGTGTTCTACAATAGAAGTATCCAGCCCCGGCATATCTTTATAGGACCAAGCGAACACAACCATAAATTCTTTGAGCAACTCAATCAGGGCAACCCGCTCATCTCCGGAGAAGAAGCTACCAATCTGCGTTTCTTTGGGTTCTTCGGCTGTTCCCAGGTTCACTGTTGTTAATACCTCATCGGCAGCTTGGGCCCGACTTTCCTTTTGCTCGCAAACCTGTTTTGAATCTTTTTCTAAAAATTGCTCATCGATTAAGTCTGCATTATCTTCAACTGAATTAGGCTTAATTATTTTTAAATCTTGATGGTTATTTTTCGTTAAGCGTTCAATTGTTTGATTGGCAATCACGGGGTACTCAGAAAGATCAACCATTTTATTCAAAGCAAAGGGGAACACAGTGTTTACAACTCGAAGACGGTCTTCTGTCGTAAGGACATCAGACCAGTCAGAAGACTCAAATTCTATAACAAGAGACTCGGGAGATTGACTCAAGACATAGGGGACGAATTTAGACTTGGAGAGACAAGGACGAGGTTTGAGTCCTAGCTTTTCAATCATAGTCTCCCTGTCGGCGACCGGTCCTCGGAACGAAGTCCAATTCTGCAACGGTCCTTCTGCGACAGTCTCCAGCTTGACTAGTTCCACAACTGATTCCTTCTCGAACTCTAGCATGGCTACCACCTCACTGTCAGAGGAATAGTCAATCAAATCATTCGGCTCCTCAGCAACATCTTTCATTTCTGCCAAAGACGTACCGCTTCCGGGCTCTGACAGCCCCTGCTCTTTAAACAAATCTGCCAAATCCCCGTCAATATCCGCAGGGTCAGCACCGCAAATTCTGTATATTGTGGGCTCATCCAGAACAAGCTTTTCAAACTGATTCACATACTCAGGTGAATGTGCGCTCGCCCAAAAAATTTCGGTTTAATGAAAAGAAGGAGTCGCCACGCCGTTTTAAGAGGAAACATTGAAAACCTTTTTTAGAGAGAAAACATGAGTTCGGGGGTCAGGTTACGTGTTGGGAAGAACCGAGAGTTCACCCAACACGCCTCGTCCATAGACGAGTCTTTCAATCAAACATCCAAATAAATCCAAAGTGTGTGCAAATATTAATAATGAACAAAGTGTGGTAAAATGCATCTTATTAATTATGAAACGAGAATTACAGATTGTGAGCCCATTATTTAGGGAGGCCACATCCCTGATACAGATGATCTAAAATAGATTACAAAGAAAAATGGTCTCTGCAGATAGGTCATGTATGTCGCATGACACATCGCACCAGTGACCACATATGTCGCGTGACACAGGATCACTTGGAGACGAAGGTGTCGCGTGACATATATGAGCCATCTGCAGAAACTTAACAAGATGAACACAGAATCAACAGAAAGCTATACAGATCTAATTGATTAACTAAATTACGAACGAAAAATAGAAACAACACTAAATCGACCCCGAGAGTGTGGATATGGGTAGATCCACACTCCCTTGGGGTTCAAACACCAAGTTCAATTAAATATTCAACAATATAAGCTCAATTGCATGAATTATTCAAGTTAAACAGAGAGATGGCAGTTGCCACCTGATAATTGAAGCGTATGGAGCTCAATTACCAGGTGGAGGAGGGAAATCGCAATTAAGCAAGTGAATAAGAGAGAGAGAGAGAGGTAGAGAAATCGTTACCCTTGTAGTCCACCACCAACACACCAAGTTAGGTATATTGGCCTTCGATTCAGCTTCTGAACGTGGAGTTGAGCACAGATGGGGTACTTGGCTTCGGATCCTCAGTTGGTAAGGGTTGTATGAAGGCAATTGGGTAGTTTGTGTAGGAGGGAGGTTGAATTGGAAGGGAATTGGGGTAGGTTTAGGTGTAAGGAGGAGAGAGATTGGTTTCTGGTGCGAATTTGGCAGAGTGACTTTAGGGTGTCGAAAAGGGATCCATTTCTGAGAGGGGGAGGGTCTTATTTATAGGCTACAGTTGGTGACCTTAGTGTGTCGCACGACCTTACGCATCCACTTTCCATGCCTCAAGCTGTCGCGTGACACAAGGTGGCTCAACCGCTTTTTGCGCCAAAAACCAGTTTCTGGAACATTATGGGAAAATACCCAAAAGGTCCAACAGGTTTTATTCCCAAGAGGTCCTTTGGCATGAATAATGTACCAAAAGGTACTTCCTTCGCGGGAAACTCATGAAACATTTCCGGAAGTCTCGGGATAGGCCGGGAATTTACCAAAATGCCCCTTAATGCAGTTTTATTATATTAAAATGCATCTAAAAGGTTGCGAATTGGATTGGCGTACTTACAGAGCCCCTCGGCAACGTCACTTTTGGAAAAAGTGGGGTTATCGATAAAATAAGACCCAATCTCAATGAGCATCAAGGGATAAGGTGAAGGGCTAGAAGGGTGAGAAGATGGCTGGACCTTTCTGAGAAAGGATTCCTACGTATCCCTTAAACAAGGGAATCAAGCCAAATCGTAGTTCGGGACACAAGACTGGAGGGGGAAAACGATAAACCGAAGAAGTGAGAACTATGGTGTCTCGAACCAATTTTTAAAATATTGTGAGAACTATGGTGTCTCGAACCGAAGAAGTGAGAACGTATGGTGTCTCGAACCAATTATGAAAATAATGTGAGATCTATGGTGTCTCGGACCAATATCGAAAATGTTGTGAGAACTATGGTGTCTCGAACCAATTATGAAAATATTGTGAGAACTATGGTGTCTCGAACCAATTTTGAAAATATTGTGAGAACTATGGTGTCTCGAACCAATTTTGAAAATATTGTGAGATCTATGGTGTCTCGAACCAATTTTGAAAATATTGTGAGAACTATGGTGTCTCGAACCAATTTTGAAAATATTGTGAGATCTATGGTGTCTCGAACCAATTATGAAAATATTGTGAGAACTATGGTGTCTCGAACCACTTTTGAAAATGTTGTGAGATCTATGGTGTCTCGAACCACTTTTGAAAAAGTTATGAGATCTATGGTGTTTCGCATCACTTTTGAAAAAGTTGTGAGATCTATGGTGTCTCGAACCACTTTTGAAAATACTGTGAGAACTATGGTGTCTCGAACCAATTTTGAATATATTGTGAGAACTATGGTGTCTCGAACCAATTTTGAAAATATTGTGAGATATATGGTGTCTCGAACCAATTTTGAAAATATTGTGAGAACTATGGTGTCTCAAACCGAAGAAGTGAGAACTATGGTGTCTCGAACCAATTTTGAAAATATTGTGAGAACTATGGTGTCTCGAACCACTTTTGAAAAAGTTGTGAGATCTATGGTGTCTCGAACCACTTTTGAAAAAGTTGTGATATCTATGGTGTCTCGAACCACTTTTGAAAATGTTGTGAGATCTATGGTGTCTCGAACCACTTTTGAAAAAGTTGTGAGATCTATGGTGTCTCGAACCACTTTTGAAAATACAGTGAGAACTATGGTGTCTCGAACCAATTTTGAAAATATTGTGAGAACTATGGTGTCTCGAACCAATTATGAAAATATTGTGAGAACTATGGTGTCTCGAACCAATTATGAAAATATTGTGAGAACTATGGTGTCTCAAACCGAAGAAGTGAGAACTATGGTGTCTCGAACCAATTTTGAAAATGTTGTGAGAACTATGGTGTCTCGAACCACTTTTGAAAAAGTTGTGAGATCTATGGTGTCTCGAACCACTTTTGAAAATACTGTGAGAACTATGGTGTCTCGAACCAATTTTGAAAATATTGTGATAACTCTGGTGTCTCGAACCAATTATGAAAATATTGTGAGAACTAAGGTGTCTCGAACCAATTATTGTGAATAATGTGAGAACTATGGTGTCTCGAACCACTTTTGAAAATACTGTGAGATCTATGGTGTCTCGAACCACTTTTGAAAAAGTTGTGAGATCTATGGTGTCTCGAACCACTTTTGAAAATACTGTGAGAACTATGGTGTCTCGAGCCAATTTTGAAAATATTGTGAGAACTGTGGTGTCTCGAACCAATTATGAAAATATTGTGAGAACTATGGTGTCTCGAACCAATTATGAAAATATTGTGAGAACTATGGTGTCTCAAACCGAAGAAGTGAGAACTATGGTGTCTCGAACCAATTTTGAAAATGTTGTGAGAACTATGGTGTCTCGAACCACTTTTGAAAAAGTTGTGAGATCTATGGTGTCTCGAACCACTTTTGAAAATACTGTGAGAACTATGGTGTCTCGAACCAATTTTGAAAATATTGTGAGAACTATGGTGTCTCGAACCAATTATGAAAATATTGTGAGAACTATGGTGTCTCGAACCAATTATTGTGAATAATGTGAGAACTATGGTGTCTCGAACCAATTTTGTGAGAACTATTGTGTCTCGAACCACTTTAAAAAAGATATGGTATGATGATTTGACGCTTGCAAGAAATATGCGTTCATACCTGTGTTGTGCTCACCCGCAGCTGTCGGAAGGTCTTAGACTACCATTGTTGTTTCTGCTCTGCTGGGGATAAGCGTAGCTTCCGGAGGGCTCACGCTGCTCTCTTGTTGTTCTTTCTTTCGTATCTTGGACTTTGCTTGGGAAACTGGGGACTTTGCCTTTTTTCTGTGCCTCGAGGCTACTGATCTCTTTGAAATTTTGTTTGTCAAGCCGGGGATTCTGCTTTTATGGGGAATTGGCTTCTTTTTTTGGGATTGCGGGGCTGTTGGTCTTGCTGAGCTCTGCTTGGGGGCTATCACCGATACAGGCCTTTTGCTTTTTCTCTTTCTTTCTCAATTTGGCCTGAGGGCCAGTCTTGAGACTCAATTGATTATTGTACCTGCTAGGGTAAGACAACAACTCCCAGTGCTATGCCTAAATAAGCTTATCTTGTTAGCAAAGATTAATTTATGTTAGCTTGTTTGCACGAGTCTGTCTGTTCTGGGAAAGCAAATGCGATTATTGGGTTAAAGGTCAGCTTTGTCAGGTTTATACATGGGGTTTTGGGATTGTTTCGGACAGGTGTGTATAGTAGGGGTCCTCTCCCGTGAGGTGGAAAATGATATGGCGCGGCTAGGCAAATCGGGGACGCTCCCGAGAGTATAGATTGCAGCAGGTCCATTGCTAGTGAGGACAAAGTGTATCGCGCGTCTGAGACAACAAGCAGCAGAGGGGGCAGAGAATGATCCTGGCTTGCGCAGCCCCAGTTGATAGTGCAAAGCAATCTTGGAGGGAATCTGGTAAGAAGAGTCGGAGGGATACCTTAACCAAAGCCCCAGCTTGAGAATATTCCATGCAGCTTCATCGCAGGCAAAGTCATTTTGTGGCCACAGAGGCAACCCGTCATTTCAAACCGTAGTCAATCAGTCGCTAGACAAGACTCGTAAGTGTTTACGTGCATGGGCACATCCTTCGAGGGTGGGAAATGAATCCCGAGTTCTGTGTATGACACTCTCGCTTTTGGGTTTGACTCTTTTGAGAGAGTATAAGCATCACAAGGTGTGGAAAGTGTATGGAAGCCCCTGCTGACCGAAACGGTGTTTAGCTCTATCTTCCTATGATGTAGAAATAGAAGACTTGTCGAGACACTTGAAAATCTGTCTTATTCGTGATGATCACAAAGCTGCTTAAAACCCTTTATTGGTGTTCGGGTTAGTCAACCGCCAAAACTGATATGAGCAAATATTTTTATCAATCCTGAGGAGAAAGCCCACTGATATCGAGAATCGGAAGGATGGAAGGTGTATAAGCATGGTCCTTGAAGAGACCGGATTTTCTGAGATCTGTTTGCGATTTCGACCGGACCAATTATGGTTGCCTACGTTCCCCTCCATAGGAGGAGCTCAGGTCGCCGTAGTTCGGGTTTATCCCGAATGAAAAGAATGAACGTTGGAATTCGAGGATATGAGGACCTTTTAGGATTTTGAGAATTGAAAGAACATGTCCTCTTGGATTGTCGATGGGAGACACAGATGTGAAGCCCCAGTGGGACATCCACGGCAAGTGTTTGCGGAGGAGAAATGAAATATGCTCACATAAAACATCGAACGAACAGATGGAATTTGCACAATCCTCGCTTGACGGTCCTTTGAGCCGGGATGGACTTGGCTCCTCTTTAAGCAACAATCTGTTTCAGATCTCAACGATATTGGAATGAGACTGCTATCCGGTAGGAACTGCGACTGGGTCTCGGGTTTTCGATCGGTCTTCGGGTGTTTTGGGATATCATGACCTCTTAAAACGAGAGGTCGACTGGGCTTTTTGCTGGCTGAACCTCTAAAGATGAGAGGTTTGGCTTTTGGGTATGTGTTTGGGATTTCTAAGGTGAGGGAATTCATGATTGCATCTTCAATGCCTCTAAGAATGAGAGGTCAATCTTGGCTTTGGCTAAAGGGCAAAGGTAAGGGTAATGGTAATGGTAATATCCTCTAAAATCGAGAGGACGTCTTGGGATTGGTTAGAGGTAATGGTGAGGGGACATCCGCATTGTCTCTTTATTCACTCTGAGACTCCTCTTTGAGTAACGACCTGAATCCTTTGACTTTCGCTTTTGAGAGAATCGCTGGGGACTAGGCTCTCTTTCTTTTTTCTTTTCTTCTTTTTTTTTTTATTTTTGTCTCTCTTTTTTTTTTGTCTTTGAGAGGAGCACTTCAGCTAGTCCCCAGGATGGATCATTGCCTTCTGTCGTTCTTGAGCTTGGAGACGGTCACTCTTCTTTTGAATCACGGGAGCCTCAAGGATGGTCCCTCTTCTTCTTGAGATGGTTAAACGGGTTTCAAAATATGCCGATCTTGAACTGAAGGGGTATTGTTTAGTGAGGGTAAGGTGAAGGTTTTCCTAGGGGTGAAAGGTTTCAACCGCAGCCCCTACCGGATGATCCGAACGAGATTAAGTCTTCGTTTGCTTGCTTAAGCTTACTCTGAGAAAGATCCGTGCAAATTCATCGAACAACGAGATAATGAAAGAGGTGTGAGCATATGGGACGCAAGATGGGGATATCAGTCGATTTTCTCACTCCGATCAATTCAAACATTAGTCATTTCAAAGCATTGGTCGGTGAGCAGCACAAGTGATCAGTTGGAATAAGACCATTTCAATCGAGTGTAACGTAGGTGTACTAGTAATGTCTCGAGTCTAGCAAGAAGAGAAACAAAGATTTTATCACCGCAAAGCAAAATTGGTCCAACTTGGACTCGACAGACTCATGTCCGACAGTGGACATTCTAGACCCTACGAGGACTGATCGACTACATCAACATTGGATGGACGGAAGAGCATCGTTGCCACCGGTGCGGTGAGGACCCTTCTCGATCTCTTTGTCATTTATAGGTCATCCTCCTTGGCTTTAGCAATCTGGGAAAGCACCCGGGCCTCTCGCTTGCGAGGAAGAATATCTTCAAGTGTAGCTCGCTTTTCGATGGACACACCATTTGCACTCTGCTGCTGACCCATGGGATATGAGCTTCTAAATTCGTGGGCCATAGTCTTCTCTGCACCGAGCATTTTGGATTCTGAGTCAGATGGACAACTGCTCGGGCACTTGAACTGCTTCCGCCTCATGAATATGGACCACTGAGCACCGGGAACGAGAGCGCACACCCAACTTGCCGTAACCTTTGCAAAGGTGAAGAGGTGAGAGCGTGTATAAGGCTGAGGATAGAGAATCTTTGAGGAGGTATGGGAGAGGGAAGAGCGGGAAAGGAGACGGACTCGTGCAACACTTTATTAATCTTAAAGTAGAAATCGGTGTTTTAAATCCTAAATACAGTTGGGAAAGGATAAGCCTTTATTCATACTAACTATACCTTGGGGAAACCTAATGACGCAACGTTCGAATTACACCAAATGCTTTGTTTTGAAACATATAATAGGTAATGATACCTAACCAAACCCTAACACCTTTATGGAACGAAAAGGTTTGTCCAAATTTCTAAGGAAATTTAGGCAGCATAACGGGTCTTTTCGAAGAATTTCGAAGAAAAATCTGGCATGACCTCTCGTTGGTGCACGTTGACAATGCGGCATGATCTCTCGTTTAGAACACGCCACGGGAGTGACATGTCCCCTCTTGAAATCATGTTGCATTTGGCAACATGCCCACAAGGTGTGAGGTTTTGGGGGAAGGTATAAGGACCTATGCTATTTTTCAAAAACAATTCATTTCGTTGTAATGAAAACATTGTATCAAAAACCAACCATGGGTAAGGTTTAGTGTGGTGCCACCTATAACGCACTAGGGGTTTAGGTTTGATTTCAGGCGCTCAAGCGTAGGTGAATTTCATGGCCGTCCGCGATGCCGTCAATCGCACCCGAGGGTTCTAAATCTACGTGATGTAGTGTGCGGATGACTATATTCTTTTACTTACAAAAAAAACAAGATTTTTTTATTTTTTATTTTATTTTTGAAAAAGAAAAGACAACACACACCCTCACACAAGAATATACAGGGAACAACAATCAATTGAGTCACGCTTGATCCAAGGGACTGCCCTCAAACCAGTCTTCTGATGTTCTGTTCAGTGGCCACCCTTTGTCGCGTGACACGGGACATTCAGAGACAAAGGTGTCGCACGACCTGGGTGGTCACTTGAACCAGCAGCTCTTCAATCATCAAATCAGCCCCTGTTTTACCATAGCAAGAGCAACACAAAATACTAATGCACAACAAGTGACCACAAGCACAAAGGGGTCACAAGTTTCATAATCAACAAGATGTATGAACCACAAACGATTATCAAATAATGCACACAAAATGGATGTATTGGATGTTCGACTAAATAAAAGCTTGACCCACTCAACACTTGAAAAACAGGTTTTCAAGTTAATTCCCCAGCAGAGTCGCCACTGAATGTGCGCTCGCCCGAAAAATTTCGATTTAATGAAAAGAAGGAGTCGCCACGCCGTTTTAAGAGGAAACATTGAAAACCTTTTTTAGAGAGAAAACATGAGTTCGGGGGTCAGGTTACGTGTTGGGAAGAAACGAGAGTTCACCAAACACGCCTCGTCCATAGACGTGTCTTTCAATCAAACATCCAAATAAATCCAAAGTGTGTGCAAATATTAATAATGAACAAAGTGTGGTAAAATTCATCTTATTAATTATGAAACGAGAATTACAGATTGTGAGCCCATTATTTAGGGAGGCCACATCCCTGATACAGATGATCTAAAACAGATTACAAAGAAAAAAGGTCTCTGCAGATAGGTCATGTATGTCGCATGACACATCGCACCAGTGACCACATATGTCGCGTGACACAGGATCACTTGGAGACGAAGGTGTCGCGTGACATATATGAGCCATCTGCAGAAACTTAACAAGATGAACACATAATCAACAGAAAGCTATACAGATCTAATTGATTAACTAAATTACGAACGAAAAACAAAAACAACACTAAATCGACCCCGGGAGTGTGGATATGGGTAGATCCACACTCCCTTGGGGTTCAAACACCAAGTTCAATCAAATATTCAACAATATAAGCTCAATTGCACGAATTATTCAAGTTAAACAGAGAGATGGCAGTTGCCACCTGATAATTGAAGCGGATGGAGCTCAATTACCAGGTGGAGGAGGGAAATCGCAATTAAGCAAGTGAATAAGAGAGAGAGAGAGGTAGAGAAATCGTTACCCTTGTAGTCCACCACCAACACACCAAGATAGGTGTATTGGCCTTCGATTCAGCTTCTGAACGTGGAGTTGAGCACAGATGGGGTACTTGGCTTCAGATCCTCAGTTGGTAAGGGTTGTATGAAGGCAATTGGGTAGTTTGTGTAGGAGGGAGGTTAAATTGGAAGGGAATTGGGGTAGGTTTAGGTGTAAGGAGGAGAGAGATTGGTTTCTGGTGCGAATTTGGCAGAGTGACTTTAGGGTGTCGAAAAGGGATCCATTTCTGAGAGGGGGAGGGTCTTATTTATAGGCTGCAGTTGGTGACCTTAGTGTGTCGCATGACCTTACGCGTCCACTTTCCATGCCTCAAGCTGTCGCGTTACACAAGGTGGCTCAACCGCTTTTGGCGCCAAAAACCAGTTTCTGGAACATTCCGGGAAAATACCCAAAAGGTCCAACAGGTTTTATTCCCAAGAGGTCCTTTGGCATGAATAATGTACCAAAAGGTACTTCCTTCGCGGGAAACTCATGAAACGTTTCCAAAAGTCTCGGGATAGGCCGGGAATTTACCAAAATGCCCCTTAATGCAGTTTTATTATATTAAAATGCATCTAAAAGGTTGCGATTTGGATTGGCGTACTTACATCAGGTCCCCAGAAGTGGTAGCTGTTCTCGTAGGTGGCGGTCACACCTTGCCTTTTGGGCAAACTATTAAACATTTCCTTCACCGGATTCTTGCTATTGGCAAACCTCTGGATCGTCTTCATTCTTTCTTCCGCTGGAATCAACCTTGGCTCAGGACAAACAAACATATCCCCATCTTCTTTGATAAAGTGCTTGTTCAAAGACCAACTGTACGGGCAAATTTCAGGCTTCTTGTACTTCTTACCGGCTGCTGAGGTCATCTTTTCTTTGAAAGCTTCGGTCTTATCATACACTTTATCTTCCTTAGTCACGGCGTATCCCAAGCCTTGTTTATTTCTCTTAGCTTCTGGCAGCACAAGCCTACACGGTCCCTGTTGGCGTTTTCCCAGCCCCAGACCAGGGATATAGCTCATACCTCTTAACATTTTCAACACAGGAGGAATCTTGTCTGAAGATGTCGTCAGATCTATGGTGCAAATTTGCCCTTTAGGTTTCTCAATCGTGAATCCACTGAGCATCGGGTTCTCCTAGTCGAGTTTGATCTCCATTACTGGTAAGGCATTTGCACTGGTTTCTCCGATCGTAACACTATCACCATAGATGGTTGTCAGCACCCCTTCTTGCACAAATTTTAAACATTGGTGAAGCGTGGAAGCTACGGCTCCAATCTCGTGAATCCAGGGTCTACCCAATAATGCTGAGAATGTAACAGGAATGTCTATAACCTGGAACTCCACCATCATCTCCTTACCTCAAAACATCAGATTAAGAGAGACTATCCCCAACACTGCCCGGGATGTCGAATCGTAAGACTTTATGGTTTGGTTGGATGGTTTGAGGTTCTGCGCGTTGATGTCCAATATACTCATCATTTTGGCGGGGAGCACATTCATAGCTGACCCATTATCTATCAACACATGGGGAATCCGCCGTCCCTCCAAAGGCACCGTAATGTGTAAGGACTCGTTATGTGTCGCACCGTAAGCAGGCAAGTCAAGATCTGTAAAAGTAATGATATTCCCATACTGCGCCGTTCCAATAAGATGACAAGCTTCATCCAGGGTAGCGTTGACAGATACCTTCGTTTTGGATAAAGCTTCTTCCAACTTTAATTTATGAGGGTAGGAGGATGTAAGTAGGGACCATAAAGAAATATCGGCTTGCGTTCTCTTCAACTGTGTTAGGATCGGGTCTTCCTGAACTTCTTCATCTCTTGCTAGCCTGTGAGGATTCTAAGGGGACTGAGGGTTAGAGCCTGCAACTGTTTTCCCTTTCCCGGACAAATCTGGATTATTCACTCCCAACATCCTTCCTGAACGAGTCAACAGATTTACTTCTTGCTGTTCATCAACCACAAATTCTTTACTAGCTTCCTTGAGTTCTGTTAATGTGAGCGGGACAGGGTGATTGCTGTATGGCCAAGCCGCTTATCGTATCTCATTAATGGTCAAGGGTGCTTCCCAACTAGCTGCTATCCTGAGTTCCTCCAAGGATATTGGGGATTCTCTAGGAGTCATTGAAGATATAGTATTAACAATCAAGCGCTCTTCATAATCATCAAGCTCAACAATATTATTCACATCATGTAAATCATCGAGATACAAAACATAGCAGAAGTTATCTTTCATTTCATCAGAACAGGAGATTACATCAGTTTCAACCTCATTACAACCATTGCTATCATTTCCAACTACGGATTCCCCAAACTCTATTACATTAACAAAATAATCATTCCCAAAGTCAATAAGATTCACATTGTTGCTTGGCAGAGGATTGTTAGCAACATTTGGGCGGGGAGATTTTTCGATCTTCTTGTCATCCACTAAACCCTGGATTACCTTTTTGAGGGTTATGCAGGAGTTCGTAGTGTGCCCTGGAAATTGATGAAAACGGCAATACTTGCTAGCATCCATATGAGGATTAGGGCGAGCAGGACTGTAGTTCTCCAATGGCTTGATCATGCCAGTTCGTAGCAAACCGTTGAAAACTTCCTCTGTTGACATACCCAAATCATCAAATCGCGGTTGTGGCTTAGGTGGAAACCTCATTGCACTCTGCACATCGCTACTTCCCCTTTGAATATTATTGATACTATTGTCTTTGGTCGGCTCTCTTCCTCTTGGCGCCATCGCTGAGACAGGATTGGGTGCACGATATCGGTAACCTCCACCACTGCTGCTACCACTGGTGTTTGCACTTGGAGTTTGGTTGAATAATCTATTTTCACTCCTAGCTCCCATTCCCACCATCTCTCGCAGATCTGGGTACCATCCTTTCCCAATGGCTTCCCTAAGCGCTGGCTTAACACACGATAGAAAGATATCCTTTTGGTCCTGGAGGGGGATTGGCTCCGATAACTCGTTGAGCTTAGCATTCCAACGTTTGTAAAATTCTATGATTGATTCATCCGACTTCTGGATAGTTCCCACCAAATCATCCCGGGTAGTGCGCCATTCCAAGTTACCCTTGTACTTTTCCAGAAAGGTTTCTGTTAACTGGCAACAAGTGGTATGACATTCTTGCTTTAGAGCTAAAAACCATATAAGTGCTGATCCCTTCAAGGTTAGATGGAAGTGGGAAGCCATGAATTCGGGAGTGCAGCCCATTGCCCCCATTGTCATCACATAAGTGTCTACATGAGTCTTTGGACAGGCGGTACCATCAAAATCCAGCTTGGGCATCTTAAACTTGTGCGGAAAAGGCGTCACTTAGGCGGGATCCACGACTTTAAGACCACTAGAACCCACGGTTAATCTGTCAATCTGTTGCTGCATCTGTTTCAACAAAGCTGTCACTTCTGGTGCCAAACTTGAAATCTGAGGAATTGCAGGAGCCACCGTTGATGACGGTATTGGGAAATCAGAATTAGGTCCCACGTGCAAAGCGGTTGGTGGGAGACTAAAAGTACTAGGAATTCCAATATTGCTGTCCAACAAGCTAATCGGGCTAGGAATCTTGTTTCCATACATATCATAACCGTTAAATTGCACACTGGGGTTCTGAGAGCTGTATTGCGCAGACTGACCTCTGTACTGACCAAGAGAAGAGAATCCTGCACTGACACGCGGAGCTGAATACGGAGTAGAGCCATAAAGATGCTGAGTAAGGGTGGAGCACACTGCTGGTTGAGAAAAACTGCCTTGAGTCTGAAACTGCTGATACCTTGAAACACTGTCCTGACAGATCTGATTCCCTGAGAGCCGGTATTGACCATTCTGCTGCACACCATACTGAACACCCTGATAGCCATCGGGATACACACTGTACTGAGGTTGGGAAAAACTGGCTCGGAACTGGGATCCATGCTGAAACTGTGGCGCTGGAGCATTAGGAGTTGGAGAGGTAGTGAGATCAAAGAAGTTTGAAGGCCGACCGTCATTTCTGCTGACACCTTGTTGGATAACCTGGCTATACCCTTGAGAAGATGGGGGAATGAGCCTTCCTTGGTCATTTGCAATCATTCCTGGAGACGCTGCTTGATCAAGTCGCGAAACATAGTTCACTGGAGGAGGCATCGTATTTTAGCTAGGGTGGGTTGGCTGAGCAGGCGAAGCGGATCCGATTTCATTATGGCTATCTTCCGTAATCTCTTCGTAGGAACCATCCTCCCGACGAAGTACCGCAATCCCCTTGGCTCTCATGGCTTCCACAAAGCGGTTGTGAGCTTCTTCTTCACGAGCTTTGGCATTTTGAACTAGAAGACAAGCCTCACGCTCCCGAGCTAGAGCGGCTTCCAACATCACCCTCAATTCCTCTGTAGTTATCTCATTCAAACTTGTCTGACCCATTGTCACTGAGCCTCTAGCGGACTGAGCAGAAAAAACATCTCCATTGCCGGCCATTTCTGATTCTAAACCAACTGACACTGCTTGCACACGGACCAAACGACCTCCCGAGACGGATGAGCGGACCCAACTCGCCGTAGCTGCAGGTGCAGAGATGGGTTTATAAGGTGTTTGAAGGGAAATTTTGAGTAACGGGAGAGGAAAAGAAACGGGACAGACTCGCACAAACACCAATTTATTTATGTTCAAGTATAAATTAGTCTTTTAAATCCTAAATACAGTTGGGAAAGGATAAGCCTTTATTCATGCTAACTATACCTCGGGGAAACTTAATGACGCAACGTTCGAATTACATGCTTTGTTTTGAAACATATAATAGGTAATGATACCTAACCAAACCCTAACATCTTTATGGAACGAAAAGGTTTGTCCCAATTTCTAAGGAAATTTGGGCAGCATAACGGGTCTTTTCGAAGAATTTCGAAGAAAAATCCGGCATGACCTCTCGTCGGTACATGTTGGCAATGCGGCATGATCTCTCGTTTAGAACACGCCACGAGAGTGACATGTCCCCACGTGAAATCATGTTGCATTTGGCAACATGCCCACAAGGTGTGAGGTTTAGGGGAAAGGTATAAGGACCTATGCTATTTTTCAAAAACAATTCATTTTGTTGTAATGAGAACATTGTATCAAAAACCAACCGTGGGTAAGGTTTAGTGTGGTGCCACCTATAACGCACTAGGGGTTTAGGTTTGATTTCAGGCGCTCAAGCGTAGGCGAATTTCATGGCCGTCCGCGATGCCGTCAATCGCACCCGAAGGTTCTAAATCTAAGTGATGTAGTGTGCGGATGACTATATTCCTTTATTTACAAAAAACAAGATTTTTTTATTTTTTTTTTATTTTTACTTTGAAAAAGAAAAGACACACACACCCTCACACAAAATATACAGGGAATAACAATCAATTGAGTCACGCTTGATCCAAGGGACTGCCCTCAAACCAGTCTTCTGATGCTCTGTTCAGTGGCCACCCTTTGTCGCGTGACACAGGACATCCAGAGACAAAGGTGTCGCACGACCTGGGTGGTCACTGAACCAGCAGCTCTCCAATCATCAAATCAGCCCCTGTTTTACCATAGCAAGAGCAACACAAAAATACTAATGCACAACAAGTGGCCACAAGCACAAAGGGCTCACAAGTTTCATAGTCAACAAGATGTATGAACCACAAATGATTATCAAATAATGCACACAAAATGGATGTATTGGATGTTCGATTAAATAAAAGCTTGACCCACTCAACACTTGAAAAACAGGTTTTCAAGTGTATTCCCCAGCGGAGTCGCCACTGAATGTACGCTCGCCCGAAAAATTTCGGTTTAATAAAAAGAAGGAGTCGCCACGCCGTTTTAAGAGGAAACATTGAAAACCTTTTTTAGAGAGAAAACATGAGTTCGGGGGTCAGGTTACGTGTTGGGAAGAACCGAGAGTTCACCCAACACGCCTCGTCCTTAGACGAGTCTTTCAATCAAACATCCAAATAAATTCAAAGTGTGTGCAAATATTGATAATGAACAAAGTGTGGTAAAATGCATCTAATTAATTATGAAACGAGAATTACATATTGTGAGCCCATTATTTAGGGAGGCCACATCCCTGATACAAATGATCTAAAACAGATTACAAAGGAAAGAGATCTCTGCAGACAGGTCATGTATGTCGCATGACACATCGCACCAGTGACCACATAGGTCGCGTGACACAGGATCACTTGGAGACGAAGGTGTCGCGTGACATATATGATCCATCTGCAGAAACTAACAAGATGAACACATAATCAACAGAAAGCTATACAGATCTAATTGATTAACTAAATTACGAACGAAATACAGAAACAACACTAAATCGACCCCCGGAGTGTGGATATGGGTAGATCCACACCCCCTTGGGGTTCAAACACCAAGTTCAATCAAATATTCAACAATATAAGCTCAATTGCACGAATTATTCAGATTAAACAGAGAGATTGCGATTGGGATTCAGTAATCCAGATAGCTAGGATCTGATTACTGAATCCAAACAAAATTAAATGCTAGAATTATGAGAAAATTAAGCAAGAGAGAGAGAGAGAGGGAGGTTAGAGAATCGTTACCCTTGATGCTTCCACGAATCCTGTATCTAGTCAGATACAGAACCCTTCGATTCGTCACTTTTGATCAGGAAGGATTAGTGCAAGGGGTCCAAGTGCTATGGCTTGAGAAATGGGTTTGGATGGGAAGGAATTGGGTAGGTTGAAGGTAAGAGAGAGAGAGGGTTGTGTTTGGGAGATTCGTTACGGTGCAAATCCTGCAGAGTAACGGTAGGCTGAAGTTGGGCCATTTATGAGAGGGGGAGGGTCTTATTTATAGGCTGCAGTTGGTGACCTTAGTGTGTCGCACGACCTTACGCGTCCACTTTCCATGCCTCAAGCTGTCACGTGACACAAGGTGGTTCAACCGCTTTTGGCGCCAAAACCAGTTTCTGGAACATTCCGGGAAAATACCCAAAAGGTCCAACAGGTTTTATTCCCAAGAGGTCCTTTGGCATGAATAATGTACCAAAAGGTACTTCCTTCGCGGGAAACTCGTGAAACGTTTCCGGAAGTCTCAGGATAGGCCGAGAATTTACCAAAACGACCCTTAATGCAGTTTTATTATATTAAAATGCATCTAAAAGGTTGCGAATTGGATTGGCGTACTTACAGTTCCCCTCCCTGGGAGGAGCTCAGGTCGCCATAGTTCGGGCTTATCCCGATTGAAAGGAATGCGAAAATTCGAGATTTCAAGGACCCTTAAGGATTTTTTCTGAGAATCGGAGAATTGAAGAACATGTCCTCTTGGAGTGTCAATGAAAGGCCCGGATGCGAAGCCCCAGTGGGGCATTCATCGAAAGTGTTTGCGGAAGAGAAATGAAATATGCTCACATGAAGTGCCAAATGAATGGATTGAATTTGCATAATCTTAGATCGATGATTTTGAACCAAGATGGATTAGATTCCAATTTAAGCAAGCAACGAAGCATTAATTTGATTTAGATCTCAAGGATATTAGAATGAAACTGCTATCCAGTAGGGACTGTAGCTGGGTTTCCGGGCTTCGATCGGCCATCAGGTGATTTGGAGAATTGATTGCATCGTGACCTCTTGAGATAAAAGGTCGGCTAGGCCTTTTACTGACTGAACCTCTAAAGATGAGAGGTTGGCTTGCAGGGATGTGTTTGGGAAATTTACGGCGGGGAAGATTGATTGCCTCTAAGAATGAGAGGTCAAATTTTGACTTTGGCTAAAGGCAAGGGTAATGGTAATGGGAATATCCTCTAAAAGCGAGAGGATGGTTTGGGATTAGTTGGGGTAATAGGAATATCCTCTAAAATTGAGAGGATGGCTTGGGATCGTTTTGAAGGTATTAGTGAGAGGAAATCCAAGCTATCGAGAACTTTTTTGTGAACTTGCGAGAATTCATGCTCCTTTTGAACATTGGAGAGCTTCTTGAGAAGTCGGGGATTTTTGCTGAATTGCGAGGATCTAAAGTCCTTCTTTTGAAAAGCCTCTTGAGAATTTGAGGACTCTTGCTGAATTGTGAGGATTTAAAATCCTTCTTTTGATAACTTGGAAGGCCTCTTGAGGAGTTGAGGATTATCTTTGTCCTTCCTTCATGGCTTGAGTATTTTATGCGTCGCCGACTCTCGAAGCTAATTTCTTGGCATTGCTTGGACTTCTCTTAGCATGGAGCCAAGATGATGGCAAAACAGGGTTTCAAAACATGCCGATCTTGAAATGAAAGGGTATTATTTAGTGAGGGTGAGGTAATGGCTTCCCTAGGGTGAAAGGCTTCAACCGCAATCCCTACCGGATGATCCAAATGAACTTAAGTCTTCATTGTTTGCTTAAACTTGATTGAGGAAGATTCAAGCAAATTCATTGAACAACGGAACGCTGAGTATGGTGAAAGAGATGTGAGCATATGAGATGCGAGATGGGGAGTTGATAAGCCCCAATTTGAGAAGGATATCAGTTGATTTTCTCACTCCGATAAATTTAAATATTAATCATTTCAAAGAATTATCGGATGAGCAGCACAAGTGATCATTTAGAATAAAACCATTTCAATTAAGTGTGACGTGGGTGTGCAAGTGATGTCTCGAGTCTAGGAAGAAGAGAATCAAAGATTTTTATTATTGAAAATCAAAAACTAGTCCACAGTGGACTTAACAGACTCAAAAACATGAAAAAATAATCTAGACTCTATGATGACTAATTGAATGACTTCTTCAGATGGGAGACCCTTGGAATCAGGGAAGAGGATTGGTAACCACGTTGGGGCGAGCCTTCTCAATCTTACCCTCGTCAACAAGCCTTTGAATAAGCAACTTCAGCGGGACGCAGTCGTTGGTGGTATGGCCAGGATACTGATGGTACTGGCAGTATTTGCTTGCATCCAGATTGGGATTGGGCTTGACAGGGTTGTAATTATCAAGAGGCTTGATCATCCCAGTCTTTACCAAACCATTAAATGCCTCCTCAGTAGTCATGCCAAGATCATCATACTTCTTTGGCTGACGAGGCTGAAACTTCCCACTGCTTTGACCAGTGCTTCCCCTTTGAAGGTTGTTGACGCTATTGTATTTGGCTAAATCTTTCCCTTTAGGAGCCATAGAAACTGGATTGACCATCATGTAACTATAACCGCCATCATTACCGGCATTGGCATTTGGTGTAAGATTGAAAAGTCGATTCTCGCTACGAGCTTCCATGCCTACCATTTCCCTTAAATCGGGGTACCAACCTTTTCCAATAGCCTCACGAAGGACTGGCTTCACACATGACATGAAGATGTCCTTTTGGTCCTGCAAAGGGATTGGCTCGGAAAGCTCATTCAGCTTAGCGTTCCACCTCTTGTAGAAATCAATGATTGACTCATCACTTTTCTGGATTATGCCAACCAGATCATCCCGGGTCGTGCGCCACTCGAGGTTTCCGCGATACTTTTCAAGAAAGGCCTCAGTGATCTGGTTCCAGGTAGAACAAGCTTCTGACTTAAGAGTTAAAAACCATGTCAAGGCAGGACCCTTGAGCGTTAGATGAAAGTGCTGAGACATAAACTCGGGAGTACAACCCATCGCCCCCATAGTCATCACATATGTGTCAACATGAGTTTTCGGACATGCCGTCCCGGCAAACTTCATCTTAGGCATTTTGAACTAGTGAGGGAGGGGTTTTACTTGTCCTGGATCAACCACTTTACGCCCACTTGATCCTATAGTCAGCTTGTCGATTTGCTGCTGCATTTGTTTCAACAACATGGTAACTTCTAGGGTCATCCTGGGAAGCTGAGGAATAGTAGGTGACACAGTCGAAGAAGGCACAGAGCTGGCCAGCTAGAAGAGAGGATTCTCGAAAGCATGTGTTGTTGGCAAAGCCATTGACGACAAACCAAAAGTACTTGGTATATTCAAACCATGATCAAACAAGCCGACTGAACTTGGAAACCAAGCATTCTGGACCAAAGGACCTTGAGATGGAGCACTAGCCGCCATATATAGAACCAACCCTGGATACCGAACTGATCCAAAACCAAGAGATGCACCTATTATAGGATGAGAAAAACTGCCCTGAAACTGGGGTTGATCAAAAGGAGCTTGGAGGAATCCTTCCCTATTAAACTGACTTCCAGAGAAAGGATACTAAGGACCTTGGAATTGACCATACTGAAAGCTTCCTTACTGCTGAGAGCTTGGGATCCAAAAACCCTGAGAGTTTGGCTGAAACTGAGGCTGAAAAACACCTGGAAACTGCAATCCATACTGATTTGGAGGCATAGAGGCATTAGGCAGAGGGGAAGATGTCAAATCGTAGAAGCTCGGCTGTGGTCAACCAAAACCAACTTCAGAGTTCATCGGCAGCCCCTGATACTGAGCATAATTGAACTGTGCACCCTGAGCCTGAGGCTGAGACATTGGGGAAGGAGTGTTGCCTTGTGCATTCACATTCATCCCATACATTTGAGAAACGGGAAGAGATGTAGCACCATAGGTAGGATGAAAAGGGAGGGAAACATTCCCGGCTCCTAGATCAGTGTCATTAGCCTCGATAATCTCTTCATAAGACCCATCTGCACGACGAATCACAGCAATACCCCGGACACGCATTGCTTCGACAAACCTAGCATGCGCTTCATCCTTTCTAGCCTTAGCAGCTTGGGCAAGCAATTGAGCCTCACGCTCACGGACTAGAACAGCCTCCAAATTAGCTCTCATCTGCTCCATAGACAGATCATGCATGCCTCGTTGACCCATGGCAGATGAAACCCCAGATTAAGTAGTCATACCATTCTCTGCACTAGACATCTCTGAAACTGTGACTGTTTCGGGAATGCGCACCAAACGAGACCCACGAACCCAACTTGCCCTCGCTGCAGGGGTAAAGAGGTTGTATAAGGTGGAGGAGAGGAAATGACCTTGAGATGGTATGGGAGAGGGAAGAATGGGAAAGGAGATGGACTCATGCAACATCTTATTAATGTTCAAGTAGAAATCAGTGTCTTTTATGTCCTAGGAACGGTTGGAAAAGGATAAGCCTTTATTCATGCAATCTAGACCTCGGAGAAACCTAGGGACACATCATTCAAAAATACACCAAATGTATTGGTTAAAAATTAATAATAGGCAATAATACCTAAATAAAACCAAATCATTTATGGGACGGAAGAGCGATCCCAATTTCTGGGGAAATTTGGGCAGCATAACGGGTATTCCTGAAGAAATTCAAGGAAAAATCCGGCATGACCTCTCGTCGGTGCACGTTGACAAAGCGACATGATCTCTCGTTAGAACATGTCACGGGAGTGACATGTCCATACATGAAACCATGTTGCAATGGCAACATGCCCACACGTGCTAGGTTTCGAGATAGGTAAGAAAGCCTATTATTAGTTTTGAAACAATTCGTTTTAGTGTATTTTAAAAATGTCGTGTCAAAACCAACCATTGGATAAGCTTTAAAAGTGTGGCTCCACCTATGATGCGCTAGGGGGATAGGTTTGATTTCAGGCGCTCAAGCGTAGGCGAATTACATGGCAGTCCGCGTTGCCGTCAATCGCACCCGAGGGTTCTAGATCTATGTGATGTAGTGTGCGGATGACTAGATTCCGTTATTTATGAAAATGATTTTTTTATTATTATTTTTTTTATTATTATTTTTTTGGAAAAGGGGTGAGATGAAAAACAACACACACAACATTCAACCCCACAGAATACAATAATCAGATGATCATACACTTTGATCATGGGGACTGCCCACGATCACCATTGGACTGGAAACCAAAACCTGCAGGGTGGCAAGAACCGTCGCGGGACACAGGACATGGAGGGCATCTTATGTCGCACGACTTGTCCAGCCAGTCTTCCATAACCAAAACAGAGCTAGCCCCAGCCTTCCAGTCATAGCAATATGTTCAACCCCAAGCCTCAGCACACCAAAAATGGGACACAAGGAGGAAAAGGAATAAAGCAAAGCAATAAAATGTAATTATACACATATAATATCACCAATAATGCACACACAAATGAATGAAATGGATGTTGAATAAGAATGAAATTTTGACCCACTTTTGAAAAACAAGTTTCAAGTCCCCAGCAGAGTCGCCACTGAATGAACGCTCGCCGAAAAAATAAATTTTGAGAGTCGCCACGCCATTTTAAAGGAAACATTGAAAACCTTTTTTTTTTTTTTGAAAAAGAGAATTTGGGTTCAAGGGTCAGGTTACGTGTTGGGAAGAACCGAGAGTTCACCCAACACGCCTCGTAAACACGAGTCTTTCTATGTTCAACATCCATGATCATACAATGAGTGCGTGCAAATGTGTGAGACAAAATATGTATAAAATGCATATTAATGCTTTGCTTTATTGATGAACAGATGGAATTACATCTTGTGAGACACTTATTTTGGGGGGCCACATCCCGATTACAACGAGGTAAACAGATTACAAATGCAAAAGGGACCTGCTGCAGTTGGCTAAGTATGTCGCCCGACACAGGACCATGAATGGCCAGTTATGTCGCATGACATACTATGCCATACGCAGAGGTCTTACAACTGAATTAATTACAGAAACAATGAATAGCAACAACGAGTTTAACAGAGATGGAATTAATGGCAAAAACGAGATTGCAGAGATGGAAATGTATAATTGCAATGAGACAATATCAGATTATGGGTCAAGGAAATCACCTAGATATGGATAAACACATGAGAGATAATGAATATGACTGATTCACCCTCTATTCGGTGTTTAGACAAACTAATATCAAACAAATGCTCAAGCACACAGATCACAGCATACTGGGAACAAAAATGAAATTATATCAATGCCAATCTAATCAGGTTCTAGCCTGAAGAACATATCAAATATGGCAGTGCCAATGAACAATGAGAAGAGAGAGAAAGGGAATTGGGTCATTACCCTTGTAGTGTCCACGATCCTTATACCACGTTAGGTAGAAGGTAGAAGGATCTTCAAATCAGCTTCAAAGAGAGAGAGAGAGAGAGTTCGAGCTCAGAATCAATGGCTGTAAAGCTTCAAGGCTGATTTTGTTGAAGACTATCAAAAATAGACCGGACTAAGGTTATGAGAACGGCCGGAGATGATGGATTTCGCGAACTGAAAAGGGTTGGAGACGGAATCGTGGTGGATTGAACTTGACGGGCGGCGTTAGATCCGGTGAAGTGGCGGATTGAACGGAGAGAGGGAACGCTGATTTGGGGAGAGCAGAGAACGGTGATTTCTTAGGGTAGATAAACAGAGAGCTCGGAGGAAGAGGATCGCCGGTGAATGGGTTTAGAGAGGGAGAAAGGTTGTCGCCGTGGCTGGGAGCTTCGCTTTGGGTAGAGCGGGTGAATGAACGCTCGCCGAAAAATAATAAAAATAAAAATATTTAGGAGTCGCCACGCCGTTTTTAAGGAAATATTGAAAACTTGTTTTTAAAAAAAATGAGAAAATGGGTTCGGGGGTCAAGTTACGACGTGGGAAGAGAATATAGAGCTCACCCACGTCGGCTCTTTCGAGACTTTCAATCAAACAAGGACAATATAATCATTCTAAGTGTGTGCAAATAGTGTCAACAAACAAACATATGAACTTTGGATTTTATTAATGATAATAAGACTAGATACAACTTGTGAGCCATTAAAGGGGGCCACACCCTTACAAATGATAACTTGAATTACAAGGAAAAGGGTTGAGGCAGTCTGTCCAGGGCCACGAATGTCATACGACACAGGACTGCTCAGGGCCTTGGGTGTCATACGACACAGGATTACCCAGGAGCATGGATGTCGTATGACACAAGATGCCCTGGTCAGACTGTCTCTTACAAAGGGGGTGGATATGCCACTAATACTAAAACAAGGTTACTTTAACTATGGAGAAACACTGTTTAGGGTCTGGAACCAATTTGGGGTTGATTGGAGTTAATAAAGTCAAGATTGACTTTCTGTGATACGGATGTCGTATGACACAGGACGCCCAGGGCAGTCCATGTCATACGACAGAGGCCGCCTCCATCAGTAGGTTTCACCCAAATGGTCCAAGGCTTCCCAAACAATGATAATTGAACTAAAAAACTACTTAAACATAGCTTGAAACTACAAAGGGAGTCAATTTGGGTTGACTAAAGTCACTGAAGCCAAACCAGCTTTCTGGGATCTCTATGTCATATGACACAGGACACCATAAGGTTATCCTGTGTCGGACGACATACACATCCTTTATCAGTGAGCTCCAGCAGATTGACCCCTCACTGCTCAGAACATGAAACTAGGATACAATACTAACTCAAAGGAGTAGAATAACAATGACAAGTGAGTATTATGGGAGGATCACATGGCTTTAATGGCCAAATGTGAGTGATCACATGTTTTGAGCCATGATCATGGGAGCCATCACCTCCTAACTCAAACAAACTCAACCAAGATGCAAACTTTAATAAAGTTAACACTACTAGATGTCCAGATCTGAGATGAGGAGATGTGAATATTAAAGATTCACATCTCCATCACCTTTATCATGCAAAATCCCAAATAAATCATATATGATCACATGCCATAAGCAAGCAAGGCAATGATTAAACTAACAAGATATAAACAGAGACAAGGGGAGGTTTAGGGTCTACCTATTGTAGTCCACAAGACAAAAGCACCAATAGTATGGTGTTTGCCCCTTCAAAACTCCAACAAAATGATCTCATTTGGACTTGGCTTGGATGTGTGTGTGTGTGTGAGGAGGGAGGTGAGTGTGTGTTTCTCTCTCTTATCACAAATTTGGCAGAGTAAGCTTACTTCCAAAAATCCCCCCCCCCCAAAATGATCAGCAAAGCCTTGTATTTATAGGCTGCTGAAGGAGACCTTCCATGTCGTACGACATGGGGATTTAACCGCCTTGGGGTTGTCCTGTGTCGGACAACACCGGTCATTCTCAGGACAGAGTGGGCTGAAGGGATGCAGGCCCAAGAAACTTAAGTGGACCCTTTGCTAAGGCAGGCCCAAAACTAAATGCAAATAATTAGATAAGCCCAAAATTAATGCAAATAAATAATTAGGCAAATCAAGGAAAGCGATCCCAAAAACACGAGTTCGGTTCGGGGTACTCACAGAGCCCCTCGGCGACGTCGCTTCCACGGGAAGTGGGGTCGTCGGCAAAACGAGAATCTCGAGCCGGACAAAGACTGGCGGGAAAAAGAGATGACCAAGACGGTCGAGCGGCTGGACCTTTATGAAAAGGATTCCTACGTATCCCATGAGGGAATCAAGCCAAATCGTAGTTCAGAAGGATGGACATTTGTGTCCGGGGAGAAGCGACCATAATGTTCATGCGGCTGGACCTTTACGAAAAGGATTCCTACGTATCCCATGAGGGAATCAAGCCGAATCGTAGTTCATCAGAGAGGTGGCGATAACAAGAGGCCACGGGAGCTTGTACCCAAGAGTGACTGTTTTTAGGGGAGTCACCCTGATTTTGACTATTATTGGGAAGTCACCCGAAGATTGACTATTAGTGGGAAGTCGCCCGAATTTTTGACTATTATTGGGAAGTTGCCCGAATTTTGACTATTATTGGGAAGTCGCCCAAATTTCGACTATTATTGGGAAGTCGCCCGAATTTTGACTATTAGCGGGAAGTCGCCCGAATTTTGACTATTAGTGGGAAGTCGCCCGAAGATTGACTATTAGTTGGAAGTCGCCCGAAGATTGACAATTAGTGGGAAGTCGCCCGAATTTTGACTATTAGTTGGAAGTCGCCCGAAGATTGACTATTAGTGGGAAGTCGCCAGAATTTTGACTATTAGTGGGAAGTCGCCCGAAGATTGACTATTAGGGGAAAGGCGCCCGAATTTTGACTATTAGTGGGAATTCGCCCGAATTTTTACTATTAGTGGGAAGTCGCCCGAAGATTGAAGAAAACAAGGATGGGCTTTTGTACCCAAGGTTGACTGTTTTTAGGGGAGGCACCCCAAAGTAAATGATAAATGATAATGGTAAACAGCCGCGAGGGATGGACCAAAGGACCAGGGGCAAAAAAGGAAGAACACCTTTTCCTGGAATACCGATGTCGTACGACATGGGAGTTCCCCACAGCAGTTTCAATTAAAACCGCTAAGTTACGTAAAAGGAAGAAAATGAACAGAAAGCGCCGTCGAGTCTGAGAGAAGAAAGAAGAGAAGCAACGAGGTTTTCTTCCACAATCTTCAATCCAACCTCTCAAATCAATGTTAACAAGAGCGATGCCTCCGAGGGCGGAAGCGAGGAGACAAGTACAAAGGGCCTTGTCTGCGAAGAGAAAGCTTGTGGAGCGGAACAAGCGCAAGAAATTCCCGAAGGGGAATGGATTCTATCCGAGCCTAGATTTCCACACTTCTACCGCGGAGCGAACGGGGGTAAAGATTTTAAACCATCAATCCCTCCCCTTTAATTTTCGAAATTGGATTTCTAGGGCTCATGATAGCATTTGGGGAAAATCGCACCAAAAAGGAATTGCATGTTTAAAATAAATTGCATAAACACTAAATTGAAAGCAAAAAAGAGGATAATCATAAGCTTTTGTTGGAAAAATAACAAAAGGAATCATGAGATTCAAAATAAAGTGAAAATTGCACACAAATGAAAGAATGCACAAATCATCATGATTGTGTTCTGATACCTGTATTGTGCTCACCTACAGGTTCTGCGGACCAAAGGGTCCCCTGAGATGATTGCTACCATCTGGGACATTCTTCCCGGCTCCGCTAACATACCCGACAGCCCCAAGGGCCTGATCCATGCTGCTGGCCTCGGTCCCTTTTTTACAGCTGTGGGAGAGATCAGAGATACGCCCAGGAGCGTTGAGCTAGTGAAGGCGTTCAGGCAGTATTGGAGGGACAGCACCCACACATTTCATCTATCTTGGGGGAGTCCACCATTACCCCCTACGACTTTACCGCTATTATAGGGATGCGGTTCACCGACTGGCCCATCTTTTCTGAGGATCCCGGGGTCTTGAGCCCAGATGTGATTAGGGATCTGATCGGCTTGACCCTTCACCTGAAGGGTAATGGGGTTCCACTGGGGGACCTGCACGAGGCGTTGACGCAGCAGTGCCACCTCTACTCTGGGGGCGAGGCCGCGATTACAGCTGATCAGCTCGCGAGAGCATTTGCCTGGGCTGGCTTTTCTGACACTCTATTCTGCAATGCCTCTACCACGGCATTGACTTTTCTACTGGAGCCTCTTCGAGACTGGAGCCAGGTCTCTACCTTTTCATGGGGTGAGGCTGGTTTGGCTCAGATGTATCGGGCTTTAGATGAGGTGAGCAGAGGCACAGTGACCTCTTTTGACTGCTACCAGACGGTCCTCGAGGTACGCCCTTTTATTATTCACATGCTGACTGCCGCACTGCTGTAAGTACGCCAATCCAATTCGCAACCTTTTTGATGCACTTTAATATAATAAAACTGCATTAAGGGGCGTTTTGGTAAATTCCCGGCCTATCCCGAGACTTCCGGAAACGTTCCATGAGTTTCCCGCGAAGGAAGTACCTTTTGGTACATTATTCATGCCAAAGGACCCCTTGGGAATAAAACCTTTTGGACCTTTTGGGTATTTTCCCGGAACGTTCCAGAAACTGGTTTTTGGCGCCAAAAGCGGTTGAGCCACCTTGTGTCACGTGACAGCTTGAGGCATGGAAAGTGGGCACGTAAGGTCGTGCGACACACTAAGGCAGCCAACTGCAGCCTATAAATAAGACCCTCCCCCTCATTGAAATGGATCCCAATTTTGAACCTACTGTTACTCTGCCCAAATAGCATTGTAACGAGCGTTCTAAATACAAAACCTCTCTCTCTCCTACCTTCCAATCCTCTAACCCATCTCTTCCAAACCCAATTCTCTACCTATACCAATTGAAGTCCTTGGATCAGAGCTGTGAGATTTACAACGAAGAGTTTGAAGGATTCTATCTCTAACTTGATATAGAATTCGTGGAATCAACAAGGGTATCAATTCTCTAACCCTCTCTCTAACTCTCTCTCTCTCTCTCTCATTTAATTCCTTGCAATTTTACAATTCTATTTTGTTTGGATTCAGTAATTAGATCATAGCTATCTGAATTACTGAATCCCAATCGCAATCTCTCTGTTTAATTTGCATATATTGTGTAATTGAGCTCATATTGATTGACTTGGTTGAATTTGGTGTTTGAGCCCCCAAGGGGGTGTGGATCTACCCATATCCACACTCCCTGGGTCGATCTGATGTTGTTTATGTTTTTCGTTCTTAATTCAGCTTGTTAATTAGATCTGTATAGCTTCTGTTGATTTCTGTGTTCATACTGTAAGGTTTCTGCAGAAGGCTCATTTGTGTCACGCGACACCTTCGTCCCCAAGTGATCCTGTGTCACGCGACACATGTGGTCACTGGTACGATGTGTCATGCGACACACATGACCCATCTGCAGTGACTCCTTTTCTTCTGTAATCTGTTCTAGTTTGTTTGTATTCAGGGATGTGGCCTCCCTAAATAATGGGCTCCCAATATGTAATTACTTGTCTCATAATTAATAAGATGTATTTTATCACATTTCGTTTATTATCAATATTTGCACACACTTTGGATTTACTTGGATGTTTTTGATTGAAAGACTCGTCCATGGACGAGGCGTGTTGGGTGAACTCTCGGTTCTTCCCAACACGTAACCTGACCCCCGAACTCATGTTTTCTCTATAAACAAAGGTTTTCAATGTTTCCTCTTAAAACGGCGTGGCGACTCCTTTTTCTAAACCCAAAATTTCGGGCGAGCGCACATTCAGTGGCGACTCCGCTGGGGAAATTCACTTGAAAACCTGTTTTTCAAGTGTTAAGTGGGTCAAACTTTCGTCTAGTCAAAAAAAAAATCCAATACATCCATTTTTGTGTACATTATTCGATAATCATTTGTGATGCATACATTTTGTTAATTTATGGAACTTGTGAGCCCTTTGTGCTTGTGGCTACTTGTTGTGCATTAGTATCTCTGTGTTGCTCTTGATGTGGTAAAGCAGGGGGGGCTGATTTGATGATTTGGGAAGTTGTTGGTTCAGTGACCACCCAAGTCGTGCGACACCTTTGTCTCTGGTTGTCCTGTGTCACGCGACAAAAGGTGGCCACTGAACAGAACATCAGAAGACTGGTTTGAGGGCAGTCCCTTGGACCAAAGCATGACTCATTTGATTATTGTTCCCTGTTTACCTTGTGTGAGGGTGTGTGTTTTCAGAAAAATAAAAAAAAATAAAAAAAAAATCTTGTTTTTTGCAAATAAACGAATTAGTCATCCGCACACTACATCACTTAGATTTAGAACCCTAGGGTGCGATTGACGGCATAGCGGACGGCCATGAAATTCGCCTACGCTTGAGCGCCTGAAATCAAACCTAAACCCCTTAGTGCGTTATAGGTGGCACCACACTAAACCTTACCCACGGTTGGTTTTTGACACCACATTTTCATTACAACAAAAATGAATTGTTTTTGAAAAATATCATAGATTCTTATACCTTCTCCCAAAACCTCATACCTTGTGGACATGTTGTCAAATGCAACATGATTTCACGTGGGAACATGTCACTCTCGTGGCGTGTTCTAAACGAGAGATCATGCCGCATTGCCAACATGTACCGACGAGAGGTCATGCCGGATTTTTCTTCGAAATTCTTCGAAAAGACCCGTTATGCTGCCCAAATTTCCCTAGAAATTTGGACAAACCTCTTCGTTCCATAAAGATGTTAGGGTTTGGTTAGGTATCATTACCTATTATATGTTTCAAAACAAGGCATTTGATGTAATGCGAACGTCGCGTCACTAGGTTCCCCCGAGGCATAGTTAGCATGAATAAAGGCTTATCCTTTCCCAGCTGTATTTAGGATTTAAAATACTGATTTATACTTGAACATAAATTCGTGTTTTTGCGAGTCTGTCCCTTTTTCCTTCCCTCTCCCGATCCTTAAACTATCCCTTCGATACCTTATAACCAATCCTTCTGAAGCAAGGGGAAGAGACAAGTTTGGGGAAGGCGTGCTCTGTTACAAGAAGGGTGATTAACCAGTATGTATTTCCGCATATTTGTAGTTTCCTCCAAAGTTCCGATTCATTCTACTGCTCAAAGATGTCTGGTGTAAAAGATGTGTCACCCGCTCAGTCTGGAATTCTTTCCGCTTCAAGTCAGTGGGATCTGGATGATTTGTCAATAACAGAATTGCGAGCTACCCTTGAAGCTGCCATGATTCGGGAGTGCAAAGCCCAATTGCTTGCCCAAGTTGCCAAAGCTCGAGAGGAAGAGACTCATTCCAGATTTGTTGAAGCAATGCGCCTCCGGGGAATTACGGTAGTTCGTCATGAAGATGGATCATATGAGGAGATTATCAAGACCAGTAGTGTTGATCGCGGGGATGGAAATGCAATGAAAGAGATGAATAGAGACAGGCAAGGTGAAATTCTTTTTCCAACAT
The DNA here is from genome assembly GCA_022495995.1 of Adenophora triphylla var. japonica. Classification (NCBI taxonomy): domain Eukaryota; kingdom Viridiplantae; phylum Streptophyta; class Magnoliopsida; order Asterales; family Campanulaceae; genus Adenophora; species Adenophora triphylla. The sequence continues at coordinate 247,357 of JAFEMH010000617.1, read as the reverse complement.
CCCAGATGGCTCAAACTCAGATCGAGTATAAACAATCAAAACCTGAGAATTTCAGTATCCATAAGCAACCCGATTTGAAAAGCCAGTACCAACCAGATTCCCAGGTGGTGTACCATTTCTTCAATCAAAACGGTTCACTGAAGCTCCACCCCGATCAAGTTCTCCCACAAGAATGTTTCCCACAATCACCGATGAATGCGTACGAATTCAACTTGCCACCCTCTCATGGGCGGCCTTAAGAATCAACTCCAGACATGACTGTTAATCAAACGTCTTTTATGCCAACTCTGAATCCTACCCTACAAGAGACGACAATATCTGAGCCTCCTACTGAGAAAGCCCGGAAAAGAAGGAAGAGAGCTTATTGGGGAAAAGTAGGAATGCCCATGAACCAGTTTCTTAAATTGCTGACAAGCGGAGGATTGGTATACCCATTGGTGAATTATACCCCTCTCCGTCATAATGAAAGCCTGGACCCAAACAAGTACTGCGATTATCACCAATACTCAGGACATGTTACCCATGGGTGCTTACAATTGAGGGTAATCATCCAAGAGCTCATTGATGAAGGGAAGATTGAATTAGGTTCTCCTGATAATGGTAATGTCCGAGATATTCACCCGTATCCCCCTCGCAAGAAACGAGAATACGATGATCTCGGAATGACAACCGAAGAGGCCTTCAGGGGATTGGTTCAACAGGGAATGATCAGGCCACTTGATAATTACAACCCCACCAAACCCAATCCGAACTTGGATCATAGCAAATATTGCCAATATCACCAGTATCCGGGCCATGACACTAATGATTGCACTCCCTTGAAAATGCTCATTCAGAGGCTTGTCGATGAGGGTAAGGTTGAGAAAGCTCGTCCCAATGTTGTCCCCGATCTTCTTCAGTAATGTCAGCAGAAGCCCAAAGGCTAACCTACCCGAAAGCGGCGAAGTCAGTCAGTCGGCATCGTAGGTTCTAGAGTGTCTTTTATGTGGTCGCAAGTCTGTTGAGTCCATGTTATTAATCTTTTATTATATTAATGAAAGTCTTTATTTCTATTCTTACTAGACTTGAGATATTACTTGTTCACTCACTCTCTGTTTAAATTGAAATGGTCTTATTTTACATGATCGCTTGTGCTGCTCACCGACTAATGCTTCGAAGTGACTAATGTTTAAATCGATCAGAGTGAGAAAATCGACTGATATCATTTCCCAAAGTGGGGCTTATCAACTCCCCACCTCGATTCCAATATGCTCACATATCTTCATTCGTCCTCTCTATCTCGTTGTTCGAGGAGTTTGCACGGATCTTCCATGAAGTAAGCTTAAGCAAGCGACGAAGACTCAATCTCGTTCGGATCATCCGATAGGGACTGCGGTTGAAACCTCTCACCCCTAGGAAAACCATTACCTTACCCTCACCTAAACAAATACCCTTTCATTTCAAGATCGGCATATTTGAAACCCGTCTAGCCATCGCCATGGAAGGAGGGACTATCCTTGAGACTCCTGTGACTCAAAAGAAGATCGACCGTCTCCAAGCGCAAGAACTGCGGCAGGCAATGATCCATCCTGGGGACTATCCGAAATTCTCCTCTCAAAAGAAAAAAAGAGAAGATACAAAAAAAAAAAAGAAAAAAGAGATATAAAAAAAAAAAAGAAAAGAAAAAGAAAGAGAGCCTAGTCCCTAGCGATTCTCTCAAAAGCAAAATTCAAAAGATCCGGTCGTTACTCAAGAGGAGTCTCACAGTGAATAAAGAGATAGCATGGATATCCCTCACCATTACCTCTAACCGATCCCAAGCCGTCCTCTCGATTTTAGAGGACATTACCATTACCATTACCCTTACCTTTGCCTTTAGCCAAAGCCAAGTTTGATCTCTCACCCTTAGAGGCAGCAAAGATGCAAACACAAATTTCCCTCACCATATAAATCCCAAACACATACCTAAGAGCCAACCTCTCATCTTTAGAGGTACAGTCAGCAAAAAAGCCTAGCCGACCTCTCATTTCAAAAGGTCATGGTATCCCAAATCACCTAAAGACCGATCGAAATCCCGAAGCCCAGCCGCAGTTCCTACCGGATAGCAGTTTCACTCCAATGTCGTCGAGATCCAAGACAGATTATTGCTTAAAGCGGAGCCAAGTCCATCCCGGCTCAAAAGATTATCAAGCAAAGATTGTGCAAATTCCGTCCGTTCATTCGACGTTGTATGTGAGCATATTTCATTTCGCCTCCGTAAACACTTGCCGTGAACGTCCCACTGGGGCTTCGCATCTGTGTCTCCCATCGACACTCTAAGAGGACATATTTTCCAATTCTTAAAATCTTCAAAGGTCCTCACATCCCCGAACTTCATCGTTCATTCTTTTCATTCGGGATAAGCCCGAACTACGGCGACCTGAGCTCCTCCTATGGAGGGGAACGTAGGCAACCATAATTGGTCCGGTCGAAATCACAAACAAATCTCAGAAAATCGGATCTCATCAAGGGCCGTCCATATGCACACATACTTTTTGATCTCGATATCAGCTGGTTTTCTCCTTGTGATTAATCAAAATATTTGTTCATATCGGCTTTGGTGGTTGAATAACTCGAACATCAATGAAGGGTTTTAAGCAGCTTTGTGATCATAATAAATAAGACAAGTTTTCAAGTATCTCGAAAAGTCTTCTATTGCTACATCATAGGAAGATAGAGCCAAACACTGTTTCGGTCAGCAGGGGCTTCCATACACTCTCCACACCTTGTTATGCTTATACTCTCTCAAAAGAGTCAAACCTAAAAGCGAGAGTGTCACAAACAGAAATCCAGGATTCATTTCCCACCATCCGAAAGATATGTCCCTGCATGCAAAATTCTTGAGTCTTGTCTGCTGTCTGACCGACTGGCTGAAATCAAAAGATCAATCCCGGACTGGGGCTGCATAATGAGATGTATGAAGCTGGGGCTTTGGCCAGAAGACGATGAACATTTTGTGTGTGTGATTTCCGAGGCTGTTATCATGATGGCAATGATTGAAAATGAATTCCTTAGCAAAGAGGCTCACTCTTCGATGAATCTACTGGATTCCACATCCTGAATAAGAAGATTGATCATGGGAAACAATGAAGAAGTCCATTGACTGAAGAATTGTCAACCTGGCCTGTGATGTCACGCGACAGAACGTACCCAGGTTGATTAGAGTCGTGCGACATGATAAGTCCAGCATCAGACATCAGCAAGTTGCAAATCTGATATGTACCAGGGCACTCCCCGACTTATCCCAAGCTGCAAACAACAAGGCATCCTGCAAACCATCATGGGGGAGGGAATTTCATTCAAAAGCAACATACACTTGAACCATTACCCTCATATACAAACCCCAAGTCACATAAACCATTCAAAAGCCATTCATTCCATGCACCTCCTTTCTTTCCCAAAGTATAAAGGCTCGCACAAACAAATAAACAACTAATAATGTTTTTAGGTGCAAAATAAAGAAAGAAAAGAAAAGAGAGTGTTTGTTTCTTTCCCAAAAAAAAAAAAATAGGGTACATAAACCAAAAGAGGATCATAAATCAGTCCAAGGGCTACTCCGAATCATCAGAACTGTAAGTATCACCATCGGCAGAGCTACTATCGTCATCTGCAGTCTCCTCGCTGTCTTCCCCATCAGTATCACCCTCCTCTTGATCCGGACCAGCAGCAGGCTCATGATAAACAACAGGATCATCCCGGAAGAGCGCGTGCGTAGCTTGAACGGGGAAAGTCTCGAGCTCATGAGGATCTAGGGAAGACTCACTATCAGAGCGGGGAGGATTAGGAAGACGACGACGAGCAGTCTTGGTCCTAGGCAAATGAGTATCATCAGCAGACATGTCAGTGCGAGCCCTCTTCCTACCAGGCACGCTAACTGTGGAATCACTGTCATCGGAGCTACTGGAACCTCGAGCCGCAAGCCTCTCCTTCAAATATTGATTGCTCCTCATCAACTGATCCACCATGTCCATGGCCCCGGTATAATGACGAGCAAAACCCCAGTATATGTCAGCTGATACCTGATACAAGCAAACGGGAAAGAATCAAAAATCAGATCAGAACAAGGGAATGGAAGGATATCCACAGTTCAAACTCACTTACAGATTGAGTGCCCTCCGGAAGATGAAAATATGGAAAAACCCTACTGGTGTCAAGAGTAGCCCGCCTCACAGCATCTCCGTCCTGAAAATCAACGAAAGGAGGTGGCAGAGGTGCATCAGTAACATGTCCAAGTGAAGGTCCGGCAGCCTGAGCATCAGAAGTATCAGGAGCATCAGGGATACCACGTCTCAGAACAACCTGCGGCGATCTCAACCTCGTGGCCACATAGGTGTCATAATCTGCATCATCCTCTGTATAATTGAAGGCAGGCTCTCCCTGGATCAAAGTGACCACATTCTCCAACTTCCGAGGAAACCACATATCAGCAGGAGGATCATAAGGAACTCTAGCTATACTACCTGGACCGTGCTGCCTGCAAACCCTCTCACCCAAATATAGAGCATCCCCAGACAAACCCACCAACAGTTTGCGACACTCAGTAAAGTAAAGGGCACGCTCCAGATGGTCCCCAGCATATCTATCAGCCCAAGGAAACAAATTCAAACTCCCAGGAAGCCCCCGCAAACAAACCATGGTATCAGCCTGAGAAGCAGTCATCCGGCCCTTGGAATCAGCTGTCCGAATCTTTTGCCTAGCATCCTTCACCCAGCGTCTCATGGCAGGAAATGTGGTAACCGGGTATGTCTCCCCTACCCTCCAGGCATAGCATCCAATAACCTCATAAGCCCAAGCCTGAAAAGAAAAATAGAGCAGAATCAAAGAAACAGAAGAGCAGCATTCAAAAATGAGAGGCAAACCAAGAAATACCTCAAATGCAAAGTGGCAGCAGTTGAAAGACTTAGCTTTCCCCCGGCTAACATCATCAAAAGCCAAAAACAACTCAGCTAAACCTGCCTCCCCCCAAGACAAGGATCCAACGGTAGCCCAGTCTCTCAGAAGCTCCAATAAAGAAAGCAAAGCCGTGGACGTGGCATTAATAAACAACATGTCCGAGAAGCCAACCCAAACAAACGCCCTGGCCAATCTCTCAGCCCTCAACCTGTCCTCATCAGTATCTGCCATCTCAGCAGGAAAACCGGTGCTCTGACCAACCATCTGGCCATGAAGATCTCCCAACTCATACCCGTTCCCCTTCTTGTCCTGGGGAACAAAGCCGATCAGCTCCATAAAGTAAGCATCAGTAGGAGGCTGTGGGTCATCAATCAAAGCGGGCTCCTCAAGATACAAAGGCTCATCCGTGAAAGGCAGACCAGTAATAACGGCAAAATCATATGGCGTGACGGTCGCCTCACCCCAAGAAAAATGAAAAGAGTGAGTGGTCTCCCACCAGAACTCTCTGAAAGCCTTCACCAAACCAATGCTCATCTGTGTGCTGCCAACAGCTTTGGCCATCTCAAAGAATTGCCCCAATCCTGCAGCATATACCAGACCTTTTGGCGAGTGGACAAGCTCTTGACTACCCGGCAGCAAATCCCACAATCTGCCAACGACCTCCGGAGAGCCCCGGGTACGCACATCCTACAGGTAAACACAGCGCAGGTATGAATATCTCAAAATTATTCGACAAATCAATTTCAATTTCAAGCAAAGCTAGGTTTTGTACATACATTTCACAATTGCTAAAGTAAATCAAAGCATGCAATAAACTTTGAGTCCGAACAGAGAAAGAAAAATCAATCCTTTTTCGAAAACAAATTTAATGCACCGCAAGCTAGGGTTACAATTATTACCTTCTTATCCGGACCCGAGGAGTGTTCTTTCAAATGAGGATAGAAATCTCCCCTAACAGTCTGAGGGACGAAAGGCCTTTGATTTCGCAGAGCATTCTTCCGCCGTGCAGCTAGTATGGCCTGAGTCGGGGCATTCTTGGTAGGGCGAAGCCTAGGAGGCATTTTGTTGACGAATCAAGCCGGAGAATCAAACCCTAGGATCAATCGGCGTTTGAGATTGAGCGAAGAGCGTGTTCCCTCGCTAAAACCGTCCACCTCCCTCCTAAAAGCGTATTTCGAAATAAAGACTGTTCGTCCTTTTAAAAGACTGATCACTGGCCTTAAATGGTCGTGCGACATATCGTTCCCCTAAAATAAAAATTCCCCAAAATACCCCTGCATTCTAATAATTTACAAATTTTGACCCCGTTTGGAGTTGTTGTTTCACCCCCCGCAGGTACAATAATCAATTGAGTCTTGAAGACTGGACCTCCGACCAAAACTGGAAAAGAAAGAACAAAACAAAAATCCGTATCTATGACAGTCTCCCAGGCAGAGCGCAACAAGATCAACAGCCCCAACTTACAGAACCAAGAGAAAAGGAGCCGACTCCCCAGAAATGCAGAGTCCTCGGCTTACCAAGCAAAGGTCCCAAACACCAACAAGAATCCGCTCCCTAGCAAGCAAAGGTCCCAAAACAAACAAAGAAGCAAAGCCTCTCAAGCGGAGCACACCAAAAAAAGCCTCTCATGCAGAGCCAACAAAGAAAAAAGCCTCTCAAGCAGAGCCAACAAAGAAAAAAGCCTCTCATGCAGAGCCAACAAAGAAAAAAGCCTCTCAAGCAGAGCCAAATCAAAGGAAAAAGCCTCTCATGCAGAGCCAACAAAGAAAAAAGCCTCTCATGCAGAGCCAACAAAGAAAAAAGCCTCTCAAGCAGAGCCAACAAAGAAGAAAAGCCTCTCAAGCAGAGCCAAATCAAAGAAAAAAGCCTCTCAAGCAGAGCCAACAAAGAAGAAAAGCCTCTCAAGCAGAGCCAAATCAAAGAAAAAAGCCTCTCATGCAGAGCCAACAAAGAAAAAAGCCTCTCAAGCAGAGCCAACAAAGAAAAAAGCCTCTCAAGCGGAGCACATCAAAAAAGCCTCTCAAGCGGAGCACACCAGAAAAGAAAAGCCTCTCAAGCGGAGCACACCAGAAAAGCCTCTCATGCAGAGCCAACAAATCAAGAAAAGAAGCCTCTCAAGCGGAGCAAACCTCAGGAAAAGCCTCTCAAGCAGAGCACAATAAGAGAAAAGCCTCTCAAGCAGAGCAAACCCAGAAAAGCCTCTCAAGCGGAGCACATCAAAAAAGCCTCTCAAGCGGAGCACACCTGAAAAGAATAGCCTCTCAAGCGGAGCACACCAGAAAAGCCTCTCAAGCAGAGCCAATAAAAAAAAGAAAAGCCTCTCAAGCGGAGCACACACCAAGGAGAAGCCTCTCATGCAGAGCCAAATCAGAAAGGAGAAGCCTCTCAAGCGGAGCACATCAAAAAAGCCTCTCAAGCGGAACACACCAGAAAAGAAAAGCCTCTCAAGCGGAGCACACCAGAAAAGCCTCTCATGCAGAGCCAAATCAGAAGGAGAAGCCTCTCAAGCAGAGCAAACCCCAAGGAAAAGCCTCTCAAGCAGAGCACAATAAGAGAAAAGCCTCTCAAGCAGAGCCAAATCAGAAAAGAAGCCTCTCATGCAGAGCCAAATCAAAAAGAAAAGCCTCTCAAGCGGAGCACAACAGAAGTAACAGGTAAGCACAGCAAAGGTATGAAGATACGTCTCTACTCCTTTACTTGCTCATGAAATTTTTTTTTTTTTGATCTTTCCGAACTACGATTTGGCTTGATTCCCTTGCTCAAGGGATACGTAGGAATCCTTTCTCAGAGAGGTCCAGCCATAATTCCCCCCTTCTAACCTTTCTAGCCCTTCACCTTAACCCCAGCCGCTCATTGAGATTGGGTCTTATTTTATCGACAACCCCACTTTTTTCCAAAAGTGACGTTGCCGAGGGGCTCTGTAAGTACGCCAAAGATAGCCTTTATAGATATCGTGTTAAGATACCGTTTGACTAAAATCAAACATGACTTTCATCATATATAAGGTCATGATAATCTCAGGTCTAGGGACTAAATGAAGTAACCTTATGAGATTTAATTATGACATTTGACCATAACATAAATCTCATGCGGGTCATGTCCAGTCACTTTGTTCTCTAACAAGTACCCATAATTTCAATGTGCATCTCTATGCATATAATCATCGTATGATTATCCATTGACAATTATGCTAATTATTCTCTTAATAATTAGGGACGGAGATTATTATAAACAAATATACAAAACATATATAATAATCAAATGATAAACATCTCATATAATAATAGATAATGTCAACATATAAGTCTATCAATCATAGGCCTAGGGCATAACACTAACAAAAATAATGCCTAATATTAGGGTCTTGACAGGTACTTTCCTGGCTTGGGACTTGGCAAACACTTGTAAGGGATAACGGATCCACCGCTGGTTCCCCCACCACACACGAAGCATGGCCTAGGATACATCATTTCCATCCACGATGAAAGTGACGAAGAAGAGTGGGACTTCACTCAGATCAAGTGGGAAGGAATCGCGTACAAAAGTTACCCAAAGGCCAAAGCCTGCAACCTTGAACCATATCGAAAGACGCTCAACGGCTACTTCGTTCGAGAAGGGGAAAGCATCCCATACTTTATCTTTTTAGAACCATGGACTGGCGATAAAGGAAAGCGCCAACCAGGCTTTGAAATTTTCATAGACTGCGACGTTTTGTCAGATGAAACAGAACCCGTCCCACTAATCCCTAAAGATTTGTGGGACACAAAGGCAGAAATGACCAGCAAATGGGACTTTGTGTTGGGAGAAGACATGCCGCGACAGTTCAAGAACCTATGCCGGCTAGAAGACAGCCAGATCCACGCAATATCCAAGGGGGACGCTCCAACTACTGATTACACGAAGCTAATCAAAAAATGTGATGAGCCAATTCTAAACTGGCACGTCACCGGGGGACCAGTTGTTGATGAAGACTTCATGATCAAAGAACTTGGTTGTACTCCCCATCCCCACAGGAAGATAGGCCCTATAGCTTTCACTTTAGAGTCAGGCTCCACCTCTGATGAACTCACTTAAGAGGAAATTGAGGCGGTGGCCGAGCATATATTCCCTTACTTCCTTAATGAAAACTTTGATCTTTTCGAGTACCCTGAGATTGCTACCATCATGAATGATGAATTAACTAATAATAATCAATATAACGAAAAAGTTAATAATGAATCATACGATGAGATAGATCAAGAAAACGAACAAATTTTAAAAGAATTAGCAAAGAAAGTAGGTCATTGTGGAAAGAATGGCCCCGTTGACAATGAAGAAATGCAAACGGTTAATCTTGGGACAACAGAAGACCCCAGAGAAACAAAGATCGGCAGCTTCTTCAAGGAGGAAGACAGAGAAACCTTAACACAGCTCCTCAGAGAATATGTCGACGTCTTCGCTTGGTCCTACAAAGATATGCCTGGGTTAAATCAGTCGATCATAGAGCACAAGATACCGCTGTTACCCAATGCCAAACCAGTCAAACGGAAACTACGCAGAATTAAGCCCGAATGGTCAAGGCAAGTGAAAGAAGAGATCACGAAACTTTTGAACGTAGGGTTTATCAATGTGATTGAGTATCTGAAATGGCTAGCCAACACAGTACAAGTGGCCTAATCTAATGGGAAAATATGAGTCTGTGTTGACTTCAGAGACTTGAACAAGGCGTCCCCTAAAGATGACTTCCAGCTATCAAACATAGACATGTTGGTCGACGCCACCGTAGCATACGAAATTCGCTCATTCGTAGATGGCTTCGCAGGGTATAACCAAATTCTCATGGCATAAGAAGACCAACACAAAACAGCGTTCACCATACCTTGGGGGACGTTCTGTTATACGGTCATGCCGTTTGGTCTGAAAAACGCTGGGGCTACTTATCAAAGGGCAGTCACGACGCTATTTCATGACATGATCCACAAAGAAATAGAGGTATATGTGGACGACATGATTATCCACTCAAAGGGGACAGATGATCAGCACTTCAGAGATCTCAGAAAATTCTTCAATCGACTGAGACAACACAAAATGAGACTTAACCCCGCCAAATGCTCATTCGGGGTGGTCAAAGGGAAGGTCTTAGGATACATGGTCACCGAACGTGGCGTAGAAGCAGATCCCGCCAAGATAAAAGTCATCATAGACATGCCTCCACCCAGAACACAGAAAGAAGTAAAGGGATTCATGGGCATACTCCAATACATCAGTCGATTCATCAATCAACTGACTACAATGTGCGATCCCATCTTCAAGCTACTCAAGAAAAATGCATCTCAAGAATGGACCGAGGAATGTCAAGAGGCATTCGAGAAAGTCAAGCACTACTTGACTTCCCCACCTATCATGGTTCCACCGCACAAGGAGAAACCCTTAAAACTATACCTCACGGTTACTGACAACGCACTAGGGGCTCTGCTTGCTCAAGAACAGCCAGCTTTACACACAGAGAATGCGATCTACTTTGTCAGCCGTAGATTCCAAGGCAGTGAAATCAACTACTCTCCACTCGACAAGTCTTGCGCTGCTCTCGTCTGGGTAACACAGAGACTAAAGCACTACATGGAAGCCTTCCCGGTTCGTCTCATTGCACGAATGGATCCTTTGAGATATATCCTAGAAAAATCAAATTTGTCTTCACGTCTAGCTAAGTGGTATTTCATGCTCGCGGGATATGATATCACTTACGTCACTCAGAAATCCATCAGGGGCAGTGTATTCGCAGACCAGTTGGCCGAATTTCCTTACGACGAAGTGAATGGGGAAGACCAGCGATTCCCTGATGAGGACATCATGAGTATAGAAGATGAATATAAGTGGCAATTATTTTTTGATGGTGCAGCCAATAAGAAAGGTTTCGCTATCGGAATGTTGTTGGTGGATCCCGACGACATCTATACTCCACTAGAAATACGTCTTGACTTTGACGCCACTAATAACACTGTCGAATATGAAGCTTGCATAGCGGGACTCGAAGCAGCCCTAGAACGCAACGTGACCGAACTTAAGGTATTTGGGGACTCCCAGTTGATCATCAATCAGACACTGAAAAAGTGGAGAATCCAAGATCCGACCCTTCAAAGATACAATGCCCACCTCCAAGAGTTGGTGCAACAATTCCAAAATATCTCATTCGACTATCTCCCTAAAGACAAAAATCGGTTTGCTGACGCATTGGCTACACTTGCTTCCTTGGTCGAAATACCTGCAGGAAAGGCCGTAAAACCCTTCAAAATAACTCGGCGAGTGACTCTTGCCTAATGCGCCGTCATAGACCTCCATGACTGCAAAGACAAGTGGTTATCTGAATGTGCCAAAAGAAACCATGGTACTATGAAATTTGGCACTTCATCCTAGATGGAACCATTCCGCCTGAGGCCGACAAGAAGACTCAGATTGCCCTTAGGAGGCTGGCAGCTAACTACGTCATCATTGCTGGCCGTCTATTCAAAAAATACTCCCAGGGGAACCTCCTTTGCGCCACTAAAGAAGAGGCCCAAGAAATAATAGACCATGTTCATCAAGGAGTGTGTGGAACCCACATGAGCGGCAACATGCTCGCCAAAAAGATCATCAGACAAGGGTACTTTTGGTTAACCATGGAGGCCGACTGTACCAGCATAGTCAAGAAATGCCATTAGTGTCAGATACACGCCAATCTTCAGCATGCACCGCCTTCCCTGCTATACCCTATGACATCCCCTTGGCCGTTCTCAAAGATGTGATTGGAAAGGTTAATCCCGCAGTAGCCAACAGGCACTATTTCGTCTTAGTAGCCATCGACTATTTCACTAAATGGATCGAGGCCGCCTCCTACAAAGTTTTGAATGCCAGAAAGGTAGCAGAATTCATCAAGCACAACATCATTTGCCGATATGGGGTTCCACAAGAGATGATATCGGATAATGGTTCCCATTTCGAGAAAGAAACTGATCACCTCTTAACAGAGTACAAAATCGTAAGGCATAAGTCATCTCCTTACAGGCCTCAAACGAATGGAGCAGTTGAAGCCGCAAACAAAACGATAGAAACCATCATCAGAAAAATGGCAGTCACTGGAAAAGATTGGCCCGACAAGCTACCCTTCGCACTTTGGGGATACCGCACTTCGATCCGAACAGCTACAGGGAGGACTCCATACGCTCTCACATACGGAATGGAAGCTGTTCTACCAATAGAATTGGAAATACCGTCACTGAGGGTTCTCCTAGAAAACCAAGTGAATAAAGTTGACTGGTTAGAAAGCTGATACGAAGAGCTAGCCCTGCTAGATGAAAGAAGGCTGAAAGCAATTGAGCACACTCAAGCTTACCATAGGAGGATGGCAAGAGCTTTCAACAAAAAGGTTAAGACAAGAAACATTAGAGTAGGCGACCTGGTTCTCCGCGAGCGCCGCCCTGGGCCTTTCAACCCTCTAGGCAAGTGGGGACCGAGATGGATAGGACCCTATATCATAAAGAAGATATTCTCTGGGGGAGCCCTTCAACTGTTAGACTTAGATGGAGATCAACTACCAAAACCGGTCAACATGGACAAGCTCAAAAAGTACTTCGCGTGACTTGGCTTCTCAAAAATGAAAAAAAAATCGCTCGCTAGGTTGAAAATCCCGAAAGGGGCGGCCTAGGCAAAAATTAGAGCATCCACAAGAAAAGAAGCTCGCTAGATTGAAAACCCGAAAGGGCGGTCTAGGAAAAAGCAAGTGTGTGCATTTAAAAAAAAGAGAGACCTTGTCTCGCGCGAGACTACTCTTCGGCATGAAATCGAATTTTGTCCTTTTTTCTCTCAAAAATGAACTACGTTAGACCTAAGCCTCTTATTTAATTGTTGTAAAAGAGGAACATAGGCAGCCTTCGGATTCAGTCTAATCAAATAAATAAATCAAATTTTGTCCTTTTATTAATCGAATGCATTTTTATTAATAACAAAGGGAAAATCCTAACGACAACGACTAATTTGCTAAGCTTACAATCTTGAAAAAAAAAATACTAATAAATAAAACTAGCGGTCTATCAAAGCAATCTCTTGGTACTCCCTAGGATCTAGCCTTTCATTGACTTTGTAGACCGGCGTACATGATCACCCCCGACATCTCGATCTCTCTTGCGCTTTTGACCCTTCGAAGCAGAACATCCCTCGAGGCGAGTGAAAACGGATTCCGAAAGCCTTTTGAAAACATGGGGCCTATCCAAAGCCTGCATCTTTCCGGGAAGACCCTTACCTCGTCTCTCGTACCAATCCCCATCAAGAAAATCTTGGGTTGGATCAGTCCGTACATTAGCAGAATCAGACTGGACCTCGCTCCTTCTTAAAATACTGCTCGTCACGAAAGAATCTCCTAGCACTGAAAGCCGCAGATCATTAATCTTCTCCGCACTTGGGTAACCGGTATGAAGGAACTAATCCAAGTACTTGTCAAATAAGAAGACACTTTCATCAAAAGTCTGAAGGTTTGACCAACGATCTCGATTAGTTCCTTCACCCCAGGCTTGAGCTAACACCTTCGCAAACTCCACACCAATATAAGATACTTCACGAGAAGCTCCTTCGAAAAGATAAGTGTCCTGCTGCTGGCCAAACTGATGTAGCACCCGCTTGGGAAAATAGAAAGAAGAATCTCGCAAACCCGGAAGAACAACCCTGTCAAAACCCTTGGTATTGGCAACATACTTGTTCAGTCTCCAATAAGGTGGACACCAAATAATATCTGCAGTGGCGGTTTTTTCAATCAACTTGGCCCACTCATCCACCAAAAGATCCTTGATTAGTAACTTCCTCATATGGTACATAAAGGGAGAATAATCCAATGGAGGAGCTACCAACTTGAGATGTTCCCTAAGACAAATAGTCAACAAAAGAGGACTCCCTTGAGTCATGGCACCATTCTTATGCAACTCATCAAGACCATGCATGGTCTCACCCAAGATTAGCGGAATAATGTTCCTAGAACATTTCCTAGCCTGCAGAACGATTTTCCCCAATTGGGAGTCAACCAAGCCATCCCTGCACGTGAACAAAACATCTCCGAAAAGAGAAAGGGCCAGAATGTTCCATTTGTAAACATGGAAGGCCTCTTCATCTGAATCTCTGCAAAAGCGTTCAGGAAAAGAAGAGCAATCCACCCATCTGCGTTGAACCAACTCATAGCATGTGTCAAGGGGGATCCCCAACAACTCGTTCAAAGCTTTTGAATGGTTCCTATTGAATTTAGGAACAACAATCTCACCAGTCAAAGGCATATCCAAGATAATAGCAAACTCCTCAATGGTAGGAACCATCTCATTAAAAGAGAAATTAAAGAGATGAACAGAGGGATCTCAAAATCGGGCAGCGCCCTGCAGAAAATTCCAATCCGGTTGGAGGTTCTTCAAAGTGAAAAGGTTTCTAAATCCGAATTTTTCAATAAAATAATTGCGAGATTGATTATGAAACGACCTCACAAAATTCCTCGATGCTTGCTTGAACGCTTCGACTACATCGGACGGCAGAGAAAAAACATCGACTATCATGGACGTTGGGACGATCTCCTTGGAAGCCATGGATCACAAGGTTGGAAAAGAAGGCAAGAATTTGACCCTAACGAGATATCTCTGTGATTTGAGAGGCCTGAATGAGTTATCTGGCCGGACTACAGGGTGATTATATAGGGGAAAACTGACAGAATCCTATTTGAAGAAGAAAAGAGATCTTCCTGAGTAGCGTGTCTCGCGCGAGATACCTTGTCCCGCGCGATACAACTCTTCGACAATTCCAGCAGCACTCCTGCACAAATAAGCAATCTAGCCCCGACTTGACGAAGCAAGTCTCGAATCCTGTAAATGCATTCCTCATATAAATTATGTACAGCAAAACCAAGCTCAAAACTTTGACCTAAATGGTCATTTCATTCCAACACGGATGTCGAGAAAGTTAAAAAATTAACTAGACCTAGGATTAGGAAATAAGAAAATCTTATTGTTGTGCTACCTACATGCTAACAGGTGCAAGAAAAAAAAAGAATTGTCTAGGCCCACCCGGCCAATATTTACAAATTTTCAAGAGATAAAAGGGGAGAAAGGGGGATCATGCCATCAAGTTGCCCGAGCTGCCGGCACCTCCATCATCTTCTCCACCGTTGGGGCTACCGTCTCTCCTTGACCGTTTGGCTCCACAAAGAAAAGATGCTCAGATGAAGTCGGACATATACAAATATATGGACGAATACAGGAAACAGTATAAACAGAAGTGTACCGAAGATGCATGGGGAGGACGACGATAACCCTTCGGAATCTGATCTGGGGTCGCAATATGACCCACCATCTGCATGCCTCCCATCATGTATGTGAAGCTCGGAGGGCCAAGATCTGGTGCAAAAGTCACGGCACCCGCATACTGAGATGAAGAGCTTGGGGCTGACGAACCGGACACAGAGGCAGAAGCAGAAGCTCGAGCACGTGACCGCCTACCACCTACCACATGGGAACCCATCAAATGAGGCAAGAACTCCTCATATGAAGCCCCTTGGATAATGCAATCCGCTGCCGCATAGCCATTCACAAGATGGGCATAATCCCCGTTAGGAATTAAGTGGGTGGGGTGCATCACCCTAGGCGGGTCCTCTGGCACCCTATAGAGAAGCGAATCCCGGCCATGCTGAGGGAAGCCTTTGTCACCCAGATACATGGTATCCTCCTCTAGCGATACAAAAATCCTTTGCATCTCGATGACATCCCAGGCATGATGAACCTCTCGCTCCAATAAGGCCCACGGATATAGGCCCAGCCGCTCGAACTCAAAACTATCCAGCATGGCCCGCGCCTCCTCAATGGTCAGGGACCAGTCCTGATCCCCCTCCTCTTCGTCCACTGTACGGTTGGAGTGGCTCCACCTCCTGATGTCCGAAAACTTGGGATTTGGATCATCTAGCTCAAACTTATGCAATAGAAAGATGGCATAGCCCCATATCTGTACAAGAAAGCAGAACAGATTCAGTACAAAGCACAAGCAAAAAGTGCAGATAAATGACAAAGACGGAATCAGAAAAACGTACCTCCCAAGCATAAGAATACCCTGACAATGTATCCTTGGTATGCCGACATGCCTCATCCATGACATGATAACAGAAGGCCAGTCCGGCTAAGCCCCAATCATATGTCCTCACCCGGTCCAGATCAGCCAGCAACCTCAAAAGAGCAAGGCATTCCGTGGAAGAATGGTTGGCAAAGATAGTCTCTGATAAGATATACCAGGGAGCACCCCTCACCAACCGATCCGTATCCGCATTAGGATTTTCAGCATAATCCTCGAGTTGAACGCGAAGAGGCGACAACTCAACAGCAAACCCCTTAACCTTGGTAGGGGCAAAACCAATCAACCGCCTCCATTCAGCTGGATTTACAGGCTTGTAACCCGCAGTCTTCGGGAGGGCAACGCCGGTGAACTCCAACCCGGTAATAGCAAGAAAATCAGTCGGGGTCACCGTAGCTTCCCCAAAGCGAAGATGGACCGTGTGGGTAGTGTCCCACCACCTCTCCCTAATTGCCTGAAGGACTTGAGGAGTCCGCCTTATCCCCGGATGTTATCGACAAAAGTAAGGAGCCCCGTCTGAGCCATCCTAGCCCGGACTCCGTTCAAACCCTTAACTTTGTCCCACAAAGCCTTGGAAATTTAGTACTCCCCCGACAGTTTTTGGTCGCCTTATACGACTGCAAAACAGAGAAAAGACAAGGGATCAATGTCAGAAATCATTCCATGGCAAAACTTCAAAGAAATAAGAGAATTTTAATTGAGGCATTTCATCAAACACTTGGCGTGCGCATTAGAAAACCATGTTCAAGGAAGCATTTGGCTACCCGAATCAACCCCTCCTACAATCCATGATGTGTAGGGAACTCATATACACGCCAATGCAACAGCAATACCCAACAACATCAACAAAATACGAAGCATGCAATGATGGAACCTAGTTCTAAGACAAAGAAAGAAAATAGCCAATTTTGATGAAATTAGGGGAATTCAAAAAACATGGATTCAATTCAATGCAAAGTATCGAAGTAAGATTTAGAATAACATTCTTACCAAACCCTCGCGGATGGCATGGGAAATGTGCATGGGCCGGTCGAATGTGAGGTCATCCCTCGGATAATCCTTTCCGAGCAAGTAGCTACCAAAAGTCGGATTTTTCTCTTGAGCCATGGATGATGGAAGAGGAAAGGATTGAAATGTTGATTGAGGAAAGAAATCAACAAACAATGCACCAAAAATCTCAAAGAAAAATGACTTGGCTCGGACTTGAAGAGAAAGTTTGAAAATGTGTGTTTTAAAATAAACACACCGCTGCTGTTATATTGCCTCGACAATCATTGTCTCGCACGATATAAGCTATCTCGCGCATGACAACCCCCTTGGAAATATATGAAATTGTCCTCGACAATAAGCATCTACGCAACGTCAAAGTTCAAAATTTTAACACATTTACCCTTGAAAGTGATACCCTAGCAAGGAAACATGGAAAAATCGGGACCGTAAGTCACGGAACGAGCCGAACGTGACATATGCACAATTGCCCAATACGGCATCCAGTCACCCGAAAAGGATTGATCCAGAGATCAAGTCAACCCACACGATTCAGAGCCCAGACAAGTGAATCTTCAAATCAAAAAGCCCGATTCAGAGCCCAGACAAGTGAATCGTCATCACAAAAGCCCAATTCAACGCCCAAACAGGTGAATCGTCAAAATTAAAAGCCCGATTCAACGCCCAGACAGGTGAATCGTCAAAATCAAAAGCCCGATTTAGAGCCCAGACAATTGAATCGTCAAATAAAAAAAGCCCAATTCAGAGCCCAGACAGGTGAATCGTCATCCCCAGCAAAAAGCCCGATTCGGAGCCAAGACAGGCAAATCGTCACAAAACCAACAGGACTCAAAGGGCCGGACAAGTAAGCCTTTGTTTTCTAACGTTTCTTCCCCACAGGTTCGGAGCCAAGACAGGTGAATCTTCAGACAGACAGGTATATTCAGAATTGGGTCTTGATTTAATTCCTCAGTATGAATTTACATTTTCAAAAATAAAATCCCCTTGATTTTCAAAAATTTCAAAATACCTAAAGCAGCCTTTTCATGTTTTGGAGTTGAACTACGTTATAGTCTGTTTCTCCGATAGAGATACGTAGGAAGTAGTGCAGCTCGACCATCCCGATGTCCAGAATGATGTCTTTTCTATCATCGACATGACTTCTTCTGTAAGACTTGTCGACAAGGGACTCTGTAGACACCCCATTCTGAACCCATCGGAGCAGAGCAATACCACTCTAAGTCTCGCCTTGAGTCAAGAGTAGAAATCCACAATTTTATCATGTTTCATTAAGTTTTGACTAACGATCGTTAGTTTGGACTAAACTGCATACGGGATAACGAGGGAAGGACAGAATTTTCCACTGACAGCCTTGTCCCGCGTGGAACAGTGGTGTCCCGCGCGATACTAAGCACCTGCAGACGTGCAAAAGCCAGTTTCCTCGTCGATTTCAACCTCTTTCTTGATAAAATCTTATCAATCCGGTCATCCAATAGAATATGAGTTCTGGAACCTTCCCAGGGTAGTTTACCTCCCCACCTTCACCTCTCCAACACCCTATAAATACTTGAAGACTTTCAGCATTTCGAATTTCGGACTTTCCGATCAACCTCCGACATTTACTGGTTTCTCTCCCTGAAAGATTCCTGTAAATCACCCTAAAATCACCTAAAGTTTGTTTATCAACTTTGTTGATCGACAAACATCAAAAAAAGAATCACGGACCGAGGCGAAGCTCTGTCTGCAAGACCGACCTCCGGATTGGGTGGAATGGGTGCTCCTTGACCTTCCCGTTCCATAACCTAAGCCCCGAACCCAAAATCTTTTCAAATGGTTTTTCTATATTTCCAACTAAATAATATAGGTGGCGACTCTCAAAACAAACAAAAGACCAACGGTAAAGATGAGATACAAACCTTTTCCCGCGCACCGCTACACCTCCCCACCCCTGGCTTTTTCACTGAAACTAATATAGATATCTTCAGGTGAATTTGGTTAGTGGTTGCAGAAGGCTAGACAAGACGAAGTACACAATAAAAGAAATAGAGGAAGAAAGACTCTTCACAGCAGGCGCCGTTTGGAGCGAAGCAGAACTTGAGGCTCTTTGTAGTTTGCCAATGGATCAGTTATCGAGAAAGTGTGGGAAAGTAAGTATTTTTTGGCTATGTTTGGATCGGAGGATACAACTACTACATATATGTTAAGCAAAAACCTTAAGTTAGGTAGAAAGATGGTAGTGGGTAAAATATTTTTTGTGTGGGGGGGGGTGTGGTGGGGGGGGGGAATTTCATCATTTTTTTTTAAATTTTTGTACTGTTATCGTGCCAGCGGCACGAGTAAGAAAGTACTAGTAAATATACAAAAGAGATAGATATTATTATTGTAAATATAACACAAATAACAACTTCTAAGAATCACTTTTAGCAAAAGGTGGGTCATAGTTGCTTCTACAAAAACACAGTTTTTTGCGTTCTAACAACTAATCACTATGTTATTCAAACGCTATTAAAAGTGATTTTGAGTTTCAAAAGTGATTATAAGTCACAAAAAAGCACTCTCAAACTCACACTTAGTCCTATTTTTTATTAATTTAACTAGATAATAACAAAAAATAGAAAATTATATTTATTTTAATATTTAATAATATTTTAAATTTGTTATTGATTTATCATTATAAATATATGACTACAAAATTAGATTTAATTAATAAATAAATTAACGTAAATTACTAATCAAATTTCAATTTAATTGATAAAAAAATAAAATAAGACAATCTATTAAGAAAGGAGAGAGTATTAAGCTAGAATCTTTGTTATATTATTGATTTTTTTTCTCAAAATATTCCTTTTAAAAAAATACTATCCAAAAATAAAATTTGAAAAGTATTGTAAACTAACCATTTTTTTGTGTTACGTTATTAGGAATAACGAATTTAAATTCAGACTAACCACTTTTTTAGCAATAGCGAATTTATATTTGCTATTGATAATAGTGTATTTAGTTAAGATGATTTCACCACATGTTGACTACTGATGCAGTTCTATAAAATAGATTGGGCCCAAGCAATAGGAAGTCAGGCCCAATAGCTAACAGTGAGCCAAGCCCAATGGACCTGGGCCGCCCAATGAAACTTTCCCGTTCGGGGCGACCTTTAGATGGGTGCTTCATGGGCTATGATAAGGCCCAGGCGAAAAGGAGCCTGAGAATACGTAAGAATACGGTATTACGGGCTGAATGACCATGCGAGAATCATGGCCGAGATGTTGTGGGCTAGATGAATACAGGAGTAAGGGAAGTAGGTTGTCCTCAGGCTACTTAAGATAAGGCGACTTGATCTATGTTGTCGCCTAGATTAGGGTTGTCGCCTATGCGACATGTGACTCTAAGCGAGACCATGATGCCGTGTCGATTGCCGCTCGTACCCCAAACCCTAGGCCTGAGTGATGGATGATTGATGTGACAAGGTGAACAGTGAAATCCCACTAAGTTAAGGTTGGTTGGGAGTGTTCCATTGGATGATTGACAAGTGTCCCCCCATGTGCCATGCACATGGGGGGTTTGGGAGTATATAAAGGGTGAATAGTGATCAGTATAATGTATGTCTCTCTCTCTACTCTCTCTCTCTAGATAACCTCCATTGTTATATCACCTTTCCTAGTTCATCTAACCTCATTCTCACGCCGGAGGGGGTACGCCGGAGACACCCCCGGCCTAGTTGACGTGTATTTTCATGTGTGTAGGCGAATCATCAAAGAGGAAGCTGCCGAAGTATCCATCCCATTTCGGTCCCTGTGCAATCATTTTCTTATGGTAGCATCAGTTGGTTCCGTTGCCGGGACCTGAAATCTTCCTTTTTGTGCGGTTGTCCAAGGGTTTATTGGTGATCAGAAGAGCACCGTCAGTTCTCAGTGGTTGGGGTTAGCGTTTTTGGGTTTGCATCCTTTGGTGTTGTTTGTAAAGTGCGGTTCAGGGGTGTTGTTTGGGGAAAAAGGTTGTTGTGTGTTGATTTATGATCATTACTGAGCCCAGAAAGTGCCCAGAATGGTTCAAGAGAAGAATACCCAGACGAAGGATACTCGGAATCTGGAGCTGGAGACGCCTAATCGCAAGGATGCTCGCGGGGCGAGGTCAGGAACTGCCCGAGATGGCGAGGTCCATACTTCCGAGACAGATTCGGCCGTTAGGAGCTCCCGGAGGCGAGAAGATAGGGAGCGGGAAGCGAGAAACAAGGGAAAGGAAGGACAGCAAGATCCTGTTCCCTCTAAAACCAAGAGTGCCAGGGCCGAGGCTGAACAGTTAAGAAAGGAGAATGCTTATATGATGAAGGTTCTCGCGAATAATGAGAGATTGAAAAAGATGGGCCAGGCGCCTACGATGATCCCGCCCGAGTTGTCGGTTGAAGTGGACGGACAAGATAGAGGAAGGCAAGGTGCCAGTCGAAGTGCATCCAGGAGGGATGAGGAGCAGACAAGGGACATGCCGCCTCCCGAGAATGAGGAAAGAGTCCGCCGACGTCGAAATGATGAAAGGGCGAGATCTGATAGAGCGAAAAGGAGGCGCGCAGATCGCATAGAAGAAGGAAGGATTTATCATAAATCGGGGAATTCACGAGATGATTCTTATTATTTTGGCTATGAAAGCGATGAGGGATCCACAGCGGATAGAGATTATGCCCCAAGCCGCTCGAGATATTCTGATGATGAGACATATGTCAGGGAAAGGTCGCACAGGTCGTGGCATTTCGACCGAGTTCGTCGAGATGAAGTGTCGCTGCGGGATAGAGATCGTAGGCGGCGAGAAAGAATGGATAGAGAAAGGGCGTAAAAAGACGCAGAAGCTGATAAGATTGCGGAGGCTATCAGAGTAGCAGAAGCTTTGAAAGCCGTGGAATTAGCCAAAGCCGCAGAGTTAGAAAAGGCGAAGAAAAGTGAAGATGATAAGTGGAAGTCCGAGATGGCCGAGATGGCCAAGAAGATTAAAGAGCTCGAAGCGGGAACCAAGCCCCAGGATATGAAAGGTTCTTACTTGGCCCCATTTGTGAAGAGCATTCAGATTGCCGCCCCTGATCCAACTTTTCGCATCCCCAATTTACCAAGTTATTCGGGAAACACTAGAGCAAACACTCATATTGGGGGGTTTGAAGTAACATTGTCACTATTAACAGATAATGAAGCTGTAATCTGCAAGGCGTTCGCGAGCACTCTTGCTGATCACGCTTTAGAATGGTTCTTGGCGCAGCCGGCGGAATCTGTGATGGGGTATCAGGACCTCAAAAATAAATTTTTGGCAAGATTCAGTGGGTCAGGATCACAGCCCGCTCAAAAAACAGAGTTGTGTAGTTTGAAGCAGTTTGAAGGAGAGAGCATTTCGGCATTTACAGATAGATTCATGGAAGTCGCAAACCGGATTGCTGATGTCAGTCAGAGCGAGATTATTATGCTATTTAACTCGGGGTTGTTGCCAGGCCTGTTCAAGGCGGAATTTTGTATGCGCTTGCCGAAGACAACTGGAGAGTTATATGAAAGGGTCAAAGCATATCGCAGTGGTTTTGAGAAGGAAGCAGGTAAGGTCGCCTCGCCAGCAGCAGGTTCAAGTAAGAAAAGTGTGAAAGAAAGAATTGAAGTTGTGAAAGAAGAAGCCAAAGGAGAGGTAGGAGGTCGCAGTGGGAACCGTTCTAGTAGTGGAAGAGGTGGCCGAGGTCGAGGCCGGAGCCAGGGAAAGATGATTAAATTCAGCAGGTTGAATACTACATTGAGCGAGATCTTGAGGAGAGAAGAATTCCCAGAGCCATATCCCATTAGAGAAGGATCTTATGGGGCGCAGAACCCAGACCAGTACTGCGACTATCATAAGGATAAGGGGCATAGCACAGACAACTGTTACAATTTGAGAAGGATAGTGCAGACGAAAATTGATGATGGCGAGCTCAAGCAGTACCTGGAAGGGAGTAAAGCGCGAGATGACGGAGCGCGGCAAGAGAGAACTCGGGATCGAAATGTTGTCGATGTAATTCAGGATCCATTGCCCAGTGTTGCTCAGTTAGACAATCAAATTATGATGTTGTCACATAATTTCGACATACCTCCGTTTGCCGCCAGTGAAGACAAGGTGATTAGCTTTGCGAGAAGCGAGCTCGCTGCGACAAGGGGCCACGGGAGCCAACCAGTTATTATCACCATCTGCCCGGGAAACAATGTAGTGCAGCGTGTGATGGTTGATTCAGGGGCTAGCAGGAATGTGTTGTATTATGAAGCCTTCAAGAGAATGAACTACTCTGATGCTAACCTTGTGCCCTATCAGGGATGCCTTGAAGGATTTACAAATCACTCTGTTAAGGTTAAAGGGACAATCCTGTTGGAAGTAGAAATCGGAGAAGGCGACTTGGTGAGGAGCGAGATGGTGGAGTTTTTTGTGATTGATTTGGTTTCCGCTTACAATGCGATAGTTGGAATTCCTTTTTTGTTAAGTTTTGAGATGGTGCTGTCTATACCGCATCAGAGGGTAAAGTACCCCACGGCCCGAGGCATTGGCTGCTTGAAGAGTGAGGCTATCACTGTTGCGAGGAAAAAGAAAGAGATGGTGAAAGCAAAAGGGAAAGCCACTTGCTCATTGGTAACAAAATCTGATTCTCGCCAACTAAGGATCAACATGATTGAGCTTGGTGAAGACAAAAATGATTTAGTGCTGACTGAGAATTTGGAGAATGGTACAGCTTTGATTGTCGCTGAGGCGCCAAGAGCACCAGAGACTGTTGAAGATGCAGCTGAAGTTATCAGCAGTCTAGATTCCCGCCAGTTGAGAGCCGGCAAGAGGGCTAGAGGCGAGATGGTTTTGGGGATCGAAGTTGTGAATGGGACGCCAAGCTTAAGCTATGCCAGGGTGGTGCAGTTTGTCGACATGGGTGAGCCCAGGATTGAAGAAATTGTGAATGAGGGTTTTCATGATGATGAATCGGATGAGGATTGCGAGACAGTGGAGGTTGAGGATGAAAATGGGCGACCTACCGGCAACTCGTTCAATCATTCTATGATGGTGATTCCCGCCAATGCCCCAGTCATTAGGAAGCGGAAAAGAATGGAGGTAGAAACTCTAGAGACAAGGGATGAGCCCGAGATCCAAGCAGGCGAGGAATTGGAGGAAGTCGAGATCAATAGATACTTTCCAGAGCAGCGAGTTAAAATTGGGAAACAACTATTCAGGGATGAGCGAGAAAGGTTAGTTGAATTCTTAAGGGATAATTTGGATGTGTTTGCATGGCGACCCGAGGATATGAGGGGAATCGATGAGAATGTCGCATTGCATTGTTTAAATGTCGATCCCAATGTCGAGCCATTCAAGCAAAGGGTTAGGCATTTGTCGCCAGAGAAGGAGCGAGCAGTTATGGAAGAGGTTGATAAGTTGTTAAAGGCAGGAATCATAGAAGAGATTCAGTATCCTGTTTGGTTGGCGTGTCCTGTTATGGTCCTAAAGTCGAATAAGAAATGGCGAATGTGTATTGATTTCACCGACTTAAACACCGCCTGCCCAAAGGACTGCTACCCGCTGCCTAAGATCGACAAGTTGGTTGATTCGATTGCCGGACATAGGGTCTTCAGCTTTATTGATGCTTATTCCGGGTACCATCAGATTAAGATGTGCGAGAACGACAAGGCGAAGACGGCTTTCCGAACCCCCAAAGGTAATTTTTGTTACAAGATGATGCCCTTTGGCCTAAAGAATGCCGGGGCGACTTATCAGCGGATGGTGAATGAGGTCTTCAAGTCGCAGATTGGGAAGAACTTGGAGGCTTATATTGATGATATGGTAATAAAGACAAAGGAGTACGATCATGTGCTTGATCTCGCTGAGACATTTGAGAATCTGAGGAAGAACTCCATGAAGTTGAACCCAAGTAAGTGCACATTTGGTGTAACTGCGGGAAAGTTTCTGGGTTTTCTAATAAACAGGCGCGGGATAGAGGCCAATCCCGAGAAAATTCAAGCTATCCTGGATATGTCGCCGCCCAAATCGATTCGAGAAATCCAGAGGCTGAATGGGAGGATTATCGCCCTGGGGAGATTCATTTCCAAGTTAGCTGAAAAGTGTTTGCCGTTTTACAAGGTTTTGAAAGGGGTAAAGACCTTTGTTTGGGATGAAGAGTGTGATGTCGCTTTTGAACAAGTGAAGACTTATCTGAGTAAGCCTCCCTTGTTATGTAGTCCTGTTGAAGGCGAGGAGTTATTGATATATTTGGCGGCTTCAGATCTCGCAGTGGCGGCTGTTCTGGTTAGAGAAGAGAAGGGAAGTCAGAGGCCAATCTATTATGTGTCAAAGGCGCTGAGCGAAGTGGAGTCGCGGTATTTCAATGCCGAGAAGCTTGCATATGCTTTAGTGGTAGCGGCGAGAAAATTAAGAGCTTACTTCGTCGCACACACCATTGTTGTACTAAGTGATGCCCCTCTTAGGAAGATCTTGCAGCGACCAGATGCCGCGGGAAGATTGCTGAGATGGTCCATTGAACTGACCGAGTTTGATATAAGGTACGAATCCCGCCGTGCAATCAAGGCGCAGGCTTTGGCTGATTTCATAGTGGAGACATCGTTCATAAGGTCGCGTGATGAGTCCAGCGAGAACCAGGAGAAAGAGAAAGGAGAAAACCAAGATGAGCTTAGCTTGAAGGCAAAAAGGGATAGGCCGCCTGATTGTTGGGTTCTATACGTTGATGGATCATCCTCGAAAGAAAGAGGTGGAGCGGGAATCACCCTGACGTCGCCTAATGAGGAAATCAAATATGAGAAAGCGTTGAGGTTTAAATTTAGTGTTTCGAATAATCAAGCTGAGTACGAGGCTTTGATTGCCGGAATAGAATTGGCGCGAGATATGGGGTTGACTAAGATTGTGATTCACTCAGATTCCCAGTTGATTGTTAATCAAGTGAAGGGTGATTTTGGTGTATTGAGTGTTGTTTTGCTGAAATATTGTAATTTGGCGAGAAGCATGTTGAAGGCATTTGAATTTTGGGAGTTGGTTCAGATTGATAGAGCTGATAATTCGCGAGCTGATGAGTTGAGTAGATCGGCGGGATCCGAAGGACCGAGCACTGCTTCTGAGCCAATGATTGAATATGTGGACATGCCGGTAATCAACAGACCAGTTATCGCAGAGATTGTCGATAGCGAGAAAGATTGGGTTGTGGAAATGAAGGAATTCTTAGATACAGGGGAGTTGCCGCCAGATGAGAGTAAGGCGAAGATGATAAAGGCTACATCGCCAAGATTTACTGTGCAAGATGGAGTGTTATATAGAAGATCTTTTTCAAAACCATTGATGAGGTGCGTTGAACCCAGTATGGTTCAGAGGGTTTTGTTCGAGATTCATGAAGGTGTATGTGGCGGCCACCCCGGGGCGAGAAAGCTAGCCGACAAGGTGTTGTTTCATGGTTATTATTGGCCGAATCTGAGGAAAGATGTCGAGATGTATGTAAAGAAGTGCGAGAAATGTCAGAGATTTGGCAACATTCCCCGAATACCCGCCACAGAGCAAACCCCTATCGTGCCGACATGGCCATTCGACATGTGGGGAATTGATTTGATAGGCCCATTCCCAAAAGCTAAAGGCGGTTGTCAGCACGTGGTTGTCGCCGTAGATTATTTCACGAAATGGACCGAGGCGAAGGCTTTGGCGACAATCAGCGAAGATCAAGTTATAAAGTTTGTGCAAGAGAACATCTGGTGTAGATACGGGGTTCCAAGAGCTATTATCTCAGATCACGGCACTCAGTTTGGGAAAAAGTTTTCAGCGGAATGTTCAAGGGTTAATGTTAAACATTGGATGTCGGCAGTATACAGGCCGCAGTGCAATGGCCAGGCGGAAGCGGCAAACAAGCAGATCATTGTAGCTTTGAGAAAGAACCTTGAAGGAAGAGGAGGAGCATGGCTTGAGGAATTACCTATAGCTTTATGGTACGTACGAACCACTGTTAAAGGCTCAACTGGAGAAACCGCTTTTGCCCTTACTTATGGATCTGAGGCTATGGCGCCTGCCGAGATGGCGCTGCCGACATACAGAGTTGCATATTATGACGAGGCGAGAAACGGACAGAGGCGATGCAATGACTTAGACCTGATTGACGAGAAGAGAATGTATGCGAGAATGAAGATGATTAACTACAAGCAAAGGATGAAGGCCAAGCATGACAGGCGAGTTAACAAGAGATCCTTTGATGTCGGGGATTGGGTCCTAAGAAGTGTCGAGGTGACTGGAGCTAAGCCAGGATTTACCAAGTTATGCGAGAAGTGGGAAGGCCCATTCCAAGTGTCAAGTGTAGTGCGAGAAGGAACGTATAAGTTGCGAAAGCAGGATGGTGAAGAGTTAAAAAACGCTTGGAGTGCTGACCATCTCAAACGATTCTATCAGTGAAGCCGCAGCGACGTCATTTTGTCTCCCCTTTTTGGTTGTTTGCCTTAGATCATAAAAGTTGTATAACTTTTCCTTGTTATTGTTTTGGTTGTCGCTTAGGAGAGAAAGTTATGCAAAATTTGTAGATCTGAGGGCATGTAAGTTGGTACATAGTGTGAAAGTAATGGTGGGAGGTACTTTTGGCATGGTGGTTGCGAAATAAGTTGTTTGTAAACCCCTGATGAGTTTCCTCTCGGTTGACGATTTATTTAGCAGGAAAAGTCTGTGGCCGCCAAAGATTGAAGATGGCGATCAAAAGTTGTTGCTGATAAAGCTTAAAGATGGATTGATAGAGCTTAAAGATGGATTGATAAAGCTTAAAGATGGATTGATAAAGCTTAAAGATGGATTGATAAAGCCTAAAGATGGATTGATAAAGCTTAAAGATGGATTGATAAAGCCTAAAGATGGATTGATAAAGCTTGAAGATGGAGGCGACCTGGAAGAGCGAAATGCCAGGCGCGGTGACCTAGAAGAGCGAAATGCTAGGCACCTAATAAAGTCCCCGCTTTTTTAGGGGCGAGATCAGGGGCGGTGCCTTGGAGATAGTGGTTCCTTGGCACCAAACCTTGCGACCTGGAAGAGCGAAATGCCAGGCGCAGCGACCTGGAAGAGCGAAATGCCAGGCGCGGTGACCTAGAAGAGCGAAATGCTAGGCACCTAATAAAGTCCCCGCTTTTTTAGGGGCGAGATCAGGGGCGGTGCCTTGGAGATAGTGGTTCCTTGGCACCAAACCTTGCGACCTGGAAGAGCGAAATGCCAGGCGCGGTGACCTAGAAGAGCGAAATGCTAGGCACCTAATAAAGTCCCCGCTTTTTTAGGGGCGAGATCAGGGGCGGTGCCTTGGAGATAGCGGTTCCTTGGCACCAAACCTTGCGACCTGGAAGAGCGAAATGCCAGGCGCAGCGACCTGGAAGAGCGAAATGCCAGGCGCGGTGACCTAGAAGAGCGAAATGCTAGGCACCTAATAAAGTCCCCGCTTTTTTAGGGGCGAGATCAGGGGCGGTGCCTTGGAGATAGTGGTTCCTTGGCACCAAACCTTGCGACCTGGAAGAGCGAAATGCAAGGCGCGGTGACCTAGAAGAGCGAAATGCTAGGCACCTAATAAAGTCCCCGCTTTTTTAGGGGCGAGATCAGGGGCGGTGCCTTGGAGATAGTGGTTCCTTGGCACCAAACCTTGCGACCTGGAAGAGCGAAATGCCAGGCGCGGTGACCTAGAAGAGCGAAATGCTAGGCACCTAATAAAGTCCCCGCTTTTTTAGGGGCGAGATCAGGGGCGGTGCCTTGGAGATAGTGGTTCCTTGGCACCAAACCTTGCGACCTAGAAGAGCGAAATGCCAGGCGCAGCGACCTGGAAGAGCGAAATGCCAGGCGCGGTGACCTAGAAGAGCGAAATGCTAGACACCTAATAAAGTCCCCGCTTTTTTAGGGGCGAGATCAGGGGCGGTGCCTTGGAGATAGTGGTTCCTTGGCACCAAACCTTGTGACCTGGAAGAACGAAATGCCAGGCGCCTAGAAAAATAGCATGCAAGTAGACAACAACCCTAAGTGATTGTCGCCAGATAGAAAGTTATTCACCAGGTATTTAATCATAACAATAAAGTAAGGCTGCCTAAAGACGAGCCTTACTCTTTTGGAGGGAGTAGTATGTATGTACGTATATGATTAGAACGAAGGGAAGAGTCTTCGATGAAATATCGAAGCAAAATTGGGCGACAACCCTAAGAAAGAGAATAAATAAAATAAATAGGTATGCGACAAACATAATTTTTGCAAAAATATTTAAATAAAGGAGCCATTTAAAGGCTATTAAGTAATAATTTTTGCAAAAATATTTAAATAAGGGAGCCATTTAAAGGCTATTAAGTTATAATTTTTGCAAAAATATTTAAATAAAGGAGCCATTTAAAGGCTATTAAGTTATAATTTTTGCAAAAATATTTAAATAAAGGAGCCATTTAAAGGCTATTAAGTTATAATTTTTGCAAAAATATTTAAATAAAGGAGCCATTTAAAGGCTATTAAGTTATAATTTTTGCAAAAATATTTAAATAAAGGAGCCATTTAAAGGCTATTAAGTTATAATTTTTGCAAAAATATTTAAATAAGGGAGCCATTTAAAGGCTATTAAGTTATAATTTTTGCAAAAATATTTAAATAAGGGAGCCATTTAAAGGCTATTAAGTTATAATTTTTGCAAAAATATTTAAATAAAGGAGCCATTTAAAGGCTATTAAGTTATAATTTTTGCAAAAATATTTAAATAAAGGAGCCATTTAAAGGCTATTAAGTTATAATTTTTGCAAAAATATTTAAATAAAGGAGCCATTTAAAGGCTATTAAGTTATAATTTTTGCAAAAATATTTAAATAAAGGAGCCATTTAAAGGCTATTAAGTCATAATTTTTGCAAAAATATTTAAATAAAGGAGCCATTTAAAGATCATTGAATGATGTCGCTCATTACCCTAACCATTAAGCAAGGCTGCCTAAAGACAAGCCTTACTCTTTTGGAGGGAGTAGTGGGTATATAGATAAGAGAAAGGAAGGAGAATCTTCGATAAACTATCGAAGCAAAATGGCGACATGCCAAAAGTAAACTTGGAATGAGTAATGATAACTAAAGCAATGACAGCAAAGTATGGATTCGAAGTCGCAACCCGACATTCATATTACCAAAATAGGTTTCAAGGAACATACACGACAATATAATGTACAAAAAAGACATTAAGGGAAATATTTAAGTTATTACAGAATAAAAAGGATTACGAAGTTTAAGTCGCAAACCGCGACACCAGAGTAAAGATGATTACAAAGTTCAAGTCGCAAACCGCGACACCAAAAATAGAGAGGATTATAATGTTTAGGTCGCAAACCGCGACATCATACCCAAAAATAAAATATCAAAGTTTCAAGTCGCAAACCGCGACACCAATAAGCAGGATTCAAATGTTTAAGTCGCAAACCGCGACATTTCCAAAAGATTATAAAGCAAGAAAATAAATTTTCTGGAGCAAGGCATAACAATATTTCGAAAAACAGAGTGAGTTAAGGAGTAGACGGCTAGGTGTCACTGGTGGAGATTCTGGCGGCATGAAGAGCCGCTCGAGCGGCATCCTTAGCTTCTCGGAGGGCTTTGCCTTTCTCACCCATTAGCCCCAGCCACATTGACACAACATCTTCTTGAATCGAGGTAGGAGGTTCCCAAACAGGCTTGCCTAGGAGAGCATCTTCCGCAGCCAAAGCAGCCAACTCTCCATCTTCATAAGGAACTACGGAGTGACCACGGCGACAAAAGTCGCTATAGATCTGCTCCGAGCCCCATTTGGCGATAAGATCAGGAGTGATGGCCGGGATGTCTTCAGAACTTGCCGCCGCCGCTCGCATGACATGAAGTAGAGCCTTGTCATACATATCCATCGCGTCAAGCTCGGCTTTCTCCTTGTTAGCGGCAATCTCCGTCACCAGGTCATCATTTTTTGCCGCCATGGCCAGGTTGTCGGCCTCCAGTGCTTGAATCTTCTCCTCCAGAGCCAGTTTTTCTGCGGCAATCGCTTCAGCTTTGTTCTCAGCCTCCATGACTTTGTCCTCAATGGTTTTAAGTCGCTCTGCCTCCTTCAGTTTTTCGCCTCTAAGTGAAGCCAACTCTTTCTCCATCTCCCCACACTTACCTTTGTACTTATCCTTTTCAACATTAGCTCGCTTGCGAGCTCTATCTATCTTCTCAGACTCATGAACGGCGAGTTTGTACTTGTCTCTGAATCCGCGCAACGTGCTTAATAACTATAAAAGGTTGGGGAAAAAAGTTAACATTGTGATAAGAAATGGCGAAATGTAAATAAAGAATAGAGCAGCAATACTTACACCACAAATTTGGAGGCCGACAAAGTTCAAGGCCAGATCGACGTCTTGATCAATCACTTCCTTCACTGCCGCTTTGTCGCAAATCCTCTCCAGCATGCCGGCACCAATAAGACTGTTGTGACGATCTCGGGAGTGGAGGTTAAAACCCTGCAATTGGGGAACGGAAGCAATCTCTACACCAAGATCATAAAGTCCCTCTCTGTCGGTTGGCATCTCAAATCCTTCTCTAAGCCAGCTCACCAGCTCGGCCTCACCTTCCGTTGACTCCTCCACAGGCTCGGTTTCTTCCTCAGTGCGCCCTCTTTTATGAGAGCGGGAACCAGAAGGTCGGGTGGATTTGGCCTGCGGGCTTGACTCTACCACGACAATCTCAGTATCCTCTGCACCAGTCCCTATTTCCATTTCTTCTTCTTGTTGCGAAGCGGCACTTGACCTTAGAGGAGTCTTGGCTCTGCTTGATTTTCGCGTCTGACCCGCTGCCTTTTCGGCGGCAATTGCCGACTTCTCACGAGCAATCGCCTCTGCATCATTCCCCTCACGAGAAACTGGGAGCTCCAATTCTGCCATCTTGGAAAGGTCGGCCTGGCGAGCATCCGTTTGTCGCCTACGGCGACTATCACCTCTGGCCGCAGCATTAGCACGTCTATCGGAAATGTCCATAAGGCGAAATCCTGAATCGAGAAGAGAATATTTAACAAAAAGAGATAAGGAAAACAAAGTAAAAAATAGGAAGGCGAGATACATACTCAAAACTTCATACATAGCCTTGCAACAGTGGCCTTTCTCTTGGCAAGGACCACATTCGGCGGCAAAGCAGTTCCCAGTATGAAGATCCCAGCCAGGGTAGGGGTCAAGGGGCTCAATAATCAAACGAGATTCTCTGACGGGATAACGATAATCGGGAAGTCCAACTTTCCTAAGTAGTGAAGGGCGAGATAATATTTCTCTCCATGAAAACAGTGCTAACCCTGTGTCGGAAGCATCCGCTAAAACCTTGAAAATCTTATTTTTTAGCCTAGTGTCACCAGAAACTAGGGCATTGCGTGTTATGATCTTGGGGTAGATATCGCCAAGGTCGCAGGGATGAGTCCAACCTATGCGAGATGTAACCAGCAGTGGATTATTTTGCCAATGATAAACTTTTCTAGGAAGAGGGGTAAGGAGTTTGAGTGGCTTATATTTGATGGAAAGCCGGTTCTCGACTACACCCTGCCTTTGAGACACGGAGGTATAACCGTCAAATAAATTAACAAAGAGGGGAATTGTGGGTTCTTGTTTTAAGGCCCTACAAATCACTAAATAGCTAGTGAGAATCCTGATAGCATTGGGGTGAAGGTCGACAATGGCGGCATTGGCGTGAATTAAAACGGAAACAAGGAAGGGATTTATGGGAATCCTTAGCCCGGCCTCTAATTGAGATGGAAATAATATAATTCCATCATCCCTATTTCTCATAGCAGCCAGCGACAAATCCCCTACGTATGGTTCTATGCGGTATATGTCTGGATTGATCCCGTACTTGACTAAGTATTGGTTTTGCAAGTTGGTATAAGAGGAACTGCTGGAACCAGCGACATCAGGGTTGGAAGAACCCTGTGAAATACGTTGTCGCTCTGAGGTCTCAGCCTCCAGGGTATCCGACACATCATGATCAGAGGTTGAGTTGGAGGAAGACATGACCTGTGAATAGAAGGGAGGACCAAGTAAATTGGGGGCTGTGATAGCGACAAAAATTTAGGTTAAGATAGGTGTCACAGGTATGTGTCGGGTGTGAAGTTGTGCAGAAAATACCCGAAGGGCAAGAGTTGCATAGGAAAGGGGGGAAGGATCCTTAGTTTTCTAAGGCTTCCATAAGTGGCGACATCATATTCATGTCGCCCAAGCATGAAAGGAAGAAAGAAAGATTCGTAAATGAGATCCAGGTCCATACCCTCATCTCTCTTTTCTAGAAAACCTCCCCCCATCTATGGCGCTCTACCCAGGTTTAACCGGTTTTTATAAAAATAGATTTTACTACTCGAAAAAACGAAAAACTCATAAAAAGCGAGAATTCACGCGAGAATTCAAGAGAGAATTCAAGCGGGAATTTAAGCGGGAATCCAACATTAAAGAATGATAGCAATAATTACCTGGAAACTTGCAAAAGGGAAGGAAAGCCTGAAGAAATAATCGACCCGGGAACTGGAAAACTCTATACGCCACCTGTTTCTCCTGTATCAGCCCTGGAAATGGTACGAAGTAGGCAAAAGAATCGGAGAGAGGACCACCGGAAACTGGGATTATCTTCGATCTTTGGAAAGTGGAAGATGTGAGATGATGAGGAAGGGGTTTTATACTCCAATAGTGTAGGAGGGGAAAGGTTTCAGGGGAAGTTTCCAAGATGTAACGGTAGGGAGTGTGATTTTTGAAATTCCCCCCCCCCCATTATTGTGGACATTTAAAGGGGGACGGCTCGTTTCCCAAGACAATCGTACGGCTGCCAAACCCTCTGCCAAACCGTCTGGCTCACCCCCGTAGTGACACGTGTCATTTAGGTGGCGAACAAGGCCTATTCGTCGCTAGGGCGAGAAAACAGGCAGTGAGAATCATGCGACATCAATGAAAGTTCTCGCCTGGACCATAAATAGTCCAAGGCTTGAACTTGGGGGCTTCTGATGCAGTTCTATAAAATAGATTGGGCCCAAGCAATAGGAAGTCAGGCCCAATAGCTAACAGTGAGCCAAGCCCAATGGACCTGGGCCGCTCAATGAAACTTTCCCGTTCGGGGCGACCTTTAGATGGGTGCTTCATGGGCTATGATAAGGCCCAGGCGAAAAGGAGCCTGAGAATACGTAAGAATACGGTATTACGGGCTGAATGACCATGCGAGAATCATGGCCGAGATGTTGTGGGCTAGATGAATACAGGAGTAAGGGAAGTAGGTTGTCCTCAGGCTACTTAAGATAAGGCGACTTGATCTATGTTGTCGCCTAGATTAGGGTTGTCGCCTATGCGACATGTGACTCTAAGCGAGACCATGATGCCGTGTCGATTGCCGCTCGTACCCCAAACCCTAGGCCTGAGTGATGGATGATTGATGTGACAAGGTGAACAGTGAAATCCCACTAAGTTAAGGTTGGTTGGGAGTGTTCCATTGGATGATTGACAAGTGTCCCCCCATGTGCCATGCACATGGGGGGTTTGGGAGTATATAAAGGGTGAATAGTGATCAGTATAATGTATGTCTCTCTCTCTACTCTCTCTCTCTAGATAACCTCCATTGTTATATCACCTTTCCTAGTTCATCTAACCTCATTCTCACGCCGGAGGGGGTACGCCGGAGACACCCCCGGCCTAGTTGACGTGTATTTTCATGTGTGTAGGCGAATCATCAAAGAGGAAGCTGCCGAAGTATCCATCCCATTTCGGTCCCTGTGCAATCATTTTCTTATGGTAGCATCAACTACCTATACAAGTTTGGAATTTAGGACTAACCTAAATTCGTAATTAAGAATAGCTGGTTTTTGAACCAAAAATTTTAATATGCTAATAGCAAATAAATTAGAAAACACTATATTTATTATCGTATTAGTTCGGAAAATATTTTTCCAAGGGGTGTATTTAGAAAAATACTTTTTAATAATATTTTGAAAAAGAATCTCATCGATAAGGTTTTTATTTTGAGTTTCACGATTTTTTATCTATGATAATGTATACCCTCACTATGTCCCGATGTTCTTTGAATTATTTATTTATTGTTTCTTTGGGCATCTAAGTGTTTTGCTACTAGCTCACAATGTTAATGAGATTCATTTGTCACAATTATAACAAAAATCTTCCTAATCAACTTTCTGTTTTTAACTTTAATTTTCATATTCACAATAATTTAAATTGTAATAATTCTTATTCAATTAAAATATGAGTCATGTATTAAAATATACTTATATCGATGTTTTAATAAATAGAAATATTATTTTGCTGAATTAAAAGTTTCAATGAATAGTTGATAAACTGAAGGGGTAAAAGCATTTACAATTTTGGAACCATTTATTTTTTTTTTTTTGAAAATTAATATTCATTAAGGGTTGAAGGAAGTACTCCCTCCGTCCCAACGAAAAAGCCATTTATTTCCTTTTTGGACGTCCCATTTAAAAAGTCACTTTCCCAAAAAGGAAACCTTAAATCACTATTCTCTCCACTCATTCTCTCTCCTACTTTACTTTTACACTCACAACATTCTCTTTCTTACATCACCTCCCACTCATTCTCTCTCCTATTTAATTTTTCATACTCACAACATTTAAACTTTTTCTCTTTCCTACATCACATTTCTTATTTTGCGTGCCCGGCTAATTTGATGGCTCTTTCGCTGGGACGGAGGGAGTAGTAATTAACTAATGGAGAATTCCCAAAAAGTAATTTAATACGTATTATGCGAACATGAATAAAAGGAGAGAAGGAAAAGTTGCTTGCTTAGTAATTGCACACCAACCTTTTACTGTAAATCCACCTCCTATGGATCCTACTATTTACACTATCCCAATAGTGTTGAAAAACCTTGTAATAGTAAATAATAACTCTAAATGTTGACAATTTTGTTTTTGCTAGGTATAGGTTATATCAATCATCATGAATACCTGCATGATTTTTAAAACATGTCGGTGTGGAGAGTGATTCATACATAAATACATTTACACATTCATTTACATTTAATTTTTATTTTTTTTTATTTTAAATATACTCATTCATATCCTTGAATATACTCTATATTCAAAGATA
Source organism: Adenophora triphylla var. japonica (assembly GCA_022495995.1). NCBI lineage: Eukaryota > Viridiplantae > Streptophyta > Magnoliopsida > Asterales > Campanulaceae > Adenophora > Adenophora triphylla. Next base: position 211,301 of record JAFEMH010000617.1, on the reverse strand, counting down.
ACAAATATTTACCCCATTCGTCTCAAATAAATATTCATCGTCAAATTAATTAATGATTTTAATTCTATATTAATAAAATGAAGATTTAATATCATTTTTAATCACTGTTCTTTACCTCGATTTTCACTTTACCAATATATATACTTTGTTTTTATATACTTTATTTGAACTTTAAGTTATATATATATATATATATATATATATATATATATATATATATATATATATATATATATATATATATATATATATAAGGATCGACATAATAAACATAAACATGAGAATTATAAGAATAAAAGTAATAAAAGATTGAATATAATCTAATGAATATCTAAGGAGAATAAATTCCTAATGAGTTGCTACAGTAGTAAATAGTAAATTTGACTTTTTAATAGTAAAATTGACTTTTCTATCTAGGGTACGTGATCTTTGTTCTACCCGGCACACACTTCATAAATTTTGAATATTATGAAGCCGCGATGAGTGAGGATAAAAACCTCCAACTCAAAAGTGTCTTTGAGACACCTTGACGCTGCCTGGTTTCCGACCGATATACCTCATTTATTTAAAAGTTTTTTTTACTAAAAGAAAGCATATAAAGAATTAAAGAACTAAAGAATAGCAAGAACAACTTACTTTATTTATATCTTCTTAATTTACAAGAGATGTATAGTGGATGGTTCTATACATTGGATGGTTGAGAGCGGGATATTTAGAGAGAGGGAGTATCTAAGACAGAAAAATGGGAAAGAAAAAACCTGCCTCCTAAGTGAGGAGGGTTCCTTATTTATATTACAAGAGGAAGTAATGGATCACGCCACATGTTCGGTGCGCATTTGTCCTCAAAAGAGGGATCCACAACTTTTGACTATATTACAAGTTTACAAAAGAAATTATTATCCACTGAAAAAGTGGATTCCATTTGTTGGGGCGGCAATACTGTGATGCCCATTATCTTTGTCTTCTCTTCATTTGTCAAATATGGTGGGGGTCACCATATCATTTTGTCGGGGCGGCTTTCCTGTTCATCTTTTGTTTTGTTTGGAAATGGTGGATGCTGACATTTGCTGATGTAGTCATTCAGCCATCCTCATAGGTCTCCTTCTAGCTCCTGCATGGGCTGAGTGAATATGTCTTCATTGTTTTAGAAGTCATCCTCTGGCATTGTTGTTGACGATGAGCTTCCTTCATCGCTGAGTTGTCCCATTAATTTTTCCAGATCTGCTTGGTTTGTACATTTGGCCATTTGTGCCATAATCTGTTGCTTCCTTTGGAGGAATTCTTCATTTTTCTGGATTTGTTTTGGCGGAATATTTTTGCAAAACATTGTATTTTGTTTGAGGTATGTTTTGACCGCAGTCAAATCACATCGGAATATTTCGGTTTTTTCCCACCACTTGATTTTGTGCTTCCGGATCAAGATGGGAAGAATTGTTTTTTGTACACACGCACACTTTTGTTGCCCAAAGGCACCCATTTGTTTACAGTCGCATATTTGTTTCTCCTTTAGATCAAATTCAGTCATGAAGATCCAAGGGACATGGAAAGTATGACAGAATAGGGTCCAAAGAGGAGTTTGGTCAATCGGTTCTGGATATGTTGAATTTGTTGACCAATGGTCAAAAGCTTTTTGTACACATTCCGGAACTATTGTTTTATCTAAACCAAAATTTTTCCACCATATGTGAAACCAAAATGGTGTGGGGAAGGAGAATTGGGGTGAAAAGTAAAAGAAATAAGATAGAGAAAATGATTTGTTTTGTTTGAAATTCCCAAGACCAGGCTGTAATATAATCCCAATAATTAAATCGGGATGATCCATTTTGAAATAGTAAATATTTGGCCTCATTGGGCTTTTGGCCCCAATCTGAAACAGAGAAAATTTTTAAGATCTGGACCTTACAGTATCTGACTTTAGATGTGTCCAAATGATCGGTTGAATATTGAAAAGTGGCCGATTTTGTTTGTGTCAAAATTTTTTCATAAAAGAATTGGGATTTGGTAAAATTATCTGGTAAATAATTATGTGATTCTGGGAGAAGGCATTGAGAAATTTGGTAAGGGTGCCAGTTGAAATTGTTTTCAAAATATTCTGGTTCAATGACACAGATGAATTCCTCAAAGGTTTTGTAGGTATAAGAAGTGGGGTGGTGTCTGTTTTGGGCTTGGGCTTGAAATTATTTGATTGTAAAAAGGAGGTGGTGATTGTTTTTGTTTTGGGCTTGGGCTTGGGCTTGGGCTTGGGCTTGGTAAAGGTAAATGTGGACTAGATGGCTGGAGACAATCTGGACATTCTGTTTTGAGGAATGTTTTGTATGTTTTTTGTGATGAGGACCCTAAAGGGGATCCTATAGAGGATGAAGATGTTTGGGGTAAGGTTGCTAAGACCGATTTGTTTTCAATTTTTGGTGTTTTGTCGGAAATATAATTTGGGAGTTTTGTAGAGGGAAGAGCAATAGCAAATAATGGTTTTTTATCTTTTTTCTTATCTGTGGAATTTGTGAACATCCTGCAAAAAAAAAGTTTTATCCCGTGATATTATTAAGCCATAGCGTATATATTTCGATATGAACTAATTTAAGACTTTGTCTTTTATACCAGATTGTATTTTCTATTGCTATTTCTAAACTAGTCCAAATACGATAATTGAATGGATAATAAGGGTCCTTTTTCCTTTCTTCTAATAGTCTTTCTTCAAGGTTTTTGATTTCTCTTATTAATTTATCCTCTTTTCTTTTGAGGTCTCTGAATTTTTCCATGAAAAGAGTCATTGCCACGAAAATCCTGTAAGATTAGTCTGGTATTAGCAAGGGATTTTGTCTAGTTCCTGTGTTATCATTTTCAATGCATTTTATGATCCTTTTTAATGCGGCAATATCTGCATTTATAGAGGGTTTGTATTTTTGAGCAAAATCATATTCTACTAGTTCTTCTAAATCCATGATGTGCCATCTAAGTTCTGCTATTTTACTAATTGGAACTTTTGTGCTTATGTTTTTACTTTCTTGTAGTAATACATCTGTTTTTTGGAAACAATATTTTAAATAATTTATGTTATTTAGATATATGAGTTGTCCATCTATTTTCATATGCCATTGCACCGGTTTTTGTTGATTATTAGTCATATTGATTGTATCTTGGTAGAATCTTTGTCTGGGTGTTAATATTTGTTGGGATGAAGATCCTATTTTTAATTTTTGTTTTTTAGGGTTTTCCATTGTTTCCTTGCAGGAATTCTCTAGTTAGGAAATCTGGGATTGAATTGTCCTTTCCTGCAATGTGAATTATTTCAAAATCAAAAATAGATAATAGGCTTGCCATCTGGCAAAGATTTGTTTTGCAGCTAGATTTTTTACGTCTTTTTGTAAAACATCTTTGGCAGCTTTACAATCTACTTTAACAGTGAATTTTTGATTAAGTAGGTCATCTTGGAATTTTGTTATACATAATACTATGGAAAGAATTTCCTTTTTTATTGTTGAATATTTAGACTGAGTTTCGTTCCATACTCCTGAATAGTACCTAATTATGTGGGTTTTACCATTTATTTCTTGGGTTAATAATCCTCCATATCCTACTTCTGAGGCATCTGTAGAGACTGTCTTGTGTGCTTTTGGATCACATATTGTTAAACACGGCAATTGTTTTACATACAATTTAATTTGTTTTATTACATTTGTGTGTTCTTTTGTCCATGGCTTTGGGTTCTTCTTTAATCTGTCATAAAGAGGTTTGCAGATTTGTCTTATTTTTGGAAGAAAATCAGCTATGTAATTTAATGATCCTAGAAATCTTTGTAATTGAGTTTTATCTTTTATTTCATCAGGAAATTTATCCGCAAAATCTATTGATCTCTGGATAGGGATTATTGTGTTGTTAGTTATTTCGTGACCTAAAAATCTTATTTTTATTTGATACAATTTTATTTTTGCTTTGGATAAAACTAATCCATTTTTCATCATTACTTTGTAAAATATGTTTAAATGTTTTTCATGCTGTCCTAAATCTTTACTAAAAACTAAAACATCATCTATATAAACTATGATGAATGTGTAGGGGTTGAATATTTCATTCATTATTTTTTTGGAATTCACTTGGTGCATTTTTTAATCCAAATGGCATTACATTCCATTCGTATTGCCCAAATGGTACTGTGAAAGCTGTTTTGTATCTATCTTGTTCTGCTATTTGTATTTGCCAAAATCCTGATTTCATATCAAATTTTGAGAATATGGATGCATTGTGTAGTCTTTTTAATAAATCTTGTTTATATATATATATATATATATATATATATATATATATATATATATATATATATATATATATAGACTCCCTCCGTCCCACTTCATTTGAAACCAAAAAAAAGGGCACAACTATTAAGGAAAGTGATGTAAGAAAGAGAAAAAGGTAAATGTTGTGAGTATGAAAAATTAAATAGGAGAGAGAATGAGTGGGAGGAATAGTTAGGAGAGAGAATGTTGTGAGTGAAAAAGTAAAATAGGAGAGAGAATGAGTGGGGTAAATAGTGAAGATTCCTTTCCATTTTGGGAAGTATCAATTGAAGTGGGACGAACCAAAAAGGAAATAAGTATCAATTGAAGTGGGACGAGAGGAGTATATATATATATATATATATATATATATATATTCTTACCCATGACAAGTTTTAGTATTTTATTTGACTAATAAATTAACTTATAATTATTGGTCAAAATTTAATGGTTGTTAATTTATGTGGTTAGGTTCTAAACAAAAATTAAAGAGACTTGCAAATAAATAAAATATCGATAATAAATAAGGTTGTTGGACTTCTTAGCTTTTGAATCTTTAATCAGAATAACAAACTAAATAACAACACGTTTAAAAAAAAAAGAAGCTATTTATGTGAATACTCTCATGGATTATTAACAAGTGGAGTATATACTATTTGATTTATATGGAAATGACCAACTCTTTAAATGAGAAAGGATTGAGTTATCAGTACACGTGTGATGCATGATTTATTTAGGTGCTAGTATTATTTATTTAGCCAAAAACTTATAAAAAACGCGTTTTTTGTTAACTTAACAAAAAACGTGTTTTCATTCTCTCTATCTCTAACGGACTCTCTCTCTCTCTCTATACGCAAAGAGAATCGTCTTCTCCGGCAACGGCAACCCAAGTCCATCTCAACCCCCTTCTTCTCCTACCCAATCCACCTTCAATCCCCCTCACCGGCGACCCACTCTCCCTCAATCAATCCTAAACCAAACGACAACCCAATTGCCCCTTCAATCCTCCTCACCGATCCAATAATGGACGATCTTGATTCTAGTTACTGGCCCGGTGGATTGCAAAGAGTTCCAAAGGGATGGACTTTGGGTGAGAAGGAGAAACCGTTGAAGGTTGGGGTTCCTGCGAGGGGTGCTTTTAATCAATTCATAAAAGTCAATTATGATTTCAATAGAAGTTTTCGAAGCTGGGGTGAAGTGGCTACCCTATTATTTGCCCTATAAATTTGTTCCATTAATGGATCGTATGATGAAATGGTTGCTGAAGTTCATAAGAAGGTATAATCTTTCTCTTCTACGCATATTGCGGAAGAAAATTGTCTTCTTCCAGTGATTTCATAATGGTGCCAGTTGGTGATTAATGAAGTGCTCGTTAGTGTATAATAGAGTGCCCGTTAGTGTATAATCAAGTGCCATTTGGTGTATAATTGAGTGTCTGTTAGTGTATAATCAAGTGCCCGTTAGTGTATAATCAAGTGCCCGTTGGTGTATAATTGAGTGCCCGTTAGTGTATAATAGAGTGCCAGTAAGTGTGTAACTGAGTGTCAATGTATTTTTGAATGCCAGTTCTTGTAATTTTGAATGCCAGTCCATGTATTTTTGAATGTCAGTTCATATTTTTTTGAATATCAGCAAAAATAATTATCGGTATTTTTGAGTGCCAGTATATGCATTTTTGAGTGCCAGTAAATGTGTTTTCAAATGCCAGTCTATGTATATAAAAGTGCCCGTGTGAAGAGTGTCAGTTCATGTATATAAAAGTGCCCGTGTAAAAAGTACCAGTTTCATGTTTATAAAATGCCAGTATGAAATTACTGGTCATTTGTAATATTAACACTGGCATTTATCATGTTGCCAGTAATTACAAAAATGCCACCGTTTATTTTGAACATGGTTGCCAGTAATTACAAAATTGCCACCGTTTATTTTGAACAGCTTTTGAAAAACACGTTTTTCCTTAGCTTAAGAAAAAACTAGTTTTTTATAAGACCAACTCATTTATTTATGAAATTAAATTTAAATAATCTGTGCGCACGGGTATTAATCTAGTTTTTCCTTAATTTTTGTGTTATATTTTTAGATATCTACATAGAATGAAAGAATGAAAGAGAGTATTTTGTAACAGAGGAAATAGTTATTTGCATTTAACTATGTACTTCCTCCGTTCCACTTCAAGTAAGTCACTTTTCTTTTTGATCTATCCCATTTCAAATGAGTCATTTCATAAATGAAAATATGTGAACAGTGTTTCGAACATTTATACCCTCATAATGTTTATATATTTACAAAAAAACCATTCTTCATACCCTTATAATTTTAATATATTTACAAAAAAATCAATCATTAACTTACTATTTCTTCCATTCATTCTCTCTCCTATCAATTGTTTTTAACTTTTACATTCCCTCTCCTCTAATCTTCCACCAACTTTTAATTCTTTCTTCATTTTTTAAAAAAATTCTTAAGAACCTTTGAAGTGAAATGATCTCATGGTTCATTTGAAGTGGGACGGAGAAAGTATTATTTTTCTCTTTCTACAAAAATGGTTAGTGAGAACTTGGTGTTAAATTCAGCGTCTACCCTACAATTATTGGTATCCACATCTTTTTCTTCACGTTTTTTTATCTTAATTAAAAAATTAACACTAATATTTGGCTAAATTAGACGAACACTGAATTTATCCCGGTGAACTTGTTGATGGTTAAATTTTTCCCTCCTTCCTTAGACTATCCACAGTGGTTTCATCCCACTCCCTCATTTCATCTAACACTTTTTACACTTTTTCTCATCCACCTAATATTTCATCTACCCATTTCATTTACCCCCACTCTAATGGCTAACTTAAATTAAATTTCAACTTCCTCCAACTCATCATTCTATACCCCACTACTTTTATTATATTTCATTTATATTCTTTATTTTTATGATTAGTAAAATAATAATAATTATTATTATTATTTATAATTAAAAAAATATTTCACACTTAATTAAAAAAATATTGCATCAATTTATAGGTAAAAAAAATATAATGATTTTTTAAAAATAAATGCTAAAATGAAGAAGGATAATTGAGAAATGAGTGTTTTTTTTTGTGTCCAAATCAAATGAAACTTATATCGATTTGTAGGGGAAAAAAAATGATGAATTTTGGTGAAAAAAAAAATTAAAAAAAAAATTAATTTACTAGGTAATAATTCAACCCAAATTGAAAACTAAGTGTTTTTTTTTTGTGTCCAAATCAAATGAAACTTATATCGATTTGTAGGGAAAAAAATGATGAATTTTGGTGAAAAAAAAAATTAAAAAAAAAATTAATTTACTAGGTAATAATTCAACCCAAATTGAAAATTAAGTGTTTTTTTTTTGTGTCCAAATCAAATGAAACTTATATCGATTTGTAGGGAAAAAAAAATGATGAATTTTGGTGAACAAAAAAATTAAAAAAAAATTAATTTACTAGGTAATAATTCAACCCAAATTGAAAATTAAGTGTTTTTTTTTTTGTGTCCAAATCAAATGAAACTTATATCGATTTGTAGGGAAAAAAAATGATGAATTTTGGTGAAAAAAAATTAAAAAAAAAATTAATTTACTAGGTAATAATTCAACCCAAATTGAAAATTAAGTGTTTTTTTTTTGTGTCCAAATCAAATGAAACTTATATCGATTTGTAGGGAAAAAAATGATGAATTTTGGTGAAAAAAAAAATTAAAAAAAAATTAATTTACTAGGTAATAATTCAACCCAAATTGAAAACTAAGTGTTTTTTTTTGTGTCCAAATCAAATGAAACTTATATCGATTTGTAGGGAAAAAAATGATGAATTTTGGTGAAAAAAAAAATTAATTTACTAGGTAATAATTCAACCCAAATTGAAAACTAAGTGTTTTTTTTTTTGTGTCCAAATCAAATGAAACTTATATCAATTTGTAGGAAAAAAAATGATGAATTTTAGTGAATTTTTCTTTTTATTTTTAAATCATTTATTATGAGATAATTGAGTTTAAATAATTGGGTGAAAAAGTGATAAAGTCAAGATCAAATAAGGTCTTGACATGTGGCAATTTAAAAAAAAAAAAAAAAAAAAAGAAGATAAAGCAGAGTTTCAAACAGGATGAAATATTTCATCCCGTCAATTCAATCACCCCGATTTCAACTAGCCATTGGAGTGGTTCAGCTGGGATGAAATGGTTTCATCCCCCTTTCATCTTGCCAATGTGAGTAGTCTTAGATAAATTGGACAAGTCTTAAAAAGAATAAAATAAAAATAAATAAATCATTCAATAAATTGGAAAAGTATGGTTGGCAATGAGCTGACAGGATCTCTGGACCATTGTGCTTTATGGACTTTGACCAAATCACATTTACTAATTACTACTGTATTCAATTTGGTAACAAGTTAGGTTGCCTAGTTTTTTTTCCGTGTTGTCTAGTAGGGATAAGATCATAAGAGTTTCCTTCCTTTTTTTTTTTTTTTTCCTTCTGAACCACCTATATATACCACCCCCTCCCATTATAAATTACACATTACTTCATACCAATATAAACTACACATTTATTATTTATACAAAAATTAAAAAAAAAAATTAGTGAAGTAAGTATTGTGAATATAAAAAATGAGCTTTGAGAAAAAAAGTGGAGTATGAAAAAATAATTTAATTGTTATTGTGATTATAACATTTGGATATCATTAATATAAAAACAATAATAAATTCATTTTAAAAATGTGTAGTTTGTAGTGAGATTTCATATATATATATATATATATATATATATATATATATATATATATATATATATATATATATATATATATATATATAGGATTGTGCTCAAATGAAAACCTATTTCAAATGAGAATCATGAGAATTAATCACAAACATTGGATTAAAATAAATTAATGCTTTAGATTAGATGTACTATAAAAACGGTAAAAACGGTGACATTTTTGTAATTTTTGTGAAAAATGGTTGGTAGAATGTCATATGACCATCCCTTTTTAAAATATGTCACGTTATCATTCAAATTTTTATCAAATTTGAAAATTAAATAACTCAATTTATAAGTTGAAAAAAAAAATCTGAGAACACGGTTTATCTCGTCTCAACGAGACGAATCAAACTATATCCCTGAACATAGGGTCTTGAAAAAAAATGTTGAAAAACAATGAAATTCTCAAAATACACTTGGATTTATTAGCGAATTACCTATTGAATCCATGTGCAATTATCAAAATACACATGAATTCAGTAACTAATTAGCTACTGAATCCATTACACTTGGATTAAAAAAAAATACACATGAATTCATTAACTAAATAGCTATTAAATTCATGTGTAATGATCAAAATACATAGGTATTCAGAAGATAATTAATTACTGAATCTAAGTGTAATGTTAAAAATACACATGAATTCAGTAGCTAACTAGTTACTAGATGAAATGTTCAAAATACATATGGATTCAGTAGCTAATTAGCTATTGAATCCAAGTGCGATGATCAAAAATACACATGAATTCAGTAGATAACTAGTTACTGAATCCAAGTAAAATATTCAAAAATACACATGAATTCAGTAGCTAATTAGCTATTAAATCCAATTACAATGTTAAAAAATATCTATGAATTCATTTGCTGCTGAATCCATGTATATTTTAAAATTTCATTTTTGTTCAACATTTATTTTTCAAAGCCATATCTTCAGGAATGTATTTGATTGTCTCGTTAACACGAAAAAAACAGTATTCTCTAATTATTTTTTCGACTTATAGATATTGAGATATTTAATTTTGAAATTTGAGGGGAATTTAGATTTAGTAGCTAACTAGCTACTAAATCCATGTTCAAAATACACATTAATTTAGTAGCTAGCTAGTTACTGAATGTAATGTTCAAAATAGATATGAATACACTAGCTAAATAGCTAATGAATCCATGTGAAATGTTCAAAAATACATATAGATTTAGTAGCTAACTAGCTACTGAATTCATGTGTAATGTTCAAAATACACATGGATTCAGTAGCTAACGAGTTACTGAATCCATGTTCAAAAATACATATGGATTCAGTAGCTAACTACCTACTGAATCCATGTGTAATATTCAAAACCAATTCCAAGCCATCCTCTCACTTTCAGAGGATACTCCCATTACCCTTGACCTCGCTGAACCAAATTTGACCTCTCATTCTTAGAGACAGTGAAGATGCAACCATAATTTCCTCGCCATAGAAATCCCAAACACATCCTTGAAATCCAACCTCTCATCTTTAGAGGTTTAAGTCAGAAAAAAGCCCAACTAACCTCTCACCTCAAGAGGTCATGATGCAAACAAAGATCCAAATCTCCCGATGGCCGATTAAAACCATGAGACCCAGCTACAGTCCCTACCGGATAGCAGTCTAGTCCCAATTTAATCAAAGTCTAAATCAAATTAGAACCTCATTGCATGCTTACATTGGAACTTAATGGGCCATGGTTCAAGACCATCAATCAGAGATTCTGCAAATTCAATTCTTTCATTTTGTCGTTTTATGTGAGAATATGTCATCTCCTCTCCAAGATTAGGAACTTGTCCTACTCTTGTGAAAATTTACGTCCTTTCTATTCCTCAAAAATACTTTTCGTGAATGCTTCACTGGGACTTCACATCCATGTCTCAGCGTCACTCAAATTTGATCCTTGATATCGGTTGGTTTTCTCCTCTCAATTGATAAAAATATTTGTTCATATCAGGATTAGTGGCTGAATAACCCGAACATTAACAAAGGGTTTAGCAGTCTTATGATCATTGTGAATAAAACAAATTTTCATATGTCTCGTTAAGTCTTATTTATTCTACACAATAGGAGTATAGAGCTAAACACTGATTTTTCTGTCAGCAGAGGCTTCCATACACTGTTTACAAACCTTGCTATGATTACACTCTCTATAAAGAGTCAAACCCAAAGCGAGTTTTTTACACAAAATCGGGATTCATTCCCACTTTTAAAAAAAATGTGTGCCCCTGTATGTACATATTTCCGAGTCTTTTCCAATAACTATTTGACTTCAGTACAAATGGACGGATGGGTAACCTTGTTCTGTAACAGGACACTATGTCAAAGTGGGGCTGCACCCGACTCAATTTACGGCTTATTTGGGTGGTTACTTATAACGGGAGTCTGTCTCCTGAATTCACAAATACTCCCCGGGGATTTTGCGAAAATTTCTCCGCAACGGGGCTCTGTCAGGCAGAATGGGATTGTTTGTACATAGGATCTTCTGTGTAGATTCTGGGGCTGCTGAAATTCTTACCTTGGGAAAAGGTGTTGCCTTGAAATGAATTTTGAAGCTTGGTTCAGAAAAGCTTGGTCATTAGGTTGCTTGTGTCCCGCGACAGACCTTGCCACATGCTGTCCTGAATCGTGCGACATAGTTAGCCAACATCAGACAGCAACAAACTGTTGCACTCTGCACTCACCAGGGCACTCCCCGACTTGTCTATGCTGCAACCACCATCCATCCATTTCTCAAACGCATGGGAGAGGGTTCACATATACATACACACAAATACAGACCCATATACACCATCCCATCATCCCATATACACTCATTACATAAACCATATACACACGCACCCCATACAATCATCATTCCATATTCCCTTTTCAAAATAAGATGGACTCATGCAATAAAAAACTAAAAATGTATATAAAACTAACAACAAATAACTAAGTTCAAAAGTAGTGCATAACAAAAATAGCATAGTCAATAGTGTTTGTTTCCCAAAGGGTACAATAATCAACAAATCACAATCTGATCAAGGGGCTACTCCGAATCCTCCTCATCCTCCTCATCATCCTAATCCTCCTCGAACTCATCATCAGGGTCGTCTGAAGGAGCCTGGTATGCTACTGTCTTCGCGCGATAATAATCATCCTTCTCAGCAATAACAGCGGAGTCGAGCTCATAAGCATCGACAGTCTCATCAGCATCATCATCATCGCTCTCATTATCGTCGCTGGAGTCAGAAAGAGCCACAGATGGATTCTTTGTCAGAATCCTCGATTAACTGGAACTCGCATCAAAGCGACCCTTCTTCCTCCTTGGCTGACCAGGAGGGGAGACATTCACCGAATCCTGGGACCAGCACTGATTCTTCCAAAATCTTACGGCCTTCTGCAGTTTGTTAATCATGCCTACATCACCGGTGAAAGCTCGAGCCATGTGCCTATAAGTCTGGGCTGAAACCTGTTCCAAGCCGACATAAGAGATTTCAGAATACAGTTCTTGATAGCAGTTCTAAAGCAAGCAATTCAAAAGAAGCAAACAATACTTACTGATCTCGAGACCCGTGGGAGCTGCAGACGAGGATGAATCTGGGTCATATCAATGTGAGCTCGCCGCACATGGCCGCCACCCTGATAGTCAATGTACGCCAGAGGTAGAGGAGGTCTAGCTACGTATCCAGTAGAGGGCCCCGCTCTCTGAGCATCATAACCCGCTCTGACTTGGGGAGACTGCAACCTCCCAGCCACATATATAGCATAGTCCCCCTCATGTGCATAATGATAGGCCCCCACGCCCATAATCAAAGCATCTACATCCTCCAGCTGGTGAGGGAGCCACACCCTGTCCGGAGGATCGTCGGGAACTAAAGCATGTCTGTTGGCCCATGCTGTCTATATACTCTCTCTACTAAATACAGGGAATCTCTAGTCAAGCCCACCAGTAGCTTGCGGCATTCGGTCAGATGGACACCGTAATCCAGGTCCACATCTGGGTATCTATCAGCCCATGGGAACAAGAAGAGGTTGTGGGGAACCCCTCTCAACATTGTCAGCGTATCGGCGTAGGAGACTGTCATCCTAATCCTCACTCCCGCTACCCGAGTCTATCTTCGAGCATCCTTGGTCCAGCGGCGCAGAGCAGGATAAGTAGTGGTCGGGAACTCATTCCTGATACTCCAATAGTAGCCACCAAATATCTCGTAGGTCCAGGCCTGAAAAGACAAATCAGACAGTTCAGAAATGCTAATGAAACGAATGAATGTGCAAAGAAAAGTAAGGGCAAAAAAGCTACCTTAAAAGCCATCTGGCAGTAGTCAAAAGACTTCGCCTCTCCCCTGCTAATGTCATCCAGGGCTAAATACATCTCAGCCAGCCCGGCTTCTCCCCAAGACAGATTTACTACGTTCCCCCAGACTCTCAGAGGCTCAAGGAGGGTAGTGAGATCCGTAGAAGCCCCATTGGGGAATAACATATCAGACAATCCAGCCCAGACAAAGTCTCTAGCCAATCTCTCAGCCATGAGCATGCTATCATCAGAATCATCGAAGATAGAAGGATAAGCCCGGCTCTGCTCCTCAATCTTCCCGTGAATCTCACCCAGCTCATATCCATTTCCCTTCTTATCTCGAAGGGCAAAGCCGACTAGTCCCACTAGGTCATCCTTAGCATGGGGCTCGGGATCATCGGCAAGCTCAACGGTATATATAGGCTGGTATGTGAAGGGAAACCCCGTGATGACCGCAAAGTCATAAGGGTTCACTGTAGCCTCACCCTAGGTGAAGTGAAAGGAATGGGTGGTCTCCCACCAGAACTGACGAAAAACCTTCATCAGCTCTACGCTCCGCTGCGTATCACCGATGGCCTCCGCCATATCAAAGAAATGCCCTAATCCAGCAGCATGCACCATGCCCTTGGGCGAATGCGCCTCAGCTGCACTGCCGGGCAAGCTCCTCCAAAGCCGCCCGATCACCTCAGGTGACCCTCTCGTACATAACCCCTGCAGGTAAACACAACACATGTATCAAAATATATCTCAGTCAATTACATATCATTATGTTTTTTGAAAGCATGCTCATTGTTATTCTTTGGGTCCATCCCAATTTTCCACAAAAAAATCATTATTATTCTTTGGGCATGTCCCACTTTTCACAAAAATCTTCGGGTCCGTCCCACTTTTCACAAAACAAATCATTATTCTCTCTAGGTTCGTCCCACTTTTCACAAAAAATCATTATTATTCTCTTCGGGTCCGTCCCACTTTTCACAAAACAAATCATTATTCTCTCAGGGTCTGTCCCACTTTTCACAAAAAATCACGGGTTCGTCCCACTTTTCACAAAAAAACACGGGTCCGTCCCACTTTTCACAAAAAATCATGGGTCCGTCCCACTTTTCAAAAAAAAAATCATCGATATTCTCCGGGTCCGTCCCACTTTTTTACAAAAAATCATTGTTATTCTCTCTAGGTCCGTCCCACTTTTTCCACAAAATCATCATTATTGCTTTGGGACCGCCCCACTTTTTCTTTACAAAAATCAATCATATTCGTTTTGGGTCTGTCCCATTTTCTTTGCAAAATTATTCTTTTGAGTCCGTCTCACTTTTTTTTACAAAATTAGTTTAATTCTTAGTTCAATCCATGCAGTTTTATCATTATATACATTGCAATTTCATATTTTTTTTTTCAATTACCCTAGACATGCATTTTTTTTCAAAAATTCAAATTTCAAATCAATGAATAATAAATTTCGCAAGATTCTTACCGCGGATTTCTACCGATGGAGGTGTGTCTATCCACTTGCGGGTAGAATTGTCCTCGCGGAGTTTGAGGAATGAACGGCCGATGGTTCCTCTTTATCTTTTTTCTTCTGTCAGCCAACTTCGCTTATTGTTGTGCTTTCTTCGTCGGACGTAGACGAGGAGGCATGCTTTTCACATTTTTGACAAAGATTTGATGAAAACTTAGTTTTCTCTCCTTTTCTCTTCCTTTTCTCTTGACAGCTTTCTTTGGTTTTATGTTTCAAATGTCAATTGTTCGACATTTTAAAACCTGTCCGCATGGCGTGCCCAGTCGTGCGACATACCCTGCCATTTGTGGCCTGATTTACCCTTTTGCCCATGTGGCTTTGTTTTACTCGTTTACTCCTGTGGCCTATTTTACTATTTTGCCCCTGTGACCTGTTTTACCATTTGTGCCCCTGGCATTTTCAATTATATTTCTTAATAAATAAATTTTTTCCATTTTGCCCCTGTGGCCTGTTTTACCATTTTTGCTCCTGGCATTTTCAATCCTATTCCTCAATAGTCAATCCTCGGGCGACTTTCCCCTAATAGTCAAATTCCGGGCGACTTCCCCTCAATAGTCAACTCTCGGGAAACTTCCCCCTAATAGTCAAATTTCGGGCGACTTCCCCATAATAGTCAATCTTCCGGGCGACTTCCCCCTAATAGTCAAATTTCGAGCGACTTCCCCTCAATAGTCAACTCCCGAGCGACTTCCCCCTAATAGTCAAATTTCGGGTGACTTCTCCATAATAGTCAATCTTCGGGCGACTTCCCCATAATAGTCAATCTCCCGGGCGACTTCCCTCTAATAGTCAAATTCCGGTAGACTTTCCTCATAGTCAACTCCCGGGTGACTTCCCCATGATAGTCAATCTTCGGGCAACTTCCCCATAATAGTCAATCTCTCGGGCGACTTCCCCCTAATAGTTAAATTCCGGGAGACTTTCCTCATAGTCAACTCCCGGGCGACTTCCCCGTAATAGTAATCCAGACCACTTTGGTCTTTCTTTGGTTTGAGGCAACACACGTTCTCACTTGTTGGTTTGAGACACCGCACGTCCTCACTTCCTTGAACTGCGATTAGGCTTGATTCCCTCTTAGGGATACGTAGGAATCCTTTCTCCAAAGGTCCAGCCATTTGACCACTTTGGTCTTTCTTTGGTTTGAGGCACCATACGTTCTCACTTGTTCGAACTACGATCCGGCTTGATTCCCTCTTAGGGATACGTAGGAATCCTTTCTCCAAAGGTCCAGCCATTTGACCACTTTGGTCTTTCTTTAGTTTGAGGCACCAGACGTTCTCATTTGTTGGTTTGAGACACCACACGTCCTCACTTCCTTGAACTACGATCAGGCTTGATTCCATCTTAGCGATACGTAGGAATCCTTTCTCAAAAGTGTTGGGTTTTATGGGTCCATGCGCAGCGGAATTAAGCATCAAATTAACACAAAACCCAAGCCCTAAGATCCGTTCTATACGATTAAATTGAATTCCTATGAGATAGAATTTACCAACCTTAATTGCTTTCCGGTCTTGAGCTATCGAACAAATTATTGGTGTGATTTTGAATCACAATCTTCAATCTTCAAGAACCTTTCAATCTTCAGATTGGAACTCTAGGCCTTGATCGTTATACGAGTGAAGACCCTCTATTGTTGTATCCACACGTAAGAATGAACCAAGAACAGTTCTTGTGAATTGCTAGATTCTTAAACCTATGGAAGAATATTGAGAAACCTTTTTGGTGATTTTCTTTCTTGAAAATTCGGCTAGACCATTAGGGTTAACAGACCTCTCATATTTATACTACTTTAGTATGAATATGTTTCCTAATCGAATTAGGAGACCAGGCTGTCAAAACGCGTCTGGTGGCTAGTTATGTCGCGTGACATACTTAGCCAGTGGCTAGTTATGTCGCGTGACAAACGTTGCCATATGCAGGAACTCTCAATCATTCTTCCTTTGGTTTAACCAACTCATTCTAGTTGTGTGTGACCCAATAGGATTATATTATGTTGGCAATGAGTTCGATCATATCGACTCTCATAAGACATAAGCGGACTCTAGCAAGCCATTATGTCTACCCAAATAATATAACGTAAGAGTTCACGTTTCCAATGGTACACTTCCATTTCTCCCTTTGTCTCACGATGTTATATTGAACACAAGTCATGGTCCACGTCAACTTGTATTTGTTCAATGCTTTCTCGATCTTGAGTATAATGATAATCCAATCGCATTGGGGTGTGGCCACACACTTTCCATCATTATCACTCATCGAGGGGCCCAAGCAAAACATCTCTCTTTCGAGGGACAAATTCCATCTTGACTTATCATCCTTCCCATCATGAATCCGATCATGCGAAAGATAGCCTTTATAAATATCGTGTTAAGATATCGTTTGACTAAAATCAAACATGACTTTCATCATATGTAAGGTCATGATAATCTCAGGTCTAGGGACTAAATGAAGTGACCATATGAGATTTAATTATGACATTTGACCATGACATAAATCTCATACGGGTCAAGTCCAGTCACTTGTTCTCTAACAAGTACCCATAATTTCAATGTGCATCTCTATGCATATAATCATCATATGATTATCCATTGACAATTATACTAATTATTCTCTTAATAATTAGGGACGGAGATTATTACAATAAATATGCAAACTATATAATAATCAAATAATAAACATAAACGATAAAGATGATACATAACGGTTTTCAGTTAAACATAACTAAAGCCTAGGGCATTACACCAACAGTCTCCCACTTGCACTAGGCTCCATTTATGTATCGAATACTCATGGATCTAACATGCCCACCATGCTTCTGCCTATGCGAGGGTCTTTGTAAGTGAATCCCTTATGTCATCATCGGTTGATATTTTGTATATCTTAACGTCTTCTCATTCTTTATGAATTCCTCGAAGAACGTCTAAGTGAGTGTTTGGATCGCTGTTGTGACCTTGGTTCTATTGTTGCACAATTGGCACCACTATTGTCATAACAAAAGTTTCACCGATTAGTGATGCTTGGAACATTTTCAGAACACTAATGAACTTTTGATTCAAACTGCCTCTTTTAGCCACATCATATGTTTGCTAAAATTCGGCCTTAGTAGTAGAATTGGCTACAATTTCTGCTTGGAACTCTTCCAATTAAAACTGCACCTCTAATAAGCATAAACACAAATTCTAATTGCGATTTTAAAATAACTTTGTCAGTTTGGAAGCTAGCATCTATGTAACCCTTACAACAAGATTAATTTCCAATCTTTCAAATACCAAGAACATATCCTTAGTTCTTCTTAAGTACTTAAGGATCATCTTGACTCCCATCCAATGGTTTATATCAGGATCAGATTGGTATCGACTCATCATGCTTAGAGCATATGAGACGCCGGGTCTAGTACAAATCATGGCATACATGACAGATCCAAATGCCGAAGCATATGGAACTTCATTCATTTCCCTTTTGCTCATCAGTTGTCATAAGACAATGAGTATTGCTAGGAGAAGTACCATGATCCATTGACAAGTTACCTTTCTTAGACTCTTCTAAGAACCTTGTCAATGTGAACACTTTGACTCAAACCAATTTATCCTTCTAGATCCATCTCTATAGATCTTGATGCCAAGGATGTAAGCGGCTTCACCCATATCTTTCATTGAGAAATCTTTCCTTGACCAAGACTTAACAGTCTTAAGTGTCGAAACTTGTTTTTCCAATGAGTAAGATATCATTGTAATAAAACAATAGAAATAATACTACGCTCCCACTGAATTTCATGCATACACAAGGTTCATCTTTGTTCTTTGATGAAGTCAAACTCTTTGACCAATTCATCAAAACGAAGATTCCAATTCCTTGAAGTTTGCTTCAACCCATCTCATGGATCTTTGCAACATGCATACTTTATTAGAGTTTCTTGGATCGACAAACTATTCGGGTTGTGTACTATACATATCCTTAATAATCTTTCCATTTAAAGAAAGTCGTTTGACATCCATTTGTCATGTCACATAGTCATAATATGCGATCATGGCAATTGAAATTCTAACAGACTTTGGCATTGTAACTGGCGAAAAGGTTTCCATCATAGTCAATACTATGAATTAACCTAAATCCCTATGCTACAATATTTAGTCATGAAAGTATACACCTTCACATCCATGTCGGTCTTGAAGACCTACTTGCATCCCTTTAGTTTTTACACCTTCAGGTAGCCCAATCAAGTTCCAAACTTGATCATCAAACATGGATTGCAATTCGGACTCCATGGTTCCTAACCATTTATTCAAATTAGGAGTGGACATCGCCTCACGATAGGAAGTAGGATCGTCATTCTCAATGACTTCCATCTTATTACTTTCCGAAATGAGAAATCAATATTTCTTGGTTCGGATTGTAACCTATCCGATCTACGATGGACTTGTGCATCTTGAACCGGTTCCACAACTCCTTTGTGAACTTGGTTCCGTCTCTACTCTTGGTTCCATGTCATTTTCAGGTTCTTGAACTCTCTTCAAGATTAATTTTACTCCCACTAGATTCTTTATTGAGAAACTATTTATCAAGAAACAAATCGTGTAGAGCAACAAACGTTTTGTTCTCTTTGCGGTTGTAAGATTAATTTCCAAAAATAACTTTGTCAAATTTGGTGCTAACTTATAAGAGACAAGTCTCTTTACATAAGATTCGCAACCCCAAATCTTCATGAAAGACAAACTAAGTTTTCTTCCATGCCACATCTCATGTGGGGCCTTAGGAACCGATTTAGTAAGGACTCAATTCAGTGTAACCGCATTATTTCTAATGCATATCCTCAAAAGGAATTAGGAAAGTCAACTTGACACATCATCGAATGAACCATGTCTAACAAGGTTCAATTCCTCCTTTCAGACACACCATACAATGTGGTGTTCCGGATGGAGTCAACTCTGAAACAATTTCATAGTTTTGAGATGATTGTCAAACTCTTGGCTCAAATATTCACCACCTCAATCTAATCGAAGTACTTAAATAGTTTTGCCAAGTTGTTTTTGTACTTCATCTTGAAATGTTCAAAACATTTCAAACGATTCACCTTTGGACTTCATCATATAGACATAGTCATATCTAGATAAGTCTTTTAGTGAAATGTGATGAAATACCGAAGTCTTCCCCTAGCAATGCTACTTAATGGTCCATATACATCTCATGTATAATGACCGATAAGTCACTAGCCCTCCCACTACTCTTAGTGTAGGGTGGTTTGGTCAATACTCCCAATAAATAAGATCCACATTCCTCAAATGATTCATGGTCATATGAGTCTAAAAGTCCGTGTTAATGGAGTTTAGATATATGTTTCTTATTTATTTGACCAATCCGGCAATGCCATATGAACGCGTTATTCATATTGTTCGGTTTAGATTTCCATTTATATTATAGATATCTTCAACATTATTTTGTTTTTCATCATCAAGGATATGAAGACCATTCAATGACATATGCATTACAATAAGGCATATCATTAAATAATTATAAAACTTCTTATTGAAAATAAGAAAATTATATCCTTCATCATCCATTTAAGAAACGGAAATAATACTCCTACTCAAATTCGGAACGTAGTCATACTTGTTCAAAACAAGTACTACTTCACAAGGTAAAGTGACTTCATAAGTCCCTATGGCTAATGTAACAACCCTTGCTCCATTCTTATGCATAGGTTTAATTTACCTTCTTTGAGTAGCTTTCTATTCTTTGTTCCTTGCACATTTAAACAAATGTGGGATCCAATCCGGTATCATATACCCAAGAACAAGAAGTCGAAAAGAAAATATCTATCATATAGATACTTGAAGTAGTAGCAATCATATTGCCCTTCTTCACCTTTTAGGCCTTCCTAATAAGCCTTGCAACTTTGCTTCCAATGACAATCTTATTGCAATGATAGCAAACTGCATCCCCTTTTGAGACACTTTTGGGTTTAGCCTCTTCGGCTTTGACAACTTTTGTCCTAGGTTTAGCAACCTTTGCTTTACCTATTTTTCCTTCCTTTATGAACCCTTTTATTGTGTCAATCATTAACACAATTTGCGGATTGCTCCTTCTTTCATCACATGAATTAAGAGCCTTCACCACATCATATATCTTTTGCCTAGCTTGCACATGGAACATTTCCCTTTTTGCGTTATGCTAGAACAAAAGAATAGTTATCATGTACTCAAGGTTCTTCATAAGAGCGTTTAAACATGGTGGCAAATACAAGGCAAGCAATATTGTCAGAATCATCAATATATTTCTAATGTTGCTTCCTCATTTGCCCTTTGCAACATTTGCAATGGGTCAGTAGGAACGGATTCGTCAAGAACATACACTTTATGTATTGTTCCTTTCGAACTTTGTCCTTCATAAGGACGAATCGCAATTATCATTATGTAATGCTATTTCTACAACAAAATATACAAATTATATGAACACATATCAATATCAACACATTTATCATTTAAGAGCAAATAATGTATTTTTTACAAATACTCCCACTAAATCATACACCTTCCAATGGAAATAAGCATAATATGCATTTAATGGGCTAAGATCCAACTTTAATTTAATCTCAAGTACGCTATGGCGCACCGCTCAAGATTAAACTAATTAGGTAGAAAACATCAATCATATCGTATATGACTCTTAGGACTAAGATCCAACTTTAATTTAATCTCAAGTACGCTATGGCGCACCGCTCAAGATTAAACTAATTAGGTAGAAAACATCAATCATATCGTATATGACTCTTAGGATCTTTTATGAGATTTATTTAAGACATCATATGTCCAAGCATATTTTAATCTCATCTTATGCCTTGGGTCCAAAACCATTTTGATAACCCAATTAAGTTCATCCACTTTAAACGTATAGGAATCACCATTTCCTCATCTTGCTCGCAAACGGAATAGAATCAAAGCACCTTGCTATGGAAAGCCCACCCAAAACTATCCGAGTGGTCTCAAGTGTTTTAATCATGGATTGGCATAAAGAACTTAAAAGTTAAATGAAGGCTCTTTAAGGTAGATTATAAGCATATCAGCAAAGATAGTCATAATCATGCACTAGGTAAGTTCCCAGGAAGATAGGTGAGCCACAAGGACTACTTAAGTACCAACTCTTCCTTAGACAGAACTCTCCTAGTCATGCACAATTAGAAATCAGCTCTGATTTGGCAACATAATCACTACCTTTTATAAACAATCAGTTTCCTTTTAAATTTCGCGTAATTATGACTTGTTTCCATAAACAATCATAAAATCCAAAATTTACAATGTCTAAATCTAAACATATTAGGAAACTAAAATATCATGTTTCAACTAAACATCTAATTAAAATTCTTAGCATGTAAGAACAAATAAAACATGCATCGCAATAATTATTAAAATCACATTTTAATCAACTAAGCATGCATAAATAATGAATCAATCTAGCATGGCCTTATAAACTTAACTTTATAGCATCCAGATTATCATATGAACATATCAGATTGTAAACACAATCACAGAATAGCAGAAAAATTGAACAAACTGATTCTGCCCAGATTTGGCTTATTATGTCGCGTGACAACATCAGCCAGAGGGCTAGGTTTGTCGCGTGACATAACTAGCCAGATTACCAGATTTCCATATATGGCCTACTATGTCGCACGACATAGGTAGCCAGTTCGCAGGATTTCCAGATTCAATCAAAGCAGATTGCACAGCAATTAAATCATATAAAACAACCCTTTTACAGATTTAATTCAACACAATTCGAAAACGATTTTCATATTGTTTCATATAAACAATCAAAATTCTATCGCATACATAAACAGGCAATAAGCATATAAACAATTTATATCTTAAATCTAGCATGTTAATTCAAACTTAATCATACGAACGGGGCTCTGATACCACTGTTGGGTTTTATGAGTCCATGCGCAGCGGAATTAAGCATCAAATTAACACAAAAACCAAGCCCTAAGATCCGTTCTATACGATTAAATTGAATTCCTATGAGATAGAATTTACCAACCTTAATTGCTTTCCGGTCTTGAGCTATCGAACAAATTATTGGTGTGATTTTGAATCACAATCTTCAATCTTCAAGAACCTTTCAATCTTCAGATTGGAACTCTAGGCCTTGATCGTCATACGAGCGAAGACCCTCTATTGTTGTATCCACACGTAAGAATGAACCAAGAATAGTTCTTGTGAATTGCTAGATTCTTAAACCTATGGAAGAATATTGAGAAACCTTTTTGGTGATTTTCTTTCTTGAAAATTCGGCTAGACCATTAGGGTTAACAGACCTCTCATATTTATACTACTTTAGTATGAATATGTTTCCTAATCGAATTAGGAGACCAGGCTGTCAAAACGCGTCTGGTGGCTAGTTATGTCGCGTGACAAACGTTGCCATATGCAGGAACTCTCAATCATTCTTCCTTTGGTTTAACCAACTCATTCTAGTTGTGTGTGACCCAATAGGATTATATTATGTTGGCAATGAGTTCGATCATATCGATTCTCATAAGACATAAGCGGACTCTAGCAAGCCATTATGTCTACCCAAATAATATAACGTAAGAGTTCACGTTTCCAATGGTACACTTCCATTTCTCCCTTTGTCTCACGATGTTATATTGAACACAAGTCATGGTCCACGTCAACTTGTATTTGTTCAATGCTTTCTCGATCTTGAGTATAATGATAATCCAATCGCATTGGGGTGTGGCCACACACTTTCCATCATTATCACTCATCGAGGGGCCCAAGCAAAACATCTCTCTTTCGAGGGACAAATTCCATCTTGACTTATCATCCTTCCCATCATGAATCCGATCATGCGAAAGATAGCCTTTATAAATATCGTGTTAAGATATCGTTTGACTAAAATCAAACATGACTTTCATCATATGTAAGTTCATGATAATCTCAGGTCTAGGGACTAAATGAAGTGACCATATGAGATTTAATTATGACATTTGACCATGACATAAATCTCATACGGGTCAAGTCCAGTCACTTGTTCTCTAACAAGTACCCATAATTTCAATGTGCATCTCTATGCATATAATCATCATATGATTATCCATTGACAATTATACTAATTATTCTCTTAATAATTAGGGACGGAGATTATTACAATAAATATGCAAACTATATAATAATCAAATAATAAACATAAACGATAAAGATGATACATAACGGTTTTCAGTTAAACATAACTAAAGCCTAGGGCATTACACCAACAAAAAGGTCCAGTCATTTGACCACTTTGGTCTTTCTTTGGTTTGAGGCACGACACGTTCTCACTTGTTGTTTTGAGGCACCACACGTTCTCACTTGTTCGAACTACGATTCGGCTTGATTCCCTCTTAGGGATACGTAGGAATCTTTTCTCAAAAGGTCTAGCCATTTGACCACTTTGGTCTTTCCTTCCTTTTTTCCCATCAGCCGCTCGTTAGGCTTGAGATCCTTTCTTATTGACAACCCCACTTCTTTCATCAGTGACATTGTCGAGGGGCTACTGTAAGTACCCCATTCCAACTCGCAACCCGTACAGTGCCTTTTTCATAATAAAAGTGCACTAGGGGCATTTTGGGTACATTTATATTTATTCTAGAACCTTTGAGGACTTTCCTTAAGTTCTTTATTGAGATAGTACCTATAGGGCATTAATCCATATTTTTGGACCTATAAGGTGTTGGTGTAATGCCCTAGGCTTTAATTATGTTTAACTTAAAACCGTTATGTATCATCTTTATCGTTTAAGTTTATTATTTGATTATTATATATTTTGCATATTTATTGTAATAATCTCTGTCCCTAATTATTAAGAGAATAATTAGTGTAATTTTCAATGGATAATCATATGATGACTATATGCATAGAGATGCACGTTGAAATTATGGGTACTTGTTAGTGAACAAGTGACTGGACTTGACCCATATGAGATTTATGTCATGGTCAAATGTCATAATTAAATCTCATATGGTCACTTCATTTAGTCCCTAGATCTGAGATTATCATGACCTTACATATGATGAAAGTTATGTTTGATTTTAGTCAAACGATATCATAACACGATATTTATAAAGGCTATCTTTGGCATGATCGGATTCATGATGGGAAGGATGATAAGTCAAGATGAAATTTGTCCCTCGAAAGAGAGATGTTTTGCTTGGGCCCCTCGATGAGTGATAATGATGAAAGTATATGGCCATACCCCAATGCGATTGGATTATCATTATACTCAATATCGAGAAAGCATTGAACAAATACAAGTTGACGTGGACTATGATTTGTGTTCAATATAACATCGTGAGACAAAGGGAGAAATGAAAGTGTACCATTGGAAACGTGAACTCTTACGTTATATTAATTGGGTAGACATAATGGCTTGCTAGAGTCCGCTTATGTCTTATGAGGGTCGATATGATCGAACTCATTTCCAACATAATATAATCCTATTGGGTCAAACACAATTAGAATGAATTGGTTAAACCAAAGGAAGAATATTGAGAGTTCCTCATCAGGCATAAGTTGTAGCGCGACAACATAAGTCGTAGCGTGACATAACTTGTCCAGAGGACTTGTATGGTTGTGCGACACTTCTTGTCCAGAAGACTCGTCTGGTCGTGCGATACTTCATGCCTGAGGCGGTTTGACAGACAGTTTCCTAATTTGATTAGGAAACAAATACCTATGCTAATGTAGTATAAATATTAAGTCTGTAAACCCTAATTTGCTAGCCAAATTTTCTCAAGAAAAATCACAACAAAGGTTTCTCAATATCTCTTCCATAGGTTTAAGAATCTAGCAATTCTCAAGAACCGTTTTTGGTTCATTCTAAAGTGTGAATACCGAAAGAGGGTCTTCGCTCGTTCAACGATCAAGGCCTAGAGTTCAAGCAATCTGAAGAACGAAGTTTGTGATTCAAAATCACATTATTAAATCGTTCGATAGCTCAAGAACAGAAAGCGATCAAGGTTGGTTAATTTTATCTCATAGGAATTCAATTTAATTGTATAGAACGGATCCTAGGCTCTTGGGTTTTTGTGTTATTAGATGCTTAATTCCGCTGCGCATGGACCCATAAAACCGAACAGTGGTATCAGACCCCGTTCGTATCATTAAGTTTGAATTAACATGCTAGAAAAGTGATATAAATCGTTTATATGTTCTTTTGCAAGTTTTGTATGCGATGGATTGATTGTTTTTTAAACAATATGCCTAAATCGTGTTCTAATGATATTGAATTGAATCTGTTAAAAAGTCGTTTACATGATTTAATTGCTCTGTGATTTAGAATTGATGAAATCTGCAAATCTGCAAATCTGGTACCAAGATGTCCCGTGACACTTCTTGGCTGTGTCACGCGACACTGCTTGACTGTGTCACGCGACAATCCTTGCCCAATCTGGGCAGAATCAGGTTGTTACACAATCCTTCTAATCTGTGAATGTGTTTACAATCTGATATATTTATGTATTAATCTAGATGCTATAAATTTCTGTAAGTTAAGTTTATAGGGCTATGATAGATTAATTCATTGTTTGTGCATGCTTAATTAATTTAAATGTGAATTTTATTAATTGTTGCGATGCATGAATTATATGTTCTTAAATGTTAATAGTTTTGTTAGATGTTTAGTTGAAACATTGAATGATAATTTCTTAAATGTTTAGTTGAAACATTAAATTTTGGTTTCCTGTTTGTTTATGAGAAATAAGTCGGTTTACGCAAAATTTGGTTTAATTTGATTGTTTGTGAGAAACAAGTCATTAATACAAAGTATTGATTATGTTGCAAATCTAAGCTGGTATTCTAATTGTGCATGTCAAGGTGAGTTCTGTTGAAGGAGAGATTTGGTACTTAAGTAGTCCTTGTAGCTCACCTATCTTCTTGGGAACTTACCTGGTGCGCGATTATGACTATCTTTGCTGATATGCTTATAATCTGCTTTAAAGAACCTTCATTTAACTTTTAAGTTCTTTATGCCAATTCATGATTAAAACACTTGAGACCACAAGGATAGTTTTGGGTGGGCTTGCCATAGCAAGGTACTTTGATTCTATTCGTTTGCGAGCAGGATGAGGAAATGGTGGTTCCTATACGTTTAAAGTGGATGGACTTAATTGGGTTATCAAAATGGTTTTGGACCCAAGGCATAAGATGAGATTAAAATATGCTTAGACACATGATGTCTTAAATTAATCTCATAAAAGATCTAAGAGTCATATACGATATGATTGATATTTTCTACCTAATTAATTTTAATCTTGAGCAGTGCGCCATAGCGTACTTGAGATTGAATTAAAGTTGGATCTTAGCCCATTAAAATTATATTATGCTTATTTGCATTGGAAGGTGTATAATTTAGTGGGAGTATTTGTGAAATACATAATTTTCTCTTAGATGATAAATGTGTTGATATTAATATGTGTTCATATAGTTTGTATATCTTGTTGTAGAAGTAGCATTACACAATAAATTGCGATTCGTCCTTATGAAGGACAAAGTTCGAAAAGAACAGTACAAGTTATTCTGATTTGATCAGATGCTCAAGAAGTGTTCTTAAGCAAAATTGCACGTTCTTGACGAATTCATTCCTGTTGAATCCAATGCAAATGTTGCAAAGGGAAGATAAGGAGCAACATGAGAAACATAGAGATGATTCCTATGATGTTGTTTGCCTTATACTTGCCACCATGTTTGAAGGCTCTTATGAAGAACCTTGACGACATGGAAGTTACTTTTGTTCTAGCACAATGCACAAAGGAAATGTTCCAAGTGCAAGCTAGGCAAAAGATGTATGTTGTGGTAAAGGTTCCTAATGCATGAGATGCAAAAGGGAGAAATCCGCAAGTGTGTTAATGGTTAACACAAGAAAGGGGTTCAAAAGGGAAGATAAAGAAGGTAAAGCAAAAGCTGCTAAACCTAGGACAAAAGTTGTCAAAGCCAAAGAGGCTAAACCCAAAGTGTCTCAAAAGGATGCAGTTTGCTACCATTGCAATTAGATTGTCATTGGAAGCAAAGTTGCAAGGCTTATTAAGAAGGCCTAAAAGGTGAAGAAGGGCAATATGATTGCTACTACTTCAAGTATCTATATGATAGATATTTTCTTTTTGACTTCTTGTTCTTGGATATATGATACCAGATTGGATCCCGCATTTGTTTAAATATGCAAGGAACAAAGAATAGAAAGCTACTCAAAGAAGGTAAATTAAACATATGCGTAAGAATGGAGCAAGGGTTGCGACATTAGCCATAGGGACTTATGAAGTCACTTTACCTTGTGGAGTAGTACTTGTTTTGAACAAGTATGACTATGTTTCGGATTTGAGTAGGAGTATTATTTCCGTTTCTTAAATGGATGATGAAGGATATAATTTTCTTATTGAGGATAAGAAGTTTTATATTTATTTAATGATATGCCTTATTGTATTGCATATGTCATTGAATGATCTTCATATCCTTGATGTTAAGAAACAAAATAATTTTGAAGATATCTAAAATATAAATGGGAATTCTGAACCGAACAATATGAACAACGCGTTCATATGGCATTGCCGGCTTGGTCAAATAAATAAGAAACATATATCTAAACTCCATTAACATGGACTTTTAGACTCATATGACCATGAATCATTTGAGTAATGTGGATCTTATTTATTGGGATTATTGACCAAACCACGCTACACTAAGAGTAGTGGGAGGGCTAGTGACTTATTGGTCATTATACATGAGATGTATGTGGACCATTAAGTAGCATTGCTAGGGGAAGACTTCAGTATTTCATTACATTTCACTAAAGACTTATCTAAGATATGACTATGTCTATCTGATGAAGTCCAAAGGTGAATCGTTTGAGATGTTTCGAACATTTCAAGATGAAGTGCAAAACAACTTGGCAAAACTATTAAGTACTTCGATTAGATCGAGGTGGTGAACATTTGAGCCAAGAGTTTGACAATCATCTCCAAACTATGAAATCGTTTCAGAGTTGACTCCACCCGGAATGCCACATTGTATGGTGTGTCTGATAGGAGGAATTGAACCTTGTAGGACATGGTTCATTCGATGATGTGTCAAGTTGACTTTCCTAATTCCTTTTGAAGATATGCATTAGAAATAATGCGGTTACACTGAATTGAGTCCTTACTAAATCGGTTCTTAAGGCCTCACATGATATGTGGCATGGAAGAAAACTTAGTTTGTCTTTCATGAAGATTTGAGGTTGCGAATCTTATGTAAAGAGACTTGTCTCTTATAAGTTAGCACCAAATCTGACTAGGTTATTTTTGGAAATTAATCTTACAATCGTAAAGAGAACAAAATGTTTATTGCTCTATACGATTCGTTTCTTGAGAAATAGTTTTTCAATAAAGAATCTAGTGGGAGTAAAATTAATTTTGAAGAAAGTCAAGAACCCGAAAATAATATGGAACCAAAAGTAGAGATGAAACCAAGTTCACAAAGGAGTTTTGGAAGCGGTTCAAGATGCACAAGTCCATCGTAGATTGGATAGGTTATGATCCAAACTCGAGAAATATTGATTTATCATATCGGAAAGTAATAAAGTGGATGTCATTGAGAATGACGATCCTACTCCTACCTTGAGGCGATGTCCATTCCTAATTTGGATAAATGGTTAGGAATCATGGAATCCGAATTACAATTCATGTTAGATGATCAAGTTTGGAACTTGATTGGGCTACCTAAAGGTGTAAAAACTAAAGGTGCAAGTAGGTCTTCAAGACCGACATGGATCTTCAAGACCGACATGGATGGGAAGATGTATACTTTCATGACTAAGGATTGTAGTAAAGGGATTTAGGTTAATTCATAGTATTAACAATGTTGAAGCCTTTTCGCCAGTTACAATGTCGAAGTCTATTGGAATTTCACTTGCCATGATCGCATATTATGACTATGTGATATGACAATGGGATGTCAAACGACTTTCTTTAAATGGAAAGATTATGAAGGATGTGTATAGTACACAACCCGAATAGTTTGTCGATCCAAGAAACTCTAATAAAGTATGCATGTTTCAAAGATCCATGAGATGGATTGAAGCAAGCTTCAAGGAATTGGAATCTTCGTTTTGATGAATTGGTCAAAGAGTTTGACTTCATCAAGTACGAAGATGAATCTTGTGTATACATGAAATTCAGTGGGAGCGTAGTATTATTTCTATTGTTTTATTACAATAATATCTTGCTCGTTGGAAAACCGAAATTCCGACACTTAAGACTGTCAAGTCTTGGACAAGGAAAGGTTTCTCAATGAAAGATATGGGTGAAGCCGCTTACATCCTTGGCATCAAGATCTATAGAGATAGATCTAGAAGGATAAATTTGTTTGAGTCAAAGTACCCACATTAGCAAGGTTCTTAGAAGAGTCTAAGAAAAGTAGCTTGTCAATGGGTCATGGTATTTCTCTTAGCAATACTCATTGTCTTATGACAACTGATGAGCAAAAAGGGAATGAATGAAGTTCTACATGCTTCGGTATTTGGATCTGTCATGTATGCCATGACTTGTGCTAGACCCGACGTCTCATATGCTTTGAGCATGATGAGTCGATACCAATCTGATCCTGATGTAAACCATTGGATGACAGTCAAGATGATCCTTAAGTACTTAAGAAGAACTAAGGATACGTTCTTGGTATTTGAAAGATTGGAAGTTAATCTTGTTGTAAGGGTTACATAGATGCTAGCTTCCAAACTGACAAAGTTAATTTAAAATCGCAATTAGTATTTATGTTTATGCTTATTAGAGATGTGGTTTTGTTGGAAGAGTTCCAAGCTGAAAATCGTAGTCGATTCTACGACTAAGGCCAAAGTTTAGCAACATATGATGTGGCTAAAAGAGGCAATTTGGATCAAAAGTTCATTAGTGTTTTGGAAATGTTCCAAGTATCACTAATCGGTGAAACTTTTTTTATGACAATAGTGGTGCCATTTATCCAAACAATGGAACCAAGGTCACAACAGCGATCCAAACAATTTTTGAGGAATTCATAAAGAATGAGAAGATGTTAAGATATGCAAAGTATCAACCGATGATGACATTAGGGATTCACTTACAAAGACCCTCACACAGGCGGAAGCATGATGGTCATGTTAAATCCATGGGTATTCGATACATAGATGGAGCCTAGTGCAAGTGGGAGACTGTTGGTGTAATGCCCTAGGCTTTAGTTATGTTTAACTTAAAACCGTTATGTATCATCTTTATCGTTTAAGTTTATTATTTGATTATTATATATTTTGCATATTTATTGTAATAATTTCCGTCCCTAATTATTAAGAGAATAATTAGTGTAATTGTCAATGGATAATCATATGATGATTATATGCATAGAGATGCATGTTGAAATTATGGGTACTTGTTAGTGAACAAGTTACTGGACTTGACCCGTATGAGATTTATGTCATGGTCAAATGTCATAATTAAATCTCATATGGTCACTTCATTTAGTCCCTAGACCTGAGATTATCATGACCTTACATATGATAAAAGTTATGTTTGATTTTAGTCAAACGATATCTTAACACGATATTTATAAAGGCTATCTTTGGCATGATCAGATTCATGATGGGAAGGATGATAAGTCAAGATGAAATTTGTCCCTCGAAAGAGAGATGTTTTGCTTGGGCCCCTCGATGAGTGATAATGATGAAAGTGTATGGCCATACCCCAATGCGATTGGATTATCATTATACTCAATATCGAGAAAGAATTGAACAAATACAAGTTGACGTGGACCATGACTTGTGTTCAATATAACATCGTGAGACAAAGGGAGAAATGGAAGTGTACCATTGGAAACATGAACTCTTACGTTATATTAATTGGGAAGACATAATGGCTTGCTAGAGTCCGCTTATGTCTTATGAGGGTCGATATGATCGGACTCATTGCCAACATAATATAATCCTCTTGGGTCACAGACAATTAGAATGAATTGGTTAAACAAAAGGAAGAATATTGAGAGTTCCTCATCAGGCATAAGTTGTAGCGCGACAACTTAAGTCGTAGCGCGACATAACTTGTCTAGAGGACTTGTATGGTCGTGCGACACTTCTTGTCCAGAGGACTCGTCTGGTCGTGCGACACTTCATGCCTGAGGCGGTTTGACAGACAGTTTCCTAATTTGATTAGGAAACAAATACCTATACTAATGTAGTATAAATATTAAAACTGTAAACCCTAATTTGCTAGCCGAATTTTCTCAAGAAAAATCACAATAAAGGTTTCTCAATATCTCTTCCATAGGTTTAAGAATCTAGCAATTCTCAAGAACCGTTCTTGGTTCATTCTAAAGTGTGGATACCGAAAGAGGGTCTTCGCTCGTTCAACGATCAATGCCTAGAGTTCAAGCAATCTGAAGAACGAAGTTTGTGATTCAAAATCACATTATTAAATCATTCGATAGCTCAAGAACGGAAAGCGATCAAGGTTGGTTAATTCTATCTCATAGGAATTCAATTTAATTGTATAGAACGGATCCTAGGCTCTTGGGTTTTTGTGTTATTAGATGCTTAATTCCGTTGCACATGGACCCATAAAACCCAACATAAGGAATTACTCAAGAAGGTTACAGACAGTTATTTGGGGCCAAAAGCAGTCCTGGCTCATGCTGTCTCGCGCACAAAGCGTGCCATTGGAAAATGCAGACGCAAGGTCGTGCGACACTCTTGGCCACTCCCATGCAGCTATAAAATGGAGCCTCCTCCTCCCATTTCGGGATCCCTCTTTCACAACCTTATTGTTACTCTGCCAAAACACTGGCATACACACAGTAAACACACACAATTCCTCTCTCTCTCATACCAATTCCTCTATCTCTCATACCAATTCCCTCTCTCTCACACAATTCTGAGCTGAACATTGAAGCTGAAGCTGATCTCTGAAGGTTCCTATACCTAACTTGATATAGGAATCGTGGTCTTCAAGGGTAACACCCTCTCTCTCCTTCTCTATCTCTTCTGTTCTTATTTATGAAATTCTACATGTTTAAATATGACAATTAGCATTCGTCTGTTATAATTGCTGAGTTCTGATCATAACATATCTGTTCTAATCTCTGGTTCTGCGAATTATTCATGGTTTGCATGTTATTGCTTGCCTTTGAATCATGTTAATGCATTTTGGATTGATCACCAAGATGAGTATGGATCAATCATATCCATACCCTCTTGAGTATTGAATTCTGATCTATGTGGTCCCTGGAATATATTTATGTTGTAATTTGATCATATCCTTCCTTGGTTTCTGTTGCAATTCATCTTTGTAAAGTTTCTGCAAATGGCATCATGTGTCACGCGAAAAACTTAGCCAGGTTAAGTCCTGTGTCCCGCGACACACTTAGTCAGGGGATGTCCTGTGTCACGCGACACAGTTAGCCATTTTGCAGAAGCTGCCTTTCAAATTGTAATATGTTCTCAACTTTAGTATCTCGGGATGTGGCCCCCCGCTCAAAGTGGTTCACAAGATGTAATCATCTCATTTTTATCAATAAAGATGCATTTATTCTATTTTGTCTCACACATGGCACACACTTGATGAATGTAATGGATGTTAGATTAGAAAGATTCGTTGTGCGGCGTTTTGGATAAACTTCTCGTTTTTCCCAAAATGTAACCTGACCCCCGAACCCATTTTCTCTTTTCAAAAGGTTTTCAAAGTTTTCCTTTAAAAAATGGAGTGGCGACTCTCAAATTTTTATCGCGCTTGTATATTCCGTCTCATTTTTCTAAAACCATTTTCAAACATCCCATGCGTTTTTGCATGCAGGCGAGGGCGTACGTTCACTGAGCAAACGTCTACGGACTAAAAGATGTCAGAAGCACAGGCATTGCTTGAAGCCTCGCTCGCAAACACAACGTGACCAAAGCAGGGGCTTCCCCCACGCATGAACCGGTCCCCCACCGCCAAGCGATCTATATCGGGGAAACCCTCCCCAAACTAAGGGAACAATGTCCTCACCGGCTCTGCAATGGTCTACCACATCCAAAGCGTTGTGACGCATCCCGAGGAAGCTGACCATGAAACGAGTGACTATCACGTACAAAGCAAACACGTCCCAGGAGGCATCACTCCCGCCGTCTCTCATGAAACTGTGAAAGCTGTTTCAGCCCCCAACTGCTCAGAAAACCTACCAAAGCCATTTTCGGCCGCCATACACTAACCACAAATGCATTCCCAGCTCATGCGACATGCACAAAAATAAAATAAGCTAGCAACAATTCCTAGGTCGGTCCTTGGAATCACAAATACGTCATTACATCTCAAATAAAATACTTAGCTATGCCAAATACAAGTGTTTTATTACATATACGAAATGTTTGTTGCTCTACAAATACAAAAAAAAAAAAACAAACAAAAGGAGTCCTACTCCGACTCATCATCATCAGGCTCTTCAAACGAGAACTCCGACATCTCGGAAAACTCGGCAGTCACCTCCTCGTCATCAGAATACTGGATCCCCTCCTCAATCGAATGCTCAAAATACTCTGAAGGGTCAAACCCGGTGAAAGAATCAAATAAGGGATGCGAGGACGAACCCTCACCCTGCGCGCCCGACGGAGGAAAGAATTGATGAAGGGTCTGCGGCCTCTGGGCCCTCGAAGACGTCCCCCATCAAAGCTCTGCCGCCCTGTAAGTGCTCCAATTTGAGCTTGTTAGTCTTTTCGTTAGAAAATTAACGAAAGTCATAACAATTACTAACATTCCTAACAATCCTAACTTTTCTAACAAAGGGAGGGTAGAATGGGCATTGCCAAATAAAGTTAACCAAGAAAAGCATCTTAAAAAGCAAAACAAAAGAATAAAACCATAAATGGAAATGGCCGGAACATAATCTGGCTGTTTAATTTGAATTTTCAAAGGAAATATTCCTTGTGCCCAAAGCTGAAGCTGCATTTAATGAACAGTGCACGCTGAGGTTCCTGTCCGCGCGGATGACTTTGCATTTTCAGAGGGCTATAAATTGAGCCCTCCAGTCACAGAAATAGGGAGAGAGAACACATTTTGCATCGAACCTCTGGCGAAATATAGAGAGAAAACAGTGAGAATTCTTCAAGAATTGTCACCATTTTCTCTCCAATCTTTCCCAACTCACACTCATCCATTCACTCTCATATCAAAGCCCTAAACACTCATACACTCAAGCCAAACACTCAAGAACACAAAGAATATTGGTAAACCCTCCTTCTCCTAACCCTAAATCTCATCCATGCATGCATCTTCAAACTACAAAATGTAGTTCTTCCATCTTTTTGTCTTAGATCTAAGAAGATCACCATGGAAGACCATCTCCATGGATGATCTTCTACAAAGATCAACATTACTTTCAAAGTTCTTTCTTGTTTTCTTGCAAAAACACACTTTCAAAACCCTAAAAAACCATTTTCAAGCACTAAATCTTGATTTCAAAGGGTAAAATCCCCCTCCCCAAGCAAATGAAATGCTTAGTCCTAATGTACCCCAAGGATGGTTTGGTATAGTTGATTCACCACTAAAATGTCTAGTGATCACTAACCAAAACCTAGGGAAATGGGGACAAGCATGGATGCAAAACCCCCTTTAAAAATCACATTTTCTCTCTTGAGAAATTGCTGTCCAGTAGCAAATTTCTCAGACCTCAGTCTATGGTCTTAAATTTTGGACAAAGATAAACGTGGAATTTGGTGTTGACTACAACACACTTTTTGTAGCCAACATCCAGATCTTTCCATACATATTTTTACTTTATTTTTTGGGTGAGTAAAACTCCTCATTTCCAATTTTCTTTCAGAGGCTAGTTCATCAGCTTCTGGGAATCCAGATCTCATATCTGAGGTTTCCAGAAGGTTTTGACCCCTCAAATCTTCTCCAAAATGGAAATTTCTTTCACACAAAGCTTGTTTAAGGAGTCTAGAGAAACTTTCATTCTCTGAGTTTATCCAGATTATGAAGTTTTAGGACCCTTGAATCCATTTCAAAATCAGGTGTCTGCTGCCATTTTCTTCTGGCAGAAGTGACTTCTCAACTTCAAAAGGTTTTTTGAGTACCAAATCTCAAACCAAAAATCCTCCAAAAAATCATGGGATCAGTTTAAAGTCTTAAAAAGACATCCCAATTTTTACCTTTTCCAGTTTCAATTTATTTTGGTCAAAACACACACACACACACACACACACAACAAAAGGATTTTCAAATGTTTGGAAGACTCGCTCTGCGAGGCGCGTCGGGTGCACACTAACGTCCTTCCCGACGCGTAACATGACCTCCGAACCTAAATCTTTGATCTCGGGCTTTTTTCAAAGTTTTGGCCCTTAAAACAAAAATGGCGTGGCGACTCCGTTTCTTTAAAAATTTGGCGACATCGTTACAGTGGCGACTCTGCTGGGGAATAACAAGTTTTATCTTTTCAAAAAAAAAAAAGAAAAACTTTTGAGGGTCAAACTTCCGTCTCAACATTTGAAAATCCTTTGTTTTGTGTGTATTAATTTTTGCACGTTTTCGTGTTTGTTTTTGGCCGCCTCGGGAAAAGTCAAAATTTTGACTGTCGGAAATAAAGTCCCTAATCGTCGGAAATTTTGCGTTTATGTGCTTATGTGTTCATAAAATTTTCAAAAAAAAATTTTTCAAAAAAAAAAAATATCATGCATCATGTCTTTTAAGACACATAAGAAAAATTTTCTATTTTACTCAGAAAAAAGAAGATAGACTGCTTGCACACTACGCGCACGTGACCGTACACTGCACACTACGTCCTTAACCCGGGGAAATCCTTGTCGCGGTCCGTTTGGTCTTATTACGCCTCTCGGATGAGCACAGGACTACCCAAACATCCCATGGAGCCTCGTGTCGACCATGCACTTGTCCGTGACACACTTTGTCCGAGACCCGGTTGGTTTTTAGTCTGGTCTGTGTCATGCCCTGTCTGTGTATAGACCTTTCCTTTCAAGCCTTTGTCGGCATACCGACTCAATATCTTTCGGGTCCCTAATCAGTCGAAGCTCTGCCGGTTCTCCGCCGCAGACTTTGACCAAGATATTGACCGGTGCCTTGACTTCGGCTCTGACTGGCACAAATTATACACCGACTCCCAGTATGACACTGAGTCATCAAGGATTAACGGCTATTCCATGCCTAATTACGGCTTAACTGACGACAAGTCAAGATCAATTGTGGACATTTATCAGTCCAAATCATGCCGACTTTTTTGTCGAGCCCTCGGACACGATCTTGACTTTGACGTCAGCTTTGTCCGTAATTTACATCGAATGCTCGTTAAGACTCGATTACCCGCCAGACTTCTAGGATCGTTTTTCTTTCGGTCGGTGGGACCCGCTTGCCCTATAGGACCCTCGCCCGGGGGTGTCCACCCTGGGAGGTCGAAATACAGGTGGAATACGAGGGGCTTATAGACGTAGTGACGGGGTCCACTGATCCAGGAATCAGAGTAGTTTAAGAAAAAGAAGAGCAATCTTTTCCAACCGATTAGGTTAATAAAACGTGTTTTAAGTAAACATGAACAAATAACTGCATGTTGCATGAGCCTAGAGCCCAAACGCCTACCCTCCTCCAAAATCCCACCATCTGAACCCTCGTGTCTTTCCCCCGCAGCTCCGCACAAAGCTTGGTTTCGGGCACCGGGTCACCGCTTAATCAGTTGGGAAGAGTCAAGCGCATCGTCAGCTTCACCGTTTGCTCCGACTCCGGGTTTTAGAATGTCTGCATCAACCGGTAATGATGGGGACAACGTCACTCCGCCTCCCGGGACTCCTCGCATGCAACAAAGGTGAAATCCGTTAGCGCAACGTATGAGAGTGCGACAGAAGC
Source organism: Adenophora triphylla var. japonica (assembly GCA_022495995.1). Classification (NCBI taxonomy): domain Eukaryota; kingdom Viridiplantae; phylum Streptophyta; class Magnoliopsida; order Asterales; family Campanulaceae; genus Adenophora; species Adenophora triphylla. The sequence continues at coordinate 173,600 of JAFEMH010000617.1, read as the reverse complement.
ACAACAAACCTTATGGAGGCTATCAAAAGCCATGGTCTGGCCGCCAGCCTCAACCCCGATGGCACCTTCACCGTGGAAGAGGAGGATGACCCCAACCCCAATCTCGGTCGCCCCGACTACTCCAGGATGCCACCACCAACCTCTTTCGGTGCTACCAGAACCCATGCTTCTCGATCTCTGGGCCAGACCACTGGGTCCGTACAGCCTGACGTCACAAATCAGTTCGCAGCTCCTCAGTGGGGGCAAAATCAGTACGGAATGTCCTCTCATGGTTGGGGATACCTCGGAATGCCACAGCAAGTTGGGACCCATCCTCAGTTTGGGACTGATCAATCCGGACCTTCACAGCAACAGCCACAGTTTGGAATGCCGCCACAGTCTGGTTCTGGGCCACAGTCAGGAATTCCTCCTCAGAATGCCTCCATCCCGGTTTCATCAGAATCGCCAGGACCACAGTATCCCCCTGGTTACACACCTTCGCCGCAGGCAGCCATGCAATTCAACAATCCGGGACAGCAACCCGTATTCAAGCCTACTTATGGGCCTCACTCCAGAAATCCAAGTTACCCAGCTACATTGGGGCTACCTTCACCCTCTCTGCCGGTTGAAAATCAACAACAAGCTGCAAGGTTCTATCCTTCTACCCAGGGTCCTACTCAGGCTCCTCAGAGTAATCCAGGCCAAGGACAAGTTTTCACCTATGTCCCTGGATCAGCCATTCCCTCCACCAGTTTGCCGCCAACAGTGGCCCCTCTCTCTAGCCCAGTCACTGGTTTGAATACCATGATTCCGCCACAAGACCCCTATCTGGCTTGGTTCATGGAACAACATAAGGAAATGAAAGCGCAGATCACTGAATTGACTGCCAAGAAGTCAGCCTTCCGGCCTACAGACCCGGACTCCATTGTTCCCCTACCTCACAAATTCGTGATGCCAAATCTGGATCTCTTTGATGGGACTGCATGCCCGAAAACCCATTTGGACACATATACCTTGGCGATGAAGGCCAAAGGGTGCACCAATCAGCAGTTGGCTGATTATTTCAGTCTGTCTTTGAAGTCCAGTGCTCTGAAATGGTTCTTCCGTTTGAAACCCGAGGCCAGGGCTACGTGGGACCAGATCACCAATGCCTTCACGGAAAAGTACAAGGCCAACTTGGAGTGGGAAACAAACAGAGTTGATCTGCAGACAACCGTGCAGCGTCCCGATGAAAATGTCGGGGACTTCTACAGACGATGGAATCTGAAACTCAGCGAGATGGCCATCCCTCCCTCCGAGGAGGAACAGTTGGATATCTTCCAGTCATGCTTAAAACCACATTTGAGAGCTTCCCTCAGCCACTTCCCCTACGCTGATTTGCGTGCTATGGTTAACTCCGCGGCTAAGTTTGAAAAGGCTTACAATCAACAACCGGCCGCTGCACCTGCTTACCGATATCGGGCTCCTGCCCCTAACACAGCCCCTGCTCCTGCTAGAGGCAAGGAGGCAATTAATTACACGGGACAGGAATGTAACAATGCAACTCCTTTTGTTCCCAGAAAACCGGCTGAGCCCAAACCCCGGGTCGTTAACCTCGAAAATTTCGGGATGCCCCTGAATGACATCTTTAGGGGACTGGTGAAGGAAGGCTTGCTGCGGCCTTTGGAGAATTACAGACCCAGGAATCCGGATGCTCCCGTGGATACTTCAAAGTATTGTGCTTTTCATCAATCCCACGGACATCTGACGGATAACTGCTTTACCCTGAAGAAAGCAATCCAAAGCCTGGTAGAACAAGGAAAGTTGGAGTACCCCGAAGGGCCCAATGTGGTCAAAAATCCACTTCCGAGGAACCATAACCAGGTGAATATGATTGAATTTGGAGAGCCTTCATACGACCAGGAGGGAGAGGGAGATGATGAGGATCCCCAAATACCCATGGCCAACCTTGTCGAGGATCCTGAATTCGGATTTCCCCTCAACTACGAGGATATCGAACGAATCCACCCTTCTTGGTATCACGTCAGAGATTCCCTGCAAGAGTATGAAACTCGCTACTTCTCAAAGGAAGGAATAGCTGATACCGAAGAACTGGGGCTGTTCCGGTCAAAGCATGAGAGAACCATTTACACGAGATGGTTAAAACAGTCGAAGAAAACTGAGCAAGAAAGCTTCCGACGGGCACCTGTGCTGGGACTTATCAGTAAAGAGGCCGAAGAGCATCTAGAGCTAGTACAATTCTGCAAGTTGGTTTTGGGAGAGACCGAATACGATCCCGAGGGCATTAAAAATGAAGAATCAAAGGAGGAAGACCCCTTCTACATTCTACCTGGCGTCAAATATGTGCCGCCCCCTCTCACTCTCCCCCTGCAATTTCTGGGAGGAGAAGCAGAATCGCGGTTACCATCACTTCCGGGAATGGGGGCATATGACAATTTCTGCGGCTGCACACACCCGTCTTCCCCTAACAGATTTAACCGTCGCTCTCTCTCAGCCGATATCCCCGTGGTATGGGAAGACGATTCTGATGACAGCGATGACGATGATGACGATGACGATGATGATGACGAGAGCGAAGAGTCGACTGAGGCCCAAGATCCGGAAGCAATCTGGAACAATCATGCCAGAAATGAGCCCATGGGAGCAAGGCACAATGGTTGGTTGTCAGCAAGTGATGACGAAATAGAGACCGACGGCTATGAGATGAGAGAAGCTACGGAAGACGACTACTACGAAACCGAGGATATGAAAGCCATGAACTTTCCTGGGTCTGAGCACGTGGAAGTCTTAGAATTCAACACTCCCTACCATGCCCTAGGGGAAGGGTTTTCGGGTACCCTGTCTAAGCGAATAGTTGAAGATCTGCTAGAAAGAGGGAGACTGGCTCCCATCCTCTCCAATGAGAAAATCACTATGGTCAGATCAAATCCGCCCGAAAGCAAAGTAACAATTCTTGTCAGGGTAACCCGAGAGGAGATCACTTTCCCGGAATGCATTTCAGCTCTCAGAGAAGTCCTGGAAACCGGCATGATACCCGACGCTCCTCCCACACACAATGCTATAATCATCTCCAGCTCTGAATATTACAGAAAGGAACAAGAATGGCTACACTATACCGGGGAAGAAATCGGCAAACCGCCAAGCCCTGAGAGTAGCAGTTCTTGTTGCATGATAACTATGAGCCAGAAATCAGAGGACGCCCTAGCACTGTGGGCCACCCAGGGCACAATGGCACAACCCCAGACTCAGAAGCCTGTAACTTGGGAAGCAGTTATAAGGGCCGCCCAGGAAGAGGCCAGTACAGCTCAAGCTCAGCCCCTCACCGTTGCTAGACTCCGCCAGAATCAGTGGCCAATAGCCAAACAGGCTCCCCCGTTAACATTGGCAGCCTTGAGGAAATCCAGTCAAGAAACAACTGAGGAGGAAGTTAACCTGTTGACCCGATCCGGGCAAATTTTCCAAGGGAATCCTAAAGCAGATAAAAAAGCTACAGATCAGGCACCGAAAGAGGATCACCGCCCCTATGCTAAGACAACTGAAACTCCAGATCCCGAAAAGGAGGACCCCGTGCTCACCCAGTTGAAGCAGACACAGGCCAACATCTCTCTCTGGTCCCTACTCACTTCGTCCTATCCACATAAGCTGAAGCTGGAAGAAAGCCTGGCTCGCACTCTAGTGCCTATTGATGCTACTCCCGATGACGTGGTACAGCTGATCGGAAACATCCACTACGGGAACATAATCACTTTCACAGACCTTGATCTCCCTCAATTTGGAGCCGGTCACAATGAGCCTCTCTTCATCACAGTCCAGTTGGATGAGCGACGCCTCCCTCGAGTTTTGGTCGACAAGGGGTCCGGAATGAATATCCTCCCGGCCAAGATCATGAGCCTGCTTGACATCAAAACTACAGACTTGAAGCCCTCTTCCCTCACAGTCAAGGCTTACGACTCGACATCCCGAGCAGTCCTCGGAGTTGCTACTTTGGACCTCTGGTTCGGCAAGAAATTGATACCTGTGGAATTCCAGGTCATCGACATCCCGATCACTTTTAATGCCCTGCTGGGAAGACGTTGGCTACATCAAGTCAAAGGAGTCGCTTCGAGCCTCCACCAGTGTGTGAAATTCGTCTCGGATGGGGATTTGACAACCATTTACGGAGATCTAATTACTTTAGAGGGCACAGATACGGGTGGAATACCCATTCTGGAAATCAAACACGATGAGGACGGCCTCATGTTGACAGGCTTTACAGTCGGGCCTCCCAAAGCCTAAGTGTGCAACGTTGATCTGACAACCACTCGGGATAAAATCCCTCCGGTCTTGAAAATGATGAGAAAGATGAGCTACCTGCCTGGCTTAGGTCTAGGTAAGCGCCAACAAGGAATCCACCAACCCATCGAAGCGGAAGGGCAGACAACTCGCCACGGCCTGGGATATAAGGCCACCTCACAGGACATTGCCAAAGAGAAAGAAATTGCCCTCCGTCCTAATTTGGCTGACTACTTTGTGAAAGGTCCCACACAGCCAGGTAATATCACGATTGAGAGGACAACTCCTACAGAGGAATGGCCGAAGCTACGGGACAGCCTCAACAAATTCAGGGGAACCAAGGCTAACCCGGTCCGCAGAATGTTCCTGGACCTACCCAAGATACCTGGGGCTACCACCACCATCAAGAGTGAGTATACTTTCAGAGGCGTGCCCGACCTGGTGGAACAGTTCGAGAAACTCACTACCACAACTCCGATCGTCCAGGAAGATCCGAAGCCTGAGTTTGAATTGGCAGTACCAAAAGCTAAGGCCACAGAATTCCCCTCAGATGATTGGGATGGTCTGGTTATGCAACAATTGTTCGAAGAAGAGGTCCAAGTACCAGACCTGATTGATCTCGACCCCGTCCAAGAGATGGTAGCCGTGATTGAGAAAGGAAAACAGGAACAGCACAGTTCCCAAGTCATGAAGCCACCAATAGCAAAGCCGTTAAGGAATTGGGAAACTCTCTCAGGCCCGTCCGCGACCAAGGAGGAAATGATCACCAAGCTTGGATTGGTCCCCCGTCCCTTCTAGGAAGAGTCCTCCTAGTCTATCAGTATCAAAGTCGAGTCTCTAGGGTCGTCCGATGGCCTTACGCCTGAAGACTACGAGTCTGTAGCGAACGTTGTAGTCCCTTTCGTTTTCAATGAAATGATGAATCTTTCTGAGTATCCCTTGATTGTCGCTTTAACTCATAATCAAATAACAAAAAAAAAAAACTTTAAAAAAAAAAACATTCGTACAGTTAAAGAAGCAGACACATTAAGTAAAAAAAAAAAATCAAATCAAATCAAATCAAACAAAAAAAAAATCTCTTTAAGCAGGTTGTCCGGAAAGAGGAAAATCGAGCCCAAGCTGCCGAAGAGATTTTGACGAGTGTGAATTTGGGAACAGCGGAAGAGCCTAAAGAGACGCAGGGCAGTAGCCTTCTTCATCAAAGAGAACATCATATGCAGATACGGGTTGCCGGCCGAGATCATCTCAGACAATGGATCCCACTTCGAAGGGGAATGCGAGAGGCTACTGGCAGAATTCAGAATAACCCGTCACAAGTCATCTCCCTACAGGCCTCAAACCAATGGAGCCGTCGAAGCAGCAAACAAGACTCTGGAAAACATCATCCGGAAAATGGCCGTCCAGGGCAGAGATTGGCCCGAAAAGCTACACCTGGCACTCTGGGGCTACAGAACATCAGTCAGAACTGCAACAGGGGAAACACCGTTTGCCCTCACCTACGGAATGGAAGCCGTACTCCTAATTGAATTGGAAATTCCCTCACTCCGTGTGCTGCTTGAAAGCCAAATCAACGAGGTCGAATGGCTCCAAAGCCGCCACGATGAACTGGCCCTGCTAGATGAACGCCGATTGAAGGCCATGGAACACATCCGAGCCTACCAAGGGAGAATGGCCAGAGCCTTCAACAAGAAGGTGAAACATCGGGAAATTCGAGAAGGCGATCTCGTCTTGAAAGAAAAGCCCCCAGTCCGTATCAACCCACTCGGAAAATGGGAGCCTGTCTGGGTCGGACCATATGTCGTCCAGAAGATCTTCTCCGGAGGAGCCATGCAGCTCGCAGACCTCGACGGAAATCCTTTTGTACACCCAGTGAACGGTGACAAGCTGCGCAGATACTACGCGTAAAACGAAGTCAAAAAAAAAACAAAAAAACAAAAAAAAAAAGAAAAAAAAAAGAAAAGAAAAGTGCTAAAAGAGTAATACCCAACTAGGTTGAAAAACCCGAAAAAGACGACCTAGGTAAAAGACAGGTTGCACTAAAAAAAAAAAAAAAAAAAAAAAAAAAACAACAAAAAAAAAACAAACAAAAACAAAAACAAAAAAAAAAGGGAGTTCACCAGCTTGAACTACGAAGACCTGAGCTCCTCAAAATGAGGGGAACGTAGGCAGCCGGAAACGGTTCGGTCTAAAAAACAAATAAAAGACATACTTTGTCATCAACAAAGTGAGGGGAACGTAGGCAGCCGGAAACGGTTCGGTCTAAAACACAAATAAAAGACATACTTTGTCATCAATAAGTCGATCAGACCATAAGAGCGTCTCGAAAAACTCTAAAGCAATTCACAATATTCATTACAAGTTAAAACTCTTTGATGAGTCCAAGCCCGGTTCATTCCTACAACTGGCAACCTGCTAAAAGAAACTAAGATACATAATCAATCTAATGTGTCTGCTAAGACAAGAAAGGGATACTCGGAAAAACTCAGAGTCACTCTAAGCCGCTCGTACTGGCATCCCCTCTCTTCTTCCCCCTTCGGGTCTTCTTCTTCTGAACAGGAAAGATGTCGGTATTCCTCCTACCAAGCTCTGGTATAGGAACAGGGTCTATCAAGCCAGCCTCTGTCAGGGCCTTAGTAGCCCTAGCGTCATCCCTCATCTCCTGTAACCTAGCCGGTAGCATAGGAGCCCTCCTCTCCTGTCTCTTGACATAGGCCTCGTAGTCGGTCACAGCGTCTCCACTCCTGTCGTAAGGATTGGCCCTCGCCTCGGCCCTCCTCCTCTCTGAAACCGTCAGGTCCTCCGCACCTACAATGGCCTCACGCCGCCTCAAAATAGCCACCTGAGTCTCCCCCAAATGTCTCTCGCACCAATCCAAGTACCAAGTGGTCAGGAACACCGGTCTCGAACGCCTGAGGATAACCCGAAGAGGAAAGGCATCATACCTCCATGCTCGGGACAGAAATGGAAACACCGCAGGATCATCCATAGAAGCGGAAGCCACCACCCTAGTGGCTATATCATCAAAGCCCTCCAAAGGAACCTGCTCCAAGCCGAATTGTCTCAGAACCAAGGCCGGGATATAGAAGCTGGACTGAGAAAGCCCCGGAAGCATGACCACATGGGACCCATCCTGAAGCACTCTGCGAGTCTCCACCCGCCAATGAGGCACCGACCATCTGATATCCTCAGTCTGGCGACCCGCCATCCAACGCTCCCACGAGCCCTGATCATTAAAATCCACATCAATACCTCTCCTGGTAAAGGTCCAAGGTCTGATCATATCAGAGGTTTCCCGAAAAATCCCCAAGCGCTCCATCAGCCACAGGGTCAAGAGAAACGGGCTGCCTCCGTGCATATACCGCCTCCCAGTAGCCAATCTGTCGAGAGCATGGAAAGTCTCCCCCAAGATCAAAGGAACGACATCTCTGCCCGAGCGGCAGTGAACAACAACATCTAGCAGAGATCGATGACAGATCCCAAAGGAATAGACCATGAACAAAGTGCCGAACATGCAAAGTGCAAAAGCATCCCAATAGGCGTCATCCACCAAGCCTAAGCCCCTAAATCTGTCGGGAAGACCGGAAATATCAAAATGGTCGGGACCGCGGATCATACCTCGTGCTTCCTCCGGGGAAAGATGAAGGAGGTTGCACAACTTGTCAACAAAGGAAGCTCCTCCGGGCAATGGAACCGCTATCTCCTCCACCTCCGGACCACCAAGCAAAGCCCGAAATTCTTCAACGGTCGGGACCATTTCGTTGTAGGAAAGGCAAAAGACATGCCTCCTAGTGTCCCAAAATGAGGAAGAAGCCCTCAAAAGATCATAATCCGGAACTAACTCTTTGAGAGACCACAAGCACCTCACCTTGTACCGTTCTTCAAAGAAAGACCTTCTCTCATGCATAATTTCCCGGGACCAATCCTTGAATTTGTTGAAAAATGACATTTGGGATTCTTGGGACAATTTTGATGGAGCTTTCCTAAGGTTTTCCGTGGATTTTCTCTCTTTCTCCCCGAAAATGGCTGTTTGGACTGGAGAATGAAGGAGATATTTGAATTTGAAATAAAGCAAGACCAGATCTGAAGCAAAATTAAAGGACAGTGTCAGATGCAGGTCCCCTCCGCGCGGACATGTCTGTTTTCATCAGAAAAATCTGCAACAGTCCCAAGCTGCTACACCAAAAGAGGAATATTCTGTCCCGGTTGCTCGAAACCAAAAAAAAAAAAAAAAACCTCCCCAAACCACCCAAACACTAACACCCTTGCAAAAAAAAAAAACAAGGCTCATGCAACACTGCATTCATACTGCATTGCATAATAATCCTAAACAATTACATTCATAAAATAATAATCTTAAATAATTACATTTCAAAAAAAAAAACATTAATAATCCTAAATTATTACAAAAAATGTGCATCTGTCTAAACAAGTACAGCCTCAAAAAAAAAAAAAAATCCCAAAGGATAATCGCCGAATCCCCAGCACCTGACGTCTGTCCCCGGTCCCTCTTGCGGCTCGGGCCCGCCTCATCAGGAGCCCTGAAAGTCTCGGGCTCAGAATCGTCCTCGTCTCCAGAAAGAGGCTCGTCGGGACCAACCGGCACACTCTGATAGGGCAAACCCAGATCCCTGAAGAAATCATACCCAAAGGTGAAGGCGTCGGACTCCTGGACGTACGAGGACGACCCACCATGCCGCCAGACGTGTCCCTGCCCGTACGGATCCCCGAGAATGACGTGATCCGAAGGCAGTGCCGCGCGGGGATCGATGAGAGGAGAAAGAGGGGTCTCAGAAGAGGTCTCCGACGGAATAGGAGAGGCCTCCCGTCGGACAGGTGCCGGCCGTGGTCGCCTCGCTCTAGCCTGAGGTGCTCCGCAAGCGACCATCCTCCGTATGAATCTCTTAGCCCCGATCACTTGCTTCGTCAGCTTCTCGACGACCACCTCCGTGAACTGCACAAAAGCAAAAGCGTCAAGAAAAGAAATGATGCCAAAAATGATGAAGCGAAAGAAAGAAAAGAAGAGGCAGAAACGTAAAAAGCCATACCTTCATACCCGGACGAGGCCGGAAAGCTCGCGGAAGCCGCTCGGGCTGGGGAATCTCCACCCTCAATCTAATCCCATCCTGGACGTATGAGAAGTTCGTCCGAGGGTACCGTGGGATCCCTAATCCCTCCCTGCCAAGAGCCTGGGGCGTCCTCAGCCTCCTCAAGACGAATGTCCCATATGGCTCAATCGCCACGAAATCTGAGAAGTGCTGGCCGGCCCGATAATCATCCCAGGTCACAGATCGGTCACTCGGATGCATCATATCAGCAGGAGGCTCCACCGGTGTCAACAATGGCGAATTCACGCCATGCTGACGCGTCACCCTCTCTCCTAGGTAATAGACGTCACAAGTCAAACCCCTCAGAATCCTCCGCTGCACAGTCCAGACCTCAGAGCCCTTCAGCTGCGCCACCTCAAAGCGATCCCAGGGATAGAATATCATCCCCTCGTCCGTGTCAGCCCTCACCAAAGGAACGCAGTCCGCATATCTGAGAGTAGTACGCCCCCTAGAGCCTATCTTCTCCCGAGCGTTCTTCGACCAAGAGCGCATGGCCGGATACGCCCTGGCATACCCCTCCGGCTGCCGCCACAATGTGACATGGAAAAACTCCAGCGCCCATACCTGCGAAAGGTAAAGATCAAATCAATCAAGTGCAAAAAAAAAAGGAAGTGCGTGCTCAAAGGAAAAGGGGAAAGCAAAAAGAAAGCTTATACCTCCAGAGCAAACTCGAAGCAGTACAAGGAGCTCACAGCCTTCCGGCTGTATCTATCGAGAGCGAAGTACAGCTCAGCCAGCCCGGCCTCTCCCCAGGAAATATCTCCAACCGTCTCCACATCCTCCAAAGACCTCAGCAGGGCAAAGACTGCCGTCCCCTCAGCATGTCCAAAGAGCGTGCTCGAGAAAGTAAACCACAGGAAGGACCTAGCAATCTGCTCGGCGCTAACCCTATCCTCCCCAGCCTCGTAGCTCGCGATGCTCTCCACAATCTTCCCGCAAACCGGCATACTCCATCCCCATCCCCTTTTTGGGAATAGGGGAAAATCCCAGAAGCTCCTGCAGGTCCGCGTCACTGTAGCCATCTCTCCACTCAATGCTGCGTCCATTGAAGGACAGACCTGTGATCGCAGCATAGTCAGAAGGCGTAACCGTCGCCTCGCCCCAGAAGAAGTGGAACGTGTGGGTCACATCCCACCAATGCTGTGCCAGAGCAAACATCAAGCCCTTGCTCTTAGGGAACTTGACCAGTCCCCTCAAGCACTCCACGAACTCCCAAAGCCCCGTCTCAACAACAATCTGTCTCGGACTCGGCAAATCTCCTCGGCCCGCACCCGGAAGCCGATCCCATAGGTCAACTACGGACTCCACTGATCCTCGAGTCTTCATCTTGTTCAGTTGCTCCGTCACGAAACGATTTCCGCCCTGCGATAAAAAAAAAAAAAAGAAAATGTCAAAAAAAAAAAAGAAAGAATTTTTTGCATTTTTACATTTGCATAAATAAAAAAAAAATATATATATACATACATGCATCATGCATCACATAATTAAAAAAAAATTTTGGCAGCATAACGGCATGCAATAGACATAGCCCCATTTTTCTCACAGAAAAGACAATTTTCAGCAAATCCCATTCATCATTCATACAAAGAGTCAACGGAAGTAAAAACTCCGTCCCATGTTCAAAAAAAAATGCATACATGCATATCATACATCATAAAAAAAAAACATAAAAAAAAAATCTTACATGCATACCTTCAATCAACGGAAGTAAGAAAATCCGTCCCACTTTTCAAAAAAAAAAAAAAAAAAAAATCCTAAGCATTCATATCATCATCATTGGCAAAATGCCCAACAAAATACATGCATTGCATATCATCAATATCAATTTCAAAAAAAAAATATCAATTTTGGAATTTTCACATGCAATTTCGGATACAAAAAAAAATGTGGCAAGAATGCCAATTCCTTTCTCAAGCAAAACGCACATTTTGAGTTACCCATATACTCATTACAACATGCATAGCATCAAAATCAAAATCCAAGTCCAAGAACATCACCATTGTCGAAATTCACAAAAAAAAAATTTCAAAAATTCAATTTCAAGCAAAAATCGACAAGAGGATCAAAAGGATTCGAAGTATACCGTTTCGAGATGCGGATCCGAAGCCCAATGTTGCCAAGCATCGGGATAATGCTCCTCCGTAACCGATTGCGAAAGGTTGTAATGCCTCCTCATCCGGACAAGCTCCAATCGCCTCTCCGCTATCGGGCCACGTCCTTGACCTTGAAAAGCGCCTTCCCCGTGTTCCATTGCTCAAAAAATCGAAGAAATCGGACGAATTTTGAAGCTTCTAGGCCAACAATGGCGGTTTTCTCTCGATTTCTCTCTCTCTGCTCTCGGATTTCGAAAAGACTGAGGAAGAAGAAGAAAAGGGCGTTGGCCCTAATTAATACCCCTGATTTTCAGGTCTTCTCCGCGCGGATGGGATTGTCAGGGTCAAAATGACCCTTTTGCCCTTTAAAATTTCCGGACTCTGCAGTTCAGTCCCCAACTTGACAGAGTTAACCAAAGTTAACCAAAGTCAACCCCCTTTCATCAAAATCCTGCCCGGCAGTCAAACGTAAGACCGAGTGCTCCGAGAAAGATAACGAGATCCCGTATCTTTCATCAAATCTTTGCCCGGCAGTTAAACGTAAGACCGAGTGCCCCGAGAAAGATAACGAGATCCCGTATCTTTCATCGAATCCTGCCCGGCAGTCAAACGTAAGACCGAGTGCCCCGAGAAAGATAACGAGATCCCGTATCTTTCATCGAATCCTGCCCGGCAGTCAAACGTAAGACCGAGTGCCCCGAGAAAGATAACGAGATCCCGTATCTTTCATCAAATCTTTGCCCGGCAGTCAAACGTAAGACCGAGTGCCCCGAGAAAGATAACGAGATCCCTTATCTTTCATCAAATCTTTGCCCGGCAGTAAAACGTAAGACCGAGTGCCCCGAGAAAGATAACGGAATCCCGTATCTTTGCCCGGCCGTTAAACGTAAGACCGAGTGCCCCGAGAAAGATAACGAGATCCCGTATCTTTCATCAAAATTAGCCCGGCAGTCAAACGTAAGACCGAGTGCCCCGAGAAAGATAACGGAATCCCGTATCTTTCATCAAATCTTTGCCCGGCAGTCAAACGTAAGACCGAGTGCCCCGAGAAAGATAACGAGATCCCGTATCTTTCATCAAAACTTTGCCCGGCAGTCAAACGTAAGACCGAGTGCCCCGAGAAAGATAACGAGATCCCGTATCTTTCATCAAATCTTTGCCCGGCAGTCAAACGTAAGACCGAGTGCTCCGAGAAAGATAACGAGATCCCGTATCTTTCATCAAATCTTTGCCCGGCAGTCAAACGTAAGACCGAGTGCCCCGAGAAAGATAACGAGATCCCGTATCTTTCATCAAAATTAGCCCGGCAGTCAAACGTAAGACCGAGTGCCCCGAGAAAGATAACGGAATCCCGTATCTTTCATCAAATCTTTGCCCGGCAGTCAAACGTAAGACCGAGTGCCCCGAGAAAGATAACGAGATCCCGTATCTTTCATCGAATCCTGCCCGGCAGTCAAACGTAAGACCGAGTGCCCCGAGAAAGATAACGAGATCCCATATCTTTCATCAAAATCATCCCCGGCAGTCAAACGTAAGACCGAGTGCCCCGAGAAAGATAACGAGATCCCGTATCTTTCATCGAATCTTTATGCCCGGCCGTTAAACGTAAGACCGAGTGCTCCGAGAAAGATAACGGGATCCCGTATCTTTCATCAAATCTTTGCCCGGCAGTCAAACGTAAGACCGAGTGCCCCGAGAAAGATAACGGAATCCCGTATCTTTCATCAAATCTTTATGCCCGGCCGTTAAACGTAAGACCGAGTGCCCCGAGAAAGATAACGAGATCCCGTATCTTTCATCAAAATTAGCCCGGCAGTCAAACGTAAGACCGAGTGCCCCGAGAAAGATAACGGAATCCCGTATCTTTCATCAAATCTTTATGCCCGGCCGTTAAACGTAAGACCAAGTGCCTATGCCCGGCAGTAAAACGTAAGACCGAGTGCTCCGACGAATACGTCTGTTTTTCCCCAGCAAGGCTCACGAAATCCCCAGCGAAGTTAATGGAATCCCAGAAGCCAACGGAATCTCGAGTAGATTCCGAACTACGACCGGCTTGATTCCCACTAGGGATACGTAGGTAGCCTATCATTAGGTCCAGCCACTCGACCAGCACGGTCGTTCTTCGGCAGCAGACGTAAGACCGAAGTCCAAATCTCCAAGGTTCGAGGCACCTAAAACGCCATCACAAACAACACCAGAAAAGCGATAAATCGCAATTATCCCCAGCAGAGCGGATATACAATTTCAGCCATCAGACCGAAAATGGTCGCTCCTATCCCCACAGAGCGGATAGCCTTCCGATCAAAATGATCATCTCTTATCCCCAGCAGAGTTTCTCTCCAGCAATCGACTGCAGGACTCGCTCATCAGGTTCGAGGCACCTAAAACGCCATCATTCCCCAGGGTCAAAGACCCGAACTACGGCCGGCTTGATTCCCACTCGGGATACGTAGGTAGCCTATCATTAGGTTCAGCCACTCGATCACTTGATCATCCTGCCAAATATGGAGCCTTACTCTTATCGACGACCCCGCTTCCTTCGAAAGCGCCGTCGCCGAGGGGCTACTGTAAGTGCTCCAATTTGAGCTTGTTAGTCTTTTCGTTAGAAAATTAACGAAAGTCATAACAATTACTAACATTCCTAACAATCCTAACTTTTCTAACAAAGGGAGGGTAGAATGGGCATTGCCAAATAAAGTTAAACCAAGAAAAGCATCTTAAAAAGCAAAACAAAAGAATAAAACCATAAATGGAAATGGCTGGAACATAATCTGGCTGTTTAATTTGAATTTTCAAAGGAAATATTCCTTGTGCCCAAAGTTGAAGCTGCATTTAATGAACAGTGCACGCTGAGGTTCCTGTCCGCGCGGATGACTTTGCATTTTCAGAGGGCTATAAATTGAGCCCTCCAGTCACAGAAATAGGGAGAGAGAACACATTTTGCATCGAACCTCTGGCGAAATATAGAGAGAAAACAGTGAGAATTCTTCAAGAATTGTCACCATTTTCTCTCCAATCTTTCCCAACTCACACTCATCCATTCACTCTCATATCAAAGCCCTAAACACTCATACACTCAAGCCAAACACTCAAGAACACAAAGAAGATTGATAAACCCTCCTTCTCCTAACCCTAAATCTCATCCATGCATGCATCTTCAAACTACAAAATGTAGTTCTTCCATCTTTTTGTCTTAGATCTAAGAAGATCACCATGGAAGACCATCTCCATGGATGATCTTCTACAAAGATCAACATTACTTTCAAAGTTCTTTCTTGTTTTCTTGCAAAAACACACTTTCAAAACCCTAAAAAACCAATTTCAAGCACTAAATCTTGATTTCAAAGGGTAAAATCCCCCTCCCCAAGCAAATGAAATGCTTAGTCCTAATGTACCCCAAGGATGGTTTGGTATAGTTGATTCACCACTAAAATGTCTAGTGATCACTAACCAAAACCTAGGGAAATGGGGACAAGCATGGATGCAAAACCCCCTTTAAAAATCACATTTTCTCTCTTGAGAAATTGCTGTCCAGTAGCAAATTTCTCAGACCTCAGTCCATGGTCTTAAATTTTGGACACAGATAAACGTGGAATTTGGTGTTGAATACAAAACACTTTTTGTAGCCAACATCCAGATCTTTCCATACATATTTTTACTTTATTTTTTGGGTGAGTAAAACTCCTCTTTTCCAATTTTCTTTCAGAGGCTAGTTCATCAGCTTCTGGGAATCCAGATCTCATATCTGAGGTTTCCAGAAGGTTTTGACCCCTCAAATCTTCTCCAAAATGGAAATTTCTTTCACACAAAGCTTGTTTAAGGAGTCTAGAGAAACTTTCATTCTCTGAGTTTATCCAGATTATGAAGTTTTAGGACCCTTGAATCCATTTCAAAATCAGGTGTCTGCTGCCATTTTCTTCTGGCAGAAGTGACTTCTCAACTTCAAAAGGTTTTTTGAGTACCAAATCTCAAACCAAAAATCCTCCAAAAAATCATGGGATCAGTTTAAAGTCTTAAAAAGACATCCCAATTTTTACCTTTTCCAGTTTCAATTTATTTTGGTCAAAACACACACACACACACACACACACAACAAAAGGATTTTCAAATGTTTGGAAGACTCGCTCTGCGAGGCGCGTCGGGTGCACACTAACGTCCTTCCCGACGCGTAACATGACCTCCGAACCTAAATCTTTGATCTCGGGCTTTTTTCAAAGTTTTGGCCCTTAAAATAAAAATGGCGTGGCGACTCCGTTTCTTTAAAAATTTGGCGACATCGTTACACGCCCCCGAACCGGTACCTCAGGCTGTGGCCATGGCTCAGCCCTCAAAGAAATAGTATCCACAGACCTCCTCGAAGGCATCAGCTCGAACGCCGCCTCACTCCGCGAAGATCCACAGGATAGCTTCCCCAGGAGCTTTTTCGTGAAAGCCCTTAACCCCACATAGCGGCAGGTCAGCACATCCAAGGACCTCCCCGAGACTTGCACAACAAACAGCCAAAGAAATGCTCAGCAAAAGAAATACAAGCATACTCGACAATAGAGAAAAATACAGAAAAGATGCCAAGATGGAAAAGAGTAAGCACACTCACTGGAGCATCCGGGTCAACCCGATAAGTAGCAGGACCATGCTCAGGGATGGGTACCGTCACCCTCCTCCTCGAAGAGTCCCCGCAAATATACGTGAAGTCTGACCCAGGCACTGGGACATCTAGTGGACGTGACGAACCAGTCTGCCTCTCCCTCGCCAACACCTGTGGCGTCCTCAGCTTACGCCTAACAAAAGTCGCATACTCATCGCCCTCCAGGACGAACTCCTCAGCACTCACACCGGTCAGGTACCTCTCATACTCCAGCACGTCCATATCAAGAGGACTCATAATTTGGAAGGGCGGATCCCTCGGAGCCATAGGAAGCACACCTGCGCCATGCTGCCAGAATACCCTCTCCCTCAAGTACATGGAGTCACAAGTAAGACCCCGCAGAAGCTTCCGCTGCCGCGTCACCCAAGGGGCACCCTCCAGCTCATTTTCATCATACCGAGTCCATGGGTACAGCCGAATCCCCTCCGGACTGTCCCTCTCCAAGTATTGCTGCACATCCTTATATGTGACAGTAACCTTTCCCCTGCTCGTCCTCTTCTTCCTCAAAGAGCGAGCCCAGCACAGCATGGCAGGATAACCGAACATGGCCTCATCCTCTAAGTCCCACGACTGGAACCGGAAGATCTCATAGCACTACGCCTGCAACAAAAAGCAGATAATGCTCAGAACAAGAAAAAAAGAAAGAAAAAGAAAAAGAAGACGGAGAAGTGACCAAATGCTAAAAACAGAAATAAACTCATACCTCTAGTGCGAAGTCAAAGCACCCCAAAGAATTGATCGTACCCTGGCTGAATCGATCCATAGCAAAATAGAGCTCGGCTAAGCCCGCCTCTCCCCAAGAAATCTCACAAACCCTCTCCAAGTCCACCAAGCTCTCCAGTAGAGGAAAATGAATGGTAGAAGCGTGATTCGAGAACAAAGTCTCGGAGAGGGCAAACCACAGAAAAGAGCGCGCCCGCTGCTCCGTCGTCACTACCCCAGTGCCCTGGCTATAATCCCCGATGTTGGCGGTAATCTTCTCCTCTACATCATAGCACACCATACCCAAGTCCTTACGTGGATGAGGCGCAAAGCCAAGCACCTCCATCAGCACCTCGTCGGACATCCTGTCTCGCCACTTTAACGACTCACCCTTAAAGGAAAGCCCAGTGATCGCCGCAAAGTCAGTAAGAGTCACCATCACCTCTCCCCAGCTAAAATGGAAGGTATGCGTGGTATCCCACCAGTACTCAGACAAGGCCAGGAAAACGCCCTTGTTCTTCTTCGTCTCTTCTATCCCGGCCAGGTTCTCCACGAACACGTTCAGCCCCGTAGCAATCACTAGCCTCTGAGGGCTAGGCCTCCCATCCCGAGAAATATCAGGCAGGTTCTGCCACACCTCAACCACGGCCTCAAGAGACCCCCACGACTTCATCTTCTTCGCCTTCCCAGACGAAGGCACCTCACCCTGCAGGTAAACACAACAGAGGTACGTCAATAATAGTACTTAAGCAAATATACAAAGAAAAATATATATATATTTATAAATCATAAAAGCCCGTCCCAACACGGCAAAGCATAAAAGTCCGTCACGAAAACACGGCACACATCGCACATAAATTCCTCAACACAAAGTCCGTCACAAAGCACGACACACATTTACAACACAAAGTCCGTCTCAACACGGCAATTTTTTCACAAAAGTCCGTCCCTACACGGCAATTTTTTCCCACAAAAAAACCATGTACACACAAAAATAGCATTAAGGTACAAGTCACCAAAGCATGCATTTCAAGGAGAGGCACTTTATTTTCACGAATAAGAGCTAAACTCCACCTTTTTGAACAAAAATCACATACCCGCAATCCATATACACCCAATTTCAACAATTCAACATCAATTTCACAAAATAAACATGGCAACAACAAAAGCCCCAAATATGCAAAAACTAAAAACCTAGTTCTAGCATACATCATTTCGAGCAAGAATCAAAACAAAATTTGATTTCCTACCTCCTTTACGATTTCCCCCTGCAAGGTGTGCACCTCCCAATCCGGATACAACATATCCGGATTTATTGTTGAAGGCGAGAAGGAAGCAAAATTCCTTTGAAGGTCCAACCTCCTCTCTATGGCCTCTCGACTCCATTGACGACGACCTCGCCTGATTCTTTCCGCCATAATAGCAATTTAAATCAACTCGGAAGAAGTCTATCAAGGAAATTTGGATCAAAATCAAGTTTTCCCTCTCTCTTTTTCTCCTTCTCCTCGGCTGATGTTTGAGAAATGAAGTAGAATGGCGACGCTACAATCTGATTTTGACTTGGAAAAATCAGATTTCAAGAATGGGCCGAACGGACCACTTTGCATGCAAAGTGAATCCGCGCAGACCAATTTTCATCCAAGGAGAAATTCCTCTTTTGCCCTTATAATTTTTGCCCTTTGCCGTCCAAAGGCCATTTCCAGCAAGATTCATGCAGTTTGGTCCCTAAACCAACAAAGATAACCTCGACCATCATCGTAAGTCCAAATTTTGCCCACTAAACGGCAAAACAAACCCCAAGGCGCGAACGCCTTCAAAACACGAGTCCCAAGGCGCAACGCCTCCACACTCATAATTTCACCATCACCAGCATTATCCGTAGCCCGGAAGGCTTTAAATTACCCGATCCGAAACACCGTATAAATTCCCCAAATCATTATCCATAGCCCGGAAGGCTTTATATTACCCGGTCCGGAAGACCGTATAAATTCTCCAAAATCATTATCCGTAGCCCGAAAGGCTTTAAATTACCCGATCCAGAAGACCGTATAAATTCCCCAAATCATTATCCGTAGCCCGGAAGGCTTTAAATTACCCAGTCCGGAAGACCGTTTAAATTTCCCAAATCATTAACCGTAGCCCGAAAGGCTTTAAATTACCCAGTTCGAAAGACCGTAAAATTTCCTAAACAGTCACCTTAGGACACTAACACGTCCGCCCACCATTTCATTTCAGGACACCGACACGTCCACCTCACCATAGGACACCGACACGTCCGCTCACCATTTCACCCCAGGACACCAACACGTCCACCTCACCTTGGGACACCGACACGTCCGCCCACCATTTCATTTCAGGATACCGACACGTCTACCTCACCATAGGACACCGACACGTCCACTCACCATTTAACTCAGGACACCGACACGTTCACCTCACCTTGGGACACCGACAAGTCCGCCCACCATTTCATTTCAGGACACCGACACATCCACCTCACTATAGGACACCGACACATCTACCTCACCTTAGGACACCGACACGTCCGCCCAACATTTCATTTCAGGACACCAACACATCCACCTCACCTTAGGACACCAACATGTCCACCTCACCCTAGGACACCGACACGTCCGCCCACTATTTCATTTCAGGACACCGACATATCCGCCCACCACTTCACCTCATGGACACCGACACGTCCACTTCACCTTAAGACACCGACACATCCACTCACCACTTCACCTCAGGACACCGACACGTCCATGCCCAAAACCTCAGCCAGAGGACATAACACGTCCTCATACAAGACATCACCTCAGTCAGAGGACATAACACATCCTCATACACGACAATGCCTCACGACTTCTGAACTACGATCAAGCTTGATTCCCACTCTTGATACATAGGAACCCTATTAAAGGGTCCAACCAACTGACCTAAACGGTCACCCATAGGATACCAACACGTCCACACATAGAGTCTTAGTCGAAGGACATCACACGCCCTCATACACGATAACACACTCATTTCACACACGAACTACGATCAGGCTTGATTCCCACTCGGGATATGTAGGAATCCTGTCAAAGGGTCCATCCAGCTAACCCAAGCGATCACCTTAGCACACCACCACGTCCTCACAAACCGACCAATGCGGTCACCTCCTCTCCCAACAAGCGATCCAGATCAGGACCCTTATCTTATCGACGACCCCACTTCCTTCATAAGTGACGTCGTCGAGGGGCTTCTATAAGTATCCCAATCTGGATCACTCCCTTCCAGCGCACGGGAAACACCCCGAACTCACACAAATGTGATCCTGAACACCCGTAGCCTTCAAAAACCCCAAAAAAACCAACCAAACCAAGGTGAGACCTTTCTGGGATAAAACAAGGAAAAAGGACTTTTTGGGAATTTCAAAAAATATTGGCCCTGCAGACTAGTCCGTGCGGACCACTTTGCACCCAGACATCATAATTACAAAATCCCCTTAAAGTCCACAATATTCCCTTAAATCCAGGAAAACCAAAATTTTGGTTTTCAGACTATGTCCCGCGACATACTTGGCCATTTCCATACTCTTATAAATAGAGGGCTCCCCTTCTCATTTTTTAGACCTCTCCCTTCTCTTCTCTCTCCCTCCAGCCTTTAGGATCCCCTCTAAGACCCTTCGGGGCAATCTCGATCCCTTTCGATTCCCTTCGGGGCCTTCTGAGCCCCCTTGAGGTACTCCGAAGCCCTGTCGAGCGCTCTCGAGACGCTCCCGAGCTACCCCGAGGCACTCCCGAGCTGCCCCAAGGCACTCCCAAGGCATCCCGAAGCCTTTTTGGGCCATCCCGAGGCATCCCGTTCCATCCCAAAGCCCTGTCGGACAATTCTGGTCCATCCCGAAGCAAGCTGAAGCTCTGTCCGAGCACAACCGATGATCCCAAGAGGCACGCCAAACCTCTACTCGAGTACAATCAACTATCTCGAAGAATTCCGATGCACGCCAAACCTCTGCCCGAGTACAACCGACACTCTCGAGGCACGCCGAACCTCTGCCCGAGTACAATCAACACTCCCGAGGCACGCCAAAACTCTGCCCGAGGACACACCTGACACTCCCCAGGCACGCCAAAGCTCTGTCCGCAGACACCGGTACATCCCCGAAGCAGTCCCGATCCGTCTCGGAGCACTATTCACACTCAAACAATATTCCCAAGCGGAAGACAGACACGAACCAACATTGGTAAGGCTTCCTTCCCAAACTATTTCAACTCATTTCAATACATAGCATACAATGTAGACATCATATTCAGCATGCATTTTTAAAAGCACATACACACACACAACTTTTAAAGAAAGAGGGGTATCGAAAGACTCGTGTATACGAGGCGAATCGGGTGAGCTCTGCTATTCTCTTCCCGAGGCGTAACCTGACCTCCGAAATCAAAATCTCATCACACAACAACAATTTTTAAACTAAGCCTTATTTCAATGTTTTGGGCTAAATCAAAACTGCGAGATGCCGGGGCCCGCTCGCGAGCCGGATCCGGGTAATTTCAGAAGTGCAACAACCTTAGTTTCTAGGATGCGGTTTTGTTCACTAAGAGGAGACATACTTTTAATTTGATCTTTAAGATTAGAAATTTTAGATCTCATTACAGTTTTCTCCATCTTAAACTGAGAAATTTCATCATGTGCTGAAGCCAATGCTTTCTTAACATTATGGAATTTATGGATCATCATTTCAACTTCCTTGAACATCCTTTCATGTTTCATGGGAGAAACCTCTTCCACCACCTTTTTCAAAATTTTCTTATTTGGAATTATTTTTGAAGGTGTAGCATTTTTGGAAGGAAAGATGGGACGTGAGTAAGAACTATTCCCAATTTTTACACTAGGAGTAATTTTCACGTCATCATCCATTCTAGAAACCCTAAATAAGGTTTTAGTTGGAATAACCTCTTCTTCTTCCATATCCAGTGACTCGACTGACTAAGAGTCTGAATCATCAGAAGCGTCTTCAACTAAGCAGAGATTAACCTCTCCGGTTTCATCATCACTTCCTTCATCAAAATCCGTTTCAATCCAAGTTGCTAACTCCTTTGAGTTCTCTTCCTCTTCAGCAACCATTCCCTTGCGACGAGAAAATTTCGCAGGAGAGGTTTTCTTTTTCATGCATTCGAATCTATGTTGTGGACACTCAGATGCAAAGTGACCAGGTTTTCTACAGGTGTAGCAAACTAGATCACTCTTTTTCTTTGTATCAACAGCCTTGAAAAAAGTGGCTGGAGGTTTACCTTTTGAAAATGATTTAGTGAAAGGTTTTGAAGATTTTCTAAACTTTTGAAATCTTTTCACAAACATGGCAAAATCATCATCATCTATTTCGATGAGTGATGCTGTTGATATAGAAAAATCAACGGTTTGATTTGAAGTAGATGGTTTCTCCTCATGTTCCACTATGGACATAAAAAGTGATTTGCCTTTCCCTTCAAACTCTTCAATATGATCTAATTTAAGCTCATAGACTCTAAGATTTGCATACAGGTTACTTAACGTCCAAGTATTCAAAACTTTAGAGTCCTCAAGAGATGTGGCTTTATTGACCCATCTCGAACCTAAAGCAGCTAGGAAAGACATATTGACTTCTTTATCAGTTAAAGTTTTGCCAAGAGATCTACAAGAATTAACTACCTCAACGTAGCAATCGTAGGTTTGGCGCAAGGTTTCATTGGATTTTATGTTGAAGTTGTTGTAGGATCTTTCAACAGCATATCTTTTATTCTCCTTGCAAAGATTGTCACCTTCAAGTTAGCTCTCTATGGTATCCCACATCTGCTTTGCGATTTTGGAATGCATCACCTTTTGAAGGGTTGATACGGGCAAGGTTCTAGAAACGATGAATCTTGCTTTGCTGTCCAAAGTAGCTAATCATTGTTCTTCATCAGACCACTCAAATTTAGGCTTTGGGACTTCTGGAGTTTCAGCACTGGTGGTTGGATTTGTGTTGGCCTTCATGGGAACAAAGGGGCCATTCATCACGCATTCCACCAGCATCTCATCAATAGTTTCCAAATGGATTAACATTCGGACCTTCCAGATATCGAAGTGCTTTTCATCCAAAAGAGGAATGTGTGAATAGTTAACCGTTGTCATGGTTTTTGAATTTGCCATTACGAATCGGCACACAAGCTATTAAGCTTGAAAAATAGTGTTTTTATAAATGTGTTAGCTCTGATACCACTTGTTGGTCCCAAAGGTGGCAACAAGGGTGAAAAACAGCTAGAGGGGGGGGGTGAATAGCTGTTATAAAATTTTTGCCCTCTTTTGAAAACTAAACCTCTTGCTTACAAAACCGCTTACAGTGAATTAGAAACTGCAATTAGAGTTGCAAAATGCACAGCGAAATATTAGAGTTTATAATGCGGTTTTGAGGTGCGGTTTTTAGTGCAGTTTTACAAAACTAAAAAGTGATGTTTTGACAAGATTAACTGCAAACACAATTCACAACTTGGATAACTAAAAATAAGATCAAACAGATAAAGACAAAATAATTAGCACTGAACAGTAAGTTAAAGTGCAGAAATGAAGAACACAAGATTTGGAGTGGTTCAATCGTAAATGATCTACATCCACTATCAAGATGGTTAGTCTTGGATTTCCTAAGAGTTAGATTTTATATTAGAGTATGGGAGATTACAAGTACAAGGATCAATACTCAGATCTAAAATTTATTCTATGAAGATCAAATCCTAGACTATAACCGATGTATCTTAAATAAATAATTTATGTGATTAAATAAGTGAGGTGTGTGTGTGTTTAACAAGATCAAGTCTCTTTGAATCTATACGATATAGAGCACAATGATTCTTGATGTGTTAAAGGCTTGATTTCTAGGTTGGGAAATATTTCTTGAAGGAAGAAGATGAAGATTCAAAGGGTTGAATATTTCTGGGCAGAGCTTCAATCTTCTTAGAACTCACTGTTAATCAATTTCTCAAGCAATCTTCAATTGTTGAAGATTAGGGGTATTTATACCAAGCACCAAGAAAGTAGCCGTTGGAAACAACTGTAGCAAGGACTGTACTGGTGCAATCTGATTGGTCCACGAATCCACTTTTGTCCTTTGGTACAGCAGTTGCAGATAAAGCTAATCAAACCTCAGCTGCAAATAAGGTATGAAGGACATCTGTCACCGTTTCAGAATCCTTGCAGATCCTGTCTGACACATAGTCATGTGACAAGATTTGGTGGTTGACTTTTGATATTGCTGACGTGGATTCCAATAGTCATAAGTGGTCCATCTTCAAGTCTTCAATCATTGGATGCGGTTTGGTGATGATGCGGTTTGGTCAGTGCGATTTTCACCAAACGAGGTTTGTCAGTGCGGTCTTAAGATTAGTATTGCACTGCAGTTTTCTAGTGCAGTTTCACAAATGCGATTTAACTGAGTTTGTCAAAGGGTGGTTTCAAGGTAAGAATTCCACACGCAGTTTGCTGATGCGGTTTCTTGAGTGCGGTTTGAAACTTTGACTGCGTTTTTGCATATTTGCAAAACCTCTTTGACTCGAAACCTCTAGTCCAATGAGTCTTGTGCCAGTCTTTAAGCCTAATTTAACCTATTCTATAAAATGGACTTATACTAAAAAATTGAAGTCTCAGCTTCATTACATATGGGCCTAAAGTCCTTAAAATAGAGATGAGGTTACGGTATCAATCAAATTAAAGCTAAAGCTAGGAGGGTTAAAGTAAGCATACCTAACAACCACACATGGGATCACACCATCAGATGACACACAAACAAAGAGACTTCCTTAGAGTATAAAGTCTCTCAAAATCAATGGCCTTGGTGAAAATGTTAGCCAACTGGTTTTTAGTTTTTATAGGATCCAGGCTAATAATTTTTTGCTCAACAAGGACTCGAATAAAATGATGTCTAATGTCTATGTGTTTAGTGCGAGAGTGTTGAGCATGATTTTTGACATGTTTATAGCACTTACATTATCACAAAATACAATTAAAGCATTACTTTTAAGCCTGTGATTCTTAATCGTATTATTCATCCAAAAGTGTAGAGAGCAACACCTGCCTACTACTTTATATTTAGATTCAGCAGTAAAGTGAGAAGCGTAGTTTTGATTGTGCCACGAGACCATGTTATTCCCAATATAAAAATAACCCCCAATTTTCTCTTCATATCATATGTACCCCACTCTTCTTTCACTATTTCAATAATTTTGAACTCTATATGAGATACATAATGACAAACACTTACCTTAGGTAACACAGAAGATATCCAGTTTAGGCCAGCAGAGTCTCTGAGCCTTCGGTCTGGCACTTACCTTTGCATGCATGGCTCCAACCACTTGTGAGACAGGATGGTCCATTTGTAATTTGCTTGAAATGTCTCTGGACCTTTCCATACATGCTTCTTCACTATCTGAGCTGCTGGAGGATGCCTCTAAATCTGAAAAACCATTAGTTTCTATTGGTGTGATCTGCGATGTGATCACATCATGAGATACAACAGTCTTTTCTTCATTCTCTTTCTTCTTTTCTAGAAATTTCTATTCAGATTCTTCATTGGCGGTCTTCAAATCTTCAACACAACATGTAACATCACAAAACTTATATAAATTGTCAGAAGTTTTAAATCCTTTAAAGACACAATTGCCTATTTTATAAAAAACCTCACAAACTTGCTTATCAAATTTCACATGCATATCATCATCACACAAAATGACTAATGCTTATGAGATTGGCGTTAAGGCATTCTACATGGAGAACGTTATGGATATTAGGTAGACCCTTAACACTCAAGATTCTTTTACCAACAATCTTACCTTGGGCACCATCCCCATATTTCACAATTCTTCCATTCACATGAGAATAATTAGATAGAAATTTAGTTGTACCTGTCATGTGCCTTGAGCACCCACTGTCAAATACCAAGAGCTAGATACACTGTTATTCAGAGAAGTGAAAACAACCTTACACTCCTCATCCTTCTTTTCAACTCACACAAATCGCCCAGAATTTTAACGATGTGAGCTATGGTGTGAGTACATTCGGGCTCTCATCTGGGGAGCGAATTCCCCAAGGTTCGATAACAGAAGGGCTTGATGTGAACTGGAAAAATAGTAACGATACACAAACTTCCTTCTCCTAGGTTTGGAATCTACCTTTTGAAAAACTTTAGATTTAAAGGTACCTTCACCTTCTTTTACAAAAGTGGATTAATAGTCAATACCAGTTTTTGTTTGACTTCCCAAGTTTAAACCTTCTTTAAGTTTAGCTTTTCCAGTGTTTAATTTTTTTAAAGTTCCATTAACTTTTTCAAGATCAGATTTAACTTTTTCAAAGTAGTGATTTTAGTTGAGAGTTTCTCATTGACATTATCAAAAAGTTCAACACGTTTTTGCCGATCACCGAAAAGATCAGTGTAAGCTTCAGGAAGTTCTTTAAAGTTACAATCACATTCCTCTTCATCCTCTGGTTATTCAGAAATAAAAGAATTAAAGCATTTGAACTTAGAGTCAGAGGGTGTGATTTCTAGTGTGATCATATCTGAAGTAACATCAGGGAGATGTTCGTGACTATGGGATAAGACATCAATGACTACCAAGTGTGCAGTCTTATCTTCATCCTCACTGTCACTCAGGGTCGCAAATAAGCTCATCCGCTTTTCTTCAGAGTGTTGGCACACTCACTAGCATAATGATCAAAGACCTTCCAGGCTTTACAATGAACATAATGAATTTTCTTATTGCTAAAGCTTTTGGGCTGTTTAAAAGTATTTACAATATCCTCCTCAGAGTTTTCAAAATTTGAAGTGTTTTGGCTTTCTAATGGAATTTTTTAATCCTTTTTGTTCTTTAAAAATGATGTAAAGTTCATGGGCTAAATTACAATACATTGGAAAAGGAGGGACATAGCTGGAAAAGGTAGCTGGCCGACAGTTGCTGGGCCAAGAACTAGAGTTGCCGGCCAGAAAGAAAGGTTGGCCGCAAAACTAGGGCCAGGAGGACAAGTGGCCGCACAAACCTGAGCCATGGCCGAGCGTCCGCGCCACATGGCCGAGCGGCCGCTCCATTTGGCCAGAAACTAAGGGCGACCTCGCCATGGGTGGTCGAGCGATCGCCCCTATGGTTGGCCAAGCTTTAGTGATGGATTTCTGTGATGGAATTGGTCCATCACAGAATTAAAAGACAGTTTCCAACAGAATTTGAGACAGAATTTGTGAAGGATTTCGGCAGAATCTTAATTTGACTAGGAATTAACTTATTTTGGCTGTAAATTAGGAATCTCTCCTCCCTCCTACTATAAAAATAACCCATAGAATAGGTTTCTCTCACTCTCTTGATCTCTCTTTACCCCTTATTCTTTCTTTACCCATGTACATAATTTTTATTATTTTCTTTAGTTGTAAACAAGATTTTAGATTTTTAATTCAATAATTCCTTAGAAGGTTTATGCACTTTATTGAAGGTTTGTTGATGTTCTTCATAGAAATGAGTGGCTAATTCTCTTGTTCTATGGAATGTAGGTAATTTATATCAATCCTATATATCATAATTAATATTGTGATCAATCAAAGGTTGGGTTGGGTTCATCAAAAGTGTTCTTCATCTATGTTTTCTAAACTACAATCACGTGTGTAGACGTGATAGGTTTTTAAAATAAATTTGTGTGTGTGATTGACAAGTGATTGTTCGATCCAGGCAAGTTAAACTTTTGAATGAATATGATCTAGGTTTTGACATGTGATTGCAAACCAAAATTATAGGTTCTTAATCATAGGGTTTAATGTGTTATTAAATATTAAGTGTACTTTGCAGAAAACCTAATATTTGTAGAATACTAAATTGTGAACGTGCGAATGCCAAATTTTACTAAACTGGATGAACCCCCAACTATGACTGGTTGTATTATTAATTGACATATTGGTGCGATATATACGACTTTCATTCTGTAGATCCTTCTTTCTTGGTATTCGGTAATTTTATTTTTAGTTGTTTAATAGTTTTAGTAATTAATTAAAATCAAAACCCCTTATGTTATTTTATTTGTTTCATTGTTGGAAGTCGAATTGTGGATACACAACTCCCTGTGGATTCGATCCTTGGCAAGTGCATATTACTACTACGATAACTCGTGCACTTGCGATGTATTTTTATAACAAGTGGGATTTTCCCCATCACATTTTTGGCGCCGTTGCTGGGGATTTGTTTTGTAATCCACAATTTAATTTTCAACATTGTAAATAAGTTTTATTTTGTTTTTCTTAATTTTTCTTTGTAATTAGATTTATTTATTTTCTTATAAAATTAATGTGTGAGATACTGCTAAAGGGATTTATGGAATGAGCACCTATGATGAGTTGGTCGAAGAGAGATTGCTCCAAGAATTGACTAATTTGTCTGAACAAGTAGAACACTTAACAAGGCTAGTTGTAAATAGAAATTTTGCAAACTACAATATTCAAGAGGCATGTTCTACTTGTGGTGTTTATTCTCATGCTACTAACGCTTGTACATATAGGACATATTTTCCTGAGTACTCTCCACAGGTGCAAGAGAGCTTTTCCTTCCCATCTTGGCAATCGTTACTTGGGCCATCCACAAATTCTTATAAACAAGATTGGGAAAATCAACATTCAACTCTGATTTAGAGAATAAATGACGAAGGGGAAGAGGTTGTATGTGATCCAACTTGTGAGCCAAGGTTAGAGCCGTCAATTTGGGATGGTCCCGTCCTGCCATACAAATGGGACGGGATGGAACGAAAAATTTTAGGCCAGCGAAAATTCGTCCCGTCCCATATTAGTCACGGGACAATATAGTGTCGTCCCGTCCCGTCCTGTATTGACGGCTCTAAGAATGATGGGCATTGGCTGTTCAGATGTTGTAGTATCATTGTTACTTATTTATTTATAAATTTGTTTAATTTGTTTTTAGTGTTGGACTTATAGCTACATGAGTACACTATAGAAGAAAAAAAAAAGAGAATTGCTATATTCTACATCTTTACTGTAGCTCAGGGGTCACAATGTATATCACCTTTTGCTCCTTCTGTAACGACTTAGATCAAATATGTATATGTGCATGCATCTTACTGTTGGCATTTGGCATCCATGTCTCTAGATGCATGTAGGGTGACAATTTGAAGCATCATATAAAAACATTCACCACCCCTACACCAGTCCATAACGAGTTGGCTGTGGCCTTGGAGGCATCCCGCCTAGTCAACGCCTAATCCCGCCTAGTCAACGGGTCCCACATTGTCCCGTGTCCCGCAATAGATTTGGGACGGGACGGAATATTTTAGTCCCGAGAAAATTCATCCCGTCCTGTCCCGTCCCGCATTAGTCGCGTGATAACATAATGCCGTCCAGTTCCGTCCCGTCCCGTTATCCCGTATTGACCGGCTCTAGCTAAGGTATTATGATGACCTACTACCACCTAGAGGGCAATTTTTAGAGGAAGTAGAAGGGAATTTTGTCTATGAAATTCCCAATGATTACTTTAAGAAAGAACTACAACCTGAAAAGCAACATTTGGAGAACGCAGAGGAGGATTTTGTCTATTAGATTCTCATTCTTAACTCTAAGGATAAATTACCTACGGATAGATCAAGTTGCCCGATGGAGGAGGTAGAGAAAATGTGACGTGAGCAAGTTTGTGATGAGATTGAGTTGGCCCTATATGGTGTGAAGAAGATGGATAGTGAGGACGTTCACAATGAGGATGATAATTTTCAAACCCTTAGCAATCCAAATGAAAACATGACTATCATTATTGTACCTTCTCCTTCTCCTTGTGATGAAAAAGGTGGTGAGAGGCTACAAGTGGAAAAGCCCAAGTTACGTAAATGTCAAAAATCCCAAGTGTATTTAAATACGTTAGAACACGTTAAAAATATTACTTTTCAAAAAATACGCAATTTTCGGGACTGTTTCGACACTTATTCGGACAGTTAATTAAAAAACTGTCAAAATCCGGACAAAGGACGAAACAATGATAACTTGTCACAAAATTCTCCCCAAGGGTCAAATCAAGGTCAAATCACATCAGAGTGTAAAATTACCAAAATGCCCTCAGACTGAAGTATAGGTTGGCGGGCCTGTTTTATATATCTGACAGCCTATAAAATAAATGACCAAAATGCCCTCAGGCTAAAGGATAGGCCGGCCGACCTGTTTTGCATATTTATAGCTTATAAATAGCAGCCTTCACCCTCCAAATCAAAACACTCCCATTTTCAGTTCCAGGCAAGAATTTTCATCCGAAAGTCCAGGAAACTGCCTCGATTTGCGTGAAAACCCCATTTTTCCCAAATAAACCATAATCCAAACACTTTTCGTATCCGACATATGAACCCTCAAAAGATAGAGTAAAAAACCAAGTATTGGTAAACTCTCCTTCTCAATCTAAACTCTCATCTTTTTTACTTTCTTTTTGTCATTCTGTTCACATTACCTTTCTTAAAATGTAAACGTTCTAGACAATCGGTCCGGGTCAAGAAGTGATCCCCTCTCTATTACTCTTCTCTTTCGAAAAGAGTAATTTAGAGTTAAAATGGGAGATCTTAACCTGTCGGTTGTCATTTTCATCTTATTTAAATAATGTCATTTACCATCTGAATCGTTTGATTCGCTGATCGTTCTTTACCGTCCGAATCGTTTGATTTGTTGATCGTTATTTACCGCCTGAATCGTTTGATTCATTGATATTGTCATTAATGTCATTTACTGTCCAAATTGTTCGATTTGTTGATCGTCATTTCATTACTATCAATTACTATAAATGTTTTCATTTCAAAAGTCTATATTATTGTCATTTCTTCACTTACCAAAAATGCCCCTCATTTCAAAATCCGCCATTCAAACTCATTTTTACTAATCTTCACACACACACACATGCGCACATTTTCCGAGAAAGGTAGAAAGACTCGTCAATACGAGGCATTTCGGGTGAGCACAATTAATATCTTCTCGAGGCGTAACGTGACCTTTGGACTTAAAATCTCTTTTTTAGCCTTTTTCAAAGTCTTGGCTCATAATAAAAATGGCATGGAGACTCTCTCCTTTTTTGGAAACTCATCCGTGTCCTGGTCCTCGCGATTTCAAAAGCAAAATTCGATGCGTTTCGGGCGCCGTTCTTTCCAAATTTGGGCAATTTCAGTTGGCGACTCTGCTGGGGAATATTTAACATGTTTTCTTAAAATCGCTTTTGTTTTAAAAAACATTTTGTGGTTCAAACTTTCGTTTACCCTTTCTCGCTTCTTTGTGCGTGTGTGTTTTCTTCTTATTTTGTGATTACTTGCTTTTCTTTCCAAAAAGAAATTTTAAACAACTCCGGTTTTCAAAACATTGGACTATTTTTTAAAAAAAATTGTGTTGTTTTTGGCATTCTCTTAAAATCATAAAATGCTTTATGCATATCTGTTCATAAGTTGGTTTTCGTGCATAATTTTAACTGCTAATAAATTATTTAAAACACATTTTGAAAATCTCTATTTTACTCAGAAAAAGAATTAATGACCGCACACTACGCGCACTGTTACCATGTACACTTACACACTACAACCCTTAACCTGGGGTGACCGTTCAGCTGCAACTTGAAGGCCTTCATTATGCCTCCCTCATGCGCACGGGGTCATCCCAAACAGCCTATCCTCGCCCGTGTAACCATACACTCTTTGTGTCACACTTCGTCCGAGACCTTGGTTGGTTTTTGTCTTAGTTCGTGTCATAAAGCCTAAGTGTATATTATTACACCGAACTTCCTCATAAGTCAAAACTTAAAAGTTGAGACCAAAGGTCATTTCTTGACCTGGAGTCTTAGTTTTTGGCTTTGACTTTGACGCAGAACCATTTAAAAATATACCCGAAGGTTCAATGTGATGCAGTGTCATCAAAACTTTAACGTATGAACCATACCAGTCATAACTTGGCCAATGCTAAGAGTTAAGGCCCCTCGCGAAAGAGAATCAAAGAGAGGTCATGCCAAAATTTTGGCACGATTTCCGCCTTAACTCAAGGATGTAGACTTTGACCGCATGACATATACGTCAAAAGTTTGCATGATCAGCTAGCCCCTAAGTTCACTTTTCCTATTTATCGGTGGAATCCATTTTCCCTATAGGACCCTCGGTCGGGATTGTCCATCCCGTGAAGACAATGTACATGTGAAATATAGACGTAGTGTCAGGATCCACTAATTTAGGACCTAGGTTAGTTGCGAAAAAGAAGAGCAATCTTTTCCTACCAGTTAGGATTCTGAGAAAAATGTGTTTTAAGTAAACTTGAACAGTTAATAAAATAACAAGGATTCTGAGAAAATGTGTTTTAAGTAAACTTGAACAGTTAATAAAATAACAATTGCATGGTCCCATTTCTGAAATCTTTAATCTCGACCTTTCACGGTCCAATCTCGACCTTTCACGGTCTAATCTCGACCTTTCACTGTCCAATTCCCTCTCTTGACCTTTCATGGTCTGAATTCAAATCTCGACCTTTCACGGTCCAATATTTAATCCCGACCTTTCGCAGGTCCAATCCTTAATCGTGACCTTCCACGGTCCAATGTCCAATCACGACCTTTCACGGTCCAATCTCAAATCTCGACCTTTCACGGTCCAATCTTTAATCTCGACCTTTCACGGTCCAATCTAAAATCCCTACCTTTCACGGTCAAATCTTGACCTTTCACGGTCCAATCTTTAATCTCAACATTTCACGGTCCAATTCCCTCTCTTGACCTTTCACGTTCTGAGCTCAAATCTCGACCTTTCACGGTCTAATCTTTAATCTAGACCTTTTGCAGGTCCAATCCATAATCGCGACCTTCCACGGTCCAATGTCCAATCACGACCTTTCACGGTTCAATCTTTAATCTCGACCTTTCGCGGTCCAATCTTTAATCTCGATATTTCACGGTCCAATCTCAAATCCTGACCTTCCACGGTCCAATCTCGACCTTTCACGGTCCAATTCCCTCTCTTGACATTTCACGATCTGAACCCAAATCTCGACCTTTCACGGTCCAATCTTTAATCCCGACCTTTCGCAGGTCCAATCCTTAATTGTGACCTTCCACGGTCCAATGTCCAATCATGACCTTTCACGATCCAATCTCAAATCTCGACCTTTCACGGTCCAATCTTTAATCGCGATCTTTCACGGTCGAATCTTTAATCGCGACCTTTCACGGTCCAATCTTTAATCTCGACCTTTCACGGTCCAATCTCAAATCTCGACCTTTCACAGTCCAGCTCCCTTTCTTGACCTTTCACGGTCCAATCTCGACCTTTCATGGTCCATCTCCCTTTCTTTCCCTTTTACGGTCTGAAATCAAATCTTGACCTTTCACGGTCCAATCTTTAATCCCGACCTTTCATGGTCCAATCTTTAATCTCGACCTTTCACCGTCCAATCTCAAATCTCAACCTTTCACGGTCCAGCTCCCTTTCATGACCTTTCACGGTCCAGCTCCCTTTCTTTGACCTTTTACGGTCTGAAATCAAATCTCGCCCTTTCACGGTCCAACTTTGATCCCGACCTTTCACGGTCTCATTTCCGTTCTCGACCTTTCATGGTCCAACATCGATCCCGACCTTTCAGGGTCTCATTTCCGTTCTCGACCTTTCACGGTCCAACTTCAATCCTGACCTTTCACAGTCTCATTTCCGTTCTCGACCTTTCACGGTCCAACTTCGTTCCCGACCTTTCACGGTCTCATCTCCAATCTCGACCTTTCACGGTCCAATCTCCAATTTCCGATCTCGACCTTTCACGGTCCAATTTTCTATCTCGACCTTTCACGTTCCAATCTCCAATCTCGACCTTTCACGGTCCAACTCCCTCTCTTGAACTTTCACGGTCTGAACTCAAATCTCGCCCTTTCACGGTCCAGCTCCGTTTCTTGACCTTTTACAGTCTGAAATCAAATCTCAACCTTTCATGGTCCAACTTTGATCCTGACCTTTCACGGTCTCATTTCCGTTCTCGACCTTTCACGGTCTCATCTCCAATCTCGACCTTTAAAGGTCCAGCTTCGATCTCGACCTTTCACGGTCTGATCTCCATTCTCGACCTTTGACGGTCTAAACCCCAATCCCGACCTTCCACGGTTCGATCTGCGATCCCGACTTTTCACAGTCCAATTTCCCTAGACTTAAAGAGGCCATCTCCTGTTTTGCACCAAAATTGGCCACGTCAATTCCTCGACCTCAAAGAGGCCATATCTCTTTGACCAATGGAACACCCTCATTCGGATCCTTAGTCGTTGTGTTCCATCTCCATCCTTAACCTTTATTTTGATTTCGATCAAATAAAGAAATGAGCTTTGTAAATTGATCCCGACTTAAACTTCATGTAAATATAATCCCATGTTAATGATAATACTTGTAGATTATGTATGTTATATGATCTGAGACTTGTTGTGCCAACAACCGATTATGTGAATTGAACAATCCAAAAATATTTTATTTTCGCTTTAATTAGTTAGTTAGTTTTATTTTGTTTTAGTTTTTGTTTTACTCGAGTACGAGCAAAAGATAAGTTTGAGGGTATTTGATTGATTTGGTTTTACCCACCCGTCCAAAAGAAATGTTTTCAAGCTTATTTTGTGCTCAAAACCTTGGGAATTAAATGTGTTTTTCTAGTATTTTGAAAGTACAGGGGCTAAATTGAAATTAGGCAGAAAATGGAGGAGTTAAGCTTGTTTTAAAAGTTCAGGGACCAAAGTGCAATAAGATAAAAACAAAGAGTAAATTGGTATTATAAAATTCAGGGGCAAAATTGCAATACATTAGAAAAGGAGGGACATAGCTGGAAAAGGGAGCTGGTCGGCAGTTGCTGGGCCAAGAACAGGAGTGGCCAGAAGGACAAGTGGCTGCACAAACCTGGGTCGTGTCCGAGCGACCGTGTCACATGGCCGAGCGGCCGCGCCATTTGGCCAGAAACTAAGGGTGACCGCGCCATGGGTGGCCGAGCGACCGCGCCCATGGCCGGCCAAGCATCAATGACGAATTTCTATGACGAAAATGGTCCGTCATAATATTAAAAGGCAGTTTTCAACAGAATTTGTGAAGAATTTTGACAAAATCCTAATTTGACTAGGAATTGACTTATTTTGACTGTAAATTAGGAATCTCTCCTCCCTTCTACTATAAAAAGAACCAATAAACTAGGTTTTTCTCTCTCTCTTGATCTCTTTTCACCCATTATTCTTTCTTACACCCTTGTACATAATTTTTATTATTTTCTTTAGTTGTAAACAAGATTTTAGATTTTTAATTTAAGAATTCCATATAAGGTTTATGCACTTTATTAAAGGGTTGTTGATGTTCTTCATGGACATGAGCGGCTAATTCTCTTGTTCTATGGAATGGAGGTAATGTATATCAATCCTATATATCTTAATTAATATTGTGATCAATCAAAGGTTGGGTTTATCAAAAGTGTTTGATGCTGCAGGAATCGTGCTGTAATCAATCTTCGTCCAGCTGTAAGACTGATCACCTGGCTTTTGACCTGAAAACAGAATCCACGACTTGCCAGAATGGTATCCGGCGAAGACCCTCAGGCATGAGAGTAAGTATGGTGTATATGAGAGCTGATAAGTTTTAAAGAACAATGTATTCAGAATAACAAATAGCAATTACCTTGGAACGGTTGACGTTGCCGTGTATTTATAGTTGTTGATGAGAGATAAATTTGTAATAGGATTGTGTTAAATCCCTTGAATCATGGATTAGATACGCTTAAGAGATCTTTTCCACAAATAACTCCTGATTTGTAGGGAGTCCGTTATGGAAAGAATTGTATTCACGCCTGGACTCTGTAGGTCGACGTAGTATCGTAGGTCGAGGTCGTCTGTTTGGATCCAGGTCGACCTGACTGATGGATAGGGTTGGATCATACTCGAATAGAGTCTGGATCGTATGTCGGACGATAGCTAGATTGGGACCACGTAGGTCAGACTATGAGCTAGGTCGACTGATCTTGCTGATGGGCCTTGGGCCGGGTAATAATTGGGCTTGCACGTGGTAGCAATAATATGTAAATAACCGGGCTTGCACGTTGGACCTAGCCCGTCACTTTTATTCCGTTCAGTGGCCCCCAACTTTCTGAGTTGATTTTGGTCGACCAGGAAGTTATAAGAAATTTTGATGAAGTTTGAAGT
Organism: Adenophora triphylla var. japonica; assembly: GCA_022495995.1. NCBI lineage: Eukaryota > Viridiplantae > Streptophyta > Magnoliopsida > Asterales > Campanulaceae > Adenophora > Adenophora triphylla. Next base: position 137,623 of record JAFEMH010000617.1, on the reverse strand, counting down.
AGATCGTAGGTCGATGCTCGAACTGCTGTTTGGTCGACCAATGGTGATGTGGTTCAATCCTGGCCATTTACAATGGACATCTTGATCAATAGAAGCGCCGTATTTCCGTAATCATTGCAGCCTCAAAAATCGTCCAGGTATTTAAATGTTGATTAACCGTTTGAAAACCCCTGCCCTTTCCACTTCAAGAAAGGATTAATACGAAGTATAAAAGGGGAAAACCTTTTCCTTTTTGGATTTTACGAACCTTCAATATTCAGGCGTATATTTTCGGCGACAGGCAAAGCAAAGCACTTTATCTCCGGTGTCCCCAGTCCTTTATTTTACTCGTTACAACCTTCGTCACCAACTTAATTTGAGGTATTCTTCGATTTCTTTGCTTTTCCGTCTTGTTTTCGAGCTTTTGTTGATTTCTGCCATGGCTAGGACCTTTAGCTGTGAACCTGAGGCTTGGTATGGGTATTGCATCGTTAATCACCGAATATATAAGCACATAGGGGGAGTGTGGAAGGAAATGTCCATGACTGAGTGCGCCTCCATCTTGACAAGGTGGGGATTGACTTTAAGCGAACTAGGTTTGCCCGTAGGAGAGAACTTAGGAGATTTAGGAATAGACAACCTAAATGTTGTATCTTTTCATCTTTTTCACGAGTTACTTGACCATCTAGCTCTGTTCTATGTCAAGGATCCCAATAAGCCCTCCTTCTTAGAAATAGAAAGGGGTTTCCAAGGGAATCTAGGTCGTCCTTAGGTAGGTTGCCTAAATATGAACATAGGACTGATTCCCCTATTTCTTCTTCTTCTTCAGATATGGCAGCTCAAGGGGGAGCTACAGCTTCTACTTCATCAAGCCAGCAGATTGTGGACGCGTTCCATTCCTTAGTGGCCAAAGGGAGGAATGAGAGAGGCTACGTGCCGCCCAAGCCAATTCGAGGGAAACAAGCTTCTGCATTTCGTGAAAATATGCTATATGATTTATGTGAGGTAGATAAGAAGGAATTTAGGTGACTCATTATTCCAAAAAGGTGTTCATGTCCTAATTCGGTGATACCTATACCACTAACCCTACTAGAGTAGCCTTTTTTTATGGCCAATTTGAGGCTGGTTTAAGGCTCCCTTTGGATCCTTTTGTGAATGAGTTTTTAGAGTGTACAGACGCTTTGCCCTTTCAGCTGGGAGCCAACACTTGTATAGTTCTAGTTTGTTTTGCCATGGTGTGTAGATTTTTAGGATTTGAGCCCTGCCTTCATGTTTTTAGAACGTTCTTTAAGATCACCATTGATAAGGTAGACTTGGGGATTAGCACTCCCTCTAGGCTGCATGCTCCAAAGCTTTTTGTCAATCTCCCCAGCAAAGTTAGTAGTTGGAATACTCATGTCATGGTGGTTGAAAGTAGGAGAGGATGGGAGTTCCCGTTGCCTAATGCTGAATCTGAGGTGATGAAGGAAGAGGATTATTGGGTACCTGATTGGAGCAAGGACCTGTATAAGAAATTGATCGAGCTAGCTGAGAAGGGCCCTATTAGCTGGGAGATTTTGGGGACCACAAAAAACAATTATATTCAAGCTAGCATGATGCTTGGTAAGGGGGATGTAGTTCCCTTAATCCCCATAGTTAGTTGCTTGAGATATCCTGACTGGGTCACCCATGAGGGAGATAGAATTAAGTTTGAAAATCAGTGTCATGAGCGCAAGAAAGAATCGGATCACTGCAGGCTGAAAGTGGATCACTTTGGTGGTAAGTGTTTACTTGCTTTTTTGTTCCCTAGCTCGTCAAATAATTTGCTCGCATGTAAAACTTTAGCTCGTACATGTTTTACTCGTATGTAGAACTTTTAACTCGTACATGTTTTGCTCGTATGTAGAATGTTTAGCTCGTACATATATTGCTCGTCGATCGATGTCTTACCCATATCGAACTAACACTTTGTTTTTTGTCTTCTGCAGTTCTTACTCCAGAGCAAGAAGCGAATATGGGTCGCGTTGTTAATGTAAAGAAGAGTAAAAGAAGATATGGGACTGCTAATGCCCGAGAAAACCGCCAAAAGGAGGCTGAAGATCATCAAAAACTATTTAAGTTAATTGATGAAGAGTGATAAGTTGATCCCTATTGAGGAGGATGAGTCTGAATAGATGGAGGCAGAGAAAACAGAGGGAGCTGCCCAAGAGATCCTTAATGTTGGAGCTGAGGCGGAAACCAAGACAACACGGGATCTAGTGCAGGAGGATCATCAAACTAGATCCAGGACTCCTGTAGTTGATATGGAAGGTGATGATGAGGAGGAAGATGACCGTCCCCTCAAGACAAAGAAAGATCCAAAACCAACCCCCAAACTGAAAAAGGGAAAGCTGCTGCCAAAAGCTCTCAGCCCCAGACCATCCAAGTCTCCTACCCCGAGCTAGTTCAAGCTCGGGTGGATAAGCTAAGTGACGTCTCACTCCTTACTGGGGTCGACAGTTCCAGCAGGTCGTACCCAGAGCTGGAGTATGGAAAGGTTGTGGTGAGATGGGCTACTGACCAGGATCTCGTTAGCAAGTATATCTATAAGGGCCTGACTGCTGAGATGTTCAAGGCTAGGTCGGGGCTGGTCCACTCCGAGGTAACACTTTTAAGTTTTCACGTACATACCATTATTTTTTATTGCTCGTATTTTAATCAAGTTTTAGTCGATCTGATCCTTGAGCTTTGCTGTTATATGCTCTTGCTATGGTTGAGCTAGCTACGAGCTACTGGAAAGCATCTGAGGAGCAGGAGAAACTTGCCAATACCTTACTAGATCGAAAATCTACTGAGCTGGGGCCATTGGAAAAGAAATACACCGATCTTGAGGAGAGTCATGCCGATCTGGATCCAGCCTATGAGTCTCTGAAACTTGTGAAGGAAGATGCTTTGAAGGTCAAGGAGGATGCCTGGGGCGAGCTAGGTGACGCCAAAAAGGAGCTGGCAGTAGCCAAGTTGAGTAAAGAGAAGGTTGAGCAGGAGTTGGAGGTGGCCACTCAGCTGATAAAGGAAAGTACTGATATGTTGTCTCAGCAATCTGAGGACCAGAAACGAGCTCGGGAGCAATGAGAAGAGGAGGCCCAGGCCATGTTGGAAGCTGCTGTCAAGGCTGCTATCATAGCTTACAAGGAGAGTGACGATTATCATAACTATGTCACTGAGTAGGCGAGATCGTTCTTTGATGTGGGTCACTGCCATATGGCTCGCCGCATCTTAGTTGATCCTTCAGTCGACCTATCTCTTGAGCAGCTAGCCAAGTGGGCCTCGGAGGAGCAGTACGACATGGCAGCTTGTCAAGCTCACCCACTTGTCCCGTATAATGATAATGATTTGGCTGTCCTAGCTGGCGTGGATGTTGAGATAGAGGCTAAGCCTTGGATAGTGCCTCCCATTGAGCCAGTAAATTTCAATACTATACTGAAGGAGCTTGAGGATCATGATGAGCTAGCATTCGATGTTGATACCCCCAAGTATGCATTTACTGAATCTGGCAAGCTCAACAACCTTCAACAACAAGAGAAAGATTTGGGTGATGAAGCTACTACCAGCGATCAAATTGAAACCGATCCAGCTGTTTGACCTTTCTTGAACATTTAGTTGGTTGTGTAACAAGACAAGTTCCCAAACAATTTTTTGTTTTTGTGTATATATTAACGCCTTAGCCCAACTTTTGGGAGGCATCTTAACTCGTAATATTTTATTTGGCTAAGTCCTGGCCCACTTTGGGGGACTTGCTTTTAGTTAAATCGTAGCTGACTTTTTATACTTGAATCTTTTGCTTTTGATCCTCGTATGCATGTATGTCGAACTAGATTTGATAGAATGAACGAGATCGTTACGAGCCTTTGGTCGGACTACTTTTTAGAAATAAAGTCGACCTAATACTTGGCTCCTTTGATAATGAGATTGGTTAAGAGTCGAATCTTATTAGAACGAGGTCGACTACGAATCGAACCTTCTTAAAGGAACGAGGCTGACTAAGAGTTGAGCCTATTAGAACGAAGTCGACTAAGAGTGGACTTGTTAAATGAACAAGACTGATTAAGAATCGAGCGTGTTTAAAGGAACGAGACTGACTAAGAGTCGAGCCTGATAGAACGAAGTCGACTAAAAGTAGACTTGTTAAATGAACGAGACTGATTAAGAATCGAGCCTGTTTAAAGGAACGAGGCTGACTAAGAGTCGAGCCTGTTAGAATGAAGTCGACTAAAAGTCGGACTTGGTTAAATGAACGAGACTAATTAAGAATCGAGCCTGTTAAAAGGAACGAGGCTGACTAAGAGTCGAGCCTGTTAGAACGAAGTCGACTAAAAGTCAGACTTGTTAAATGAACGAGACTGACTATGAGTTGAGCTTGTTAGAATCGATGCAAAAAGTGTAACACAATCTTTGGTTGAATAGAATGGAAACTTTATTGAAGTAGTAGCACGATTACATAGAAAACGGGGAGCTAGAACTGAAACTAAACTCAAACTGGAAAAACAGAAACTAAGCTGAAACTGAACTAGAAAAACGAACTAGAAGACTGAACTAGAAGTAGTATCTGATAAGGTGGGTAGCATGCCACGGGTGCTTCAACTCCTCACCATCTAGAAAAGCGATCATGTAAGTTCCTTCCTTAATAACTCGAGTAACGATGTAGGGACCTACCTAGTTGGGAGATAACTTGTTTATCTGAGTTCTTCTTCCAGTTGACTCGATCCTCCTTAACACGTGGTCACCTACTTGGAACGATCTTATCTTTACTTTCTTATAGTGGTAACTCTTAGTTTTCTGCTTATAGTTGATCATTCGTAACTGAGCTGTATCTCGTTTCTCGTCGAGTAAATCCAAGTCGATCAACCTGTTGGTGTCATTCTTCTCCTGATCATAGAAAATTACCCTTGCTGTAGGGAATTGTAGCTCGACCGGTGCCATGGCTTCTGATCCATATGCAAGAGCGAAAGGGGTTTCACCCGTGGGCCCCCGAGTGGTTGTGCGGACTGCCTAGAGAGCAATGGGGAGTGCGTCCAACCAATTGCTATGTCGACCAACTAAACCTGTGTTGAGTACGGAGAGGACTAACTTGTTCGCTGCTTCAGCTTGCCCGTTGCCTTGAGGATAGGTGACTAAAGATTTCCAATGCTTGACTCCTACTCTTTTCATTTCTTCTTCGAAAGCTGCGAAGAACTGTAGCCCGTTATCCGACACAATAGCTCCTGGTATCCCAAATCGACACCAAATGAAGTCGTGAATGATGTTGATGGCGTTCTCCTCTATAATCATCGCTAATGGCTTAGCCTCGACTCAATTTGTAAAGTAATTAATAGCAACGATCACATACTTGCAATTTCCTCAGGCGGGTGGGAAGGGACCAATCAAATCTACTCCTCACATATCGAAAGGCCAAGTTGCGACCACTGGAGTTTGCTCGGTGGTAGGCAAGTGAGGTAGATTGGAAAACCTTTGACAATGATCACACCCTTGAACGAAATTGTGAGCATCAGCCCTCATGTGCGGCCAATAATAGCCCAATGTAATCAACTTGTTGGCCAAAGTTCTGGCCCCGGGGTATCCACCACAAACCCCACTATGCACCTCGTACATCAGCTGGGTAACTTCTTGGGGATGGATACATCTCAATAATGTCTTAGTGAAGGACCTCCTGAATAACGTGTTTCCTTGAATAACATACATCAGAGCCTTTTTCTTGATAGATCGAGCTGCTTTCTCGTCATTAGGTAGCTCGCCAGTTTCTAAGTAGGCTCGCATTTCCTCGATCCAGCACTTGGTGTAGACCCAATCTCTAGTAGTATCCTCCAGGCATTGAATTTGAACTCTCTCGTATGCTGGATGTTCAAGGTAAGAGATAGGTTCCCCATGCTGTTCATCCGATGTAGCCAGTTTTGAGAGTAGGTTGGCCAATTCATTATCATCTCGACCAACCATTTGTATTTCCCAAATTTCCAAGTCTTTGATCAGCTCCTTCACCAGGTCACAGTATTTGACCAAGGTGGAATTCAGGACTTCATACTCTCCTCTAACTTGATTTACTATCAACTGCGAGTCACAGTAAGCCACGATCTTGGTTGCCCCAAAACACTTTGAATATTCGATGGCTGCAACCAAAGCTTCATACTTGACTTGGTTGTTTGATGCTTCAAATTTTAACCTCAGAGCTTCCTCATAGACTGTCCCTGATTCTGGCTCGACCAATACAATCCCAGCCCCACTAACGTTCTTCGTTGCCGACCCATCAGAGTATACTTTCCAGAAATCGTCGGGCAAGCTTATGGTGGGCTGAGTTGCTAGTTCCTTTCCCTTTACTTTCTCCTTTTGAGCTCGTACTTCGCTATCTTCCTTGGTGAACGTAAGCTCAACCAAGAAGTCTGTCAAAGCTTGAGCTTTCAATGCCTTTCGAGGCCTATACTCAATGTCGAATTCTGTGAGGGCAATTGACCAGTTGAGTAATCCGCCTGAACTTTCTAGCTTGTCTAAGATTTTCCTTAAAGGGGCATTGGTTAGCACGACAATGGGGTAACCTAAGAAATAAGCTCGCAGTTTCCTTGATGCTGCAACCAAAGCGTAAGCCACCTTCTATGCATTATAATACCTGCCCTCTACAATAGACAGGGCCTTACTTACATAATATACGGGCTTCTGCAACCCTCCTTCTTCTCGAACTAGAACAGAGGCCATGGCTTGATTACCAACTGACAGATAGTCGAACAATGTTTCCCCCATAACTGGGTTGCTTAATAACGGTGGAGAGGCATGATAATCCTTAAGCTGCTGGAACGACGAATGACATTCGGCCATCCACTCAAAAAATTTCGTCCCCCTCAAAGATTTAAAGAAAGGGAGAGATCTTTCTGCCGACTTAGCAATAAAGCGACCTAGGGCTGCCACCCTACCATTGAGTCGCTGCATCTCCTTGATATTCGTAGGTTCCTTCATGTAGAGCCTTGATCTTTTCTGGATTTGCTTCAATACCTCGCTGAGAAACCATAAAACCCAGAAACTTCCCTTCTGCTACTCCGAACACACACTTCCTAGGATTGAGCTTCATGTCGTTTGCTCGCAAATTGGTGAACGTTTCCTTTAGGTCGACCACGTGATGTCCAACCTTTTTTTTTTGATGACCATATCGTCGACGTAGGCCTCCATGTTTCAGCCAATTTGGGAGGCAAAGACTTTGTTGACCATCCTCTGGTAGGTCGCTTCTGCATTCTTAAAGACGAATAGCATCATATTGTAATAGTAGATACCCCCAGCAACGTGGAAGGTCGTCTTCACTATATCATCCTTGTGCATCTTGATCTGATGGTAGCCTGAATAGGCATCGAGGAAGCTCAATGTGGTGTGTCCAGCTATAGAATCTATGAGCTTGTCGATTCGGGGTAGAAGATAGCAATCCTTTGGGCAGGTTAGATTAAGGTTGGTGAAGTCGACACACATACGCCATTTTCCATTAGATTTATTCACCATCACCACGTTTGCTAGCCAGGTTGTATGAGTAGCCTCCATGATGATACCTGCACTTAAAATTTTTTGTACCTCAAGTTTGATCGCCTCTTCTTTATCGTGAGCAAAGCTTCGTAACCTCTGTGCCTTATGCTTCATAGTTGGATTAACTTCCAGTCTGTGAACAACGACCTCCTCTTTGATTCCTTTCATATATTCCACATGCCAAGCAAAAACATCACTGCTTTCTCCCAGTAGCTTGACAATCTCTGCTCTTTCCTCAGTTGACACTGTTTGCTGATTTGAATTTTTTGATCGGGATAGGAGGGATTAGTCGCTACTGCTTCTAGCTCGTCCACAGCTTCTAGCTCTGGACCATCTCTGAATTGTAGGGTCTCGATAATGATCTCACGAACCCTTTTTCTTTCTTCGAACCCCAAGTGTGGAGCTTCTTCAATAATTATACCATCTAGCTTAGCTACAATCTCGTCACTGGTGGCCCCCGAGCTTTGGTCGATCTGTAGGCATAGGTCGCCTATGATGACTTGGTCAACCATAACTGCATCCGAATCAACAATAGTGTCTTGGGAGGGACGTGTCGGCTCAGTCATGACATAGTCATGTGAGTGATAGGTCGCCTCATCCACATAGGTGAATGTAGATAGTCGTGAAGTTGTGGTGAGAGATTTAGAAAGCTTTAAGTATCCCTCAGGAGTATCAACTTCTAGTTCCCTCTTCTTCCTTGTTCGAAGGACATGATCAAGGTAAGCTCGAGTTATACTTTGCACGCAGCCAATTCCAGCTAACGTCGGGAACTTAACTCGCTGATGGGGAATAGAGGCCACCATTCCAAGTGCGACCTGGCCAGGGATACCCAAAATAGCAGCATAATCACTATTTACATCTATAACAATAAATGTTACCTTGGTCGTAACCCTGTATGGATGTTGGCCTATGTCGACGTACAGCTCGATCTGTCCTCTAGCGTCCACCCTATGGTTGGTGAAGACGTCAAGTCGACCATCATAGGGCGAAAACTGCTCCTTTGTAAGTCCCATTTCTTTGAATGTCTTGTAGAAAATGATATCTTTGCAGGCCCCCGTGTCTACCAAGAGTCTGCTCGTCGTACACCCATCAATTATTCCTAGGATAACGAGAACTTGCTCTCTGTCCACCATGTTTGTTGCTTGCTCGTCCGGATAGAAACTGATAACCTCATCCCTGATGTATCTTTTAGGTAGCACGTGAGGGGCTTTGTTGAGCTGGAAAATCTTGTGCTTCAGGGCAGTGTTGTTAGCTTGCTATGTGATCACTCCTAAATTCAGTCGAGGTTGCCTTGGCTCTTGCATACCTCCAGTTGCTCGCTCACCTCCGCCAGGTTGAGCTCCTTTCACATATCTGTCGAGCTTCCCACTATCGACCCACTTCTGAATGATACATTTATGACTCATGCAGTCCTCTGTAGTGTGGCCCGTATCCTTGTGATAATCACAATATTTGATGTTATCCCGTCTGAATTTATTTCCTGGGTTCATTGGGGCAGGTGGGCCCAGCTTGACCGTATTCAAGATTTCAGTGCGACTTACTATCAACGGGGTAAAAGTCTCGGGCACCAAACCACGAAACCAGGTGGTAATACAACCCGGCGCTAAACCACGAAACCAGGTCAGTGCTGCCCCTGTAAGGGTGCTGGTTAGTGCCTTGCACATCATATCATCTTCGATTGAGACGAAGCACATGGTAGCTTCCAGATGCTGCATATGGTTCTGGGCATTGGTCGCACCTGAATATTTGTCAAGAGTGGGCAACTTGAAGCCTTTAGGAGATCGTCGCTCAAGCAATTCTCTGGACAAGGGGCAAAGAGTAAAGTCATTTCGTTTGCCCTTTCCAGTGTCCTCCTTCCTATCAGCCTCCCATTGCTCCAACCTCTTTTTCCACTGCAACCATTCCCTAGCATCTGGATTGTCATTTCTTGATGGTGAGACATTATTGGATCTCTGTCCCTCGTCTCGGTGAGGCTCTTTACTTGAGTTGGCCCTATGCCTCTCAGTTCTAGGGGGAGTAATTTCTCTACCTCGTCGACCTCTATGAGAAGGCGACCTCACTGAGTTTACTAGCGACCTGCGCCTATCTTCCCTGATTGGCGACCTGTACCCATTCCTATCCCGGTGAGATTGCGACCTAACTGACCTCACATGCGACCTGGATGATCTTACTGGCGACCTGCACCCATTTCTCTTGCGGTGGGACTGCGATCTCTCTGTTCTAACAGGCGACCTATGCCTATTCCTTTCAGCCTCCCTTTGTCGCCTCAACTCCGACTCAGCTTTCTGCTCCCTATTATTATTGAGATGACTTCTCAAGTCGTCATTAGGAACATGCATGTGCTTACAGATAGATCGCTCCACAATTCGGCGCTCTTCATTTGTCATAGCGTTCCCATTCTGCCTACCATTCTCGCTTGGCGGCCTGTGAGAGATCTGGGAGGGAGCTACCCTTTCCGACCTTCTATCATTTTGGTCGGGCGAGTCAGGCATATCTAGCAATTATGCCAACAGTCTAGCCTGCTCCAGCATCATCTCCTTCCTACTGAGGGGATTGGTTGAGGGACCAGGCCTGTCGCCTACTACCATTTGCCCTGCTTGTTGACTCTTTGGAGGGGGCTGTGCTCCTTGTTCAGTCATAGGTCTTTTCTCCCTCCTGCCATCTGGCAGGCCTCTGCCATCAGCCACGCTGTTAGAGTGAGTAGCCCTCCTAGGCGGATTGCCCTGGGGAGGGGGAGGAAGGTTAGCCGTTCTGTTTCCTGTGCCTGGCTCTGCATTCCTTACTGTCAAGCTAAGTGTCGGATCGCTGGAAGAGGATGCCGTCTGTTCGTCTTGAGCCATATTACTCTTTGATTAATATTCGAGGTCAAAAGCAAACGATTCCCGGCAATGGAACAAAACTGATACTGTAGGAATCGTGCTGTAATCAATCTCCGTCCAGCTGTAAGACTGATCACCTGGCTTTTGACCTGAAAACAGAACCCACGACTAGCCGGAATGGTCTCCGGCGAAGACCCTCGGGCGTGAGAGTAAGTATGGTGTGTATGAGAGCTGATAAGTTATAAAGAACAATGTATTCAGAATAACAAATAGCAATTACCTTGGAACGGTTGACGTTGTCGTGTATTTATAGTTGTTGATGAGAGATAAATTTGTAATAGGATTGTGTTAAATCCCTTGAATCATGGATTAGATACGCTTAAGAGATCTTGTCCACAAATAACTCCTGATTTGTAGGGAGTCTGTTATGGAAAAAATTGTATTCACGTCTGGACTCTGTAGGTCGACGTAGTATCGTAGGTCGAGGTTGTCTGTTTGGATCCAGGTCGACCTGACTAATGGATAGGGTCGGATCATACCCGAATAGAGTCTGGATCGTATGTCAGACGATAGCTAGGTCAGAACCACGTAGGTCGAACTATGAGCTAGGTCGACTGATCTTGCTGATGGGCCTTGGGTCGGGTAATAATTGGGCCTAGCCCACTGAGAATGTGGTGGCAATAATATGTAAATAACTGGGCTTGCACGTTGGGCCTAGCCCGTCACTTTTATTCCGTTCAGTGTTCTTCATCTATGTTTTCTAAACTACAATCACATGTGTAGATATGATTGGTTTTTAAACTAAATTTGTTTGTGAATTGACTAGTGATTGTTCGATCCATGAAAGTCAAACTTTTGAATGAATATGATCTAGATTTTGACAAGTGATTGCAAACCAAAATTTTTAGGTTCTTAATCTTATGGTTTAATGGGTTATTAAATATTAAGTGGACTTTGCAGAAAACCTAATATATGTAGAACACTAAATTGTGCACGTGTGAATGCCAAATTTTACTAAAGTGGATGAATCCCAAACTATAATCGATTGTATTATTAATTGGCATATTAGTGCAATATATATGACTCCCATTCCATAGATCCTTCTTCCTTGGTATTCGATAATTTTATTTTTAGTTGTTTAATAGTTTTAGTAGTTAATAGTTAATTAAAATCAAAACCCCTTTTGTTATTATATTTGTTTCATTGTTGGAAGTCGAATTGTGGATACACAAGTCCCTGTGGATTCGACCCTTGCCAATTGCATATTACAACTATGATAACTCGTGCACTTGCAAGGTATTTTTATAATAAGTGGAATTTTCTCCATCAATACTGGAAAGAGCATCAGAAACAGCAATACTATCAGCCTTATGTTGATGTTGAATATACAAATTCGTTTCAAAATGGTTAGAATACCCATAAAAGTATCTAGAGTTATAGTTGAGTATCATGAGCCTTTTCAACAACATCAATTTTAATGTTGAATTTATCAGTAACAGTCCTAAACAATTTACTTACTATAGTCTAGCATTAGATATATGCTCACCTAGGGAGAGGCATTCATTAAAGATATCTCTTACTTTAGCCGAATAATTTTTTTATATCTTTGACCTCATCATCCTCAAGTTTTCAAACTTGATTATGAGGATCCTCAGTCTGGTGGCCTTAACACTGTTGTCACCCTCACAGTGAGCTGGAAGAATATCCTAAGTTGTTTTTGCTACATTTTGATTACTTACTAAGTGAAGCATGTGTTCATCAACATGATTTAATATAGCACCTAGAACTTTAGAATTATAATTAACAAGGGTAACTTATGCTGTAGTCCAGTCTTCATCAAGTTTAAGTTTGTAGGATTTTTCAGAGGTTTCATCCACCACATCCTTGCTTTCAACCATAGGAGGAGACTATGGGACAGTTATGCTTATCCCCGCCTCTCATCAATTTCTTTGATGAATAGACGCATCTTTTTTTTTCCATATAGCATACTCCCTCCGTCCCGCCCGAAAGGGCATTTTTGTGTCCTTGCACAGGAATTAAGAAAAGTTATGTAGGAAAGAGAAAAAGTGTATAGTGGAATAAATGTTGTGAGTGAAAGGTGATGTAGGAAAGAGAAAGTGGGGTAGGGAAAAGTTAGTGGATATTTATTGTGAAAGTATGACAAATGGGTCCCACAAATAAAAAAGTAATAAAAAACATTTCATTTTTGGGTTGTGCCCTTTCAATTGGGACACCCAAAAAGAAAATTTGTGCCCTTTCCGGCGGGACGGAGGGAGTAGTTTGTAACATATAACACAGGATGACGATACTGATTTAAATGACTAACCATTATTACTAACATTTTTGGATCACACTCGGTGTAATCGAGTGTATGCTCTAATACCAATTAAAAGAAATTGAGTAGTTAGGACAGTCGTGTACAGATGAACACAGTATTGGTGTCAGTCCTAGTGTGATGACACCAAGGACTACATGAAAAATTTTGCATCGGAATAATTAAACGAACAAAATATAAAATAGGGTTTTACCATTTATCTACTTCAATTTGCTGTAGACAATAAAAACTTCTTTTAATAAAAATTTTTAAGATTCGATTACAATAAAGAATAAGAGAAGAAACAAAATAATCAAACACTAAAAACACAAGTTCAATGAGAACTTTGTGTAACAAAATAACTCTCACAAAAAGCAATAAAAAATATCTGGTCTCTATTAGGAATAGCCAGAATGCATATCTGACAAAAGAGGAGGACTATTCCTTTTATAAGCCGTGTAGATCTCCTAGCAAATCTGGTTTGGAAGTGATTGACTCGGAGAAAACTCATTTCCTAAAACCGTGTGAAGGGATTTACTTTCAAATCCGTGTATATCTTTGACTCTTCCTTGTGTTGCTCTACTCCATCTCTTCCTAAAAAAAGTTTTCTAACCAAGTGAGAGATGTCTACAAAATAATAAAAAGATACACAAAAATTAAGAAAACTAATTATTAGGTTAGTATATAAATAATAACAACTATATTAACTAAATAAGATATTTACAAATATATCTAAAAATAACAAAAATACAAATCCAAATAATTAGAAATCATCATTAGTAAAAACGTTTGAAACAACTCACACTTTCAATGCTTTGATACCATAATATAATAAATGATAATACACGAAGTCAATTTATATGTGGAGAGAAAAAATTGATATGAATGACTTAAGTTTTATCAATAACATAAAGAGAGTATTTATACACAAAGGTTGAGTGTTTCTCAAGCTATACAATTCTTAAACTAATAGGAAAGTAATACAAAGTAAGTAAATAATACAATCTCAATAATTGGAATACTATTACAATAAGGAAATAAATAACTCTATTTTGTGTATGTATTTATTTTCTACCGTTATCGAATATTCATAATTTATGGACATGCATTATTATAGATGGGTTTCACCCGTAATTAGTTAAATACGGAACGCGCATAGTATCTTAAAAATAATGTATGAGTTTAATATGAAATAATTTCAAAGGTACGATGAAAAATATGGTATGAAAATAAAAAAATGGTAAAAATACTTTAAACATCGATAGGGTATAATACGAATATCAATAAAATATATAATATGTGAACATAAAAATATATAATATGTGAACGTAAAAATACGTTATAATAGTTATAATATATGCAGATAAATCAACATTAACCTCGACTTTGAACCAATAAAGATGCCGTTTTTTATTAAGTTTTAATTTAAAAATGTATTAATATATTTACATATATATAGAGAAAAATTTTTAATTTACTTTTGTAACACATACTCCCTCCTCCCGGTTCACTTGGCACCTAAGAGGTGGGCACGGTAACTAAGAAAAAGTAAGAGAGATAATTAATTAAAGAAAATGTTGTGAGTAGAAAAGGTAAAGTAGGAGAGAGAATGAGTGGAGAGAATAGTGATTTGATTGGTGTTGTGAGTGTAAAAACTTTCCATTTTGAACAGTGTCAAGTGAGGTGGGACGGACCAAAATGAAAATTAGTGTCAAGTGAAGTGGGACGGAGGAAGTATTTCTTAAAAATAGGCTCAATAGAAAATTGTGTATGTGAGCTCGAAAACAAGAACAATAAAAATAATATTTTTTACACTCTCGAACAATTTTTTACATGTTATAATTAAATATTTTTATGTTTAATCAATTTTTAAATATATTAGTATTATAAATTAAAATTTCAAATTAAAATTTTTTTAAAATTTTTTGTATAAGGTGGAGCTTGTTACATGAAGCATAATACCTTTTTTACGTGTACGGTACTGTTTGACTTACAAAGTACAAATATTTTTAATTAGGTTTGATTTATTTATGAAAAACAGAAATTTTTTCGTATGTACGTATATTTCACTCACGCGTATTGAAGGCAAAAATACTATGGACTTTCACCACCCACACACATTCTTCTATTACTAGAAAATGAATAAGATCAAATTTTTGTTGGACAATTGAGTAGGCTTCTCAAGAACTTAACTAGAAACTTAACAGAAAAAGATAACGGAGATTGGAAATAAAAGGATTCAAGTCGAGTCTTGTATTTAATACAATCTCCGTAAGAAGTTATTGCCCCGCACAGGTGCTTACGGTTTATATGGCAATCTTCTAGTAAGATAAAACGACTTATAAGTAAATGATAGGAGCACTCCAAATCAAATACTCTAGCGAACAACACAATGTTTGGAACTTTGGACTTTGAAGGATTTAATGCAACAATATGCAATGATTTGGGTATGTTAATCTATCTTACTAGAGGGTAGGAAGGGTCAGAATACTGTGTATATAAATTGAAATTCGGAGGGGAAGTATATAAAGAGAGTCAAAGGGTTTGGTGGCTTTTCCCTTGAAAAGTCACAACTTTTCGGGTATAATGAAAGACTTTGCACGGCCATGTCCAATGAATCGCACGGCCGTGCAAGGCAATATGCACGGGCCGAGTTCATGGTTCTCGCACGGCCGAGTGGCAAGGCAAGGCACGGTGCACGGCCGTGTCCTAGACACTTGCACGGCCGTGCGAAGCTTCTTCGGCTGCTCGTCAGCCCTTTAGCCACAACAAGTCCACACCAATTTTGGGACCAACCCAAAACACACTTTGACCCAATATTTAAGTTACAAATCATTTGTCATTAATTTCTCATTCACACGGAAATGGTTTTGAGACTTTAAATGAGTTATATATAATCTACAACAAATGTAGATTACCATTTGTAACTAGTTCCGTTAACACATAACGAACTTCCGTTAGAAATCTAGATCAACGTTAAGTTAAACTTAACTTTCCGTTATCCATTTCCAACAATCCCCCACATGAATGACAATTAATGCATGTATGCAAATTCGTCCAAAGTTCCGGCGAACTATTATTACATCGGGATAGATAGCTTGTGGCCTTGAATCTTCCCTAGTGAAATATTATCGGATATACTAGCCATTTGGTAGCGAGTCGCTTTGAACCGTCGGATGTATACCAAGACAATAATACTCACATAATAATAGCTCTAACAATTGTTGTTCTCACGTTTTTGTCCATTTTGGCCCTGGACCGTATCTCATTCATAAGCGTTCATTTAGAGGCGGCCTTATTACCTCTCGCTTTATATAGGTGATTCTCACTATAAGGAGTATCATGCACTACTCCACCCGTAGGTATAGAAATCATTAAAAGTTTTCTCAACTTATCCTCACCACCGCTCTTTGCATGTGCTAGTACTTGGACGTTCGGGAATGAGTATTCAACATCTCTAGGTTAATAAACCGAGTTGTTGTTTCCGAGTAACTCTACTAGAACTTATAACTTGGTTGTCTCATTGAACCAAGGGCCTGGGATCTCCATTTCTCAAGGTTGAGTGTCCGCTATAAGTTCTTTTGTTGTGGGTTTTGAACCCATTCCCCTTAACAGTTTATACAGTTGATCTCTATTACTACCCTTAGGTAGACGGATCCGATTTTGACTTCACATGGCTAGTTGTGACAGTCGCATATTGAGATCAATTGTACTATGGTAGTGTGTCTAAGACCATTATGTCTAGACTTACCATGACGTTCTACACCTTTTCCTATTTTTCATTGTCGTCACAATGCCTTAGGTCATGTAGACACAAGCTTATTCCACGAAGGAATATCTTTCAAGACCATTCAACTTACATAGGAATTGTAATCTTTTAATCATAAGTATATCCTTAAGTACACCAAGTACTTATGATTATAATATTCCAGTGATTGATTACAATTACAATTAGACCTTTAGTCTATCTAGAATGATCGAGTCCTTCGAGTGATCAAATTCTTCTATCGGTCAGTTTCTTCAAGTGGTTATTATCTCTGTACCGTTCAGACTTCCCAAGTATTCAGTATCTCTAAGTGGTTTGACCTCCTTAGAGTCTACCTTTCAGAGATCTACTTTACAGAGATTACCTCTCAAGAATTTATTTGAACTTTCGAAGTACTTTTTCAAGATAATGGGATTGTGAAGGAACTAATCCTTCAGATGATCTAGAGATCTTTATCTCTAATATAAAATCGGCTAATCCCATATCTTTCATGTCAAAGTTCTTCTTTAACATGTCTTTGGTATTCATGATCAATTCATGACTACCATTGTTATCCACGTAAGGACAGACTATTAACAAATGATTCAGATGTTCTTTTAATGTATGTAGACACATTTGTCACATTCATTAATCTTGAATCCATTTGATAACATAGTTCTATCGAACTTCTTATGCCGTTTAGTTGCTTGTTTAGTCCATATGAATACACAAGTAGATCCAACACGGTTGTGCGACATAGAACGCTCTGTTGTGTCATTTTGGATAATCTTGCATGAATCATAATGTCCTTTTGACAACTATCACGGCTTTCTACTTATCAACGAGATCCAAAGGCTTTATACTTTCTTTTTAAGAATCCAATTGCAACCTAATGGTTTGCAACTTGGAGGGAGATCTACCAATTCCCAAGTATTATTAAGCATTATGAATCTTTATCTCATTGTTAATAGCCTCTTTCCAGAACGAACTATCCGGACCAGATAACGCTTCCTTAACAGTTGCTGATTCGTTTTCCAACATAAATGATAGAAAATCAGGACCAAAAGACTTTTCCACTCTTGCCCTTTTACTACGTCTAAGTCCTTCATCCTTAACTTTGAGATGGACCGTTTGTAGTCTAATGTTTAAAGGTTTCATCCTTGGCATATCTAGTTTTGCAACCCAATGGTTCGCATAGGAAGATCAACCATCTTCCAAAATAGAATAGGATGCATTTGTCCTTCAACTGTATCTTGGTTTTTCTTCTTATTAAGAAGACCACCACCGTTTCTATAAATTTTATTATTAAAATTTATGCATTTCTTATCATTTCAAGGAAGTATATTCTCAAAGAATATAACATGTCTTGCTTAAGTATTTCTACTTTAGCCGAATACCCCCACAGTTTAGGTATTTATAAAACATCTTACGAATACTTCAAATTCGTTAGGAGTTTTTATCATCAAATAACTTCCACATATATGATGATCCATTCTTTTAGCATTAACGGTTTAACGGTTTACATTAATACTAGAAGTTCATATCAATAGAACTTATGTATTTAGCTTGTACCCCCACACTTGAGGTGTACCTCCACATATCAAATATTTTATGAATGTCCTAATTCATATTTAATATTTTCTTTTATGTGGAGTCATTTAATTGTAATAACCAAGTTATCTACAATGTCTTTCATCTCCTTGAGATGAACCGACGACATAGTCATATCTATGTTTAAGTGAGGTCTCTTCAACCATTTTTCCCCGGTTGAAGAATACTGTATTGCCAATGGAAACGTAATCCATGGTTTTTGGGTCCTATCTTAACCTCTTTAGGTTTAGATATTTCTACCTTTGCTAGGTATACCCACATAAGACGGAACTTATCAATAAGGAGTTCACCATCTCCTTAAAAGTTCTATCTTCCTTTTTCAATTGATTTGAGTGTGTAAGAGGCTTTCGTTTGATAAATAAGTGTCAGCGTCCCAACAATTATTTTTCAAACGGTACTACTTACTAACCACCTCTATCACTTCGAAATTCTTAATTGTTCATTAAGATGAATCACAAACCTTATTGTTTACTTAAAACTTTAAGGTTTTACCTATTACTTTTCCAAAAGATGAACTTTGCATTATCACATGCAATCATTAATAGAAGTAAATAACTATCTATTTACTATTTCTGGTTTGAACTGATTTCTACAAAAGAAATCGCAATTGATTTGGCGAATCAAATTTTATTTTAGGTAGTAATTTTAAATTAACTCGTCGACTTAGTGAATTTAAATTTACACGACCTAAATGAACACGCCATAACAATTGGAACACTTCAAACCAAGTAAATAAAATACGAAATTTTATTCTTCGCACTTAGGCGGATAAACAATTACAATTTAAGGAGTCCTTCAACAAGGTACCCTTTACTAACACAACAACCACTTTTGGTCAATTCAATCTTATGCCCCTAGGCTAAGTTGATCAAAGTCCAATGGAACATTTCTATCTTCATTCACATTGGCTTGAAGAGGGTTTCCATCTTGGTTGTTGATTCTAGGATGTCGACATTCCCTAGCCATATGCCCGGGTTTGCCGCAATTAAAACAACTACCTTTGACCTTCTTGGCGGTCCTCTTCACTTTCCCGGTTTTCTTTCTCTTATTTCCGGTACTTCTTTCCACCAAGTTCACTTGCGGTCTTTTAGTCACAATGCACATAGTATTGTGCATCTCGAGAAAGTCCCAAAGTTCTCTCGCGGTCTTTATGCCACAACACACCTTGTATTGTGCGTAATCCAAGCCATTAAGAATATAATTGCGACACAAGAAATCGCTGTGATTCCAAGTATCCAATTCATTCTTTGCTTTGGATTCATCCTCGTTGGATATCAATGGTGGATATTCCCAAAGAAAATGCACCAATTTTAATGTTGTCAAATAGACCAACATTTTCTGTTGCCACCTTTTAAAGTTCATCCCGGTAAGAATACCCGGTCTTTCCGCATGTACGAACACATGAGACGGAGGGAGAGCATTAAGAGGTGCAACCCTTGAGGTTGTACGTGAAGGAGGTTTCTTACCATGAACCGGGTGAGACGGTGTAACATTGTTGAACGTAGCGTCACCTTGAGAAGGAGGCGTCACATTCCCTTGACTTGATTCTGTGGAGTCTTTCTCGTTTGCCATCTTGAAGATCTTGAAGAAACGTAAATAACTTCTTACGATTGTTGGACAATTGAGTAGGCTTCTCAAGAACTTAACTAGAAACTTAACAGAAAAAGATAACGGAGATTGGAAATAAAAGGATTCAAGTCGAGTCTTGTATTTAATACAATCTCCGTAAGAAGTTATTGCCAGTGCTTACGGTTTATATGGCAATCTTCTAGTAAGATAAAACGACTTATAAGTAAATGATAGGAGCACTCCAAATCAAATACTCTAGCGAACAACACAATGTTTGGAACTTTGGACTTTGAAGGATTTAATGCAACAATATGCAATGATTTGGGTATGTTAATCTATCTTACTAGAGGGTAGGAAGGGTCGAGAATCGTGTATATAAATTGAAATTCGGAGGGGAAGTATATAAAGAGAGTCAAAGGGTTTGGTGGCTTTTCCCTTGAAAAGTCACAACTTTTCGGGTATAAAGACTTTGCGACGGCCGTGTCCGAATGAGCTGGCGGCGTGCAAGGCAATATGCACGGTCGAGTTCATGGTTACGCACGGTCGAGTGGCAAGGCAAGGCACGGTGCACGGCCGTGTCCTAGACACTTGCACGGCCGTGCGGGAAGCTTCTTCTGCTCGTCGGCCCCCTTTAGCCACAACAAGTCCACACCAATTTTGGGACCAACCCAAAACACACTTTGACCCAATATTTAAGTTACAAATCATTTGTCATTAATTTCTCATTCACACGGAAATGGTTTTGAGACTTTAAATGAGTTATATATAATCTACAACAAATGTAGATTACCATTTGTAACTAGTTCCGTTAACACATAACGAACTTCCGTTAGAAATCTAGATCAACGTTAAGTTAAACTTAACTTTCCGTTATCCATTTCCAACAATTTTGATACCCATTCTTCTGCACCAATTAAGCAAGCTCTTGGTGATTTTATCTTGTAATCATGAAAGGCACATCTCCTTATGTTTTCTTGTTAGCACATGAGCTCACATAATTAAAATTAAGCACTAATGGCTTTCATAATCGCCTCATCTCTCTCTCTCTCTCTCTCTCAATTTGGCAATCAATAGACTTCAAAATATTTTCCCAAATATATATTCTCTCCGTCCCGCTATAACATGCACACTTTCTTTATTGGATGTCTCATTACAAACTTCACACTTTCTAAAATGACAAATAATTTTTCATATTCCACCCACTAATTTTCTCTCCTACTTTACTTTTATACTTACAACACCAATCAAATCACTTTTTTCTATCCCATTTTCTCTCTCCAATCTCATTTTTCATACTCATAATATTTTTTCAATTATTTTTTTTTAATTTGCGTACAAACAATAACGGTAAACTTTGTATAGTGGGTCGGAGGAAGTAAATGATAGAAAAGAACACGTGGGGCCTAAAACAATCAACTCAAGTATAGTTTATAGACAAATATGAGATGCGATAACGAATAAAGTTGTTCATTGAGAATCTTTTATAATGATGATGATATTATTTTTTTTTTTTTTTTTTTTTTTTTTTTTTTTTTTTGATATCTAGGTTCCCAAAGATCGCCGACTAATCTGGACCACTGCGCCCTCGCATTATCTTGGCGGAGGTAAATCGCGGGATGTGCGCATGCGGCCAGGGGTGGCCGCCTTATCTTTCAGGAGCCCCAAGGGAGCCTCCTACAAGGCAATTGCATCACTATTACATCACCAAATGGTGCTCATTTGCTCCGCCAAAGTGGCACTTACATCACTCTTACAACACCATTTGGTTTGCTCAGTGCTCTGTCAAGATTCGAACTCCCACACCGAGGGTACAAGCCCAGAATCTTGCTTAAGCACTGCGGATGTGCTAGGAACTCGAGGCTCTGAAACCCTAGGAAAGAATTAAACTACAAGATTCCCCCCAAGGGGAATCGAACTCGTGACCTCCCCGAAGGAAAGCCACTACAATACCATCAGGCCAGGAGACCTTTGGTATGATGATGATATTAGAAACTACTTCTTGTTCTTCTGTACCCAAAAAAAAATATGAATAATATTAAATGTATAAAATATTTACAAAAGTTTGCTAACAAATTTTTCGATATAGTAATTTTATTGGTGTTTTTATTTAGAGTTTAGCGTATATACTATTAATTCAATTAATAACATATAGTCAACATATTTTGTGATCAGGATTTTATAACTTTTATTTTTGTATCCCTAGCATTGTTCAAAAAATATTAAACTTGATTTGTAAATATTTTTAAGAAAGGTGTTTTACTAGTTTAAAAAAGTATACAATAATAATATTGTAATAAGTCATTTTTTTTACTTAAAAAAGTGATAATTATTTGAGTAATTCTTGTAAAAAACTAGTTTTTTTCAAAATGTTATAAAAAATTATTTTTCAGAACAGTTCATCACTCTTATTAGTTAGACTGTGCTTTAAAACTAGTTTTTTTCTTATGTTACAAAAAAATTATTTTTTTGCAAGATTTTGGCTAATTATTTTGTGAGAAATCAAAATGAAAAATGTGATAAAACGGAGTGAATAATAAAAAAAGTAGGCAGAAGCCAAATCTAATGATGGTTAATTATAACTATTGAAAAAGATAAAATCTGTGAAACCCCACACATATATCTTCCATGCAAAGCACTTAACCATTCCACATCCCACTTCACTTAAATTTTCCATATATATGCTGTTCCATGTTCAGGATTTCTTTGTCAAGACATGAAAGAAAAGAGATCATTTGATTGAATGGTAAAACAAAAAATGGGAGACCAAAAAATAAACTATTCTTTCAAAAAATAATACTCCCTCTGTCCCAATCTAAATGTCCAAAAATGAGTCCGACGCGGGAATTAAGGAAAGTGAGGTAGGAAAGAGAAAAAGTGAGGTAGGAAAGAGAAAAAGTTTAAATGTTGTGAGTATGAAAAATTAAATAGGAGAGAGAATGAGTGGGAAGAATAGTTAGGAGAGAGAATGTTGTGAGTGTAAAAGTAAAGTATGAGAGAGAATGAGTAGGTGGAATAGTGAAAAAAAATTTCCTTTTTTGGAAATGGGACATTTTAAATGGAACGCCCAAAATGAAAAGTTTGGACATTTAGATTGGAACGGAGGGAGTAAAAAAATATGTTGTCATAGTAAATGATAAGAGAGTACTATTCTTACAAATATACAAGCATAAGTGCCATACTTCCCTCAATGCTATTAAATGATCTATTTTCCCATTATACCCCTTCCTAAATCAATGATTTTTTTTTTTAATTATTATTCTTTCTTGAATTTTGGTAGTTCATGTACATAAAAACATAAAAGTAGAATTAAAAAATCAAACGATGAATTAATTTAAAAAAATTAAGCATCGATGTTATTAATATTATGTGGTCAAGATAAATTAGACAAGGTATCATGTAAGGGTGTGTTTGTTTGCACTTGATAAGCGCTGAATGTCCTTAACTCCCTACTCGGTCAGCACTTGAATCCATTAAGTGTGGTGTGGGGGTGCCGAGAGCCCGCTTGGGAGTGTGTTCTTCATACACAAACGCGCGTTCAATTAAAAAAATTGAAAAATTTGTCTGCAATATTTTGTTTGGCGGAGAAATTACCATTTGTGTTCGGAACCATCGTGCCGCATAATTCTGCGTTCCTGAAATCTCTTCCCCACCAGCTTTTCGCCATAATCTCTTGCGATAAATCAGTATGAAAAATGAAATCTTCATTTTACCCCACCCATCCAAATCTCGAATTTCATGCGCTCATACCGATTGAACCTTCGTAAAACTTGTTTCAAACAATTTATTTCGAACGACAATGACTCTCTTTCTACATGAAGTATGTTTTTCTGGTCAATTTTCTATCCAGTTGGATTTCAATTCAATATGAATTGTGATAGCGTCACGACTTACGGAGCCTTACTGAATTAGGATATCTGGCTTGTATAAGATGATTGTACCTATTGAAATTACCCGATTCGGCGGCGTCCGCGACTCGCACTAGGGCCTTCCTCCCCCGAGAGGATGAGGAATTGTTTCAAAAATTGGACGGATAAATTTCTTTGAAAATAGAGAGTCGTCACACCGTTTTAGTTATGCCCAAAACATTGAAAAAAGACTTTTTGTTGTGTGATGAGATTTTTGAGTTCGGAGGTCAGGTTACGCATCGGGAAGAGATTTTTATGCTCACCCGAAACGCCTCATATACATGAGTCTTTCTAAACCCTTCTTTGAAAGTTCTGTGTGTGTGTTTTAAGAAATAAAGTACATTTGAAAGTAAATAATGGAAAGACAGTACATGAAATATGAACAACCCACTTATCACTATCAGACCTCCATTCTTTTGCACATTGTGCATGGAAGATCTTGTAGGATCATTTAGATGGTTTGGGTCTATGACAAATATAATAAGTAAATACTACATTAAGAATGATATATTAAACAACAGTTCATAATATATTAAAGACTTGGAAATTAAAGCATTTATTTAGGGTTCGGAATGATATCTCACCAATGTTGGTTCCTTTCTATTTTCCTAAGATTTGTGTTTGTGAAGGAAGTGAGGGGTTTGCATAGGTGGTTTGTTGGGATGATTAAAGAGGAGAGAAATTATGCTCTCACTTAGGCAGAACCTCCCCTAATTAACTTTCACTCAATCGGCAATTTTTTGTGTTGCTTGGCTTTGGGAGGGGTTTTTTTTTATCGATTTACGTCGCTGGCTTTGGTTTTGGGATGTGAGGAGTTGGAGGAGGGTTGGAGGAGGTTTTTGGTGTCTTGTTTGAAGGCAGCAAGGGGCTGTATTTATAGCCTCTGGGGTGACGAAGAGGTCCGTACGGCTCAACAAAGATGACGCAGCACGGAAGCACGATAAATTTCGTGATTAGCGCACTAATCACAAGAACTCTTCAAGCGAAGAATCCTCAAACACAAGAACTGGATTCCACCAGAGAAAAAGAGAAAACTCTTCAATTCAATTAATCAAAAGCTGAATAAAACATGTCTAAAATTTGTTTAAATACTCTCCTAAACCCTAAGACAAAACATAGAACCAATGACCAAAATACCCCACACTTAACAGTCAAAATAAACAGCAAAACGGAATAAAAACGTAATTAGGAAATTCCCCCGTCGACGAGAGGCGCCCGCCTGGGCTAGGGCCAGGCACCCGCCTGGAAAGCAGTAACAATGGTCGATCCAAAATCCCCTTTAAGCGCCCGCCTGGATCCTCTTCATGCGCCCGCCTGGAGCTCCGAAGTGTTGGCCATGTTTGGACCTCTGCGAGGCGCCCGCTTGGAGTAGCTTGAAGCGTCCGCCTCAAGGTCAGAAGGTCCCTCCTCGTTACCTCCAATTGAGGCGCTCGCCTGGTGATCGGTGGGGCGGCCGCCTGGGTCTCTTCCTGTATCAGTCTCCTCCACCTCCAAAGAACTCGACCCCGAGTTCACATCGGGATAAAGAACTCCATCCGCATGAATCCTTTTACCTAAAACGCCAGCAGAGTTTCTTATCCCCAGCAGAGCGGATAGCCCTCAGATCAAGATGGTCATCTCTTATCCCCAGCAGAGTTTCTTTCCAGCAACCGACTGCAGAACTCGCTCATCAGGTTCGAGGCACCTAAAACGCCATCATCTCCAGGGTCAAATACCCGAACTACGGCCGGCTTGATTCTCATTCGTTATACGTAGATAGCCTATCGCTAGGTTCAGCCACTCGATCACTTGATCATCCTGTCATATATGGAGCCTTACTCTTATCGACGACCCCGCTTCCTTCGAAAGCACCGTCGCCGAGGGGCTACTGTAAGTGCTCCAATTTGAGTTGTTAGTATTCTCGTTAGAAAATTAACGAAAGTCCTAACATTACTAACATTTCTAACAATTCCTAACCTTTCTAACAAAGTGAGGGTAGATTAGGGATTGCCATTTAAAGTTAAACCAAGAAAAGAATCTCAAAAAGTAAAAGAAATTGGAAAAATCCGAATTAGGCAAGTTGAAAAACAGAAACTGCTGAAATTTTTGAATATTATTCTTCCTGTCCAAAGCCTGGAGCAACATTTAATGCACCAGGCACGTTTACACAACCATCCGCGCGGACATGAATGATATTTCCAGAGGCCTATAAATTGAACCCTCCTCTCTCAGTTTACACAAGACAATTCACTCACAGCAACTGCACCTTGGCGAAAAATAGAGAGAAAACAGTGGGAATTCCCTTGAATTGCCACCATTTTCTCTTGAATCTTTCCCAAATCCCACTCACTCCAAATATCCTCAAATCACTCTCATTAATACACAAGCCCAAGCTTCAATCACCCCTTAAGAGGAGGATTAGAGAGAAAACATAGAGGACTTAAGTGTTATCTACTTGTTTTCTCTTTGACCAACTCTAATCACAAACCCTAAACACATTCAAGCCTTGAATCCATTCAAACACAAACACAAGGAAGATAGGTATAACCTCCCTCTCCTTACCCTAAAATTCTCTCATCCATGCATGCATCTCAAACTTTGAGGATGTAATTTGTTCACCAACTTGTTCATCTTTGCTTGACCTAAAAATGTAGTCACCTTGGAATAAATTTCCATGGATGGCCATTTAAAGGGTCCAAATTACTTCTTACTCACTTAAAAAGTGTTTTCCAAAGTATTTCATACTCAAAAGAGTTTTCAAAATCATTTTCAAACAAAGAAAATCTTTGTTTCAAGTCAAAATTCCCCTTCCCAAGCAAATTAAATGCTTAAGTCCTAATGTACCCCAAGGATGGTTTGATATAGTAGGTCACCACTAAAATGTCTAGTGACTACTAATCAAAACCTAGGGAAATGGGGACAAGCATGGATGCAAAACCCCCTTTAAAATCACATTTTCTTTCTTGAGAAGTTGCTGTCCAGTAGCAATTTTCTAAGACCTCAGTCCATGGTCTAATTTTTTGGACACAGATAAACTTGGAATTTGGTGTTGACTACAGAATACTTTTTGTAGCCAACATCCAGAGATTTCCAGACATATTTTTACTTTATTTTTTGTGTGAGTAAAACTAACTTTTTTCAAATTTTCTTTTAAAGGTCAGTTCATCAGTCTCTGGAAATCCAGATTTCATATCTGAGATTTCCAGAAGGTTTTGGTCCACCAAATAATCTCCAAAATGAAAAGTTCTTTCACAGAAACCTTATTTAAGGTGTTTTGAACAACTTTCATTCCCGGACTTTTCTCATATTCTGGAGTTTTAAAGCTCTAAAGTCCATTTCAAAATCAAGTGTCCACTGCCTTTTTCATTCTGGCAGAAATGATCTTCAACTTCAAAAGGTCTTTTGAGTACCAAATCTCAATCCAAAAATCACACCAAAAATCATGGGATTTGTTTAATGTCTTATAAAGAGTTCCCAATTTTTGGTTTTCTCAGTTTTAACTTATTTTGGCCAAAAGAACACACACACACACACACACACACAAAACAAAGGGTTTTTAGCTTGGAAGACTCGTTTTACGAGGCGTTCCGGGTGAACACTAACGTTCTTCCCGGCGCGTAACGTGACCTCTGAACTCGAATCTCTTGATTCCAGGCATTTTTCAAAGTTTTGGCCCTTAAAACAAAAATGGCATGGCGACTCCGTGTTTTTTCCTGTTTTATTTGGTTTTCAAAGAAGCGAAAAATCGAATATTTTTAATTCCGCGAAAAATTTTGGCGACATCATCACAGTGACGACTCCGCTGGGGACAAACAAGTTTTATCTTTTCAAAAAAAAAAAAAGAAGAAAAAACTTTTGAGGGTCAAGCTTCCGTCCCGGCATTTGAAATCCTTTGTTTTGCGTATGTGTGTGTGTGTGGGGGGTTTGCACATTTTTCGTGTTGTTTTGGCCACCTCGGAAAAGTCAAAATTTTGACTGTTGGACCCGTTGCCTTGGACTGTTTGAATTTTGAATTTTGAATTTTGAATTATGTGCTTATGTGTTCATTTGCTTTCAAAAAAAAAAAATTTCAAAAAAAAAAATTTCAAAAAAAAAAAAAGATTTTTCAAAAAGAAAATTTTCAAAAAAAAAAATCATGCATCATGCTTTTTAAGACACATGTGAAAATTTCTATTTTACTCAGAAAAAGAAGATAGACTGCTTGCACACTACGCGCACGTGGCCTTACACTGCACACTACGTCCCTAACCCGGGGAAATCCCTGTAGCGGCCCGTTTGGTCTTATTACGCCTCTCGGTGCAAGCACGGGACTACCCAAACATCCCATGGAGCCTCGTGTCGACCATGCACTTGTCCGTGACACACTTTGTCCGAGACCCGGTTGGTTTTTAGTCTGGTCCGTGTCATGCCCTGTAAGTGTATAGACCTTTCCTTTCAAGCCTTTGTCGGCATACCAAGTCAATATCTTTCGGGGACCCTAATCAGTCGAAGTCCTGCCGGTTTTCCGTCACGGACTTTGACCAGATATTGACTGGCGCCTTGACTTTGACTCTGACTGGCACAAATTATACACTGACTCCCAGCATGACACTGAGTCATCAAGGATTAATGATTATTCCATGCCTAATTACGGCTTAACTGACGACAAGTCAAGATCAATCGTGGACGCTTATCAGTCCAAATCATGCCGACTTTCTGTCGAGCCCTCGGACATGATCTTGACTTTGACGTCAGTTTTGTCCGTAATTTACATCGAATGCTCATTAAGACTCGATTACCCGCCAGACTCCTAGGATCGTTTTTTTTTTTCAGTCGGTGGGACCCGCTTGCCCTATAGGACCCTCGCCCGGGGCTGTCCGCCCTGGGAAGTCGAAATACAGGTGGAATACGAGGGGCTTATAGACGTAGTGACAGGGCCCACTGATCCAGGATCCAGAGTAGTTTGCGAAAAAGAAGAGCAATCTTTTCCAACCGATTAGGTTAATAAAGCATGTTTTAAGTAAACAAGAACAAATAATTGCATGTTGCATGAGCCCAAAGCCCAAAACATCTGCCCTCCTTCACTCCCAGACATCTGAACCCTCGTGTTTTCCCCCCGCAGCTCCGCACAAAGCTTGGTTTCGGGCACCGGGTCACCGTTTGATCAGTTGGGAAGAGTCAAGCGCATCGTCAGCTTCACCATTTGTTCCGACTCCGGTTTCGTAATGTGCGCATCGCTCGGTAACGATGGGGACAACGTCACTCCGCCTCCTGGAACTCCTCAAATGTAACCGCAATGAAATCGCTTAGCCGAACGTATGAGAGTGCGACAGGAAGCCCAGCTGACCAGCCTTATGGAGGCTATCAAAAGCCATGGATTGGCCGCCAGTCTCAACCCAGATGGCACCTTCACTGTGGAAGAAGAGGAAGACCTCAATCCCGCTCTTGGTCAACCCGACTACTCCAGGATGCCACCACCGACCTCCCACGGTACTACCACCAGAGCCCATGCTCCTCGACCTCTGGGTCAGCCGGCTCCCCAACCTGCACCACCGGATCCATGCGGCCCGACGGACGAGCGCTCGCAGCACAGCTGGGGACAAAGTCAGTACGGAATGTCTTCTCATGGTTGGGGGTGCCTCGGAATGCCACAGCAAATGGGGATCCCACCTCAGTTTGGGACCAATCAATTCGGACCTCCACAGCAACAGTTCGGAATACCACCACAGTTTGGTTCGGGGCAACAGTCAGGAGCCCCTCCTCAGAATGATGCTAGCTCAGCTGCTCCTCACACAGCGTCCACAAACCCATTTTTCACTCAGGGTTCAATGGGTTACCAAGCCCCCATCCCAGTTTCATCAGAATCACCAGGACCACAGTATCCTCTCGGTTATGCATCCTCGCCACAACCAGCCATGCAATTCAACAACCAGGGACAGCAGCCCGCACTTAAGCCTACTTATGGGCCTCACTCCGGAAATCCAAGCCATCTGGCTACCTGAGATTTGCCTCCATCTTCTCTGCCGATTGGAAGCCAACAGCAAGTCGCTGGGTTCTATCCCTTTGCCCAAGCTCCTACCTACACTCCCCAGGGTAATTTGGGCCAAGGACAGGTTTTCACCTATGCTCCGGGATATGGTATTCCTTCCACCAATGCACCACCAACAGCTAGTCCTCTTCCTAGCTCAAATATCGGCTCAGGCATTCCCGCTCCACCTTTGGATCCCCAATTGGCTTGGTTTATGGAGCAACACAAGGAAATGAAAGCGCAGATTGCTGAATTGACCGTAAAAAAGAACACTGCTCTTCGGCCTACGGACCCGGACTCCATTGTGCCCCTGCCTCACAAGTTTGTGATGCCTAATCTCGAATTGTTCGACGGGAGTGCATGCCCTAAAACTCACTTGGACACCTATACTTTGGCAATGAAAGCTAAGGGATGCACAAACCAGCAGTTAGCTGACTACTTCAGTCTCTCTTTGAAGTCAGGGGCTTTGAAATGGTTTTTTCGATTGCAGCCTGAAGCTAGGGCTACTTGGGAACAGATTACCAATACTTTCACAGATAAGTATAAAGCCAACTTGGAATGGGAGACAAACAGAGTTGACCTGCAGACAACAATGCAGCGCCCTGATGAGAATATTCGGGATTTCTATAAAAGGTGGAACTTAAAGCTCAGTGAAATGGCCATTCCTCCCTCTGACGAGGAGCAGTTAGACATCTTTCAGTCATGCTTGAAGCCGCATTTGAGAGCTTCCCTCAGCCACTTCCCCTACGCTGACTTGCGTGCAATGGTTAATTCCGAGGCTAAGTTTGAAAAGGCTTACAATCAGCAGCCGACTGCAGCACCTGCCTACAGATATCGGGCTCCTCCCTCCAACAATGCTCTCGCTCCCGCTAAAGGCAAAGAGGTGATCAGCTATGCGGGACAGGACTGTAACAATGCCACTTCCTTTGTTCCCAAGAAACCTGATGCATCCAGATCCCGACTCCAAGACTTGAGAAACTTTGGGATACCTTTGAGTGATATCTTCAGAGGTTTGGTAAAAGAAGGTTTGCTCCAGCCTTTGGAAAATTATCAGCCCAGAAACCCCAATGCTCCTTTGGATACCTCCAAGCATTGTGCCTTTCACCAGTACCATGGGCACCTGACAGATGATTGCGTCCCCCTGAAGAAGGCAATCCAAAGTTTGATTGAGCAAGGGAGGTTAGAGATGCCTGAAGGGCCTAATACTATCAATAACCCGCTCCCTAGAAATAACAACATGGGTATTAACATGGTCGAGTTTGGTGATTCAAGCCTTGTGGGCACATTGGAGTTTGACTCGTCCCTTTGTGAGGTCAATGAACCAGTCACCGCAGGCAAGGAAAATGGTTGGATTGAGCAAAAAGTTGACAAAGAAGTCCTGATGGGAAGACCTGCAATAGCTCCCGTCTCCAGCGTCGAAGAATAGGTGCATGATCCAACAGCAAAAAGCAGCTAGACTAGGGGCTACCTATCTCTAAAATAGTCTTTTAGTCAACCTTCGTAGGTTCTAGTACTTTTTCTTTCACCTAAGTCCGTTTTGGACACTTGTCGGTTTAGTCCACCTCGAATGTTGTGGAAAAGACCTAACTATCATTTAAAATTTTAATATATATAAGTCTTTTCTTCTTTTCTTGCTTAGACTCGAGATATCACTTGCACACCCACGTTACACTTAATTGAAATGGTTTTATCCTAGATGATCACTTGTGCTGCTCAACCACTAATTCTTCGAAATGATTAATATTTAAACTAATCGGAGTGAGAAAATCAATTGATATCCTCCTCAAATTGGGGCTTACCAACTCCCCATCTTGCATCTCATATGCTCACATCCCTTTCCTCATCCTCATCATCTCGCTGCTCGATGAATTTGCACGAATCTCTTCTCATTTAAAGCTTAAGCAAGCAATGAAGACTTAATCTCGTTTAGGTCATTCGGTAGGGATTGCGGTTGAAGCCTTTCACCCATAGGGAAGCCATTACCTCACCCTCACCAAACACTACCCTTTCATTTCAAGATCGGCATGTTTTGAAACCCTGTTTAAGCCATCACATTTGCTCCTTACTGAGAGAAGTCCAAGCAAGGCCAAGAAGTTAGCTTCAAGAGTCGGCAATGCGTAAAATATCTCAAGCCATGAGGGAAGGACAAAGATAATCCTCAACTCCTCAGGAGGCGTTCCAAAAAAAAAAACAAAAGAAGAAGAAGAGAGAGAGAAGGACTGTCGATCCTCACAATTCAATAAAAGTCCCCGACTCCTCAAGAAGCTCTTCAATGATCAAAAAAGAGCCTGAATTCTCGAAGATTCGCAAAAGTTCTCGATAGCTTGGACTCCCTCTCACCATTACCTTAAATCAATCCCAAGCCACCCTCTCGCTTTTAGAGGATATTCCCATTACCATTACCCTCGCCTTTGGCCAAAGTCAAAATCTGACCTCTCATTCTTAGAGGCAATCAATCTTCATCGCCGTAGATTTCCCAAACACATCCCTACAAGCCAACCTCTCATTTTTAGAGGTTCAGTCAGTAAAAGGCCCAGCCGACCTCTCATCTTAAGAGGTCATAATTTCCCAAATCACCAGATGGCCGATCAAAGCCCGGAAACCCAGCTGCAATTCCTACCGGATAGCAATTTCATCGTAATATCTTTAAGATCTAAATCAAATTAATGCTTCATTGCTTGCTTAAATTGGAATCTAATCCATCTTGGTTCAAAATTACCAATCAAAGATTGTGCAAATTCAAATCTGATTCATGTGAGCATAATTCATTTCTACTCCACAAACACTTGCCGTGGATGTCCCACTGGGCTTCGCATCCGTGTCTTTCATGGACACTCTAAGGGGAGATGTTATTCGAGTCTCTAATCCTCAAATTCCCCAAAGGACCTCAAAGTCTTGAATTTTCACACTCATTCTCTCTTCATTCGGGATAAGCCCGAACTACGGCGACCTGAGCTTTTCATAATGAAGGGAACGTAGGCAACCAGAAATGGTCTGGTCGAAATCACAAACAAATCTCAAAAAAAAAATCCGGTCTCATCAAGGATCGTCCCTATACACTTTCCGCCCTTCCGAGCTCGATTCTCGATATCAGTTGGTTTCCTCCTTGTGATTAATCAAAATATTTGTTCATATCAGACTTAGAGGTTGAATAACCCGAACATTAACAAAGGGTTTTAAGCAGCCTTGTGATCATCATGAATAAGACAAGTTTTGAAGTGTCTCGACAAGTCTTCTCTCTCTCTATCATAGGGAAATAGAGCCAAACACTGTCTTTCTGTCAGCAGGGGCTTCCATACACTTTTCCACACCTTGTGATTCTTATACTCTCTCAAAAGAGTCAAACCTAAAGCGAGTGTGTATACACAAAATCGGGATTCATTCCCACTTTTCGAAAGATGTGCCCCTGCACGTAAACGTTTCTGAGTCTTGTCCAGCGACTGGTTGACTAAGATTTGAAAAGATGGGTGCCTCCTCGGCCACATAATGACTCTGTCTGCAATAAGACCGCTCTGAATTTCTTCACGCTGGGGCTTGCTAAGCGGTTCTCCTGTGTTCTCTGTATCAGCTCTTCAAGCTTGGGCTTCTATAGTCATCTTTGGGTCCACATTGGGTTCTTCACTACGAGATAGATTCGCCAAGTCACTTCTTCAAAATCTGGACTTTGCCTACTCAGGATCCGGGGGATTTGTCAAGCCGGTCCTTTGGACTTGAATTTTATCAAGTCACAAGAAAGGTCTAGTCACATCAACAACTAGATTTTCAGCTTCAGAACTTGGTACATAGCAGCTTCCCGTAGCATCGAAATTTAAGATCTGGGTTTCTCCCTGCATTAGCAATTTCATCAAATCATTCTCCGAACAAGGTTTCGGCCGAAGTCACAGCTCACCCAAATGAAAGAAGCTTCACTCATATCAACGTGCCTGTCAGCATCAGCTTCAAATGACCAAGATTGAGAGGGAAAATTCCAATCAAGACCCGGGATCCGAATCCAATCTCATCAAGATTGAGGTACATGTGATACTGTTAACAAAACCTCATCAACAACCACTGTTTAAATCGCGATCGAGGGCTCTCACCTCCCCCACTTGCTCAAAATTTGTTCCAAACAGTCTCCAGACACATACATCCCAATACATCCCCTCTCATCACCATGCATCCCCACAAAAATCTCCCAAGGGCTCATGTGGCATGCACAAAACTTGAATCAATAGGAACTGAATGTGCGCTTGCCCGAAAAATTTCGGTTTAATGAAAAGAAGGAGTCGCCACACCGTTTTAAGAGGAAACATTGAAAACCTTTTTTATAGAGAGAAAACATGAGTTCGGGGGTCAGGTTACGTGTTGGGAAGAACCGAGAGTTCACCCAACACGCCTCGTCCATAGACGAGTCTTTCAATCAAAACATCCAAGTAAATCCAAAGTGTGTGCAAATATTGATAACAAACAAAGTGTGATAAAATGCATCTTATTAATTATGAAACGAGAATTACATATTGTGAGCCCATTGTTTAGGGAGGCCACATCCCTGATACAAACAATCTAAAACAGATTACAAAGGAAAAAGGTCTCTGCAGATAGGTCATGTATGTCGCATGACACATCGCACCAGTGACCACAAATGTCGCGTGACACAGGATCACTTGGAGACGAAGGTGTCACGTGACACATATGAGCCATCTGCAGAAACTTAACAAGATGAACACAGAATTAACAGAAAGCTATACATATCTAATCAATTAGCTGAATTACGAACGAGAAACAGAAACAATACTAAATCGACCCAGGGAGTGTGGATATGGATAGATCCACACCCCCTTGGGGTTCAAACACCAAATTCAATCAAATAATCAACAATATAAGCTCAATTGCACGAATTATTTAGATTAAACAGAGAGATTGCGATTGGGATTCAGTAATCTAGATAGCTAGGATCTGATTACTGAATCCAAACAAAATTAAATGCTAGAATTAAGAGAAATTAAGCAAGAGAGAGAGAGATAGAGTTAGGGAATCGTTACCCTTGATGCTTCCACGAATTCTATATCTAGTCAGATATAGAACCCTTCAATTCGTCACTTCTGATCTGGAAGGAATGATGCAAGGGGGTTCAAGTGGTATGGCTTGAGAATTGGGTTTAGAAGGGAGGAATTGGGTAGGTTGAAGGTAGGAGAGAGAGAGAGAGTTGTGTTTGGAGAGGTTCGTTACGCTGCAAATCCTGCAGAGTAACAGTAGGCTGAAGTTGGGATCCTTTTATGAGAGGGGGAGGGTCTTATTTATAGGCTGCAGTTGGCTACCTTAGTGTGTCGCACGACCTTACGCGTCCACTTTCCATGCCTCAAGCTGTCGCGTGACACAAGGTGGCTCAATCGCTTTTGGCGCCAAAAACCAGTTTCTGGAACATTCCGGGAAAATACCCAAAAGGTCCAACAGGTTTTATTCCCAAGAGGTCCTTTGGCATGAATAATGTACCAAAAGGTACTTCCTTCGCGGGAAACTCATGAAACGTTTCCGAAAGTCTCGGGACAGGCCGGGAATTTACCAAAACGCCCCTTAATGCAGTTTTATTATATTAAAATGCATCTAAAAGGTTGCGAATTGGATTGGCGTACTTACATAGCCCCTCGGTAACGTCACTTTTGGAAAAAGTGGGGTTGTCGATAAAATAAGACCCAATCCCAATGAGCATCAAGGGATAAGGTGAAGGGCTAGAAGGGTGAGAAGGGGAAAAGATGGCTAGACCTTTCTGAGAAAGGATTCCTACGTATCCCTTGAACAAGGGAATCAAGCCAAATCGTAGTTCGGAAATTACCAAAATTAAATTCATAAGCAAGAAAAAGGAGTAGAGACGTATCTTCATACCTTTACTGTGCTTACCTGTGGTTTCCTGTGGGGTCGATATTACTACGGTCGGATAGTTGCTTCCTTTCATACCAGGTTGTAGCTGCCGGAGGGTCTCATGCTTCAACTGGTGTTTTGCGAGTAGCTGCCGGGGGGTCTCACGCTATCGCTTTGTTGACGAGTTGTAGCTGCCGGAGGGTCTCATGCTGCAACAGGTCTTTTTGTGGATGCCAGGGGTCTCATACCACTTCTCTCATGCAGGATAGTTGCCGGAGGGTCTCACACTATTGTTGTTTCTCTTCGTGGATGCCGGAGGGTCTCATACCACTTCTCTTCTGCAGGGTAGTTGCCGGAGGGTCTCACACTACTGCTGCTTCTCCTCGTGGATGCCGGAGGGTCTCATACCACTTCTCTTCTGCAGGGTAGTTGCCGGAGGGTCTCACACTACTGCTGCTTCTCTTTGCTGGGGATGAGCATAGCTGCCGGGGGTCTCACACTATCTCTTTTCTGCTCTGTTGGGGATAAACGTAGCTGCCAGGGGTCTCACGCTACTCCTTCTGTTCTGTTCTCTGTCGTTGATAAGTATAGCTGCCAGGGGACTCACGCTATCTCCGCTCTGTTCTGCTTTTGTCATTGATAAGTATAGCTGCCAGGGGACTCACGCTATCTCCGCTCTGTTCTGCTTTTATCATTGATAAGTATAGCTGCCAGGGGACTCACGCTATCTCCGCTTTCCTTCTTTTTGTGGAAGCCAAAGGGACTCATACCACTATGTCGGTGCAGGGTAGTTGCCAGGGGACTCATACTACTTCTGCTTCTGCTGGGGATAGGTGTAGCTACCAGGGGACTCATGCTACTTCTTTTCTTGCTCTTTGTGGATGCCAAAGGGACTCATACCACCTCTTTTGCTTTTGTTGTTGATGAATGTAGCTGCCAGGGGGTCTCACGCTAATTCTTTCTTCTCTGTTACTGGTTTTGCTGTTGGACTGTCTCTGTTGATTGTCGCTTTTCTTTTGTGTCCTTAGATTTTCTTGGGCAGCTGGGGACTCTGTTTCTTTCCTGTGCCTCGAGGCTATTGGTTTCTGGAAATTTGTTCGTCAAACCGGGAATTCTGTTTTCCGGGGAATTGGCTTCTTTTCTTGGGATTGTGGGGCTGTTGGTCTTGTTGAGACCTTCTTGGGGGATGTCACGGATACACATGCCTTTTTTTGCTTCTTTCTTCTCCAGTTTGGTCGGAGGGCCAGTCTTCGGGACTCAATTGATTATTGTACCTGCGAGGGTAAAACAACAACTCCCAGTGCTACGCCTAAATAAGCCTATCTTGTTAATAAAGATTAATATATGTTAGCTTGGTTTGCGCGAGTCTGTCTGTTCTGGGAAAGCGAACGCAATTATTGGGTTAAAGGTCGGCTTTGTCAGGTTTATATATTGGGTTTTGGGATTGTTTCAGACAGGTGTGTATAGTAGGGGTCCTCTCCCATGTATTTTCAGGGGTATGTTATGGCAACGGCGAGTTGGAAAATGCTCTGGGGTATCCACTGCAGGCTTTTCCACACTATCTGCTCTCAGCCAAAGTATGTCGCCCGACATGTCATATCTGTTTGGCTTCTTCTGTCGCACGACTGAGGGAGGCTCGTAACAGGCTCTTTCAAAAGTCAGTCCAGGCTTCATTCTGCAGACACTGTCTTCTTGGTAGAGAAACCCAGCAGCCCTTATTTGGCAGATAAGCGATTCCTTTGGTCAAGACTGATACTTTTGGCTGCAATGGAACACCATAGCAAGGAGGTTGCTTCCCGGGAGTGTCAATTTCATCGGGACTTCATCGAAATTTGGGGATTTCATCTGAGGCAACATAGGAATATTATCGACAAGCGGTACAGTATGCCTTGCATTTGGTCCTTGAAAGATTGGAGGGTTGACTGGGATTTGCTTCGGGCTGCATCTTGCTTCTGGGATTCAGAGCGCCATGTGTTCTCTTTGTCATACAATTATCTGACCCCAACTATGGAAGACTTTAGGGCGTTGACAGGCTTGGGTAAGGCGGCAACTGTAGCATTCCCACGAGACAGTCGGTTGGTTGAGGAGCAGCTATCTGACTTTTTATCTCTGCCTGCAGATCAGGTATTGCCTATGATTCTGGGTGATGGGTCCATAGATTTGACTCGGATGGCTAGGTTACGTCTGTCCCGTCCTGAGCTGTTTGACCTTTCTACCTCTCTGGATATGTTACGGATGCACCTCTACCACCTCCTTTCGTTGATTTTCAGGATGGGGATGTCATGAGGCGGGCCACTATTGATACTAGCCGGGTTTTTCCATACTTTCATCTTCCGGAGGGCACTCGATCTGTAAATGACTTTAAACTGTGAACATCCTTTAATTCCTTTGTTCTGATCTGATTTCTGATTCTTTTTCGTTTGCTTGTATCAGGTATCAGCTGACATCTACTGGGGTTTTGCTTGTCACTATACCGGGGCTATGGACATGGTTGATCAGTTGATGAGGAGCAATCAGTATTTGAGGGAGAAGCTTGCGGCTCAGAGTTCGGGTAGTTCTGATGATAGTGATTCCACCCAATCCTCCCAGCTCTGATAGTGATTCTTCCCGAGATCCTCATGAACTTGAGACTTTCCCCATTCATGTTATGCATGAGCTCTTCCGGGATGATCCTGTTGTTTGTCACGAGACTGCTGCTGGCCCGAATCCTGAGGAGGGTGATGCTGATGGAGAAGACAGCGAGGAGACTGAAGATGATGATAGTAGTTCTGCCGATGATGATACTTACATTTCCGGAGACGATGGTTCGGAGTAGCTCTTGGATTGATTTGTGACCCCTTTTTTTTTTTGGTTGTTGTTCCTTGTTTTGGGGAAAGAAAACAAACACTCTCTCTCTCTCTCTCTTTTTTTTTTAATTTTGCACCTAGTACATTATTAGTTGTTAGTTTGCTTGTGCGAGTCTACATTTTGGGAAGAATAGAGGTGAATGGGAATGAATGGCTTTTGGATGGTTTATAAATGGTTTATATGTCTTTGGGTTTGCATATGAGAGTGGTGAATGTGTATGTTGCTTTGAATGAAATTCCCTCCCTCATGATGTTTGCGGGATGTCTTGTTGTTTGCAGCTTGGGACAAGTCGGGGCGTGCCCTGGTATAGGTCAGATTTGCAGCTTGCTGATGTCTGATGTTGGACTTACTATGTCGCACGACTCTAAGCAACCAGGGAACATTCTGTCGCGTGACATTGCAAGCCAGGTTGATAATCCTTCAGGCATGGACTTATTCATTGTTTCCCATAATTTATCTTCTTACTCAGGATGTGGAATTCAGTAGGTTCATCAAAGAGTGAGCTTCTTGCTAGGGGATCCACTTTCAAGCATTGCCATCATGATAACAGCCCCGAAAATCACACACAAAATATACATCGTCTTCTGGCCAAGCCCCAGCTTCATACATAGCCTTATGCAGCCCCAGTCTGAGATTGATCCTTTGATTTCAATCAGTCAGACAGCAGACAAGACTCAAGAAATTTGCATGCAGGGGCACATCTTTTGAATGGTGGGAAATGAATCCCGAATTTCTGTTTATGACACTCTCGCTTTAGGTTTGACTCTTTTGAGAGAGTATAAGCATCACAAGGTGTGGAAAGTGTATGGAAGCCCCTGCTGACCGACACGGTGTTTAGCTCTATTTTCTTATGTTGTAGAAATAGAAGACTTGTCGAGACACTTGAAAACCTGTCTTATTCGTGATGATCACAAAGCTGCTTAAAACCCTTTATTGATGTTCGGGTTAGTCAACCGCCAAAGCCGATATGAGCGAATATTTTCATCAATCCTGAGAAGAAAGCCTACTGGTATCGAGAATCAAACTCGGAAGGATGGAAAGTGTATAGGAACGGCCCTTACTGAGATCGGATTTTCTGAGATTTGTTTGTGATTTCGACCGAACCGGTTAAGGTTGCCTACGTTCCCCTCCATAGGAGGAGCTCAGGTCGCCGTAGTTCGGGCTTATCCCGAATGAAAAGAATGAACGATGAAGTTCGGGGATGTGAGGACCTTCGAGAATTTTTGAGAATCGAAAGAACGTGTCCTCTTGGAGTGTCGATGGGAGACACAGATGTGAAGCCCCAGTGGGACGTCCACGGCAAGTGTTTGTGAAGGAGAAACGAAGTATGCTCACATGCAACGTCAAATGAACGGACGGAATTTGCACAATATTCAATTGATGGTCCTTTGAGCCGAGATGGACTTGGCTCTGCTTCAAGCAATAATCTGCTTTAGATCTCGATGATATTGGACTGAAACTGCTATCCGGTAGTAACTGCGGCTGGGCTTCAGGGTTTCGATCGGTCTTCGGGTGATTTGGGATATCATGACCTCTTAAAACGAGAGGTCGGCTAGGCTTTTTGCTGGCTGATCCTCTAAAGATGAGAGGTTGGCTCTTGGGTATGTGTTTGGGATTTCTAAGGTGAAGGAAATCTGTGGTTGCCTCTTTGCTGCCTCTAAGAATGAGAGGTCGATCTTTTGGCTTTTGGTCAAGGTCAAAGGTAAGGGTAATGGGCATATCCTCTAAAATCGAGAGGACGGCTTGGGATTGGTTAGAGGTAATGGTGAGGGGACATCCGTGTTGTCTCTTTACTCACTTTGAGACTCCTCTTTGAGTAACGACCGGATCTTTTGACTTTCGCTTCTGAGAGGATCACTAGGGACTAGGCTCTCTTTTTTTTTTTTTTTTTTTTTTATTCTCTCTTTTTTTTTTTTTTTTTTTTTAGAGGAGGATTTCAGCTAGTCCCCAGGATGGATCATTGCTTTCCGTCGTTCTTGAGCTTGGGGACGGTCGATCTTCTTTTGCATCACGGGAGCCTCAAGGATAGTCCTTCTTCTTCTTGAGATGGCTAAATGGGTTTCAAAATGTGCCGATCTTGAAATGAAAGGGTATTTGTTTAGGTGAGGGTAAGGTAAAGGTTTTCCTAAGGGTGAAAGGTTTCAACCGCAGTCCCTACCGGATGATCCGAACGAGATAAGTCTTCGTCGCTTTGCTTGAGCTTACTTTGAGAAAGATTCGTGCAAATTCATCGAGCAACAAGGTGATGAGGACAAAGGAAGATATGTGAGCACAGGGGATGCGAGGTGGGGAGTTGATAAGCCCCACTTTGGGAAATGATATCAGCAGGTTTTCTTGTTCCAATTAATTCAAATATTAGTCTTTTAAAAGCATTAGTCGGTGAGCAGCATAAGTGATCATGTAAAATAAGACCATTTCAATTTGAGCATAGTGTAAGTGAACAAGTAATATCCCGAGTCTAGCAAGAATAGAAATAAATATTTTCATTAATATAATAAAAGATTCATAACATGGACTTGACAGACTCATGACCACATAAAAGACACTCTAGAACCTACGATGCCGACTGACTGACTTCTTTGGGGGAGATATCCTCTGGTCTCCGTTGGCATTACTGAAGAGGATCGATAATCACATTGGGGTGAGCTTTCTCAATTCTGCCTTCATCCACGAGTCTTTGAATTTGTGCTTTCAAATTGGAACAATCATTGGTTGAATGCCCAGGGTATTGATGATAGTAACAGTACTTACTACGATCCAAATTAAGCTTAGGTCTACTGGGTTGATAATTCTCTAGTGGCTTTATCATTCCTCTCTGCATTAATCCGTTGAAAGCTTCTTCAGTTGATATCCCGAGATCGTCGAATTCTCGTTTCTTGCAAGGGGGATACTGGCGGAGATCTTGGGTATTGCCATCATCAAGAGAACCCAATTCAATCTTTCCTTCATCAATAAGTCTTTGGATGACTATCCTCAATTGTAAGCACACATGGGTGACATGTCCTGAGTATTGGTGATAATCGCAGTACTTGCTTGGGTCCAGGCTTTCATTGTGATAGAGAGGAGTATAATTCACTAGTGGATGCACCAAACCTCCGCTTGTCAAAACTTTAAGAAACTGATTCATGGGCATTCCCACTTTTCCCCAATAAGCTCTCTTTCTTCCTTTCTGGGCTTTCTCAGAAGGAGGCTCAGATATTGTCATCTCTTGCGGGGTAGGGTTCAGAGTTGGCATAAAAGACATCTGATTAACAGTCACATACGAAGTTGGTCCTGAAGGCTGCTCATGCGAGGGTGACAAGTTGAACCCGTACGCATTCATTGGTGATTGTGGGAAACATCCTTGTGGGAGAGCTTGGTCGGGGTGGAATTTCAGTGAACCGTTATGATTGAAGAAATGGCATACCCCTTGGGAATCTGGTTGGTATTGGTTTTTCAAATCGGGTTGCTTATGGATATTGAAAAACTCAGGGGTTGATTGTCTATACTCGATCTGGGTTTGAGCCACCTGAGGTGTTGGGAAAAGAATCTCATCCTGCCCATCTCCATTCATATCCAACTGACCCGAAACAAAAGGGATCCCAGACTGAGCGGGTGACACATCTTTTGCACCAGACATCCTTGAGCAGTAGAATAAACAGGAACTTTGGAGGGAACCTTGAAACACCATCCTGAACTATCTGATTTCCTGAGAGCCGGTACTGACCATTCTGCTGTACACCATACTGAACACCTTGATAGCCATCGGGATACACATTGTACTGAGGCTGGGAAAAACTGGTTCGAAACTGAGATCCATGCTGAAACTGTGGTGCTGGAGCATTAGGAGTTGGAGAGGCAGTGAGATCAAAGAAATTCGCAGACCGACCGTCATTTCTGCTGACACCTTGCTGGATAACCTGGCCATACCCTTGAGAAGATGGGGGAATGAGTCTTCCTTGGTCACTTGCCACCATTCCTGGAGATGCTGCTTGATCGGATCGCGAAACATAGTTCACTGGGGGAGGCATCGTATTGTAGCTAGGCTGGGTTGGCTGAGCAGGTGAAGCGGATCCGATTTCATTATGGCTATCTTCCGTAATCTCTTCGTAGGAACCATCCTCCCGACGAAGTACTGCAATCCCTTTGGCTCTCATGGCTTCCACGAAGCGGTTGTGAGCTTCCTCTTCACGAGCCTTGGCATTTTGAACTAGGAGACAAGCCTCACGCT
The DNA here is from genome assembly GCA_022495995.1 of Adenophora triphylla var. japonica. NCBI lineage: Eukaryota > Viridiplantae > Streptophyta > Magnoliopsida > Asterales > Campanulaceae > Adenophora > Adenophora triphylla. Next base: position 95,291 of record JAFEMH010000617.1, on the reverse strand, counting down.
CCCGAGCTAGAGCGGCTTCCAGCATCACCCTCAATTCCTCCGTAGTCATCTCATTCAAACTTGTCTGACCCACTGTCACTGAGCCTCCAGCGGACTGAGCAGAAAAAACATCTCCATTGCCGGCCATTTCTGATTCCAAACCAACTGACACTGCTTGCACACGGACCAAATGACCTCCCGAAACGGATGAGCGGACCCAACTTGCCGTAGCTGCAGGTGTAGAGATGGGTTTATAAGGTGTTTGAAGGGAAATTTTTGAGTAACGGGAGAGGGAAAGAAAATGGGACAGACTCGCACAAACACAAATTTATTTATGTTCCAGTATAAATTAGTATTTTAAATCCTAAATACAGTTGGGAAAGGATAAGCCTATATTCATGCTAACTATACCTCGGGGAACCTAATGACGCAACGTTCGAATTACACCAAATGCTTTGTTTTGAAACATATAATAGGTAATGATACCTAACCAAACCCTAACATCTTTATGGAACGAAAAGGTTTGTCCAAATTTCTAAGGAAATTTGGGCAGCATAACGGGTCTTTTCGAAGAATTTCGAAGAAAAATCCGGCATGACCTCTCGTCGGTACATGTTGGCAATGCGGCATGATCTCTCATTTAGAACACGCCACGGGAGTGACATGTCCCCACGTGAAATCATGTTGCATTTGGCAACATGTCCACAAGGTGTGAGGTTTTGGGAGAAGGTATAAGGACCTATGCTATTTTTCAAAAACAATTCATTTTGTTGTAATTAAAACATTGTATCAAAAACCAACCGTGGGTAAGGTTTAGTGTGGTGCCACCTATAACGCACTAGGGGTTTAGGTTTGATTTCAGGCGCTCAAGCTTAGGCGAATTTCATGGCCGTCCGCGATGCCGTCAATCGCACCCGAGGGTTCTAAATCTAAGTGATGTAGTGTGCGGATGACTATATTCCTTCATTTACAAAAAACAAGATTTTTTTTATTTTTATTTTGATTTTTAAAAGAAAGAAAAGACAACACACACCCTCACACAGGATATACAGGGGACAACAATCAATTGAGTCACGCTTGATCCAAGGGACTGCCCTCAAACCAGTCTTCTGATGTTATGTTCAGTGACCACCCTTTGTCGCGTGACACAGGACAACCAGAGACAAAGGTGTCGCACGACCTGGATGGTCACTGAACCAGCAGCTCTTCAATCATCAAATCAGCCCCTGTTTTACCATAGCCAGAGCAACACACAAATACTAATGCACAAAAAAGATGACCACAAGCACAAAGGGCTCACAAGTTTCATAATCAACAAGATGTATGAACCACCAATGATTATCAAGTAATGCACACAAAATGGATGTATTGGATGTTTTGACTAAATAAAAGCTTGACCCACTCAACACTTGAAAATATAGGTTTTCAAGTGAAAATTCCCCAGCGGAGTCGCCACTGAATGTGCGCTCGCCCGAAAAATTTCGGTTTAATGAAAAGAAGGAGTCGCCACGCCGTTTTAAGAGGAAACATTGAAAACCTTTTTTATAGAGAGAAAACATGAGTTCGGGGGTCAGGTTACGTGTTGGGAAGAACCGAGAGTTCACCCAACACGCCTCGTCCATAGACGAGTCTTTCAATCAAAACATCCAAGTAAATCCAAAGTGTGTGCAAATATTGATAACAAACAAAGTGTGATAAAATGCATCTTATTAATTATGAAACGAGAATTACATATTGTGAGCCCATTATTTAGGGAGGCCACATCCCTGATACAAACAATCTAAAACAGTTACAAAGGAAAAAGGTCTCTGCAGATAGGTCATGTATGTCGCATGACACATCGCACCAGTGACCACATATGTCGCGTGACACAGGATCACTTGGAGACGAAGGTGTCGCGTGACACATATGAGCCATCTGCAGAAACTTAACAAGATGAACACAGAATTAACAGAAAGCTATACAGATCTAATCAATTAGCTGAATTACGAACGAGAAACAGAAACAATACTAAATCGACCCAGGGAGTGTGGATATGGATAGATCCACACCCCCCTTGGGGTTCAAACACCAAATTCAATCAAATAATCAACAATATAAGCTCAATTGCACGAATTATTTAGATTAAACAGAGAGATTGCGATTGGGATTCAGTAATCCAGATAGCTAGGATCTGATTACTGAATCCAAACAAAATTAAATGCTAGAATTAAGAGAAATTAAGCAAGAGAGAGAGAGAGATAGAGTTAGGGAATCGTTACCCTTGATGCTTCCATGAATTCTATATCTAGTCAGATATAGAACCCTTCAATTCGTCACTTCTGATCAGGAAGGATTGATGCAAGGGGGTTCAAGTGGTATGGCTTGAGAATTGGGTTTAGAAGGGAGGAATTGGGTAGGTTGAAGGTAGGAGAGAGAGAGAGTTGTGTTTGGAGAGGTTCGTTACGCTGCAAATCCTGCAGAGTAACAGTAGGCTGAAGTTGGGATCCTTTTATGAGAGGGGGAGGGTCTTATTTATAGGCTGCAGTTGGCTACCTTAGTGTGTCGCACGACCTTATGCGTCCACTTTCCATGCCTCAAGCTGTCGCGTGACACAAGGTGGCTCAACCGCTTTTGGCGCCAAAAACCAGTTTCTGGAATATTCCGGGAAAATACCCAAAAGGTCCAACAGGTTTTATTCCCAAGAGGTCCTTTGGCATGAATAATGTACCAAAAGGTACTTCCTTCGCGGGAAACTCATGAAACGTTTCCGGAAGTCTCGGGACAGGCCGGGAATTTACCAAAACGCCCCTTAATGCAGTTTTATTATATTAAAATGCATCTAAAAGGTTGCGAATTGGATTGGCGTACTTACAGGAACAATCCTAAGTGATTAAAGATCATAAATCATAATTTCCCTGTCAAAAGCTTAGGCTAGGTGCATCTTCGAAAGCAAGTAAATGCATCATCTCGCGAACATATGCAGTGATACTCTCATTATGAATGTCATTTAGGTTCATACTCCTGAACTAAACCTCGACTTAGAATCATACTCCTGAACTAAGTCCCCATTTAGGTTCATACTCCTGAACTAAACCTCGACTTAGAATCATACTCCTGAACTAAGTCCCCATTTAGGTTCATACCCCTGAACTAAACCTCGACTTAGAATCATACTCCTGAACTAAGTCCCCATTTAGGTTCATACTCCTGAACTAAACCTCGACTTAGAATCATACTCCTGAACTAAGTCCCCATTTAGGTTCATACTCCTGAACTAAACCTCGACTTAGAATCATACTCCTGAACTAAGTCCCCATTTAGGTTCATACTCCTGAACTAAACCTCGACTTAGAATCATACTCCTGAACTAAGTCCCCATTTAGGTTCATACCCCTGAACTAAACCTCGACTTAGAATCATACTCCTAAACTAAGTCCCCACTTAGGTTCATACCCCTGAATTAAACCTCAACTTAGAATCATACTCCTGAACTAAGTCTCGACTTAGAATCATACTCCTGAACTAAGTCCCCATTTAGGTTCATACTCCTGAACTAAGTCTCGACTTAGAATCATACTCCTGAACTAAGTCCCCGTTTAGGTTCATACTCCTGAACTAAACTCCAACAAAGGCTAACAAAATCCCCAGCGAAGTTAACGGAATCCCATTTCTTTTCCCATTATCATCCATTTCCCCGGCAGCAAACGTAAGACCAATCCCTTCAAATGAAGTCCACCAAAAGACTGTCTATCCCCTCGAAGTCTATCCCCAATGAAAGGATACGGACATCGAAGGAAATCATTTCAAAGCAAGTTGATACCTCCAGATCACCCATCATCAAGGTTCGAGGCACCTAAGACGCCATCATCAAGGTTTGAGGCACCTAAGACGCCATCATCAAGGTTCGAGGCACCTAAGGCGCCATCATCGAGGTTCGAGGCACCTAAGACGTCATCATTAAGGTTTGAGGCACCTAAAACGCTATCACACACAACACAAGGAAAGCGATAAATCGCAGTCATCCCCTAATTTTGCAAACCGAAATCAGATCTTAGGGTGACTTCCCAAAAATAGTCAGATCTTAGGGTGACTTCCCAAAAATAGTCAAATCTTAGGGTGACTTCCCAAAAATAGTCAAATCTTAGGGCGACTTCCCAAAAATAGTCAGATCTTAGGGCGACTTCCAAAAAATAGTCAGATCTTAGGGTGACTTCCCAAAAATATTCAGATCATAGGGTGACTTCCCAAAAATAGTCAGATCATAGGGCGACTTCCCAAAAATAGTCAAATCTTAGGGCGACTTCCCAAAAATAGTCAGATCTTAGGGTGACTTCCCAAAAATAGTCAGATCTTAGGGTGACTTCTCAAAAATAGTCAGATCTTAGGGCGACTTCCCAAAAATAGTCAAATCATAGGGTGATTTCCCAAAAAATAGTCAGATCTTAGGGCGACTTCCCAAAAATAGTCAAATCATAGGGCGACTTCCCAAAAATAGTCAGATCTTAGGGCGACTTCCCAAAAATAGTCAAATCATAGGGCGACTTCCCAAAAATAGTCAGATCTTAGGGCGACTTCCCAAAAATAGTCAAATCTTAGGTTGACACCCTAAAATAGTCACTCTAGGGTCAAAGACCCGAACTACGACTGGCTTGATTCCTCTTAAGGATACGTAGGTAGCCTATCATTAGGTTCAACCATCAGACTGAAAATGGTCATTCCTAGCAGAGCGGATAGCCCTCAGATCAAGATGGTCATCTCTTATCCCCAGCAGAGTTTCTTTCCAGCAACCGACTGCAGAACTCGCTCATTAGGTTCGAGGCACCTAAAACGCCATCATCTCCAGGGTCAAAGACCCGAACTACGGCCGGCTTGATTCCCATTCGGGATACGTAGGTAGCCTATCGCTAGGTTCAGCCACTCGATCACTTGATCATCCTGTCAAATATGGAGCCTTACTCTTATCGACGACCCCGCTTCCTTCGAAAGCACCGTCGCCGAGGGGCTACTGTAAGTGCTCCAATTTGAGTTGTTAGTATTCTCGTTAGAAAATTAACGAAAGTCCTAACATTACTAACATTTATAACAATTCCTAACCTTTCTAACAAAGTGAGGGTAGATTAGGGATTGCCATTTAAAGTTAAACCAAGAAAAGAATCTCAAAAAGTAAAAGAAATTGGAAAAATCCGAATTAGGCAAGTTGAAAAACAGAAACTGCTGGAATTTTTGAATATTATTCTTCCTGTCTAAAGCCTGGAGCAGCATTTAATGCACCAGGCACGTTTACACAACCATCCACGCGGACATGAATGCTATTTCCAGAGGCCTATAAATTGAACCCTCCTCTCTCAGTTTACACAAGACAATTCACTCACAGCAACTGCACCTTGGCGAAAAATAGAGAGAAAACAGTGGGAATTCCCTTGAATTGCCACCATTTTCTCTTGAATCTTTCCCAAATCCCACTCACTCCAAATATCCTCAAATCACTCTCATTCATACACAAGCCCAAGCTTCAATCACCCCTTAAGAGGAGGATTAGAGAGAAAACATAGAGGACTTAAGTGTTATCTACTTGTTTTCTCTTTGACCAACTCTAATCACAAACCCTAAACACATTCAAGCCTTGAATCCATTCAAACACAAACACAAGGAAGATAGGTATAACCTCCCTCTCCTTACCCTAAAATTCTCTCATCCATGCATGCATCTCAAACTTTGAGGATGTAATTTGTTCACCAACTTGTTCATCTTTGCTTGACCTAAAAATGTAGTCACCTTGGAATTAATTTCCATGGATGGCCATTTAAAGGGTCCAAATTACTTCTTACTCACTTAAAAAGTGTTTTCCAAAGTATTTCATACTCAAAAGAGTTTTCAAAATCATTTTCAAACAAAGAAAATCTTTGTTTCAAGTCAAAATTCCCCTTCCCAAGCAAATGAAATGCTTAAGTCCTAATGTACCCCAAGGATGGTTTGATATAGTAGGTCACCACTAAAATGTCTAGTGACTACTAATCAAAACCTAGGGAAATGGGGACAAGCATGGATGCAAAACCCCCTTTAAAATCACATTTTCTTTCTTGAGAAGTTGCTGTCCAGTAGCAATTTTCTAAGACCTCAGTCCATGGTCTAATTTTTTGGACACAGATAAACTTGGAATTTGGTGTTGACTACAAAATACTTTTTGTAGCCAACATTCAGAGATTTCCAGAAATATTTTTACTTTATTTTTTTTGTGAGTAAAACTCCCTTTTTTCAAATTTTCCTTTAAAGGTCAGTTCATCAGTCTCTGGAAATCCAGATTTCATATCTGAGATTTCCAGAAGGTTTTGGTCCACCAAATCATCTCCAAAATGAAAAGTTCTTTCAAAGAAAGCTTATTTAAGGTGTTTTGAACAACTTTCATTCCCGGACTTTTCCCAGATTCTGGAGTTTTAAAGCTCTAAAGTCCATTTCAAAATCAAGTGTCCACTGCCTTTTTCATTCTGGCAGAAATGATCTTCAACTTCAAAAGGTCTTTTGAGTACCAAATCTCAATCCAAAAATCACACCAAAAATCATGGGATTTTTTTAAAGTCTTATAAAGAGTTCCCAATTTTTGGTTTTCTCAGTTTTAACTTATTTTGGCCAAAAGAACACACACACACACACACACACACAAAACAAAGGGTTTTTAGCTTGGAAGACTCGTTTTACGAGGCGTTTCGGGTGAACACTAACGTTCTTCCCGGTGCGTAACGTGACCTCCGAACTCGAATCTCTTGATTCCGGGCATTTTTCAAAGTTTTGGCTCTTAAAACAAAAATGGTGTGGCGACTCCGTGTTTTTTTCGATTTTATTTGGTTTTCAAAGAAGCGAAAAATCGAATATTTTTAATTCCGCGAAAAATTTTGGCGACATCATCACATCATCTCGACGATTGCCTTAACCTTTCTGGGATCTACTTCGATGCCGCGCTTTGTGACCATATATCCCAGGACTTTACCTCGAATAACCCCAAAGGTGCACTTGGCTGGATTTAGTCTCATGGAGTGTTCTCGAAGTCTGTTGAAGAATTTCCTCAAGTCAATGAAATGCTGTCCATCTGACCCTCTCGAGTGAATAATCATATCATCTACATACACTTCAATCTCCTTGTGGATCATGTCGTGAAACAGGGTAGTGACAGCTCTCTGATAGGTAGCCCCAGCATTCTTCAGACCAAATGGCATTACTGTGTAACAATAAGTACCCCATGGAGTTGTAAACGTTGTCTTGTCCTGATCTTCCTCAGCCATTTTGATCTGATTGTAACCAGCGAAACCATCAATGAAGGACTTGACCTCGAAGTTAGCGGTTGCATCTACTAGCATATCAATGTTGGGCAAAGGGAAGTCATCTTTGGGACTAGCCTTATTGAGATCTCGGAAATCTACGCAGACCCGAACCTTTCCATTTGCTTTGGTGACTGTTACAATGTTTGCCAACCAAGTTGGATATTCAATCACTTTGATGAAGCCCACCCGTAGGAGTTTTTCATTTCTTCTTTCACTTGCAAGGACCACTCTGGTTTTATCCGCCTCAACTTCTGCTTGATCGGCTTAATTTCTGGATCTAGAGGAATCCGATGCTCTACAATAGAAGTATCCAACCCAGGCATATCTTTGTAGGACCAAGCAAAGACGTCCATAAATTCTTTAAGCAACTCAATCAGGGCAACCCGTTCATCTCCGGATAAGAAGCTACCAATCTGCGTTTCTTTGGGTTCTTCGGCTGTTCCCAGGTTCACCGTTGTCAATACCTCATCGGCAGCTTGGGCCCGGCTTTCCTTTTGATCGCAAACCTGCTTTGAATCATTTTCTAAAGTTTGCTCATCTATTAAGTCTGCATTGTCTTCAATTGAATTAGGCTTAATTATTTTTAAATATTGATGATTATTTTTTGTTAAGCGTTCAATTGTTAGATTGGCAATCACGGGATACTCAGAAAGGTCAACCATTTTATTCAAAGCATAGGGAAAAACAATGTTTACAACTCGAAGACGGTCTTTTGTCGTGAGGACATCAGACCGATCAGAAGACTCGAATTTAATGACAAGAGATTCAGGAGACCGACTCAGGACACGAGGAACAAATTTAGACTCGGAGGGACAAGGACGAGGCTTGAGCCCAAGCTTTCCAATCATAGTCTCCCTGTCGGCGACCGGTCCTCGGAACGAAGTCCAATTCTGTAACGGTCTCTCTGCAACAGTCTCCAACCTGTTTAGCTCCACAACTGGCTCCTTCTCGAATTCTAACATATCCACTACCTCGCTATCAGAGGAAAAGTCAATCAAATCACTCGGCTCCTTAGCCATAAACACCTCTTTTGTGGGTACTTCTGTCAAAAGCATATCATCCCCTGGCTCTGACAGCCCATTCTCTTTAAACAAATCTACCAAATCACCATCAATATCCATAGGGTCAGCACCGCGGATCTTGTATATTGTGGGTTCATCCAAAGCAAGCTTATCAAACTGCTTCACCGGACTTTGGCTGTTAGCGAACCTCCGGATTGTTCTCATTCTTTCTTCCATTTGGCTCAACCTCGCTTCTGGGCAAACAAACATATCTCCATCTTCTTTGACAAAATGCCTATTCAAAGACCAACTGTACGGGCACATCTCAGGCCTCTTGTACTTCTTACCAGCCGCTGAGGTCATCTTTTCTTTAAAAGCTTCAGTCTTGTCATACGCCTTATCTTCTCTAGTCACGGCATATCCCAGGCCTTGTTTGTTTCTCTTGGCTTCTGGCAACACAAGCCTACACGGTCCCTGTTGGCGTTTTCCCAGCCCCAGACCAGGGATATAGCTCATACCTCTCAGCATTTTCAATACAGGGGGAATCTTGTCTGAAGATGTCGTCAAATCTATGGTGTAGACCTGTCCTTTAGGTTTCTCTATTGTGAATCCACTGAGCATCGGATTTTCCTGGTCAAGCTTGATTTCCATTACTGGTAAGGTGTTGGTGCTGGTTTCCCCAATCGTAACGCTATCACCATAAATGGTCGTCAGCACTCCTTCTTGCAAAAATTTTAAACACTGGTGAAGAGTGGAGGCTACCGCTCCAATCTCGTGAATCCAGGGTCTGCCCAGTAATGCCGAGAATGTGACCGGAATGTCGATAACTTGAAATTCTACCATCATCTCCTTGCCCCCAAACATCAAATTTAGAGAGACTATTCCCAATACTGCCCTAGATGTCGAATCGTAGGCTTTTATGGTTTGGTTGGATGGTTTAAGATTCTGCGCATTGATGTCTAACATACTCATCATTTTAACAGGGAGCACGTTCATAGCTGACCCATTATCTATCAACACATGGGGAATCCGCCGTCCTTCCAGGGGCACCGTGATGTGTAGGGACTCATTATGCTTCGCACCATAAGCAGGCAGGTCAAGATCCGTAAAAGTAATGATGTTCCCGTACTGTGCAGTTCCAATCAGCTGACAGGCTTCGTCTGGGGTGGCATTGAGAGATACTTTTGTTTTGGACAGAGCTTCTTCTAATTTCAGTTTGTGAGGGTAGGAGGATGTGAGTAGAGACCATAAGGAGATATCGACTTGTGTTCTCTTTAACTGCGTTAGGATCGGGTCTTCCTGGATTTCTTCATCTCCTGCCAGTCTATATGGGTTTTGAGAGGACTGAGGATTAGAGGCCGCAACTGTCTTACCTTTCCCAGATGGATCTGAATTTTTCACTCCCAACATTCTCCCTGAACGAGTCAACAGATTAACTTCTTGATCTTTCTCGACCACAAAATCCTTACTGGCCTCCTTGACCTCTGCTAGCGAAATCGAAACAGGACGAGTGCTATAAGGCCATGCCGCCTGCCTTATCTCATTTATGGACAATGGCGCCTTTACATTAGCCGCTATCCTGAGTTCCTCCAAGGAGATTGGGGATTGTCTAGGAGTCATGGACGATATAGTGTTGGCAACCACATGCTCTTCATAATCATCATAGTCAGCAGTATTATTCAAACCATACAGATCATCAAGATACAAAACATAGCAGAAATTATCTTTCATTTCATCAGAAAATGGGATTACATCAGTCACAATCTCGTTACAACCATTGCTATCACTTTCATCTATTGATTTCCCAAATTCTATTACACTAACAGAATAGTCTTGCCCGAAGTCAATAAGATTCACGTTGTTACTTGGCAGAGGATTGCTGACCACATTTGGGCGAGGAGATTTCTCAATCTTCTTGTCATCCACTAAACCTTGGATTATCTTTTTGTGGGTTATGCAGGAATTTGTGGTGTGCCCTGGGAACTGGTGAAACCGACAGTACTTGCTAGCATCCATATGGGGATTAGGACGAGCAGGACTATAATTCTCCAACGGCCTGATCATACCGGTACGAAGCAATCCGTTGAAAACTTCCTCTGTTGACATGCCCAAATCATCAAATCTCGGCTGCGGCTTAGGCTGAAATCTCACTGCATTTTGCACATTACTACCTCCTCTCTGTAGATTGTTGATACTGTTGTCTTTGGCTACTTCTCTTCCCCTTGGCGCCATTGCTGAAACAGGGTTGGGTGCTCGGTATCGGTATCCTCCACTACCGCTGCTACCACCGGCATTTGCATTCGGGGTTTGATTGAACAATCTGTTTTCACTTCTAGCTCCCATTCCCACCATCTCTCGTAGATCTGGGTACCAACCTTTCCCGATGGCTTCCCTGAGCGCTGGCTTAATACAGGACAAGAAGATGTCTTTTTGGTCCTGGAGAGGTATCGGCTCTGATAGCTCATTAAGCTTGGCATTCCACCGTTTGTAAAATTCTGTAATTGACTCATCGGCCTTCTGGATAGTCCCTACTAAAACATCCCGGGTGGTACGCCACTCCAAATTGCCTTTGTACTTCTCCAAAAAGGTTTCTGTTATCTGGCTCCAGGTAGAGCGACACTCTTGTTTCAAAGCCAAAAAACCATATAAGCGCTGATCCCTTCAAAGTCAGATGGAAGTGGGATGCCATAAACTCAGGTGTACAGCCCATTGCCCCCATTGTCATAACATAAGTATCTATATGAGTTTTCGGGCAAGCGGTACCATCGAAGTCCATCTTGGGCATTTTAAACTTATGCGGCAAAGGGGTTACTTGAGCTGGATCCACAACCTTAAGACCACTAGAACCCACGGTCAATTTGTCGATCTGCTGCTGCATTTGCTTCAACAAGGCTGTCACTTCCGGAGTCAAACCTGAAATCTGGGGTATAGCGGGAGCCACTGTTGATGAAGGTACTGGGAAATAAGAATTAGGTCCAATGGGTAAAGCTGCTGATGGGAGACCAAAGGTATTGGGGATTCCGGTATTATTGTCCAACAAGCTAACCGAGCTAGGGATCCTGTTACCATACATATCATACCCGTTAAACTGCACACTGGGGTTCTGAGGACTGTACTGCGTTGACTGACTTCTGAATTGACCAAGGGTAGAGAATCCTGTACTGATGCACGGGGCAGAATACGGAGTGGAACCATATAAATGCTGAGTAAGGGGAGAACACACTGCGGGCTGAGGGGCACTGCCTTGGGTCTGAAACTGCTGATATCTTGAAACACCGTCTTGACAAATTTGATTCCCTGAAAGCCGGTACTGACCACTCTGGAAATTGTCGGAATATACTCTGGACTTAGGTTGGGGATAACCTGCTTGAAACTGAGGTCCATACTGAGACTGAGATGCTGGAACATTGGGGGTTGGAGAGGCAGTGAGATCGAAGAAATTTGATGCTTGACCACCATTCTTGCTAGCGCCTTGCTGAATAACCTGGTTATACCGTAGAGAAGACGGGGGAATGAACCTTCCTTGGTCACTCACAAACGTTCCCGGAAATGACATTTGATTGGGTTGCGGGGCATAGTTTACTGGAGGAGGCATCGCATTGTAACTGGGCTGGATAGGCTGAGCAGGTGAAGTGGATCCAATCTCATTGTGGCTGTCTTCTGTGATCTCCTCTTAGAAACCGTCCTCCCGACGAAGTACTGCAATCCCTTTGGCTCTCATGGCCTCCACAAAGCGGTTATAAGCTTCTTCCTCACGGGCCTTGGCATTCTGAGCCAATAAACAGGCCTCACGCTCTCGGGCTAGAGCAGCTTCCAATGTTACCCTCAATTCCTCTGTGGTCATATCATTCAAACTTGGCTGTCCCATTGTCACTGAGCCTCCAGCGGACTGAGCAGAAAATACATCTCCGTTCCCGGCCATCTCTGATTCTACACCAACTGAAACTGCTTGAACACGAACCAAACGAGCTCCTGGGACAGATGAACGGGTCCAACTCGCCGTAGCTGCAGGGGTAGAGATGGGTTTATAAGGTATTGAAGGGGAATTTGGAGGAACGGGAGAGGGAAAGGAACGGGACAGACTTGCACAAACAATCTTATTCATCTTCAAGTATAAATTAGTGTTTTAAATCCTAAGTACGGTTGGAAAAGGGGAAGCCTTTATTCATGCTAACTATACCTTGGGGAAGCCTAGGGACGCAACGTTCAAATTACACTAAATGCCTTGCTTTGAAATATATAATAGGTAATGATACCTAACCAAATCCTAACATCATTATGGAACGGAGAGGTTGTCCAAATTTCTAGGGAAATTTGGGCAGCATAACGGGTCTTTTCGAAGAATTTCGAAGAAAAATCCGGCATGACCTCTCGTCGGTGCATTTGACAATGTGGCATGATCTCTCGTTTAGAACACGCCACGGGAGTGACATGTCCCCACGTGAAATCATGTTGCATTGGAAAACATGCCCACAAGATGCAAGGTTTTGAGGGAAGGTATAAGGACCTACGATATGTATCAAAACGATTCATTTTGTTGTAATAAAAACATTGTATCGAAAAACCAACCGTGGGTAAGGTTAAATGTGTGGCGCCACCTATAACGCACTAGGGGGTTAGGTTTAATTTCAGGCGCTCAAGCGTATGCAAATTTCATGGCCGTCCGCGATGCCGTCAATCGCACCCGAGGGTTCTAAGTCTAAGTGATGTAGTGTGCGGATGACTATATTCTTTTATTTACAAAAACAATTTTTTTTATTTTTGAAAAGAGAAAAGAAAACACACACACACCCTCACAGGGACACAGGGAACAACAATCAAATGAGCCACATTTGATCCAAGGGACTGCCCTCAAACCAGCCTTCTGAGTATCTGTTCAGTGGCCACCCTTTGTCGCGTGACACAGGACATCAAAAGACAAAGGTGTCGCACGACCTGGATGGTCACTGAACCAGCACTTCTGCAATCATCAAATCAGCCCCTGTCTCTCCATGGCAAGAACAAAGCAAGAATATCTAATGCACAACACAAAGACCACAAAGCACATAGGGCTCACAAGTTTCATAATTAACAAAATGCATGAACCACAAAATGATTGTCAAAGATGCACACAAAATTGAATGTATTGGATGTCTAATTTAATGAAAGCTTTACCCACTTAACATTTGAAAAACAGGTTTTCAAAGTCAAATATCCCCAGCGGAGTTGCCACTGAATGTGCGCTCGCCCGAAATTTGGAATTTCGAAATGATGATGATAAAGGAGTCGCCATGCCGTTTTAAGAGGAAACATTGAAAACCTTTTGAGAGAGAAAACAAGGGTTCGGGGGTCAGGTTACGTGTTGGGAAGAACTGAGAGTTCACCCAACACGCCTCGTCCGTAGACGAGTCTTTCAATTAAACATCCAAGCAAAATCCAAAAGTGTGTGCAAGTGTTGATAATGAACAAGTGTGGTAAACATGCATCTTATTAATATGAATTGAGGCTTACAACTTGTGAGCCCATTATTTAGGGAGGCCACATCCCTGCTACAACAAGCTAAAACAGATTACAACTGAAAAAGGTTTCTGCAGATAGGTCATGATATGTTGCATGACACATGATTCCAGTGACCACATATGTCGCGTGACACGGGATCACCTGGGAACAATGTGTCGCGTGACATACAGAGGCCATCTGCAGAAACTTACACAATGAACACCAGAATCAACAACAAACAACACAGATCTAGTTGATTGGCTAGGTTAGATACGAAATACAGAAATAACAACAAATCGACCCCGGGAGTGTGGATATGGGTAGATCCACACCCCCTTGGGGTTTAAACACCAAATTCAAGCAAGTATTCAATCAATAATAGCTCAATTACACAGATTAGACAAGTTAAACAGAGAGATTGCGATTGGGATTCAGTAATCTAGACAGATGGAGTCTGATTACTGAATCCTAATAGAAGTAGACAATAGAATTACGAAGAATTGAGTAAAAGGAAAAGAGAAGAGGGGGTTTGAGATTTGTTACCCTTGTTGCTTCCACGAATTCTGTATCAAGTTAGATACAGAACCCTTCAATTCGTTGCTTCTGGTCTTGGAGGCCCGAGAGAATTGGTGCAAGGAGGGTCCAAGTGGTTTTGGTTTGGGAAATGGGTTTGGATTGGAAGGAATTGGGTAGGTTGAAGGTAGGAGAGAGAGAGAGTTGTGTTTGGGAGATTCGTTACGATGCAATTTCTGCAGAGTAACAGTAGGCTGAAGTTGGTATCCATTTCTGAGAGGGGGAGGGTCTTATTTATAGGCTACAGTTAGTGGCCTCAAGGTGTCGCACGACCTCACGTAGCCACTTTCCATGCCTCGACTTGTCACGTAACACAAGGTGGTCTCAACTGCTTTTGGCGCCAAAACCAGTTTCTGGAACATTCAGGCCTAAATACCCAAAAGGTCCAAAAAGGTTTATTCCCAACAGGTCCCTTTGCATGAGCAAGGTACCAAAAGGTACTTCCTTCGCGGGAAACCTATGAAATGTTTCCGGAAGTCTCGGGATAGGCCGAAAATTTACCAAAATGCCCCTTAATGCAATTTTATTACATTAAAATGCATCTAAAAGGTTGCGAATTGGATTGGCGTACTTACAAACCCCTACTCAATCTGCCTATCAGCAATGGCAGTCCAAGCCCTCTGCTGGACATGCCACATCCAAATCTGTTAGGGATGATCCAACTCCTGCCAATTCCCCTAACCAAAACCACTCCCATTCACCAACACCTAATCGCTCCAAATCTCACACCCCTTCAAAATCACCAACTCCCCACAACTCACCCATTAGACAAAACTCACCTCCTCCAAACATTCCTCCTAAAACCCAAACCGCCCCTGAAACCAACCAATCCCAACCACCTCCTACCTTCACAACCGCTTCACCCTCAACCGCTCCTCCCTCAGAATAATCCCAAATACTCCAAACCCTTAATCTGATTCAAGGCCAACTTGTTATAAACCAAGGCCATGTCATATCTTTGACCGCCTCAAATGCCTCCCTCCTTGAATCCAACCGCTCCTTATAAGACAAGGTAGAATATCACTCCCTTGAGTTGGCAACCCTTAAAGCTTCTTTGCTTGATGCCATTAAGGGGGAGAGATCTACAGCAATTCCATCATCCTCCTCAACCGCCCCTCCTGACCAAACCGCTTCCTTAATCAAAACCGCTTCTGAAGCCTTTCAAAAATCTCTTGAAGCTGGTATGGTCAAAGCCTTGGAAGATAAAGCATCAGTTGAGGAGATGAAAAGATCTTTGGATATCCTTGGAGAAAAGCTATGTACTTCTCTAGAAAAGGATTTGGGTACCTTAAGCACCAAATTTCTTGATTTCCTTCAATCCAGACCGCAATTATCTCAAGTTGTCCAGACCGCCTTGGATAATTTGCGTGAGGAAGTGCTTGCTCAGATTGATTGCTTCAAGGTGGACTCCAAAGTCAATTTGGACTGTGTTGGAGATGCTTCCATGGCCAAGTTGCAAGAAATTCAAGATGAGTTTAACAGTCGCCTGGACAACCTGAAGACTGGATTCAACTCCAAAGTTGAAGCAGAAATTCATAATCTCAAATCCTCTCTGAAGGTTACCATTGATCTTGAGCCAATGGAACATGCAATCCAAGCCCAAACCGCTTTAGTTCAAGAAGAACTCCACACCATTTTCAATTATATCTATTCCTCTGTCAATGTGAAGCTTGACATAATCAAGGAAAATCTTGTGGAAAATACCAAAGCGGTTGGTGCCACCAACTCTACTTCTGCTCATTCTATCAATGCCTTGAAGAAGCTAGAGTCAACCCTGATCAGGACTGCTGAAGAAGTAAGAAGATTAAGGAAAGCATTTGAGCCAAACCAATCAAGAGCTGGGACCAGTGGAGCTGAGCATGAAGTTAACAAGCCGCCCCAGCAATAACCGCTTTTCCTTAATTGTTTTTGAAACCGCTTTTGTAAGTTGGACCGCACTTTCCTTGTATTCCCTTTTGTCCAACTTACTTTATTTTTGTTCTTTGTAACCTTGTAATTTTCCTTCATTCATGTACTTGTAATCATCTTAGGAATTAATGGAAATTGCATCATGGTTCCAAAACCTTGTTCATATCAAACTGCTTGTTTGTAGAACAATGAAACCGCTTATAGTCTTAAACCTCATTCAAATATTTTTCAACTTAAAAATCACTCTTTTGAATTGATGTTTAAACATTCAGTTTAAACTGCACTTTGAACTTAAACTCACATTTTTAAGTGCACTGAATGCATTTCTATACTCTTCAAATTGTAAGTTTTTCAATCTTTCAATAGTATAGAAATCTATAGCTCAAGCTTGTGTGTGCATTGACTTGGGACATGACTTACCATGTTAATTCTTATGGACATATTTTTACCAAGTACAATGTTTGCTTTTGCTGTAGTAGGTAATGGCATCAATCAAATAGGGGGAGATTGTTGGGTATGCATATTTTAACCCTCCTATTTTGGTATTAGATTTGATTGATACCATAACCTCCTGTCTATTTTAAGGACTTTAGGACCCTATGTAATGAAGCTTAGACTTCAATTTTTTAGCTAAGTCCATTTTATAGAATAGGTTAAATTTAGGCTTGAAGACTGGCACAAGAATCATTGGATCTGAAGATGCAGTTCAAGAAGTTTCAGAACCGCACTCAAAGCAACCGCACATGCAAAACCGCATGTGGAATTCCCTTGTATGAAACTCCTCTGAACACTCTTAGTGCAAACCTCCTTATCTTGAACCGCACTTTGCAACCGCTCCAGGTGTGACCGCATATCTCCAACCGCTTGTACACCTGGACCGCCCCATTGATTGGCTACTTGAAGTGAACCACATTGACCGTTGGAATCCACGTCAGCAATACCAAATGTCAACCACCATATCTTGTCACGTGACTACTTTTCAGACAAGATCTGCAAGGATCTTAAAAAGGTGACAGGTGTCCAAACCTCATTGCTTGCAGCTGAAGCCTGATCAGCTTTTCCTGCAACAACAGTTCCAAAGGACAAAAGTGGTTGCTGTGGACCAATGGGAAAGCATCAAGGACTGTACTTACAAAATTTGTGTCCAATGGCTATATTCCTGATGCTTGGGTATAAATACCCCCAACCTTCATCATTTGAAGATTGCTTGAAAAATTGAGAAATTGCTGTGAGTTCATAAGAAGTTGAAGCTCTGCTCAGAAATTCTAAGTCCTTTGAATCTTCATCTTCAACCTTCAAGAAATATTCCCCAGCCCAGAAATCAAGCCTTATACACATTCAAGAATCATTGAGCTCTACATCTCACAGATTTAAAGAGCCTTGATCTTTTCTCACACACACACCTCACTTGTTTAATCACATAGATTAATCACTTGAGATACACCGGTTATAGTCTTAGGATTTGTTCTTCATAGAAAAGATTTTAGATTTGAGCATTACTCATTGTACTTTGTAATCTCTCATACTCAATATAAAATCTCTCTTAGAAATCCAAGACTAACCATCTTAGTAGTGGACGTAGATCGTTTATCGATTGAACCACTCCAAATATTGTGTTCTTACTTTCTGCATTTATATTTCCTGTGCTTACTGATTATCTACCTTTCTCTGTGTTTGATCTTTATTTAGATATCCATTATTGTGAAATAGTGTTTGGATTTAACATTGTCAAAACTACACTTGTTTGTAAAACTGCACTTGTCAAAACCGCTTTACCTAAACCGCTTTACAAACTGCCTCTCCCAAAACCGCTTTGTAACTTTATTATTCCGCTGTGCATTTTATAACTCTACTTGCAGTTTCTTATACACTGTAAGAGGTTTTGTAAGTATAGAGGATTAGTTTTAAATCGAGGGCGAAAAATTTGTAACAGCTATTCACCCCCCCCCCTCTAGCTGTATTTTCACCCTTGTTGCCACCTTTGGGACCAACACATGCCGTGTTGGGACGGACTATTTTTTTTTTTTTGTAATGAAATGTGTCATGTTGGGATGGACCTTTTGTATTAATATATGTCATTCTTCTTTTATGTAGCATTTATTACTGCCATTTCTTGCATTGAAGTTTATTGACATACATTTGTTATGTTTACTTATAGGAGGAGGCACCTTTGTCTGGAAAGACCAAGAAGATGAAAACACGAGGGTCTATCGAGACCGTGATCAAGGTTTGGAAGAACATGCCGGATATCTCCTGGGAGGGGAGACCTAGTCCTCAGAGACTGGTCGTGGATTCGGGGCTGAATGTTTTTGTGGAGAACTTAGCGGGGGTGGCCTCGACTAAGAAGAACAAGGGCATCTTCATAGATTTGTCTGAGTATTGGTGGGACACCACGCAATCATTCCACCTTGTCTGGGGGGAGGTGATGATGACTCCCACGGATTTTGCTGCTATCACCGGTCTTTCCTTTAAGGGGGAGTCGGTGAAGTGGAGGGATCGAATGCCCGATGAGCGCTTGATTGAGTTGTTGGGGTTTGAGCCTACGCCTCGTAAGGGTTTGGGCATGTTGCATTCTGATGTCTAGGCCAAGATTATGGCCAACATAGGGGAGTATTGACGAGGTCCGAGGGGAGCATCTGCCGAGCACCTAGCGTGCTCATTTTTGTGGTTCTCCCTTTCCTTGACCCTATTCACGAACCATGCTACCACGGCTCTTTTTCCCTCCTTGAGTCCTTGGTGGATTTAGAGAGAGTGTGTGACATCGCCTGGGGAGAGGCTGGCTTGGCCGAGCTCTATTTTTCCATGAAGAGGCACCTGAAGAACGACAGCCCAGAAAGCTTCCAATTGTACCCTTTGTCTCGATATGACGAGGATGATCTGGGTTACACACCCCGAGTAACGAGGCAGAGGAAACTCCTGTGGGGCCTTACTTGCGATGTCATGTATTTGGGCGAGAGGGTTTTTTACAGGAAAACATTTTTCGGAAAACGTTTTTCGGAAAATGTTTTACGTCGAAACAAACGGAGCCTAATACTCCTCTCCAGAAGGTAATCTGAATTGCACTTCCTTCTTAAAGCAGTCTACCTTAGCATGGTAAGCAGCTAACCAATCCATTCCAAGGATAATGTCAAATTCTTTCATTTCTACTTCAATAAGATCAACCTTAAGTTCTCTATCACCTATTTTCAAAGGATACATCTTATAACCAGACGAAGAAACAATCGACTCTCTAGTCGAAGTAGCTATTACAAGAGGTATTTCTAACGCCTCTGGTTTCAAGTTCATTTTCTTAGCTAACGAGTGTTAATAACAGAACTGTAACGATGTCGCCTTTTGAAAAATACGGAGTCGCCACGCCATTTTTGTTTTAAGGGCCAAAACTTTGAAAAAAGCCCGAGATCAGAGATTTAGGTTCGGAGGTCATGTTACGCGTCGGGAAGGACGTTAGTGTGCACCCGACGCGCCTCGCAAAACGAGTCTTCCAAACATTTGAAAATCCTTTTGTTATGTGTGTGTGTGTGTGTGTGTTTGTGTTTGTGTTTTGAGCAAAATAAATTGAAACTGGAAAAAGTAAAAATTGGGATGTCTTTTTAAGACTTTAAACTGATCCCATGATTTTTTGGAGGATTTTTGGTTTGAGATTTGGTACTCAAAAAACCTTTTGAAATTGAGAAGTCACTTCTGCCAGAAGGAAATGGCAGCAGACACCTGATTTTGAAATGGATTCAAGGGTCCTAAAACTTCATAATCTGGATAAACTCAGAGAATGAAAGTTTCTCTAGACTCCTTGAATAAACTTTGTGTGAAAGAAATTTCCATTTTGGAGAAGATTTGAGGGGTCAAAACCTTCTGGAAACCTCAGATATGAGATCTGGATTCCCAGAAGCTGATGAACTAGCCTCTGAAAGAAAAATTGAAAAGAGGAGTTTTACTCACCCAAAAAATAAAGTAAAAATATGTATAGAAAGATCTGGATGTTGGCTACAAAAAGTGTTTTGTAGTCAACACCAAATTACACCTTCTTCTGTGTCCAAAAATTAAGACCATGGACTGAGGTCTGAGAAAATTGCTACTGGACAGCAATTTCTCAAGAGAGAAAATGTGATTTTAAAGGGGGGTTTTGCATCCATGCTTGTCCCCATTTCCCTAGGTTTTGGTTAGTGATCACTAGACATTGTAGTGGTGAATCAACTAGACCAAACCATCCTTGGGGTACATTAGGACTAAGCATTTCATTTGCTTGGGGAGGGGGATTTTACCCTTTGAAATCAAGATTTAGTGCTTGAAAATGGTTTTTTAGGGTTTTGAAAGTGTGTTTTTGCAAGTAAACAAGAAAGAACTTGAAAATAATGTTGATCTTTGTAGAAGATCATCCATGGAGATGGCCTTCCATGGTGATCTTCTTAGATCCAAAGCAAGAAGATGAAAGAACTACATTTTGTAGTTTGAAGATGCATGCATGGATGAGATTTAGGGTTAGGAGAAGGAGGGTTTACCAATCTTCTTTGTGTTCTTGAGTGTTTGGCTTGAGTGTATGAGTGTTTAGGGCTTTGATATGAGAGTGAGTGGATGAGTGTGAGTTGGGAAAGATTGGAGAGAAAATGGTGACAATTCTTGAAGAATTCTCACTGTTTTCTCTCTATATTTCGCCAGAGGTTCGTTGCAAATTGTGTTCTCTCCCCTTATTTCTGTGACTGGAGGGCTCAATTTATAGCCCTCTGAATTTTACATTCTTGTCCGCGCGGATGGATCCAGTAGGCGTGCACTGTTCATTAATTACAGCTCCAGCTTTGGACAGGAAGAATAAAAATTCAAAAAACCCAAATTAATCAGCCAGTTTTGTGTTTCCAGCCTTTCTATTTGTGGTTTGATTCTTTTGTTTTGCTTTTTAAGATGCTTTCTTTGGTTTATCTTTATTTGGCAATGCCCATTCTACCCTCCCTTTGTTAGAAAAGTTAGAAATGTTAGGAATTGTTAGTAATGTTAGTAATTGTTATGACTTTCGTTAATTTTCTAACGAAAAGACTAACAAGCTCAAATTGGAGCACTTACAGTAGCCCCTCGGCGACGGCGCTTTCGAAGGAAGCGGGGTCGTCGATAAGAGTAAGGCTCCATATTTGGCAGGATGATCAAGTGATCGAGTGGCTGAACCTAATGATAGGCTACATACGTATCCCGAGTGGGAATTAAGCCGGCCGTAGTTCGGGTCTTTGACCCTGGGGAATGATGGCGTTTTAGGTGCCTCGAACCTGATGAGCGAGTCCTGCAGTCGATTGCTGGAGAGAAACTCTGCTGGGGATAAGAGATGATCATTTTGATCGGAGGGCTATCCGCTCTGTGGGGATAGGAGTGACCATTTTGGTCGGATGGCTACCCGCTCTGCTGGGGATAGTTGCGATTTATCGCTGTGATGGCGTTTTAGGTGCCTCGAACCTTGAAGATGGCGTTTTAGGTGCCTCGAACCTTGATGATTTGGGATGGATGGACTTCGGTCTTATGTCTGCTGCCGAAGGATGACCGTGCTGGTCGAGTGGCTGGACCTAATGATAGGCTACCTACGTATCCCTAGTGGGAATCAAGCCGGTCGTAGTTCGAAATCTACTCGAGATTCCGTTGGCTTCTGGGATTCCATTAACTTTGCTGGGGATTTCGTGAGCCTTGCTGGGAAAAGGCAGACGTATTCGTCGGAGCACTCGGTCTTACGTTTTACTGCCGGGCATAGGTACTCGGTCTTACGTTTAACGGCCGGGCTAAGATTTGATGAAAGATACGGGATTCCGTTATCTTTCTCGGAGCACTCGGTCTTACGTTTGACTGCCGGGCATAGGCACTCGGTCTTACGTTTAACTGCCGGGCAAAGATTTGATGAAAGATACGGGATCTCGTTATCTTTCTTGGGGCACTCGGTCTTACGTTTGACTGCCGGGCAAAATTTTGATGAAAGATACGGGATCTCGTTATCTTTCTTGGGGCACTCGGTCTTACGTTTGACGGCCGGGCAAAGATTTGATGAAAGATACGGGATCTCGTTATCTTTCTTGGGGCACTCGGTCTTACGTTTGACTGCCGGGCATAGGCACTCGGTCTTACGTTTAACTGCCGGGCATAGGCACTCGGTCTTACGTTTAACGGCCGGGCAAATTTTGATGAAAGATACGGGATCTCGTTATCTTTCTCGGGGCACTCGGTCTTACGTTTGACGGCCGGGCATAGGCACTCGGTCTTACGTTTAACTGTCGGGCATAGGCACTCGGTCTTACGTTTAACTGCCGGGCATAGGCACTCGGTCTTACGTTTAACTGCCGGGCATAGGCACTCGGTCTTACGTTTAACGGCCGGGCTAAGATTTGATGAAAGATACGGGATCTCGTTATCTTTCTTGGGGCACTCGGTCTTACGTTTGACTGCCGGGACTAAAATTTGATGAAAGATACGGGATCTCGTTATCTTTCTCGGGGCACTCGGTCTTACGTTTGACTGCCGGGCAAATTTTTGATGAAAGATACGGGATCTCGTTATCTTTCTCGAGGCACTCGGTCTTACGTTTGACTGCCGGGCAAGGTTTTTGATGAAAGATACGGGATCTCGTTATCTTTCTCGGGGCACTCGGTCTTACGTTTAACGGCCGGGCAAAGATTTGATGAAAGATACGGGATCTCGTTATCTTTCTTGGGGCACTCGGTCTTACGTTTGACTGCCGGGCATAGGCACTCGGTCTTACGTTTAACGGCCGGGCAAAGATTTGATGAAAGATACGGGATCTCGTTATCTTTCTTGGGGCACTTGGTCTTACGTTTGACGGCCGGGCAAAGATTTGATGAAAGATACGGGATCTCGTTATCTTTCTTGGGGCACTTGGTCTTACGTTTGACTGCCGGGCATAGGCACTCGGTCTTACGTTTAACGGCCGGGAAAAGATTTGATGAAAGATACGGGATCTCGTTATCTTTCTCGGGGCACTCGGTCTTACGTTTGACTGCCGGGCTAATTCGATGAAAGATACGGGATCTCGTTATCTTTCTCGGGGCACTCGGTCTTACGTTTGACTGCCGGGACTAAAATTTGATGAAAGATACAGGATTCCGTTATCTTTCTTGGGGCACTCGGTCTTACGTTTGACGGCCGGGACTAAAATTTGATGAAAGATACGGGATCTCGTTATCTTTCTCGGGGCACTCGGTCTTACGTTTGACTGCCGGACAAATTTTTGATGAAAGATACGGGATCTCGTTATCTTTCTCGAGGCACTGTGTCTTACGTTTGACGGCCGGGACAAGTTTTTGATGAAAGATATGGGATTCCGTTATCTTTCTCGGGGCACTCGGTCTTACGTTTAACTGTCGGGCAAAGATTTGATGAAAGATACGGGATCTCGTTATCTTTCTTGGGGCACTCGGTCTTACGTTTGACTGCCGGGCATAGGCACTCGGTCTTACGTTTAACGGCCGGGCAAAGATTTGATGAAAGATACGGGATCTCGTTATCTTTCTTGGGGCACTCGGTCTTACGTTTGACTGCCGGGCAAAGATTTGATGAAAGATACGGGATCTCGTTATCTTTCTTGGGGCACTCGGTCTTACGTTTGACTGCCGGGCATAGGCACTCGGTCTTACGTTTAACGGCCGGGCAAAGATTTGATGAAAGATACGGGATCTCGTTATCTTTCTTGGGGCACTCGGTCTTACGTTTGACGGCCGGGCAAAGATTTGATGAAAGATACGGGATCTCGTTATCTTTCTTGGGGCACTCGGTCTTACGTTTGACTGCCGGGCATAGGCACTCGGTCTTACGTTTAACGGCCGGGAAAAGATTTGATGAAAGATACGGGATCTCGTTATCTTTCTCGGGGCACTCGGTCTTACGTTTGACTGCCGGGACAATTTTTTTTGGCAAGGGATTGACTTTGGTTAACTTCGTCAAGTTGGGGACTGAATTGCAGAGTCCTGAAAATTTAAGGGGCAAAAGGGTCATTTTGACCCTGACAATCCCATCCGCGCGGGCAGGAATAGAAAGTCAGGGGTATTAATGGGGCCAACGCCCTTCTTCTTCCTCAGTCCAAATTTTTGAAAAAACCGAGAGCAGGGAGAGAGAAACCGAGAGAAAACAGCCATTTTTGGCCCAAAAGCTTCAAAATTCGTCCGTTTTCTTCGATTTTTTGAGCAATGGAACACGGGGAAGACGCTTTTCAAGGCCAAGGACGTGGTCCTATAGCGGAGAGGCGATTGGAGCTTGTCCGGATGAGGAGGCATTACAACCTTTCGCAATTGGTGACGGAGGAGCATTACCCCGATGCTTGGCAACATTGGGCTTCGGATCCGCATCTCGAAACGGTATACTTCGAATCCTTTTGATCCTCTTGTCGATTTTGCTTGAAATTGAATTTTTGGAATTTTTTTTTTTGTGAATTTCGACAATGACCATGTTCTTGGCCTTGGATTTTGATTTTGATGTTATGCATGTTGTAATGAGTATATGGGTAACTCAAAATGTGTATTTGGTTTGAGAAAAGAATTGGCATTTTTGCCATTTTTTTTTTTTTGTATCCGAAAATTGCATGTGAAAATTCGAAAATTGATTTTTTTTTTTTTTGAAATTGAATATTGATATTGATGATATGCAATGTTGCAATGAATTTGTGAGTGTCCCAAAATGTGCATTTTGCTTGGGAAAAGAATTGGCATTTTCGCCACATTTTTTTTTTTTTGAGATATTGTGAATTGTGATGATGCAATGCATGCATTTTGTTGGGCATTTTGCCAATGATGATGATATGAATGCTTAGGATTTTTTTTTTTTTTGAAAAGTGGGACGGATCTTCTATTTCCGTTGATTGAACGTATGCATGTAAGATTTTTTTGTATGATATGCATGTATGCATTTTTTTTGAAAATGGGACGGAGTTTTTACTTCCGTCGACTCTTTGTATGAATGATGAATGGGATTTGCTGAAAATTGTCTTTTCTGTGAGAAAAATGGGGTTATGTTTATTGCATGCCGTTATGCTGCCGAAATTTTTATGTGATGCATGATGCATGTATGTATATTTTTTTATTTATGCAAATGCAAAAAAATTTTTTTGACATTTTCTCTCTTTTTTTTTTATCGCAGGGCGGAAATCGTTTCGTGACGGAGCAACTGAATAAGATGAAGACTCGAGGATCAGTGGAGTCCGTAGTTGACTTATGGGATCGGCTTCCGAATGCGGGCCGAGAGGATTTGCCGAGTCCGAGACAGATTGTTGTTGAGACCGGGCTTTGGGAGTTCGTGGAGTGCTTGAGGGGACTGGTCAAGTTCCCTAAGAGCAAGGGCTTGATGTTTGCTCTGGCACAGCATTGGTGGGATGTGACCCACACGTTCCACTTCTTCTGGGGTGAGGCGACTGTTACGCCTTCTGACTATGCTGCCATCACGGGTCTGTCCTTTAATGGACGCAGCATCGAGTGGAGAGATGGCTACAGTGACGCGGACCTGCAGGATCTTCTTGGATTTTCCCCTATTCCCAAAAAGGGGATGGGGATGGAGTATGCCGTGGTCTACGGTAAGATTGTGGAGACCATCGCGAGTTACGAGGCTGGGGAGGATAGATTTAGCGCCGAGCAGATTGCTAGGTCCTTCCTGTGGTTTACTTTCTCGAGCACGCTCTTTGGTCATGCTGAGGGGACGGCAGTCTTTGCCCTGCTGAGGTCTTTGGAGGACATGGAGACGGTTGGAGATATTTCCTGGGGGGAGGCCGGGCTGGCTGAGCTGTACTTCGCTCTTGATAGATACAGCCGGAAGGCTGTGAGCTCCTTATACTGCTTTGAGTTCGCTCTGGAGGTATAAGCTTTCTTTTTGCTTTCCCTTTTTTCTTTGAGCACACACTTTTCTTTTCGCACTGGATTGATTTGATCTTTACCTTTCGCAGGTATGGGCTCTGGAGTTCTTCCAGGTCACGGTGTGGCGGAAGCCGGAGGAGTACGTCGGGGCGTATCCGGCCATGCGCTCCTGGTCCAAGCATGCCCGAGAGAAGATAAGCTCCAGGGGGCGTACGACTCTCAGATATGCGGACTGCGTTCCTTTGACGAGGGCTGAGACAGACGAGGGGATGATATTTTACCCCTGGGATCGCTTTGAGGTGGCGCAGCTGAAGGGCGCTGAGGTCTGGACCGTGCAGCGGAGGATTCTGAGGGGTCTGACCTGCGATGTCTACTATCTGGGGGAGAGAGTGACACGTCAGCATGGCGTGAATTCGCCTTTGTTGACACCGGCGGAGCCTCCTGCCGATATGATGCATCCGAGTGACCGATCCGTGACCTGGGATGATTACAGGGCCGGCCAGCACTTTTCGGATTTCGTGGCGACTGAGCCATATGCGACATTTGTCTTGAGGAGGCTGAAGACACCCCAGGTTCTTCATAGAGAGGGATATGGGATCCCACGGTATCCTCGGACGAACTTCTCGTACATCCAGGATGGGATTAGATTGAGGGTGGAGATTCCTCAGCCTGAGCGGCTTCCACGAGCTTTCCGGCCTCGTCCGGGTATGAAGGTATGGCTTTTTTATGCTTCTGCCTCTTCCTTCCTCCTTTTGCTTCATCATCATTTCTTTTCTTGACGCTTTTGCTTTTGTGCAGTTCACGGAGGTAGTCGTCGAGAAGCTGACGAAGCAAGTGATCGGGGCTAAGAGATTCATTCGGAGGATGGTCGCTTGCGGGGCACCTCAGGCTAGAGCTAGACGACCACGGCCGGCGCCTGTCAGACGGGAGGCTTCCCCTATTCCATCGGAGACTTCTTCTGAGACTCCCCTTTCTCCTCTCATTGATCACCGCGCGGCACTGCCTTCGGATCACGTCATTCTCGGGGATCCGCACGGGCAGGGACACGTCTGGCGGCATGGTGGGTCGTCTCCGTACGTTCAGGAGTCTGACGCCTTTTCCTTTGGGTATGATTTCTTCAGGGATCTGGGTTTGCCCTATCAGGGTGTGCCGGTTGGTCCCGACGAGCCTCTTTCCGGAGATGAGGACGATTCTGAGCCCGAGACTTTCAGGGCTCCTGACGAGGCGGGCCCGAGCCGCAAGAGGGACCGGGGACAGACGTCAGGCGCTGGGGATTCTGACTGATTATCCTTTGGGATTTTTTTTTTTCGAGACTGTACTTGTTTAGACAGATGCACATTTTTTTGTAATAATTTAGGATTATTAATGTTTTTTTTTTTTGGAATGTAATTATTTAGGATTTTTTTTTTATGCACATTCTCTTCTTTTTTTTTTTTGAATGCAGTAATTTAGAATTTTATTTTATGAATGCAATGCAGTGTTGCATGAGCCTTGGTTTTTTTTTTTTTGCAAGGGTGTTAGTGTTTGGACTGGTTTGGGGGAGGTATTTTGCACAGGTTTCGAGCAACCGGGACAGAATATTCCTCTTTTGGTGTAGCAACTTGGACTGTTGCAGATTTTTCTGATGGGGAGCAAACGTATCCGCGCGGATGGGGACAGCATCTGACATTGTCCTTTGATTTTGCTTTAAATCTGGCTTTGCTTTATTTCAAATTCAAATATCTTCTTCAACCTCCAGTCCAAACAGCCATTTTCGGGGAGGAAGAGAGAAAAAACCATGGAGAACCTTAGGAAAGCTCCATCAAAATTGTCCCAAGAATCCCAAATGTCATTTTTCAACAAGTTCAAGGATTGGTCCCGGGAGATTATGCATGAGAGAAGGTCTTTCTTTGAGGAACGGTACAAAGTGAGGTGCTTATGGTCTCTCAAAGAGTTGGTTCCGGATTACGATCTTTTGAGGGCTTCTTCCTCATTTTGGGACACTAGGAGGCATGTCTTTTGCCTTTCCTACAACGAAATGGTCCCGACCGTTGAAGAATTTCGGGCCTTGCTTGGTGGTCCGGAGGTGGAGGAGATAGCAATTCCTTTGTCCGGAGGAGCTTCCTTTGTTGACAAGTTGTGCATCCTTCTTCATCTTTCCCCGGAGGAAGCACGAGGCATGATCCGCGGTCCCGACCATTTTGATATTTCCGGTCTTCCCGACAGATTTAGGGGCTTAGGCTTGGTGGATGATGCCTATTGGGATGCCTTTGCACTTTGCATGTTCGGCACTTTGTTCATGGTCTATTCCTTCGGGATCTGTCATCGATCTCTGCTGGATGCTGTTGTTCACTGTCGCTCGGGCAGAGATGTCGTTCCTTTGATCTTGGGGGAGACTTTCCATGCTCTCGACAGATTGGCTACTGGGAGGCGGTATATGCACGGGGGCAGCCCGTTTCTTTTGACTTTGTGGCTCATGGAGCGTCTAGGGGTTTTTCGGGAAACCTCTGATATGATCAGACCTTGGACCTTTACCAGGAGAGGTGTTGATGTGGATTTTAATGATCAGGGCTCATGGGAGCGTTGGATGGCGGGTCGCCAGACTGAGGATATCAGATGGTCGGTGCCTCATTGGCGGGTGGAGACTCGCAGAGTGCTTCAGGACGGGTCCCATGTGGTCATGCTTCCGGGGCTTTCTCAGTCCAGCTTCTACATTCCGGCTCTGGTCCTTAGGCAGTTTGGCTTGGAGCAGGTTCCTTTAGAGGGCTTTGATGATATAGCCACTAGGGTGGTGGCTTCCGCTTCTATGGATGATCCTGCGGTGTTTCCATCTCTGTCCCGAGCATGGGGGTATGATGCCTTTCCTCTTCGGGTTATCCTCAGGCGTCCGAGACCGGTGTTCCTGACCACCTGGTACCTGGATTGGTACGAGAGACACTTGGGGGAGACTCAGGTGGCTATTTTGAGACGGCGTGAGGCCATTGTGGGTGCGGAGGACCTGACGGTTTCAGAGAGGAGGAGGGCCGAGGCGAGAGCCAATCCTCATGACAGGAGCGGAGACGCTGTGACCGACTACGAGGCCTATGTCAAGAGACAGGAGAGGAGGACTCCTATGCTACCGGCTAGGTTACAGGAGATGAGGGATGACGCTAGGGCTACTAGGGCCCTGACAGAGGCTGGTTTGATTGATCCCGTCCCTATACCGGAGCTCGGTAGGAGGAATACCGACATCTTTCCTGTTCAGAAGAAGAAGACCCGAAGGGGGAAGAAGAGAGGGGATGCCAGTACAAGCGGCTTAGAGTGACTCTGAGTTTTTCCGAGTATCCCTTTCTTGTCTTAGCAGACACATTAGATTAATTATGTATCTTAGTTTCTTTTAGCAGGTTGCCAGTTGTAAGAATGAACCGGGCTTAGACTCATCAAAGAGTTTTTAACTTGTAATGAATATTGTGAATTGCTTTAGAGTTTTTCGAGACGCTTTCATGGTCTGGTCGATTTATTGATGACAAAGTATGTCTTTTATTTGTTTTTTAGACCGAACCGTTTCCGGCTGCCTACGTTCCCCTCATTTTGTTGATGACAAAGTATGTCTTTTATTTGTTTTTTAGACCGAACCGTTTCCGGCTGCCTACGTTCCCCTCATTTTGAGGAGCTCAGGTCTTCGTAGTTCAAGCTGGTGAACTCCTCTTTTTTTTTTTTTTTGTTTTTTTTTTTGGTGCAACCTGTTTTTTACCTAAGTCGTCCTTTTCGGGTTTTTTTTTCGTCCTAGTTGGGTATTTCTCTTTTGGCACTCTTTTCTTTTTTTTTGTTTTTTTTTTTTTTTTTTTTTTTTGTTTTGTTTTTTTTTTTTGACTTTGTTTTACGCGTAATATCTGCGCAGCTTGTCACCGTTCACTGGGTGTACAAAAGGATTTCCGTCGAGGTCTGCGAGCTGCATGGCTCCTCCGGAGAAGATCTTCTGGACGACATACGGTCCGACCCAGACTGGCTCCCATTTTCCAAGCGGGTTGACGCGGACTGGGGGCTTCTCTTTCAAAACGAGATCGCCTTCTCGGATTTCCCGATGTTTCACTTTCTTATTGAAGGCTCTGGCCATTCTCCCTTGGTAGGCTCGGATGTGTTCCATGGCCTTCAGTCGACGCTCATCTAGCAGGGCCAGTTCATCGTGGCGACTTTGGAGCCATTCGACCTCGTTGACTTGGCTTTCGAGCAGCACACGGAGTGAGGGAATTTCCAATTCGATTGGGAGTACGGCTTCCATTCCGTAGGTGAGGGCAAACGGTGTTTCCCCTGTTGCAGTTCTGACTGATGTTCTGTAGCCCCAGAGTGCTAGATGTAGCTTCTCGGGCCAATCTCTGCCTTGGACGGCCATTTTCCGGATGATATTTTCCAGAGTCTTGTTTGCTGCTTCGACGGCTCCATTGGTTTGGGGCCTATAGGGAGATGATTTGTGACGGGTTATCCTGAATTCCGCCAGTAGCTTTTCGCATTCCCCTTCGAAGTGGGATCCATTATCGGAGATGATCTCGGCCGGCAACCCGTATCGGCATATGATGTTTTCTTTGATGAATAGGGCTACCGCTCTGCGTCTCTTTATGCTCTTCCGCTGTTCCAAAATTCACACTCGTCAAAATCTCTTCGGCAGCTTGGGCTCGATTTTCCTCTTTCCGGACAACCTGCTTAAAGAGATATTATATTATTTTTTTTTTGTTTGATTTGATTTTTTTTTTTATATTTAATGTGTCTGCTTCTTTAACCATACGAATGTTTTTTTTTTAAAAAAAAAAGTTTTTTTTTTGTTGTTTGATTATGAGTTAAAGTGACAATCAAGGGATACTCAGAAAGATTCATCATTTCATTGAAAACGAAAGGGACTACAACGTTGGCTACAGACTTGTAGTCTTCAGGCGTAAGGCCATCGGACGACCCTAGAGACTCGACTTTGACACTGATAGACTAGGAGGACTCTTTCTAGATTGACACATAGGGACGGGGGAGCAATCCAAGTTTGGTAATCATTTCCTCCTTGGTCGCGGACGGGCCTGAGAGAGTTTCCCAATTTTTTAGCGGCTTTGCTGTTGGTGGCTTCACGACTCGGGAACCGCGCTGCCTCTGCTTTTCTTTCTCAATCACGGCTACCATCTCTTGGACCGGGTCGAGATCAATCAGGTCTGGCATCTGGACTACTTCCTCGAACAATTGTTGCATAACCAGACCATCCCAATCATCTAAGGGGAATTCTGCGGCCTTGGCTTTTGGTACTGGCAATTCAAATTCGGGCTTCGGATCTTCCTGGGCGATCGGAGTTGTGGTAGTGAGCTTCTCGAACTGCTCTACCAGGTCAGGCACGCCTCTGAAAGTATACTCATTCTTGATGGTGGTGGTAGCCCCAGGTATCTTGGGTAGGTCCAGGAACATCCTGCGGACCGGGTTGGCCTTAGCTCCTCTGAATTTGTTGAGGCTATCCTGTAGCTTCGGCCATTCCTTTGTAGGAGTGGGCCTCTCAATCGTGACATTGCCCAGCTGTGTGGGACCTTTCACAAAGTAGTCGGCCAAATTAGGACTGAAAGGGAGAGATTTAGGGTTGCTGACTGGGACCCTTCCCGTGATAGCTTCTTTCTCCTGCAGGGCAATTTCTTTTTCTTTGGCAATGTCCCGCGAGGTGGCCTTATATCCCAGGCCGTGGCGAGTTGTCTGCCCTTCCGCCTCGACGGGTTGGTGGATTCCTTGTTGGCGCTTACCCAGACCTAAGCCAGGCAGGTAGCTCATCTTTCTCATCATTTTGAAGACTGGAGGGATTTTATCCCGAGTGGTTGTCAGGTCAACGGCACACACTTGGGCTTTGGGAGACTCGACTGTGAAGCCTGTCAGCATGAGGCCGTCCTCATCATGTTTGATCTCCAGAATGGGTATTCCACCCGTATCTGTGCCCTCTAGAGTGACTAGGTCCCCATAAATGGTTGTTAGATCTCCGTCCGAGACGAATTTCACACACTGGTGGAGGCTCGAAGCGACCCCTTTGACTTGATGTAGCCAAGGTCTTCCCAGCAGGGCATTAAAAGTGATTGGGATGTCGATGACCTGGAATTCCACAGGTATCAATTTCTTGCCAAACCAGAGGTCCAAAGTAGCAACTCCGAGGACTGCTCGGGATGTCGAGTCGTAAGCCTTGACCGTGAGGGAAGAAGGCTTCAAGTCCGTAGCTTTGATGTCAAGCAGGCTCATGATCTTGGCCGGGAGGATATTCATTCCGGACCCGTTGTCAACCAAAACTCGAGGGAGACGTCGCTCATCCAACTGGACTGTGATAAAGAGAGGCTCATTGTGACCGGCTCCAAATTGAGGGAGATCGAGGTCTGTGAAAGTGATTATGTTCCCGTAGTGGATGTTTCCGATCAGCTGTACCACGTCATCGGGAGTAGCATCAATAGGCACTAGAGTGCGAGCGGGCTTTCTTCCGGCTTCGGCTTATGTGGATAAGACGAAGTGAGTAGAGACCGCAGAGGAGATGTTGGCTGTGCCGCTTGGGTGAGCACGGGATCCTCTTTTCGGGATGCGGAGTTTGTTGTCTTAGCATAGGGGCGGCGATCCTCTTTCGGTGCACGATACGTGGCTTTCTTATACGCTTTAGGATTCCCTTGGAAAATTTGCCGGATCGGGTCAGCAGGTTAACTTCCTCTTCGGTTGTTTCTTGGTATGGATTTCTTCAAAGCCGCATAATGTTAGCAGGAGCTGTTTGGCTATTGGCATTGGTTACTGCGGAGTCTGGCAAAAGTGAGTGAGCTTGAGCATCTTGGCCTCTTCTGGCGGCCCTTACTCTTGCTTCCCAGTTACGGGCTTCGAGCGGGGTTGTGTCATTGTGCCCTGGGTGGCCCACAGTGCTAGGGCGTCCTCCGATTTCTGGCTCATAGTTATCATGCAACAGGAGCTGCTACTGTCAGGACTGGGCGGTTTGCCGATTTCACCTTTGGCCTTACGGCTGTCGGCCTCCATTTCGTCATACATTTTCTTCCTTTCGCCCTTGCAAACAGGGCAGCCACAGGTAAAGGATAGGCAATGCCCTCCTCCATAGTCTGACCCAACGGCTCGGTAAATCTGAGTCCAAATGAGGAGTGCCCGGGGTCCATTGTCGGGTACCGAAACAATTAAGAAGGCGTCATGTGGGTCCATGGGTATGTAGGCGACTGGGGAGACATTCAGATCGATGACCCTTTTTAGTGATTCCATGCATTCACTGTATTCGAGCGGCTCGACCGTAACCCTGACAGTGGTGATACCGTCTGTCTTCGGGAAGGTAGAAAAAGATCCGATGACGTTTACGAATTCATTGTCATCAGGTCGCTGGAAACCTGCTTTTTCGACCAGGCCCTCAATAAACTTTTTCCATTCGCCCACTAGGTTCTTGTATGGAACATTGTGCTCTAAGACCCTGGACGCATATGGGTCTGGGCGTGGGCTTTGTTGTCCTTCATCTTCTGGGGTAGCCGGGCATTGGCCACAAATGCATCTTACAAGTGAAACTTCGTAGGGGTCTGTCTCCATTGGTATCTGATCCGCATTTTCTGGCGGTCCCTCACTGTTGCTTGGTGACAACCAACCATTGTGGCTTGCTCCCATGGGCTCATTTCTGGTATGATTGTTCCAGATTGATTCGGGATCTGGGGCCTCAGTTGACTCTTCGCTCTCGTCATCATCATCGTCATCATCGTCATCGCTGTCATCAGAATCGTCTTCCCATACCACGGGGATATCAGCTGAGAGAGAGCGCCGGTCAAATTTGTTAGGGGAAGATGGGTGCGTGCAGCCGCAGAAATTATCGTATGTCCCCATTCCCGGAAGTGATGGTAACTGCGGTTCAGCTTCTCCTCCCAAAAATTGCGGGGGAAGAGTGAGAGGTGGCGGCACATATTTGACGCCGGGTAGAATGTAGAAGGAGTCTTCCTCCTCTGATTCTTCATTTTTAATGCCCTCGGGATCGTATTCGGCCTCTCCCAAAACCAGCTTGCAGAATTGTACTAGTTCGAGATGCTCTTCGGCCTCTTTGCTGATAAGCCCCAGTACAGGTGCCCGTCGGAAGCTTTCTTGCTCAGTTTTCTTTGATTGCTCTAACCATCTGGTGTAAATGGTTCTCTCATGCTTTGACCGGAACAGCCCCAGTTCTTCGGTATCAGCTATCCCTTCCTCTGAGAAGTAGCGAGTTTCATACTCTTGCAGGGAATCTCTGACATGATACCAAGTTGGGTGGATTCGTTCAATATCCTCGTAGCTGAGGGGGAATCCGAATTCAGGATCCTCAACAAGGTTGGCTACGGGTATTTGGGGATCCTCGTCATCTCCCGCACCCTCTTGGTCGTATGAAGACTCTCCAAATTCAATCATATTCACTTGGTTATGGTTCCTCGGAAGGGGATTTTTGACCACATTGGGCCCCTCGGGGTACTCCAACTTTCCTTGTTCTATCAGGCTTTGGATTGCTTTCTTCAGGGTAAAGCAGTTATCAGTCAGATGTCCGTGGGATTGGTGAAAAGCACAATACTTTGAAGTATCCACGGGAGCATCCGGATTCCTGGGTCTGTAATTCTCCAAAGGCCGCAGCAAGCCTTCCTTCACCAGTCCCCTAAAGATGTCATTCAGGGGCATCCCGAAATTTTCGAGGTTAACGACCTGGGGTTTGGGCTCAGCCGGTTTTCGGGGAACAAAAGGAGTTGCATTGTTACATTCCTGTCCCGTGTAATTGATCGCCTCCTTGCCTCTAGCAGGAGCAGGGGCTGTGTTGGGGGTAGGAGCCCGATATCGGTAAGCAGGTGCAGCGGCTGGCTGTTGATTGTGAGCCTTTTCAAACTTAGCCGCGGAGTTAACCATAGCACGCAAGTCAGCGTAGGGGAAGTGGCTGAGGGAAGCTTTCAAATGTGGTTTTAGGCATGACTGGAAGATATCCAACTGTTCCTCCTCAGAGGGAGGGATGGCCATCTCGCTGAGTTTCAGATTCCATCGTCTGTAGAAGTCCCCAACATTTTCATCGGGACACTGCACGGTTGTCTGCAGATCAACTCTGTTTGTTTCCCACTCCAAGTTGGCCTTGTACTTTTCCGTGAAGGCATTGGTAATCTGGTCCCATGTAGCCCTGGCCTCGGGTTTCAAACGGAAGAACCACTTCAGAGCACTGGACTTCAAAGACAGACTGAAATAATCAGCCAACTGCTGATTGGTGCACCCTTTGGCCTTCATTGCCAAGGTATATGTGTCCAAATGGGTTTTCGGGCATGCAGTCCCATCAAAGAGATCCAGATTGGGCATCACGAATTTGTGAGGCAGGGGAACAATGGAGTCCGGGTCTGTGGGCCGGAAAGCAGACTTCTTGGCAGTCAATTCAGCGATCTGCGCTTTCATTTCCTTATGTTGTTCCATGAACCAAGCCAGATGGGGGTCTTGTGGCGGAATCATGGTATTCAAACCAGTGACTGAGCCAGAGAGAGGAGCCACTGTTGGCGGCAAACTGGTGGAGGGAACGGCTGTTCCGGGGACGTAGGTGAAAACCTGTCCTTGGCCTGAATTACCCTGAGGAGCCTGAGTGGGACCCTGAGCAAAAGGATAGAATATTGCAGCTTGTTGTTGATTTTCAACCGGCAGAGAGGGTGAAGGTAGCCCCGATGTAGCCGGGTAACTTGGATTTCTGGAGTGAGGCCCATAAGTAGGCTTGAGTACGGGTTGCTGTCCCGGATTGTTGAATTGCATGGCTACCTGCGGCGAAGGTGTGTAACCAGGGGGATACTGTGGTCCTGGCGATTCTGATGAAACCGGGATGGAGGCATTCTGAGGAGGAATTCTTGTGGCCCCGAGAACCGGATGTGGCGGCATTCCAAAGCGTAGGCATTCTTTGTGAAGGTCGGATTGATCGATCCCAAGGCGAGGATGGGTCCCAACTTGCTTTGTGGCATTCCGAGGTATCCCCAACCATGAGAGGACATTCCGTGCGATTTTGCCCCCACCGAGGAGGCTGCGAACCGATTTGTGACGTCGAGGCATGCGGACCCGGTGGTGCAGCCCGAGAGATCGAGAAGCATGGGTTCTGGTAGCACCGAAAGAGGTTGGTGGTGGCATCCTGGAGTAGTCGGGGCGACCGAGATTGGGGTTGGGGTCATCCTCCTCTTCCACGGTGAAGGTGCCATCGGGGTTGAGGCTGGCGGCCAGACCATGGCTTTTGATGGCCTCCATAAGGCTGTTCAGCTGTGCTTCCTGTCGCACCCTCATCTGTTCTGCTAACTGATTCCACTGCTGTTCTGTCTGAGGAGTAGGAGGCGGAGTGACGTTGTCCCCATCATTACCGGCTGATGCGGACATTCTGAAACCCGGAGTCGGAGCAAACGGTGAAGCTGACGATGCGCTTGACTCTTCCCAACTGATTAAGCGGTGACCCGGTGCCCGAAACCAAGCTTTGTGCGGAGCTGCGGGGGAAAGACACGAGGGTTCAGATGGCGGGAATTTGAAGGAGGGTAGGTGTTTGGGCTCTTAGGCTCGTGCAACATGCAGTTATTTGTTCATGTTTACTTAAAACACGTTTTATTAACCTAATCGGTTGGAAAAGATTACTCTTCTTTTTCTTTCAAACTACTCTGATTCCTGGATCAGTGGGCCCCGTCACTACGTCTATAAGCCCCTCGTATTTCACCTGTATTTCGACCTCCCAGGGTGGACAGCCCCGGGCGAGGGTCCTATAGAGCAAGCGGGTCCCACCGACCGAAAGAAAAACGATCCTAAAGTCTGGCGGGTAATCGAGTCTTAACGAGCATTCGATGTAAATTATGGACAAAGCTGACGTCAAAGTCAAGATCGTGTCCGAGAGCTCGACGAAAAGTCGGCATGATTTGGACTGATAAATGTCCGCAATTGATCTTGACTTGTCGTCAGTTAGGCCGTAATTAGGCATGGATCGATCGTTAATCCTTGATGACTCAGTGTCATGCTGGGAGTCAGTGTATAATTTGTGCCAGTCAGAGCCGAAGTCAAGGCGCCGGTCAATATCTTGGTCAAAGTCCGCGGCGGAAAACCGCGAGCTTCGGCGATTAGCGACTGATTAGGGACCCGAGAGATATTGAGTCGGTATGCCGACAAAGGCTTGAAAGGAAA
Organism: Adenophora triphylla var. japonica; assembly: GCA_022495995.1. Classification (NCBI taxonomy): domain Eukaryota; kingdom Viridiplantae; phylum Streptophyta; class Magnoliopsida; order Asterales; family Campanulaceae; genus Adenophora; species Adenophora triphylla. The sequence goes on along the minus strand of JAFEMH010000617.1, from coordinate 58,133 downwards.
GGTCTATACACGGACGGGGCATGACACGGACCGGACTAAAAACCAACCGGGTCTCGGACAAAGTGTGTCACGGACAAGTGCATGGTCGACACGAGGCTCCATGGGATGTTTGGGTAGTCCTGTGCTCATCCGAGAGGCGTAATAAGACCAAACGGACCGCGACAAGGATTTCCCCGGGTTAAGGACGTAGTGTGCAGTGTACGGTCAACGTGCGCGTAGTGTGCAAGCAGTCTATTTTCTTTTTCTGAGTAAAATAGAAATTTTTTTTTTTATGTGTCTTAAAAGACATGATGCATGATATATTTTTTTTTGAAAAATTTTTTTTTGAAAATTTTATGAACACATAAGCACATAAGCACAAAAATTCCGACGATTAGGGACTTTATTTCCGACAGTCAAAATATTGACTTTTCCGAGGCGGCCAAAAACAAACACGAAAACCGTGCAAAAATCAACACACACACAACAAAAGGATTTTCAAATGTCGGGACGGAAGCTTGACCCTCAAAAGTTTTTCTTATTTTTTTTTTTAAGATAAAACTTGTTAGTCCCCAGCGGAGTCGCCACTGTAACGATGTCGCCTTTTGAAAAATACGGAGTCGCCACGCCATTTTTGTTTTAAGGGCCAAAACTTTGAAAAAAGCCCGAGATCAGAGATTTAGGTTCGGAGGTCATGTTACGCGTCGGGAAGGACGTTAGTGTGCACCCGACGCGCCTCGCAAAACGAGTCTTCCAAACATTTGAAAATCCTTTTGTTATGTGTGTGTGTGTGTGTGTGTGTTTGTGTTTGTGTTTTGACCAAAATAAATTGAAACTGGAAAAAGTAAAAATTGGGATGTCTTTTTAAGACTTTAAACTGATCCCATGATTTTTTGGAGGATTTTTGGTTTGAGATTTGGTACTCAAAAAACCTTTTGAAATTGAGAAGTCACTTCTGCCAGAAGGAAATGGCAGCAGACACCTGATTTTGAAATGGATTCAAGGGTCCTAAAACTTCATAATCTGGATGAACTCAGAGAATGAAAGTTTCTCTAGACTCCTTGAATAAACTTTGTGTGAAAGAAATTTCCATTTTGGAGAAGATTTGAGGGGTCAAAACCTTCTGGAAACCTCAGATATGAGATCTGGATTCCCAGAAGCTGATGAACTAGCCTCTGAAAGAAAAATTGAAAAGAGGAGTTTTACTCACCCAAAAAATAAAGTAAAAATATGTATGGAAATATCTGGATGTTGGCTACAAAAAGTGTTTTGTAGTCAACACCAAATTCCACCTTCTTCTGTGTCCAGAAATTAAGACCATGGACTGAGGTCTGAGAAAATTGCTACTGGACAGCAATTTCTCAAGAGAGAAAATGTGATTTTAAAGGGGGGTTTTGCATCCATGCTTGTCCCCATTTCCCTAGGTTTTGGTTAGTGATCACTAGACATTGTAGTGGTGAATCAACTAGACCAAACCATCCTTGGGGTACATTAGGACTAAGCATTTCATTTGCTTGGGGAGGGGGATTTTACCCTTTGAAATCAAGATTTAGTGCTTGAAAATGGTTTTTTAGGGTTTTGAAAGTGTGTTTTTGCAAGTAAACAAGAAAGAACTTGAAAATAATGTTGATCTTTGTAGAAGATCATCCATGGAGATGGCCTTCCATGGTGATCTTCTTAGATCCAAAGCAAGAAGATGAAAGAACTACATTTTGTAGTTTGAAGATGCATGCATGGATGAGATTTAGGGTTAGGAGAAGGAGGGTTTACCAATCTTCTTTGTGTTCTTGAGTGTTTGGCTTGAGTGTATGAGTGTTTAGGGCTTTGATATGAGAGTGAGTGGATGAGTGTGAGTTGGGAAAGATTGGAGAGAAAATGGTGACAATTCTTGAAGAATTCTCACTGTTTTCTCTCTATATTTCGCCAGAGGTTCGTTGCAAATTGTGTTCTCTCCCCTTATTTCTGTGACTGGAGGGCTCAATTTATAGCCCTCTGAATTTTACATTCTTGTCCGCGCGGATGGATCCAGTAGGCGTGCACTGTTCATTAATTACAGCTCCAGCTTTGGACAGGAAGAATAAAAATTCAAAAAACCCAAATTAATCAGCCAGTTTTGTGTTTCCAGCCTTTCTATTTGTGGTTTGATTCTTTTGTTTTGCTTTTTAAGATGCTTTCTTTGGTTTATCTTTATTTGGCAATGCCCATTCTACCCTCCCTTTGTTAGAAAAGTTAGAAATGTTAGGAATTGTTAGTAATGTTAGTAATTGTTATGACTTTCGTTAATTTTCTAACGAAAAGACTAACAAGCTCAAATTGGAGCACTTACAAGAACGTGTAGCACCAGAGTCTATCAATGCATACACCCTACGATTATAAAATTTGAGCGTACCTGCCCCAAGATCATTGGTGGCTCTCACGTCGTTAGTATTCATGGTAAGCACCCGCTCATGACCTCCGCCGTTGTCTTTATCAGTCTTGTCTCCTTGAACAACTCTAGCCTTCTTAGGCTCCGTGCTCTTCCACTGCAGATGTCCTATCTTCTCACAATTAAAGCATTTCTGGCCTTTGTACCAGCATTTCTCTGTTTTTGTGCTTCCCTTCACAGACCTGACACTTATCCTTTGATTCTCTACCTTGAGTATCACTTCGATTTCTGTCTCTGCGATTACCGTAGTTTCTGTCCTGATACTTGTTACTAGTAACTTCCTTTCCGCGGTTCTCTTCCGTGGCCTTCCTTTTGTTATTGGTTCTATCCCGGTTCCAGCTTCCGGCATACCCCTTGGTTCCACTTGTCTCTTCCTCCCCTATCCTTGCTCTGTCCAGCACTGGTTGCGCTTGCGGCTGCGGCTGGGCCAAGGTTGCTATTATCTGACAGAGACTTGCTACTGTCTGGTTCAACGTTTGTAGGAGGTTTGCCAGATCTTGATTTGGCTGCTCCTGGTTGTTTCATCCATTGTTAGCACTGGCGTTGCTTTGGTTGTTCCTCGACATCTGAGGATGATAACATAATGCTTACATCGGTCTTATGAATACGAGGCGTCATCACTCACGCCCATACTAGCAACACTTAGCGCAAAATACTTTATACTATAAATAAAATTCGTCTCAATAGACTAAAACATTTAATTAGGTCATAGGTCAATTTACTAGACCCTTGGTCTTTTCAATAACCTGCATTATTCTCATAAGTCATTTCAATAGACTTATTGGTCGTTTCAGAAACCAATAATATTAATACCCATACTTGAATTTGGGCGTCTCAACAGACTTCCATTACACTATCGGTCCATTCACTAGACCATCGATCGTTCAGTAGACCGATCTCACATACATTGATCATTTCAATAGATCATAAACACATTCAGAGGTCATTTCATTAGCCCCTTGGTCGTTTCAATAGACCAAATTACTTTTACAGGTCGTTTCAATAGACCAACTCATATTCACACTTGGCCGTTTCAATAGGCTGATTGCTATTCTCATTGGTCGTTTCAATTGACCAATTTTTCTCTGTTCCAGTTAACATATCAATTTAACACTAGAGAATAAATTTCAATTCAAAACACCATGCCACAAAATATAAACTAACTTTATTTCATAAAAGAAGACTTCGATTTAAAACAATAACATCCTTATAATGCCAATAACTGAACTAAATTATCACTTATTCTTCTAGAAGCAACAAAATAGATTCCCAACCTTATTCACGGAGCTGCACTCTTCCTAGGTCTTCCCCTAGGTCTTCCACTTGACACTCTCATCTTGTTCTTGGATCCCTTTGGTCTTCCTCGGGTCCTACGCTCAGGTGTCACTAGTGGTTCATCATCATCAATTTCAATTGGAGCAACTTCACTCCCTATCATCACCTCAGCTATATCTTCTATAGTATTTTCATTCACTAGGTTGCCTTTATTGGGCACTCCTGTCACTAGCATAGTGGCCCTCAAATCTCGTAGCTCAAAATACCACTGATATGCTTGCTCTATAATTTCCTTACGGTACTCCTCTTTCCTCACCAATTCTTCCTTTGCCTCTTTCAAAGCATTGCTAAGCCTCTTAATCCTTGACGCATACCCTTTGATTGACCTCGCTCTCAAGGACTTACGCCTACAGTTCATCATCCAAGCTTTACTATCTCTGGCCATTTCCTATAATTAAAACATAACCACTATTAGTATTTATATAAGTTCAACATCAATCACAATTTATGTTCAAACTTAAGAGTAGTCCTTCAGATTACTCGGAGAATCTTATTATACTTCAAAAAGGATCTTATTCTAAGTTCTTTCCTAAAATAGTAAGTTTCCCAAAATAGAAAATTTCCAAAAATTGAAAGTTCCTTAAAATAACAAGTTTCCTTATTTAGAAAATTCTTAATTATGGCAGGTTTCCAATATAGAAGGTTCTAGTTAGACCCAAATCATGGTTAAGTACTACTCTCTTTCAATAGTCTTAACCTCTAAGATCTCCCATGTGACCTAAAGCTAAAGCTCTAATACCATTTGTAACGACCCCAACTTTTCATCAATAAACATAATTCGATTCATAAATAAAATTCCCAAATCGGGGTACCTTAACGGCTAGTACATCTAACCAAAATTCAAATGCGGAAAATAACTGTTTTCAACCTTAACGGCAAATACATCTAACCATAATTCAAATGCGGAAAATAACTGTCTTTCAACCTTAACGGCTAGTATCATTCATTGGCTTACTCAACTAAATATTAGTTACATACTTCAATCCTCATAAATGCGCCGCCATCCTCGCGACTAATCTCCTCCTACTCATTACCTAAGAGGGAAAAAGAATTAAAGGGGTGAGCGAACAATGCCCAGTAAGTTCATACGGAATCTCTCCGGGTACTAGGGAAAGATAACCGAAAGAACGAAACCAATCGAATTACTCAACGATAGGATAGCTATATCAATTAAAGTACAGGTACGAGTACAATAATGAAAGATACTTTTCAAATAACAAGTTGTGGCACTATCACAAAATATATATAATGGCGACTGTATTCACATAGTCCGTCAATTCCAAAGTAACGTTACACCTTTTCAGGGTGACTTTGATACACCTTTTCAGGGTGATCCTTGAATAAGAGACTCCAGGCCTGTTCAGGGCGCTCCCTTATCCCGACATATCATGATAGTCAACTACTTCATCAAGTAGTGTATAAGCGTCTAATTCCTTTTCAGGGATTAAACTAATTCTCATAAAGTCCTTTTTAATCAGATTAATTCTTGCTAAGTGTTTTTTAGTCAGACAAAGCCAACTATATCCTTTTCAATCAGGTATAGCAATTCCCACATATAGTGTTCATAGGTACAAGAACACATTAAACAATTTCAATTTCATTAGATACCCATTGAACAAAACATATCAAGGGTAAGATTCAACAAAGAACGATCATACGAGGGATCATTTTAAAAACACTACCTGCCACTTGGTAGCATATATATTTTTTAAAAACATGGAATCCTAACTCAAGGATTGAAACCAAAAGTCTAAAGAACGTAATCCCTTACCTTGATTTATTGCCCTTTCCTTGTAACGAATCCTCGCCCGAATCTACAATCATACAATGGTGTTCTTAGGGTACAAATATCCGTTATTTACTTAATCGAAAAACTAACTTTAAATACCTTGACAACCTAAGAATTATTTTTCTTTAACCCTCCTAAAGGTTACTCTTCCACCCCTTTAGGTTTACTAATTTCATTCTAGGGTTTTTAGGTTCTAAACTCCTTTAAATTCACTTCAACCAATTTCACACACACTAAACACACCTAATTCGGCACATATAAACACACACAAACACCCACACACGGAACATACTCCTCACACAGACATGGCACAAACACCCCCATAAATCTAAATTTCAGGTTGGACCATGAATTCAATACCCACTTGAACCTTCTGTCTGATTCACATATTTTTCAATCATCAGTTATCATTCAAACTAAACCCCATCATCTCAACATTCGATACCACCATTAACAACCACAACCATTATATAGCAATCTTATAACAGAACAGTTGCTCTATTAATCAATTTTGACCGAAATTAGTCATTAACAACCAACAATCCTACTTGATTTTCTAAAGAAAAGATCATGTGATTCTTACCTTGGCTTAGATCGACAACTACCGTGAAGAAGCTTTTTCTTCTTCCTCCTTGTTCGGCTTCACTCCCAGCCGTGACTTCTCTCTCTCTGTCGCTTCTTCCCTCTAAGCTTCTCTCTCTCTATGCGTTTTTCCCCCTAGCCGTTCTCTCTTTCTACTCTTTTCTATGCGGCTCCTTTATTTCTTCTTCCTCTTTGCCGTTACAAAATATGAAAGGCCTCCTCAGTTTAAGAAACCCAATAGGTTCTAGGATTAATGAAGGAGATTTGCTTGGGTTTCCTAATTTTCTAAACCCAAAATAACCCAAGTTCAAGTCCAAGGAGGAAACCCAATTTTTAATAAACTAAGCCCAATAATCCTAGTCCATCTAGGAAAGGTAATCCAATAATGAAATAACTCAATCAATTAAATAACTCAAATAATTAATTAAAAAAATTAACATTTTCTAAATAAAGGAACTAAAAGTTAGGCTTATTACAATTATATAGGGATACAAAAGTTCAAAACCTAATCTAAGTAAGAAACCCGAACAATAAGGGAACTAATTCTCTAAACCTAGTCAAATAAGCAATAAAAAACCTATAATCATTAAGATTCAATTTCCTATTACTTCTTTTCATCCCTCTCAAGTAATTTGGCTCCAACTTAAATTCCTTCAAGGTTAAGACTTCAAAAGCACCATTCGTTTCTTGTTGGTTTAGACTACATAATCCAACAATTTTCCACCTGGATACTAGAACCAATAAACCATAGTAGCTGACCCATCAAACTCATACATAGAGAATGATCCTTATCGATGTATCTTGACAACAACGAGCACTAAGCTCCTATCCAAGCTTTCGCTCAAGTACTAAGGCTAGTTGAAACCAAGCGACGTTTCAACCTCTTCGTGTCAGATTCCTATTGCCTCTCTGAATCAATTGCTCATATGATCCCTTGCAAGTTTGCCTTCGCCTTTTCCCTCCAAACCCATTTCCTCACAATACATCTTGTTGAAACATTGTCTCCTCTTGTATCCTGCATTGACTGCTCGTGATTTTGCTTCGGTCTCTATTAGGTACTGTGACTTGTTCTCCTTGTTGGCCAAGTATCAGTAGTCATCCTTCCCCCTAACATGTCATTTGTTGATGGCTCTCATTTTTTCACCAAAGGGTCCTTCGACTTGCCCCATTTCTCCCTTCCGGAGAATTTTGATGTTGTTGTAGGTAGTGTACAACACCTTCTCCTCTCTCCTATAACTTACTACCGATGACTCCTCCATCGTTATATAAGAAGTAATCCTCTTTAACGTGGTCAATCGGCTTATACCACTCTTGTTCATGCTATTGCAAAACATTTCTTCTGTGTCCTTACCCACATATCTCCTCTCTTTGCGACTAGTCATCGATTTGTTTTTACGAAATCGCTTTAAGTATCTGAATCTTATAACACCTATGGAACATTTGACTACTCTCCTCCGAATATTAATTCAACCGAGACCTCCATCTCCCCTTCTTTCATATCTTCCGTTTCGTCGCCCTAATTCACACTAAGCAAATTTCTATCCTAGCCAACTTTCTCCAACCTAAGTTGACTGCCCCACAATCCCACGAACACCTTGAGTGCCACGATTTTGACTGAATTTTTTCAACCTCTTAATTACCATGGATTACTGAAATTTGAACCATCGAATTTACTCCTGAATGTTTCTATGCATCTGAATCTTCATGATCTATGCAATTGAACCTTGATTTTCTACAGTCTCTTTTCAATCAAATCTAGGCATCCCTCGAATCTCCCTCGAAGCTCTAATATCAGTTGTTTGGGATTTGGGGGATCTCACATTCGCCTAGCCTATATTAGCAATCCTATAATGGGGAGAATAATTAACAACAAATAATATGAAAGAAATAACACATGATTTGGTTACCCATTTCATCAACTTATGACTATACTTGGAGGCGATGCCAAGTCAAGATATACATTATAATCAATATATGATGGTGGTTACAACTTTGCACATGCAACTCTCCATGAACAACCCTCTCATATATATCTCTCTCCTCTAAGATGAACTCACATACACATCAGTAATGGCTAGGATTGTAGGAGTGTCCCTCATGTTATCTCCTAGTCCTCCGCCCTGTTTTTGAAACTATTTGTGATTGTATATCTCTATCAAGCACATAATAATATGGTGGTTACATTGTTTATATAGAGATAAATAAGTTCAAAACCTAATCTAAGTAGGAAACTCGGAGAGAATAAGGAAAGGAATTTCCTAAACCTAGTCAAATAAGGAATCATAATATCACCTAGAATCGCTAAGATTTAGTTTCCTATTCCTTTTTTTTCCTCCTCTGAGGTAATTTGCCTTAAAATCAAATTCCTCCAATATTTAGATTGACTTCAAATCTACCATCTATTGTTAATTTAGACTCCATAATCCAACATTCCTACATGTAATGTTGTAATGAAGACACCGGATGGTTAAGAGACGCCTTCAACGGCTCAATAGCTAAAACCTTAAGTTGTTCATACATTCTATTTCCAGAAAAAAAAAAAAAAAAAAAACATTTTGTAATTTAAAATAGATTAATAGTATATAATTTCTTCCGAAAAAATAAATTTCTGCTTTCTAGAAAACAAAATGAATATTTATTTTTAAATCACTTTGCCCCTAAATATTTTACCAAAACAAATTCACAAAATTTTAGATATTTGCAATACAAAAAGTTTAGAAAGAAGGTAACATAAATAATTATGCATCTTTGGCATTAAATTAAATTAAATTATACTAATATGTTGTGCATCAAAGATTCTCGAAAATGTGGCGTTACCAACTCGAGTTCCGAATGTCATCCTAATAAAATGTGGTGTTACAGACTCAAAACCTAATATTATGATTAGTACTTTGGTTAAACCAATGAATAATCTCCTAATAATTAACTTGCATCATGACTCGCGTGAACATATTAATACTTCAAACCAAGCTTAAAGTGCGCTAATGGTTGATTAAGTTGACCAATGTAGCGTGTTTTTTGCTTGATTAGACGTAATTAAACCAAAAGTATTAAAAGAATAATCACACAAAGCATAATTTAACTCATTTTAGTTGATTCCTACTATTACTATTGATGATAATTTAGTCATTTTAAAATAAGAGTGGTAACTAGCAAAGGAAAAAAGTAAGGTCCCAAATGAAAGTGTAACTTCACTTAGAAGTTAAGACAAATTATATAAATTATAAAGTGATTAATTAGGGAACGAATATGTAACCAATCTAATTAGGTAATGATTCTATTTGTATTAACATATTATGCCTTTGGTTTTAAGTAAGTGTTCCTCATTGAATGTTTACAATTTTGAAAAGAAAATTTTGCTCTTTAAACTTTTTACTTTAATAATTTTTTTGTATGATTTAAAATCAATATGATATGATTCATGGTCTATCACACATGTTTCCCTGGGAATTGGAGCTGCTACAACTGTTATTAGAAATTTTGTAATTGAGGCCTTCCTTACATATCAAGAGCAAAGATTTATTAGAAATTTTGTAAATTTTGCATTAAGCTTTTTAGGCTTAATAAGAAAGATGTAACAATACCAGAATTGAATTGGTCGCTACAATGCTTTAGCAAATCTGCTACTCTCTAGTTCCAAATTCCTTAAAAGGTAAATTACGAAATAGAGCATAACGTTCACATATTTGTATCAATTTGGGGGTTGTTGTCCAAAATTTAGTGAAATAGGGTCTAACTTGTCAGGTTTTTAACAAAATAGTGCTTTTTGACAGAAATCGTTAGGAAAGTCAGTTAAGTCACATGTGACTTGCACGTAATTGAAATAATATTAGTTCTAAAGGAATTAAATGCAAATACTTAAACTTAATGTTGAAAAATATAAATTTTTAAATTTAAAATAATCAAAATTTAAGAAAAATGATTTATTAATAAAATATTTAAAATTAAATGACAAGTAATTATATTTTTATAATAATTTATATGCTAAAAAATTACAATATTTTTATAATAATTTATATGCTAAAAAAAATACAATATTTTTATAATAATTTATATGCTAAAATAATTATAATTTTTTAATGCACAGTTTTCATCAAAACTTAAAAAAAAAAAAAAAAAAAAAAAAAAAAAAAAAAGCTGAAAAATTCCCTTTTTTTTTACCCTTCTTCCCTTCTCCTGGAGCTGCCACCACCGTCATTGCCGCCATTGCCACCACCGCTGCCACCATCTTCGAAAGACCCATAAACCTTAGGCCATCCACCTATCCATATCACTGGCATCTCCCTACCCTCCATCCCCATCAAATCTGAATAATTTTTTTTTCCAGAAAACCCACCTCCATTTTTTGGTCAAATTTTCTCAATCCAAGACTCAATAAAAACTCACACACACGCACGAACATGTCACACACACTCATATAAAAGCACGAACATACAATTATTTTAGCCTTCTATTTACAAATTGAAGAGTTAGAGAAATATAGAAAAACATTTTTTATTTTAGGGCTTTGATTCTCAATTGACGGTGATTAAATAGGGTGGAGTTTGAGACTGAAGTTAAAGTGATGTCATGGAAGTAAAGACCAGCGAGAAGGAAAAAGGTTGTGGCATTTAGGGGAGGTGGTGGCAGCGACAGTTGCCCTAGGTGACGGGAAAGGGTTGGGGTGGGATTCAAAATGGGGAGAGATTTTGATTTAGGGAACTTAATTTTTCCTCGGTCCCCCTCATTTTCAAAAATATGCATTAAACCCCTTAATTATTTAAACTTTAAACCAATTCATTTTGTTAATCACGTGTAAATCACATGGTTGATTAACAAGTTTTCTAACGATTTTCGTCAAAAAATCCTATTTTGCAAATAATGTGACAAGTCAGACCTTATTTTGCTAAATTTTGCACGTCAGGCCAAAAAGTGGTATCACTCCGAGATCATTAGGCCCTATTTTGCACTTTATCATTCCTTAAACGGAGCATTACGTACAGTTATACATTAAAACTTTCTAAAAATATTAAGTTGTTTACATTTTACACTAAATGAGAGAACATATAAATAATCCAATTTCGAAGCAATTCTAGTCTATATCCCTAAATGAGATTTTATTTCTTAGACTAAATAAATGCCAAATTTTGTTAAAATTACTAAATTTTCCAATCATCAATCACTCATCATCGATTTGCTCTTACGCATAATTAATTATACTTAAAGATCATTTAAAGTAATTATTTATATATATTAAAAAAATTGAGTTCTTTTTTGGTGATCAGTAATTTAGAATATTTCCATCCTTTAATTTTTGGTATTGAAGTGCTTTTGCCTTTTCAACTACTTTAACAAGATTTCTAAAGAAAGAAGAAGTTTAACAATTTATAATAGTAAGTTTGACAATTAATCTTTGGACTAAAGAATCCTTAATCATTTGTTGACTTGAATAATATAAAGTAATGTGAACAAGTTAGATGTCCTATTCATCTTTCCTATACAAGATCTAAATTAGTTATAAAATAAATATCTTTAACAAGGAATTATTTTTTATTTCCCTAGTAGTGCGGATCACATTCATTTCATTTGTAGCCCTTTTTAGAGATTTGGAAGGTAATAAAGGTGATAATTTTAAATACTTCACCGTCTTTTAATTTTAATAGGTATTGTTTTCTTTATTTATTTTATAATAAGTGTTTCAATTTTAAATAAATAAAAATATTGATTCAATTTTATCATTATACAATCAACATATAAATAAAGCGTACTTATTTTTAAAATATTTGCAAATTACTTGCGAGAAGGGGAAGTAGGACATTGTATGACTAACTATGAATTTTGTACTTAGCATCCCATTTATCGTAGTTAAGAATGATTTTCTAGATTTTAGGCTATATTTGAGTTTTTAAATTTTGTGGGTGATAGAGTTTGAAGTTCTATTTCAAAATTAATTGACATTATAGTTAATATTTAGCTAGTTAATTTTCGATTTGAAATAATTGATTCAACAGTGGATGAAAAGAGAGCAAACGAAAAAGAGTTGATCGTACAATGTTTTTCCCTAATTGTAGTACAATCACTTTAAGCGGTAGTTAGATTGTATACTAATTACCACTAAGCATGTATCTTAATTGACAACAAATTATTTTAGATATTTGAGTTTAAGGATTAAGACTACAGTTGCATAAAAACCAAGTTTATGGAGAGACTTATCGCTTAAACCGGATTCATTAACATTTAAACGCAAAATCTAGGGAGAAAATTTCTCCATAATTTATGGAGAAACGGGTTTTTTCCATCGTTTCAATCCACCTTCGATCTCAACGCCCACACACTTTCTCTCTCCTCTCTCTCTAGATGCAAACACCATTTCTCTCCCTAAACCGTCTTCTCCAATCTCTCTCCGGCGACCCAAGTCCCCTCAATCGCCATCACCACCTCCCTCCACCCAATCCACCTTCGAGCCTCTTCCCAGTTCTCTCTCTAAATCGCAAACAACGACCCAATCCCTTCTAAATCGCCTCACCGTGCTCTCTCACCTTGAACCCACAACGAAACCTCACCCTATTAACCCTCAAATGGCATCCTCGCCATGGCTCCCTCTCTCAACCTAACCCACTCCCTCCAATCGATTCAACAACAATCGTCTTCCTCACCATCACCGAGCTCTCCCTCATATCCAAATCGCCTTCTTCCCCTGTTCCGTACCCTTCGTCGCCCTCAACAACGCCAACCACAGCTATTACCGTTTCCCAATTGCTCCCCAACCTAAACAACACTGATTCCATCTCCAACCCCTTTTCAATTCGTCAATTCCCGTTATTTTGAAAGTTTTGTTGAAATTCTGGATATCAACAATCAATGTTCTGGATATCCAGAACCTTTTGAAAGGATATCCAGAATCAGAAATTTGGCCTTGGCCTTGGCCTTTGCCCCAAATCTTATTTTCTGGATATCCGTTCTAAAGCTTCTGGATATCACTATTCAATGTTCTGGATATCCAGAACCTTATGAAAGTGATATCCAGAATCAGAAATTTTGCCCCAAATCTTTTTTCTGGATATCCGTTCCAAAGCTTCTGGATATCACTATTCAATGTTCTGGATATCCAGAACCTTATGAAAGTGATATCCAGAATCAGAAATTTGGCCTTGGCCTTAACCTTTGCCCCAAATCTTTTTTTTTCTGGATATCCAGAACACGTTTCTCCATAACTTATGGAGAAACGCGTTTTTCAGCAGACCTAAATCTAGGGAGAAACGTGTTTTTCCATAATTTATGGAGAAACGGGTTTTTTCCATCGTTCCAATCCACCTTCGATCTCAACGCCCACACACTTTCTCTCTCCTCTCTCTCTAGACGCAAACACCATTTCTCTCCCTAAACCGTCTTCTCCGATCTCTCTCCGGCGACCCAAGTCCCCTCAATCGCCATCACCACCTCCCTCCACCCAATCCACCTTCGAGCCTCTTCCCAGTTCTCTCTCTAAATCGCAAACAACGACCCAATCCCTTCTAAATTGCCTCACCGTGCTCTCTCACCTTGAACCCACAACGAAACCTCACCCTATTAACCCTCTAATGGCATCCTCACCATGGCTCCCTCTCTCAACCTAACCCACTCCCTCCAATCGATTCAACAACAATCGTCTTCCTCACCATCACCGAGCTCTCCCTCATATCCAAATCGCCTTCTTCCCCTGTTTCGAACCCTTCGCTGCCCTCAACAAGGCCAACCACAGCTATTACCGTTTCCCAATCGCTCCCCAAACTAAACAACACCGATTCCGTCTCCAACCCCTTTTCAGTTCGTCAATTCCCGTCATTTTGAAAGTTTTGTTGAAATTCTGGATATCAACATTCAATGTTCTGGATATCCAGAACCTTTTGAAAGGATATCCAGAACCTTTTGAAAGGATATCCAGAATCAGAAATTTGGTCTTGGCCTTTGCCCCTAATCTTTTTTTCTGGATATCCATTCCAAAGCTTCTGGATATCACTATTCAATGTTCTGGATATCCAGAACCTTATGAAAGTGATATCCAGAATCAGAAATTTGGTCTTGGCCTTGGCCTTTGCCCCAAATCTTTTTTTCTGGATATTCGTTCCAAAGCTTCTGGATATCACTATTCAATATTCTGGATATCCAGAACATTATGAAAGTGATATTCAGAATCAGAAATTTGGCCTTGGCCTTGGCCTTTGCCCCAAATTTTTTTTTCTGAATATTCATTCCAAAACTGCTAAATATTCAAAACACATTTCTCCATAACTTATAGAAAACAGTAGACCTGCTCACATTTAAAAGGCTCTCTTTTGATCTCAACTATGTAAAGCTTTGTGGGTTCATGTTGTCTCACCATAGTGATTGCTCACTTTTCATTAAATAAATTCAAATGTAAGCTTTTTAACACAATAATATTATGTTTTTTTTTTTTTTTTTCTTTTAATTTAAGCTTTGTCGACCATGACATATAAATAATATTATGTATCCCATCAATTATATATTATAGTTCAAAAATGATATCTACTTGACGAAGACATATTGATTCCAAACAAAAACCAGAAAATTTATATTTAAATTATTCATGTACCCCTTCTAAAGATTTGAGGCATCATCAACACTAAGCAATAAAATGTAGCTTTTCTATTTATCATTTTCCTTCAACAAGTCATATTATTTCTATGAGGAATATAACTGTTTAAGGGTCATTTAAGTTCAAAGTGGACATTATGTGTTCCACTCATCAAAATATTATTGTCCCTTTTTATTTTCATTTATTTCCCTTTTGAGCTTAAATTAATACTCATTCCATCCAGTAATAAATATTGCATTTTTTTATCCTTCTCAAAATATATGTTACATTTTCGGTTTTAAAAATAGTAAAAGTATTGCAATTTTATTCTTGTTAAGTAATTTACAAACAAGTAAAATGTATTTTTTTGAATGTTTTGTTGAAAAGTTAAATACAATATTTATTAAATTATGGATTAAATAATAATTTGATCCCTTAACTTGGCACTTTTTATTAATTCGGCCCTCCATGAATATTCTTTATTAGTTTGGTCCGTTATGTTGGTTTTTTTTTTTTCCCAATATGTCCCTTTTGCTCGTGGAATATTTAAAATACGGAAAATACCCTTGTCCTATATAATAATTTGGTCCCTAAACTTAACGTTTTTATTAATTTAGTCCCTTATGTTGGTTGTTTATCCGTTTGTCCACGCTATATTTTTGCTAATTTGTAACCGTTAGTCAATAATACCCCTTACTATGTAATCGATGTTGAGTTTTTAAATTATAATAAAATATACTCCCTCCGTCCCAGTCCAAAAGGCACAAAACTAACCTGGCACGGAAATTAAGGAAAGTGATGTAGGAAAGAGAAAAAGTTTAAATGTTGTGAGTATGAAAAATTAAATAGGAGAGAGAATGAGTGGGAGGAATAGTTACGAGAGAAAATGTTGTGAGTGTAAAAGTAAAGTAGGAGAGAGAATGAGTGGATGGAATAGTAATAAAAACTTTCTTTTTTGGGACTGTGCCTTTTAAATGGGACACCCAAAAAGGAAATTTGTGCCTTTTCGGCCGGGACGGAGGTAGTATAATTTTATTTTTTATTCCCTTTTTATCACTTAATCAACCCCAAATAATTAAATTTTTATAATGTGTTAGCAAAGTTAATTTCAATGGATAAAAATGAGAGGTAACAAAGATTGAGGAATCTGGAAAAAAAAAACAAATTAGTAAAATTAACAATGACATTCAACTGATTCGTGATTTCTTCATTAAAGGGTATAATTTTTTATAGTTTGGATTTAAAAAAAAAAAATGAAAAGTCATAATCAATATCATAGTAAGGGTTATTTTTGAATAATGGGAAAAAATTAACAAAAATATAGAGAGGGGACAAAGTGATAAATATCGATAATAAGGAGCTAAATTGATAAAAAGTGTCAAGTTTAGGAAACAAATTATTATATAGTACAAGGGTATTTTCGGTATTTTTAATATATCACGAACAAAAGGGTCATATTGGCAAAAAAAAAAAAAAAAAAAAAAAACCAACATATATATGGGACCAAACTAACAAAGAATATTGATAACCAAATTAATAAAAAGAGGCAAGTTGAGGGATTAAATTATTATTTAATCCTTAAAGTTTAGAGTATGCATTAATCCCTCAATTACAATCTTGATTAGACAGGAGTAGGGTCATTATTTTCTTGTGACATAAAGTGAATTTTGTCCAAAACCCTTTGTTTTAATTCACTTTTATTTGTAAATGGCAATTTATATGAATCCACTTAGAGTTTAAAACATTTTTTTGATTAGAAAATATTTCTAAGTATGGTAATAAGTTGATACCTCAAAGATTCCTAAGCTCTAGCAAAGTACAATTAGTGGCAGAAGGATAAGCTAAACCAATCTTATTAAACTAAATTTATTCTAGAATATGGAAAAAAGTATGTGTACAGAAGTTACTGCATTATAATATCCTTATAATCAAGTCAAGGTGCGCCTTTGATTTAAAAGCTAAGTCTTGGCACCAATCGGCCTTTGATTTAGTGGTTGATGATGTGTGTGTGTTCATCTGTTTCAAAATTCAGGAGTTGATTTTTGTTCTAAAATAATTAACAATTTACTATTATAAGAAAACTTTGATTTTGTTTACCTACTATACCCTAATTTATGATTTTGAACTGTTTCTTGTTAACCATTTAATTATCTATATAATTAAATTGGGGGTACATGAGTCTTTTTCATATACACTAATTATATTCAATCATATATGTGCACAAGTCTAAAATAATGATAAGTATTTTAAAACGGATGAAGTAATTAGTTTGGATTTTTAATCAAGAGAATCTTGAGAAATATTAATTCAGCGTTGTTGTTTCTCGTACATGAATCTGTACGTAATATATTATTGTTTCTTTCGAGTATTCATAGTATCAATGAATTGATTTTATATTATTTCTCTTTCGCGCTGTGTCAGTGGTAGATGTTGAGGTTGTGTGTGTCAAATATCTAGCGAATGAATTTAATCCCCGTGATTATAATCTTTGAAGAAAAAAATAAAAATAAAATAAGATAATAATAACACTAATTCTTGGTGCAGCAATAACAACAACGTATTGTCCTACTTTGAACATTATTAGGTTAAATTATGAATGAAGCAAATAATTTGTAGTGATTCCCATAGAAGATGGTTATGCTTAAAAAGCTTGTGGGGGACAACTTTTAAGTTAAACCCTAATTAAGTGTGTGAAGAATTAATGTTTTGTCATATTTACGTCATGTAAAGCATAATCCAATATCGAACCACAACTCAAGCTTCCTTAATTAGGGTTTACATTGGGTCAAAAAATTCGGATTAGTATAATAAAAATAATTACTATTCACAAATAATCTAATCACAAATGTAATTCACACAAAAGTGAAAGAGTAGGCGGCAAACAAAGCCACCGCCCGCCACTGATATAGGAGTATTACTTTCGTAGGAATCAAAATATTAAAGGTAGAATTAATTATCGATTACTTTATCATAACGAAAGCCGAAAAAAATGAGTAGGTCTGCTGAGAAACGCGTTTCTCCATAAGTTATGGAGAAACGTGTTTTTCCAAATGTTCAGAAACTTACAAAATGATATCCAGAAACATTTAATAAATTTCTGGATATCCTTTCAAAAGATTCTGGATATCCTTTCAAAAGGTTCTGGATATCCAGAAGGCTTGGGACGGATATCCAGAAAACAAAGTCTACACCACCAGAAGCATTTTAAACAAAGGCAATTGCACAATACGCAAACACTGTATCCAGAAACTTACAAAATGATATCCAGAAACTTACAAAATGATATTCAGAAACATTTAATAAATTTCTGGATATCCTTTCAAAAGATTCTGGATATCCTTTCAAAAGGTTCTGGATATCCAGAAGGCTTGAGACGGATATCCAGAAAACAAAGTCTACACCACCAGAAGCATTTTAAACAAAGGCAATAACAAATCCGTTAAACACGACCTAGCTGAAACAAATTAAAAATAATTTAATCAGAGAACTGGGAGATGATTTGAAGCCTTCATCTCTACTTCGTCGTAAATTGAAAGAAGCAACACCAGGGATTGAACCTACTCGTCGGAAATGGTTGTTTTGGGGTAGCCGGAGAAGATGGGGAAAGGTCGCCGGTGAATTGGAGAGAAGAAGCTCGGTGATGGCGATTGAAATTGGAGAAATTGGCGTCGTGGTTTGGGTACAGAGAGAGTTAGTGAGGAAGTGATTTGGTTGAAGGAGAGAGCGGTGAAGAGAATTGAAGGGAAATTGGTTGCCGGCGAATGGATTTGGTGAGGGAGGGACGAAGATGGCGTTTAGAGAGAGAGAGGCATCGTTTACGTCTAGAGAGAGACTGAGAAGCCGTGTGTCTGTGTGTACTAAATGAAAGCAATTGTTATTTAAACAATTTAAAACCCGTTTCTCCATTAATTACGGAGAAACACGTTTCTCCCTAGATTTTGTGGAAAAAAATAAAGAAGCTCTAATGAGTTAACTAATCACATTATGCCCAAAAATCAAATGGAAGTACTATTGAAAAGGGAAAACTCCCCCGGGACCCTTCTCCCCAGATATTTTTTCCCCTTAAAAAAAACTTTATATAAATTCCAAATAAAGAGTGTTTTTCATATTCAAATTTTTCAGACATCCCTAGCCCTGAGCTACCCCTCCCCTCACGTCATTTCCTCTCTTTTCCCAATTTTAATCTCTTTACTCTCTCTCTCTCTCTCTCTCTCACTCACACACACACACAAACACAGAGTAACAGTTTTCGAGGAGATTGGACGGGAACTTAAGAAAAGTGATATAGGAAAGAGAAAAAGTGTATAGTGAAATAAATATTGTGAGTGAAAAGTGATGTAGGAAAGAGAAAGTGGGGTAGAGAATAGTTATTTGATATTTGATGCCACAAGAAAAGTGCTTATCAATCTTCCTCCACGTGACAGGACTGATCACCTGGCTCCTTAACCTGAAAACAGAACCCACGACTAGCCGGATGTGTCTCCGGCTTAGACCCTCGGGCGTGAGAGTAAGTATTTGATGATTGGAGAGCTAAAATGTATTGAATAGTGAAATTCTGATAACAAAATAGCAGTTACCTTATAACCGTGGTAGTGATGAAGTATTTATAGTTGATGGGAGCGGTTATTTTTGGTGGGCTACATGAGCTCCGAGATTCTAGGGACAGTTACATGTAATGTGAACGTGTCCTAGAACGGTCCCTGATTTGTAGGGAGGCAGTTATGGGCGGAATAATTGCACGTGCGCCTATAATCGTTAGGTCGACGCTTGCTTTGGCAGGTCGAGGTCGACACTTGTGTTTGGGTCGACCTGACTGTCGAGTAGAGTTGGATCGTACTCGAAATATGACTGGGTAATAAGGTCGGACTAATTTAGGTCGGGAC
Source organism: Adenophora triphylla var. japonica (assembly GCA_022495995.1). Classification (NCBI taxonomy): domain Eukaryota; kingdom Viridiplantae; phylum Streptophyta; class Magnoliopsida; order Asterales; family Campanulaceae; genus Adenophora; species Adenophora triphylla. The sequence continues at coordinate 38,586 of JAFEMH010000617.1, read as the reverse complement.
CTAGTAGGTCGGACAATGAACTTAGTCGACTGATACACGAGATGGGCCTTGCACCATGTGGTAATTGGGCCTAGCTCATAGAGAATATGGTGGCAATGATTGTTTGTGCATTGGGCTTTACTCGGTTGGACCAATTCGATACTTTTGGTATGTTCAGTGGCCCCCAACTTTCGAGTTGACTTGGTCGACTAGGAAGTTAAAGAAATTTTTGATGAGGATTTATTCACTCGCAGGTCGCTACTCGTTATGAAGTTTAGTCGACCATAGATGACGTGTCACAATCTGGATCGTTGGCGACGAACGGTCAGATCAGAAGGAGCGCCCTTTTTCCGTAATCATTACAATTAGACGTTTGATAATCCGTCTTGGGAACTGTTTTCCCAATTTAAATAGGAAATTAATTATTGAATTTTCCTTTTCCCCTTCCGAATTCGGAAAATACAAATAGTAGAATTCTTCTTCGTTTAGAATTTTTACCGTCTGCAAGCTCTCATACCTCCTTGGCGATTATTGCGGAGCAGCCGTAGGATTCAATTCGAGCTTTCGTCTTCGGCAACAGCTTCCCTTTTTGCAATCAACTGAGGTATTTTTCTCTTATACTTGCTTTAGGGCTTTAATTTCTTCTCTGTTTTTGTTTCTGCCATGGCTAGGACCTTCAGTAGTGAGCCTGGAGCCTGGTATGGATATTGCATTTTTAACCGTAGGGTGTACAAGCACGTAGGTGATGAGTGGAAAGAGATTTCCTTGAATGAATGTACCTCCATCTTGACAAGGTGGGGGTTGAGTTTTGGTGAAATTGGATTGCCCGTCGGAGGGGATGTAGTTAATATAGCAATTGACGACTCGAACATTGTCCCCTTTCATCTCTTCCATGAATTGCTCGATCACATATCCTTGTTCTATGTTAGAGACGTCAATAAACCCTCCTTCCTTAGAAACAGAATAGGTTTTCCAGGGGAGTCTAGGTCGCCCTTAGTTAGGTCGACTGAATGTGATCATGGGACTGACTCCCCTGCTTCCTCTTTTTATTGTACAGATATGGCAGCTCAGGGAGGAGCCACAGCTTCAACTTCTTCCAGTCCTCGGATAGTGAATGCGTTTGGGTCCTCGTTCGTACCAGGGAAGAATGAGAGGGGCTACGTGCCTCAAAGGCCCCTTCGAGGGAAGAAGAACATGGAGTCGCGTTATGCCATGGTCTATAACTTTTGTGGGGTGGATAGGACAGACTATAGGGTGACCATCCTTAGCCAAAAGGATTTCATGTCCAAATATCGTAGTACATTTACTAAGGATGCCACTAGGGTCGCTTTCTTTTACGGGCAATTTGAGGCAGGCTTGAGGTTGCCACTAGATCCCTTTATTAACGAATTCTTGGAGTGTATGGATGCCCTTCCCCTTCAACTTGGGGCTAATACTTGTAGGGTACTAGTGTGTTTTGCCATGGTGTGTAGATTTTTGGGTCATGAGCCATGTATGAAAGTTTTTAAGGAATTCTTTTGTGCTAAGCTCGACAAAGCCGATTGGGGAATTAGCACCCCTTCCTAACCCAATTCTCCTAAGCTATTTGCTAACCTTCCCAATAAGCATAGTAGCTGGAACTCGTATGTGGTCGTGGTGGAGAGCAGGTTGGGATGGGAGTTTCCTTTGCCTGATGAGGATTCTGATGTCATAAGCGAGGAAAATTACTGGGAGCCTCCGTAGCATCAAACTCTGTACAAGAAATTGTGTTTGTTGGTCAAGAATGGACCTATCAGCTGGGAATCTTTGGGAACGACCAAATACAATTACATCCAAGCCGGGATGATGCCTGGAGACGGGGATGTGCAGCCTTTGGTCCCCGTATTGAGAGGCCAGGTATATCCTGATTGGGTCACCCATGCCCTGGCCAGGCTAGAGGAGAATTGCCAATTTTGTCAGAAAACTGCCGACTATTGTAAAGACAATGGGGAGCACATTGGTGGTAAGAATTTACTCGCTTTTGTTAACTCGTCAACTGTTAGCTCGCATACATAGCTTTGGCATATAGAATTACATTGAACTGTATATACAACTCTTAGATCGTTAATCGTTACCTCTTAGGTAGACTTTGTGGCTCGTATCCACAACTATCTTGAATTGCATGTCTTAGCTCGTCAATTGCTTGCTCGTATATAGAACTGGTTAGCTCGTACATAGAACTGTCTTGAATTGTTGAGCTAATTTTTAATCGCTTTGATGTTGTGCAGTCTTAACTCCTGAATAAGAGGCAAACATGGTGCATATTGTGGGAGTCTCTGTCAAGAAGAAAGCCAAGAGGGCTAACGGAGCTGCCAATGCTAAGGCAAGCAGGGAGAGAGAAGCTACTACAAGGAATAATTTGCTTCCCAAAGAGAATGCTGGGATGATTCTGATGGAAGAGGTTGAGTTGGAGGACCCTCTACAGAGTGGTACTCAGTCTATGGACGTTAATGAAGGGGGTGACGAATCCAACAAATCAGCTAGGCCAAGCTTGAGCTCCGATCCCATTTCTGAAGCCAACTTAGCAACCTCTGGCGCTGGGACGGTGGGGGCTAGCCCTTTGAATATTATGAATATTGAAGATGATGGCATGGAGGAAGAGGATGACCGTGCCTTGAACACGAGGAAGAGATCGCGATCTGAGAAGGGAAAGTCCGTTTCTTCGAGTCAACTTCCTCCACCAGCCTCTTCTCCCCCCAACCAAGAGTCCCTTGAGGATCAGATGAGGAGGTTGAGTGATGTTCCCCCTCTCATCGGGGTCAATAGCATGAGCCGCCGCTACCCCGAAATGAGCTTGGGCCAGGTTATTGTTAGGAGGGCCATCGATGTCGACCTTCTTGCCCACTTCGCCGACAAGGGGATTACCCCTGAATAATTTTCAGCTCGATCTGGTTTAGTGCAGAGCGAGGTAAGTCTTTGTTTCCTGATTTGATTTAGTCGCTCATCTTTTGAGGTCGTCAGTTAGGCCTCCAAATCCTTATCGAATTAATATTCCAATGATTTTCTTTGATTCAGAACCTGACCATGGTGGAACAAGTCAAGAGCTCCTGGAGGGCCTCCATTGAGAGAGAAAGGCAGGCTTTGAACAACTACTCCAAGAAAACTCAAGAGCTGTCTAAGTTGAGAGAGAAGTACAACGATCTTGATAACTCCTTTGATGCTCAGGATTTAGTGAAGAAAAAAGCTCTGGAGGACGTGGATAAAGCTTTGAAGGCTCTGAAAGCCTCTGACGCCAAGGTGGTTGAGGTGACCAAGGAGAGGGATGCTGATCGCTCGGAGCTTGAGAAGACTAAAACAGAGCTGGCAACAGTTTCCAAACTTTTGAAGGAGAAGGACACCTTCTTGATCGAGCTGAATGAGGAGTACCGGCTTACACGGGTGAAATGGCAAGAGGACCTCCAGGCTGCTTCCAAGAAGGTAGTTGACGAGTTCAAGGGTGGAGACGACTATTACAATTCTGTTGTTGCGAAGGCGAGGGATTTCTTGGACCTAGGCAAACACCACATGGCACGTCGGGCTTTGGTGGACCCCACTTCAGATGTCTCCTTAGAACAGTTAGCTCGCTGGGCATGTGAGCCTCAGTATGACATGGCAGCTCGAGGTGGCCACTCGATTGTGCCTTATACTGAGAACGATCTGGCTTTCATCGCCAAAGAGGACAAGGAGGAGGCTTGTGAACCTTGGGTTGCTCCTGAGTTAGCTCCCCGGAATTTTGACGTTGTGCTCCAAGAAATGGAGGATGCAGAGGATATGGAAGAAAATGACGAGCCTGAGGAGCGTGTATTTTCTGAGTCGGGTAAACCTCTGAGCCCCCAACAACAAGAAGGTGATGCGGAGAGGCGAGCTACCAATGATGATCGGACTGACGCTGGCCAGGATTCTTAAGTTGATTTTGTGTTAATGATGTAACGAACAAGCTTCAAAACAATTTTTTGCTTTTTGTCTTGTTAACTATTTAAATGCCTTGGCCCAGTTTTTGGGAGGCATAAAGCTTTGTAACTCCTATTTTGCTCAAGTCTTAGCCCGCCTTTGGAAGGCTTATAATCGTAGCTGACCTTATATCTTTGGGTGATGTATGCTTTCAATTTCAGCATGTGTGTGTCGAGCTAGATTGAATAGGATAACAAAGTCGCTTTAAGACTTTGGTCGAACTGATTTTAGCTCTTAGTCGACCTTAGACTTGCAATGGTTTTTGTAAACGAGATTGACTCAAGGTCGAACCTGTTTTTAAAAGATCAAAGCTGACTAAGGGTCGAGCTTATAAGAACAAAGTCGACCTAAGGTCAGACTTGTTAGTAGGGCTCAGCTGATTAAGGATCGAGCTGATAAAGCTGACTAAGAGTCGAGCTCTTTGGGACAAAGTCAACTAAAAGTCGGACTCGTTAAGGGTACATAACTGATTAAGAATTGAGTTTGTTAAACGGAGCTGACTACGAGTCAAGCTTGTTGAACGAAGTCGACCATGAGTCGGACTCGTTAAAGAAACAACGCTGATTAAGAATCGAGCTTGTTAAAACGAAGCTGACTAAGAGTCGAGCTTGTTGAAGATACAAAGCTGATTAAGAATCGAGCTTGTTAAAACGAAGCTGACTAAGAGTCGAGCTTGTTGAAGATAGTGTACATTGTTTGGTCGAGTAGGACTGCGATTTTTATTGAAGTAGAAACATCCTTACATCGAATAGAAAACTAGAACTATGACAAATTGTGAACTGCTTTAACTTTGAACTGAGCTAAGGACTTGAACTAGAAGTAGTACTTGATTAGGTGAGTAGCATGCCATGGATGTTTCAATCCTTCACCATCTGGGTGAGCTATTATGTAGGTCCCCTCTTTGATGACTCGAGTAACAATATAAGGACCTTCCCAGTTAGGAGATAGCTTGTTCTGCTGGGTCCTTCTCCCTGTTGCCTCGATCTTCCTCAACACATGATCTCCTACCTGGAATGATTTTGCTTTCACTTTCTTGTCGTGATAACTTTTAGTTCGCTGCTTGTAATTTACCATTCGAAGGTAGGCAGTGTCTCGCTTCTCGTCGACTAAGTCCAGGTCGATCAATCTGTTGGTGTCGTTCTGTTCTTGATTGAAGAAAGTTACTCTAGCAGTAGGAAATCGTAGCTCAGCAGGTGTCATGGCCTCTGATCCATATGTAAGAGCAAATGGGGTTTCCCTAGTAGGCCCCCGAGTGGTTATGCAAACTGCCCAAAGAGCAAGGGGGAGTTCGTCCAACCAGTTACTGCATCGTCCTACCAAGCCCGTCTTAAGTGATGATAGTACAAGCTTGTTTGCTGCTTCAGCTTGCTCATTTCCTTAAGGATAGGCTACAGAGGACTGCCAATGCTTTATTCCCACTCTATTCATTTCTTCCTCAAAGGCTCTAGAGAACTGTAAGCCATTATCTGATACTATCGCTCGAGGAATTCCAAATCGACACCAGATGAAATCATGTATGAAATTAATGGCGTTTTCCTCTATGATACGAGCTAATGGCTTTGCTTCAACCCATTTGGTGAAAATAATCGATAGCAACGATCACATACTTGCAATTTCCCCGGGCGGGAGGGAAGGGTCCAATTAAGTCGACGCCCCACATATCGAATGGCCAATCAGCGATCACAGGAGTCTGCTCCGTTATAGGCATATGAGGTAGGTTGGCAAACCTTTGGCATTGATCACATTGCTGAACAAAGTCATGAGTGTCAGCTCTCATGTGCGGCCAATAGTATCCCAAAGTGATCAATTTGTCGGCTAGAGTCCTGGCCCCCGGGTGTCCACCACAAATTCCATTGTGAACCTCGTGCATTAACTGTGTGATTTCTTGAGGATGAATGCACTTCAATAAGGTTCTGGTGTATGATCTTCTGAACAGCATGCCTCCTTGGATGACATATCTTGGAGCTTTCTTTTTGACAGCTCGAGCCTTCTTCTCGTCCTCGGGGAGCTCGCCACTTTCCAGGTACGACTTCATTTCTTCGATCCAGCACTTCTCATAAACACAATTTTTCAAGGGATCTTCTATGCATTGAATTTTGACCCTTTCATAAGCTGGGCTCTCAAGGTAAGAGATGGGCTCTTCACGTGGCTCGTCTGATGTAGCTAGCTTTGAGAGTAAGTCAACTAACTCATTGTCTTCTCGACCAATCCTTTGGATCTCCCAAAACTCCAAGTCTTTTGTCAGCTCCTTCACCAGATCGTGGTACTTAGCTAAAGTGGAGTTTAACACCTCATACTCGCCTCTGACCTGGTTGACTACTAGTTGAGAGTCACAGTACGCCATGATTTTAGTCGCTCCAAAGCACTTAGCGTATTCAATGGCCGCAACTAAGGCTTCATATTCTGCTTGGTTATTGGAGGCATCAAACTTGAACCTCAATAACTCCTTATACACTGTCCCAGACTCTGGTTCGATCAAAACTATCCCAACTCCACTAACATTTTTGGTTGCTGACCCATCTGAATAAACCTTCCAACAATCGTCGGGTAGGCTAGTGACGACTTGGGACTCTGGCTCTTTGCCTTTGATTTTCTCTTTCTGAGCTTGCACTTCACTATCTTCCCTGGTGAATGTCAGCTCGACCAAGAAGTCTGCTAGAGCTTGAGCCTTTAGTGCCTTTCGAGGTCGATACTCGATGTTGAATTCCGTGAGGGCAATTGACCAATTGAGTAAGCGAATTGAACTTTCTGGTTTATGGAGGATTTTTCTTAAGGGGGCATTCGTAAGAACCACTATAGGGTGAGCCAGGAAATAAGCTCGCAGCTTCCTTGAAGCTACGACTAAGGCATAAGCTACCTTCTCAGCATTGTAATATCTGCCCTCTACATCTGATAGGGCCTTGCTAAAATAGTAAACTGGCTTTTGAAGCCCTTCCTCCTCTCGAATCAGTACTGCTGCAACTGCTATGTCTCCCACAGATAAGTACATGAATAAAGTTTCTCCAGTGATCGGGCTACGCAAGAGAGGAGGAGTAGCGAGATAATCCTTAAGCTGCTGGAACGACAAATGACATTCGATCGTCCATTCAAAATTCTTCGTCCCCTTTAAAGCCTTGAAAAAATGGAGAGATCTTTCCGCTGATTTGGATATGAAGCGACCTAGAGCTGCTACTCTTCCATTAAGTCGCTGCATCTCTTTGACACTGGTAGGCTCCTTCATGTCGACTAGAGCCTTGATCTTCTCCGGGTTGGCTTCTATACCTCGCTAAGACACCATAAATCAAAGGAACTTGCCAGCTGCTACACCGAAAACACATTTGTTGGGGTTAAGCTTCATGTTGTTTGCTCTCAAATTGGCGAACGTTTCCTTTAGGTCGACCACGTGATTGTAAGTGCTCCAATTTGAGTTGTTAGTATTTTCGTTAGAAAATTAACGAAAGTCTTAACATTTCTAACAAATCCTAACTTTTCTAACCAAGCAAGGGTAAAGTAGGGATTGTTATTTAAGGTTAAACCAAGGAAAGAATCTTAAAAAGCAAAAGAAATAAGAAAAACCAAAACTGGTAAGCTGAAAAACACAGCCAGTTTGAATTTTCAAAATAATATTCCTTGTGTCCAAAGCCTGGAGCTGCATTTAATGAACAGTGCACGCTTCTGGTTTTGTCCGCGCGGATGAAAAGGGAATTTCAGAGGGCTATAAATTGAGGCCTTCAGTCACAGAAATGAGGAGCCACAACACATTTTGCAACTGCACCTTGGCGAAAAATAGGGAGATAACAGTGGGAATTCACTTGAATTGCCACCATTTTCTCTTCAATCTTTCCCAAATCCCACTCACTCAAAAACACTTCAAATCACTCTCATACTGATGTAGCTGATGCAAACGAAGACAATTCAGACGCTGATGATGAGGCGGCCGCACCATTTGATTCCAGGCGTGCGCCTCATAATGGATTAATTGCAGGGCTCCTTTTGGTGGATCAAGCGCGCGCCTCGTTCTTCTCCAAGCGCCCGCCTCATGTTGGATCAAAGGAGGAGTCACATTCTGTGATTGAGGCGGCCGCCCCATGATGTTCATGCGCCCGCCTCAAGGAGAAATCACGACGGGGGAGGATTCGACATTCCAGGCGCCCGCAAGGCCGAGTTTCTGGCGCCCGCCTGGCGTTGTTTGGGGGAAAACGTATTTACGTTTTATGGTTTGTTTTCTGAGTATTTGTTATTTAGAACGAGGGTAGTTTAGTCATTTGAATGGATATTTATTTCTTAGGGTTATAGAGTATTTAAACTCTGGTAGATTAGGGTTAAAGCAGCTTTTGATTTTTGTTATTGAATTGCAAACTCTGCAATTTGTCGAAGTTTTAAAATCCTTTATTCGTGGATTCGAATCAAGGTCAAGAATTCCCTTTGATTTTCTTGTTTATTCATTATTGATTCCGCTGCGTTTACATTATTTGGTATCAGAGCCGGAGAAATCCTAGGACGATGGCCAATAACGGAAACGATGGAGGTATCAATGAGCTTCAAACAGCTATGGCTACCATGACCGCGAATTTTACTGCTTTGGTTCAGCAGATGCAGCAACAGATGCAGGAGGATCGTGCCGCTCGCGCTGAAGAACATGCAGCAATCGTGGAATCTTTACAGGCTTTGCAGCTCAACCAAGGGCATCGGGCAGGCAATCGTGATATCCCTGCAGGACGCGAGGACAGACACTTCCATCGCGCTCCTGAAATTACCCGGGATCCGGCTCGCGCGCGGAGGGCCCCCGTGCATCTCGCATAGTTCGTCGCTGTTCGGGAAGTCGCCCGGATCCGAGAGGCAGCACAATCGCGCCCCGGCATCTGGCTTATTCCGTCTTAGCGTTTTGCGAGGTTGGAGGTGTCTCGCTGTGTTTTGCTTTGTAGAGTCGCCACGCCGTTTTTATTAAGCCCAAAACATTGAAAAAGGGCATCAGTTTAAAGATAAATTTTAAACTGTTTTTGTGTGATGAGATTTTGAGTTCGGAGGTCAGATGACTCCTCGGGAAGAGAATATTAGAATATTAGAGCTCACCCGAGTCGCCTCGTAAAACGAGTCTTTCGGATACCCCTAATATCCTTTAAAAAGTTGTGTGTGTGTGTGTGTGTGCTTTTTAAAAATGCATCTTTGTATCGGATGTCTACATTGTATTGAAATGTATTGAAATAGAATAGGAAGGAAGCCTTACTAATGTTGGTTCGTGTCTGTCTTCCGCGGGGAATAGTGTTTGAGGTCGGAGTAGCGTTCGGATTGCTTCGGGGATGCCGGTTGTACCGCGGACAGAGTTTCGGCGTGAGTTGAAACTGTAGGCTGCGTTCGGGCGAGGGTTCGGCGTGCGTGGGGATCGTCGGGATCACTCGGGCAGAGGTTCGGCGTGCGTTGAATCGTTGGTTGGATTCGGGCGGAGGTTCGGCGTGGTTTGGGATCGCGGTTTGACTCGGAAAGAGCGGGACACCGTGGGAAAGACCAGGCAAGGCCTCGGAGTACCACGAGGGGCCTCGAGTACCTCGAGAGTGCCTCGGGGCAGCGCGGGAGCGTCTCGGGAGCGCTCGGAGAGGCTTCGGAGCACCTCGAGGGGGCTCGGAAGGCCTCGGAAGGATCCGAAGGGGCGGGAATGCCTCGAAAGGTCTTAGAAGGGGAGCCGAGAAGGCTTAGGGAGGAAGAGAGAAGTGGGAGGTGTGAAAAAATGAGGAGGAAGCCCTCTATTTATAGTAAAAATTTCGGAGCAAAGAGGTCCGTACGGACCTTCTTGGTTATCGAATTTTGGATTTCCTCGATTTGAGGGAATGCAATGATGGAGAATATTTGGGAATGATGATGTTCCCTGAGCAATAAGGTCCGTACGGACCATCTTGCATGCAAGAGGTCCGTACGGACCAACTCTGCATGGAAACCATCATTTCTCCGGGATTTGAGGAATATTGTGGACTTTAAGGGGATTTAGTAATCATTGAAACAAAGAGGTCCGTACGGACCTTAATTGCTACGATTTCTGAAAATTCCCAAAAGGTCCTTTGTCCCTTTTTATCCCGAAAGGCTCCTCCCTTGGTTTGGTTGGGGGTTTGAGAGGGTTTTGAGAGGGTTTTGAGTGAGAGAGGTCTTCGAGGCTGCGTGGATGAGTCTGCGGTGTTTCCGTGTGTTTGAAAGGGAGTGATCCAGTTGGGGTACTTACGAAGCCTCGACGGCGTCACTTATGAAAGAAGTGGGGTCGCCGATAAGATAAGGGTCCTAATGCGGATCGCGTCTTTGGGAGAGGAAGTGGCCGTGAGGGTCAAAGTGAGGACGTGGTGGTGTCCTTTTGGGTGACCGTTTAGGTCAATAAATTTGGACCACTGTGATAGGATTCCTACGTATCCACGGCGGGAATCAAGCACAGTCGTAGTTCGGGTGTGGGGTGAGTGTTACGTGAATGCGGGCGTGGTGGTGCCACAGGTGTTGTGTGACCGCCGAGGTCGGTGGTGAGGACGTGGTGGCGTCTGGGTGGCCGTATAGGTTGATGGTAGGGCGTGGTGGCGTCTGGGTGGCCGCATAGGTCGGTGATAGGGCGTGGTGGCGTCTGGGTGGCCGTATAGGTCGGTGATAAGGACGTGGTGGCGTCTGGGTGGCCGTATAGGTCGGTGATAAGGACGTGGTGGCGTCTGGGTGGCCGTATAGGTCGGTGATAGGTCGGTGATAAGGACGTGGTGGCGTCTGGGTGGCCGTATAGGTCGGTGATAAGGGCGTGGTGGCGTCTGGGTGGCCGTATAGGTCGGTGATAAGGGCGTGGTGGCGTCTGGGTGGCCGTATAGGTCGGTGATAAGGACGTGGTGGCGTCTGGGTGGCCGTATAGGTCGGTGATAAGGACGTGGTGGCGTCTGGGTGGCCGTATAGGTCGGTGATAAGGGCGTGGTGGCGTCACAGGTGGCCGTATAGGTCGGTGATAAGGGCGTGGTGGCGTCTGGGTGGCCGTATAGGTCGGTGATAAGGACGTGGTGGCGTCTGGGTGGCCGTATAGGTCGGTGATAAGGACGTGGTGGCGTCAGGGGTGGCCGTATAGGTCGGTGATAAGGACGTGGTGGCGTCTGGGTGGCCGTATAGGTCGGTGATAAGAGACGTGGTGGCGTCTGGGTGGCCGTATAGGTCGGTGATAAGGGCGTGGTGGCGTCTGGGTGGCCGTATAGGTCGGTGATAAGAACGTGGTGGCGTCTGGGTGGCCGTATAGGTCGGTGATAAGGGCGTGGTGGCGTCACAGGTGGCCGTATAGGTCGGTGATAAGGACGTGGTGGCGTCTGGTGGCCGTATAGGTCGGTGATAAGGAGCGTGGTGGCGTCTGGGTGGCCGTATAGGTCGGTGATAAGAGCGTGGTGGCGTCTGGTGGCCGTATAGGTCGGTGATAAGGGCGTGGTGGCGTCTGGGTGGCCGTATAGGTCGGTGATAAGGGCGTGGTGGCGTCTGGGTGGCCGTATAGGTCGGTGATAAGGACGTGGTGGCGTCTGGGATGGAAGTTTACGATTTTCCTAATCGGGTGGTTTAGGAGCCTTAGGGCGGAGAATAGTTGTGAGGACTTGAATCGTCTTCTGATTGCGGTTGGTGCCACGCTGGAGGACTTTGAATTGTCATCTGGCGGCGGTTGGTGCCATTTGTGTTTTTGCATGTTGATGTAGAAGGTCGGACTTACGATGGCTGCCGGTGCTTGAGCTGCCGTTGAAGTGGGCAAGGATGATGGCCGATGATTGCTTCACCATTTGGCGTTTTGGGAGGCGCTTCGTGCCTTGGGACTTGTACTCGGAGGTGTTGGCTCCTTCGCGTGCTTGTTTTGCCGTTGAGTGGGCGAGAATGATGGTCGGTCTTTGAGGATATGCAGTCTTGCATGACTTCCCTTTGACTTGTTGGGGGGAGGAGCTCGGGCTTACTTTGATGGCCGGTGCTTGCGTTGCCGTTGAGGTGGGCGAAGTTCGGGCTTACATCTGACTGCCGGTGCTTGAATTGCTGGGGATGCATGACCCTGTAGGGGCCCTACATTGGGAAGATGACTTCGGACCTTCGGTGGTTGAGTTGTCGTTGAGCGTTTGGAGCGTCTTGTGCCTTGATATTCGTCTTTGGAGGTGTATGGCTCCTTAATGCCGTTGAGCGTTGGTTGAATTGCCGTTGGAGTGGCGAGATCGGTCTTACGTTTGATGGCCGATGGTTGATTTGCCGTTGAAGTGGCGAGTCCGGTCTTACGCGGTGGTTGACCGTTGAGTGGCGAGCGGTCTTACGTTGGGCGGTTGATTTGCCGTTGAAGTGGCGAGTCCGGTCTTACGCTTGACGGCCGGGGATTGATTTGAAGGGTTAGGGACCATTACGCACTTGGATTTCTTGGAAAAGGCCTTAGGACGGCCGGGGGCAAAGATTATAAGGGCGGGGAAAGTAATTTGGCCACCCTTTGCAAAGAGGTCCGTACGGACCAACACAGTTGCAAAGAGGTCGTACGGACCACCTTGGTTTTTACGGTTCCCGGGTTTGACCGGGCTTTAAATCTGAGGCCCTTCCCATTCCTTCTTCCTCATTTTCCGGTTCGTGAACCGGGCGAGAGAGAGAGAAAAATTCCTCCATTGTTAACCAAAATCAAAAAATTTTTGCTTGAATTTCTTGCCATGGTGAAGGATCTCGAAGGAGTCGTCGTCAGCCTTGATCGGGAAGTGGTTGAGCGGCGGATGGAGCTTGAAAGGAATTGGACCTCGTTCGTTCCATCTTCGAAGAACCGGATGTTTGTATCCGAATCGGAGGTGCATAATCGTCGCTCCATGAACGTTGGGGAGGTAAGAAATGCATTCCGTTTTGATTCTGCTCGAATTTTTGAATGCTAGAACTAGGTTTTAGTTTTCGCATTTTGAATTTTTTTTTTTTTATTATTTTATGCCTTTTTTGTGAAATTCTTGATGAATTGTTGAAAATGGACATGTAAAAATTGTGGGTATGTGTATTTTGTGCAGAAATGTGTAGATTAGCTCTTATTTGTGAAAATAAAGTGCCTATCTAGTGAATTGCATGCTTTGGTGTTTTGTACCGTATGCTATTTATGTATGTACATTATGAGAAAATTATCGTGTAGTGATAATTTTTGTGCAAAAAATGTGACATGTGCCGTGTTTTGTGACGGGTTATATGTGAAAGTGTGTGCCGTGTTGGGACGGATTTTCTTTTGAGAATGTGCTATATAGTGTGTGCCGTGTTTTGGGTGTCGGACTTTGTGGGGAAAATATGTGCAATATGTGCCGTGTTGGGACGGATTTTCTTTTGAAAATGTGTCGTGTAGGGTTTAATCCCCCCCCCCTTTTTTTCTTTTGAGAAAATGTATACAGTGTGTGCCGTGTTTTGTGACGGACTGCATGGGAGAAATTATATGCATGATATATGTGAAAATTATGTGCATTGTGTGCCGTGTTTTGTGACGGGTTATATGTGCCTTTATATTAAATCTTGTGATTGACGTACCTTTCTTTGTGTTTACTGCGGGATGCGGGAGCTTCTGGCGGGAAGGCGAAGGATGAAGACTTCGGGGATCGCTCGAGGCATTTGTGGAGCTATGGCGGCGGATGCTGATATTTCCGTGGGCGGTAGGCCGAGTCCACAGGAGGTTGGTTTATGCTTGGCCTAGGTGTGTTCGTTGAGAACACAGTGGAGTGTCGACACGAGGAAGAACAAGAGTGTCTTCCTGGGTTTATCCAGTATTGGTGGGATACCACCCGCACCTTCCACAGGTGGGGCGAGGTGGCGGTGGCGCCAGCGATTTTCTTTGCTATTGCAGGGCTCTCCTTGAAAGGAGCTGTGAGGTGGAGAGACATGATCTACGATGATGTCTTGGCCGAGCTCTTGGGCTTTGAGCCTCGTCCTCGCGAGGGCACAGGGATCTTTGTACGGCGACGTAGAGATGAGGATCACGGCCGGTATGTGGGGCCTACATCCGGGGTACCGGCCGAGGTGGCAGCGGAGCGGTTGGCGCGCTCCTTCTTGTGGTATGCGCTGTCAGAGACTTTGTTCTCGAACCACGCGACCGCGGCTCCCTTTGCTCTGTTGGAGAGCTTGGCGATCTGGATAGGGTGCACGACATTGCTTGGGGCGAGCGAGCTTGGGCGAGCTCTACTTCTCCTTGGACCGGTTTAGCCGGGGGTGGCTTGATTCGTTGGCTGCTTTGACTTTGCTTTGGAGGTATGAGTTTATTCTTTGTTTTTTGATTTAGCAACTTGTCATTTCTCCATTGTCTTTTGCTTGAGCCTTCTCTGTTTTGTCACGGGTGTGGTTTTATGAGGTTTTCCGGTGCTTCCCGTGGGATAGGGATCACAGAGTACATTGCTTTGCGTACCTGCTATCTTTGGGATGGGCTCGTACGGCGAGGAAGAGGAGGACCGGCGGGGAAGCTCACCGTCGCCTACGGGGATGTGCGGGAGCGTTTGGAGCGGGATAGCCGTGAGGGTTCGTTGTTCCCGTGGAGTTCGGTATGAGGGGATGAGTTCGAGGGCTCAGGAGGTGGCAGCGCGGCGGAAGATGCTTTGCGAGGCTTGACTTGTGACGCCATGTACACAGGGAAGCGAGTCTTACAGCGGCATGGCCCCGGTGTGCTTCCCGTGGCTCAGAGGACCCTCCCTTTGGGATGCTTGATTCCGGGACATGGATGTCTGGGACTTCGAGAGGTACCTTGGCGGTGTCGGTGCGAGGAGTTCATCTTGTACGGAGAGAGTACGGGGCCTTCGTGAGGAGGAAGGCGAGGACGCCCAGTGCGCGCGCGGAGAGAGAGGCGGCCGCGAGCTCCCAGAGGTTCCGATGCCGGGACCGGATTTCACGTACGTCCGCGGGGACGGATCGAGAGGAGGGTGTGCATGCCGTTCCGGAGCTTGAGCTCTGCTTGCATACGAAGTGGACCCGAAACGGATCGGTGAGTGTGCGACTCTTTTCCATCTTGGCATCTTTTCTGCGTTTTTCTCTTTTTGTTGTTGAGTATAAGCGCATTTGATGAGCGTTTCCTTGGCTTCTTGTTGGTGCGGAGTCCCGGGGAGAGCCTACGATATCTTGACTTCGCCGTTACGTGGCGATGCGCTCCTTTGCTAAGAAGATGGCGTCGAAGGTGTCTGTCGGTCTTCGCGTCGTGTGCCGGCGTACGAGCCTATGCCTTCGAGGCATTACGTGGACGTTCCTCCGCCTAGAGCCGGCCGGAGCCGCAGCGGGAGGGGCCTTTGAGGGCGGCATAGCATGGATGCGGGACTTCTTCGGGAGGCTGCGGGGCCTTCGAGGAGCGGCCCTTTTATCGGTTCATGCCTCCGCACGGCGCGCGGGGTGAGGGTTCCTCGAGCCTTCTTTCTTTGATCCTTTCGCCGGATTTGATCCTTGAGTACTTCTCGTGGGAGCCTCGGGCGGGTGCTCGGTATTCAGACGAGGAGGATGTGACGGGCGAGTTATTTGGGATGCCCGACTTTTCTTTGGAGGATCTTGGCGAGGAGGATGATGATGAGGATCCGAGTAGTATTCATTTGCTTTCCCTCTTTTCATATCCCTCTCTCTTTTTTTTTTTTTGTTTAGCAACGAGACATTTTTGGGTACTGTAATAAAACACATGTATTTGCATGGCAAACAGTATTTTATTTTAAGATGTAATGTCATTTATTTTTGTGATTCAGGGAATTGTCCTAGAAATTGTTGCTATTATTATTTTTATTTTTGTACATGCCACGTGGTGAGAGTGCGTTTGTGGGTAGTGTTGGTTTGCCGGAAATGGCTTTGGCCGGTGTTTGGGCTTGTTTGGAGCAAGGTTTCTTGAGGACGGTGGTTTTATGCTTGTTTTAAGGGAAATGGGTTGTTTGCAAGGAGGTCCGTACGGACATACTTAGCATGCAAAGAGGTCCGTACGGACCAACCTTGCTTTGGGAAGGACATAAATGCTTTCCGGTGCACAGTTCTTCCTCATTTCCCCATTTGCGGCCATTTTCGAGCTTTCTTCCCCATTTTCTCTAGGAACCTCCATTTTTGCCATGGATTCTTCGTATGTCCCTAGAATTTTGCCGAGGCTTTCGCGAGAGAGGCAAGCACACTTCCTTGAGCGGTTGAAAACGTGGATGCGGCGCCGTATGAGGCATCGAGAGACGGGCTTTCGAGGTAAGGTTTCGTCTTTGCTCGGTTTGGTCTTTTAAGGAGTTGGTTCTGATTGGGATTTGTTGCGGGCTGCCGCGAAGTTACAGGATGTTAGGAGGCACGTGTCTTGTTTCTCCTACAATGAAATGGTGCCCACTTTTGAAGATTTTCGGGCTTTGATTGGAGGACCGGAGGTGGAGGCCATCTCGCTTCCTTTGGTTGGTGGTCTTCTTTGTGAGCGTGAAGCTTGCGAGACTTTCTTCGTACTTCGTTGGAAGAAGTGCGGGGCATGATCCTTGATTCGGGTCATATCGACATTTACGCGGCTATAGGAGCGGTTCATGGTTGATGATGAGTGGCGTCTCTTGGGATGTATTTGCCTTGTGCGATAGCGACGCTCTTTACAGTCGGCTCCCTTGGCATTTGTGATGGCGCTTTGCTAGATGTGGTAGAGACGCTGCGGAGCTGGAGAGGATATTGTCCCGTTGGTCTTTGGGGAGACTCTTCATGGTATCGACCGTCGCGGCCCAGGGATCGTTTTATGAGAGGAAGCCCCGCTTTGCTCACCTTGTGGGCTGCGAGAGAGACTCCGAGGCCATGCAGAGGCTCAGACGTCGTTTAGCCCGTGGTCATTTGCTCAGCGACCTCTTGTGTTGGATATGGATCGATCACTTTGGGAGAGATGGATGGCACGGCTTGGTACGCATCGAGATCCGGCGGTGGGTTCCGCCTTTGGAGGATTGAGACCGGGAGGATCTTGCGGGAAGGGTCCTACGTTGTCGAGTTCCGGGTTTGTCTTGGTCCTCCTTCTATATTCCGTCGCTTGTTTCCGGCGGTTTGGGATGAAGCGAGAGCCTTTGTTGAGGTGGGATGACCTTGCTCTGCGGAGATAGCTCCTCTTTGTATGGCGGCTCAGGTGCCTTCTTGTATTGTACGAGGTATGGAAGTATTCCGCTTTCCCTCTGTGGTACTCCTTAGGCGTCGGGAGAGTGTCGTGTTGACGACTCGGTATACGGCTTTGGTATGAGCGGCGTGTTGGGCGATCCCAAGTGGTCTTGGAAAGCGGCGTGTAGCGGTGCAGGACCGGTTGCCGTAGTAGCTATTGCCTTAGGAGTGCGAAGCTTTGGTCGACCCTTTGGATGTGACGGGAGACGCTTTGTTTGACTACGAGACTAGAGTTGACCGGCGACGGGGAGAGGTCCTCTTTTACGGGCTCGCGGGGAGGAGATCCGAGCCGAAGCACGGGCGAATGAAGCCACGAGAGCTCTTGGATTATTTGACTCTACGGGGAGGACCCCGGATCTCGGAGCGAGAGACGCGAGTTGGTTCACGTGGAGCGAAAGAAGACTCGCCGGGGACGAGGAAGAAAGGAAAGAATGGCGAGGGACAAGCGCGAGATGGCGCGGAATGACCTCCTAGGTATCCATTCATTGCATTGCAAACACATTATTAGTTAAATGTATTAAAAATTTGTCTTTTAGCATGTTGTGAACTTGAGAGTAGACCGTGCTTGAACTCATCAAGAAATGTTGTAACCGATTAGTGATTTGTGATTTACTTTTAAAGCTTTGTCGAGACGCAAGATCTTTTGTTTGCCTTTGCTTACATTGTGCACTTTGTCGGCGTCCATCTTTGGACTTTTACATTGCATCCGCGGGCCCAGCGATGCAGGCCTGACGGCAATCCCCTTTTCTTTGAGGCTTTGTATTTGGGCGAGAGGTTGAATGCTCCACTTGACAAGTCGTTTTGACGGTCTTTTTCGTAGCTTCCTTGCCGCTTGTTGGCGTCGGGCTCTTGACCTCAATTTCGCAGCTTCTGTTTGAGCGTCTTTTGTTGTTTTTTTTTTTTGTGAGCCCTTGCTCGAGCTCTCTTTTTTTTTTTTTTTTTTTTTGAAGCGCGTGAGGGCGAAGGCAAGCCTGGCTTGGAAGTAGACATGAGTCGGTCGTTTGATCTTGAGTGACCCTCGGATGTCCTTTGATGTTGCCGCCGTCGTTTGACTTGGTCAAGGTGGCTGGCAGGGCGTGTTCTTGAAAAGTGCGGAGCTTGATGGAGGTCTTGGTTGACATTCAAACTTTTGACTTTTTGTGTATTTTTAGACCGGACCAATTAAGGTTGCCTACGTTCCCCAGGACTAGAGGGCTCGGAGTGCTGCGTAGTTCGACACTACATGGAGTGCCAAGAGATGCACGATTGTTCTTCTTCGGGCGAAGTATCTGCGAAGTTTGCTTCCGTTATTTGGATTCATGAAGGGATTGCCGTCTAGGTCTGGTAGCTTCATGGCGCCTCGGAGAAGATCTTTTGAACCACGAAAGGGCCGATCCATGTGGGTTCCCATTTTCCCAGTGGGTTGGTTCGAGTGGGAGGCTTTTCTTTGAGTACAAGGTCACCTTCCACGATGTCTCGGGATTTGACTTTCTTGTCGAAAGCTCTAGCCATCTGCTTTGATAGGCTCGGACGTGTTCCATGGCCTTTAGTCGTCGCTCGTCTAGCGAGCCAATTCGTCATGTCGGCCGGAGCCATTCGACTTCGTTGATGTCATTTTCAGCGGCACTCGGAGTGAGGGAATTTCTAGCTCGATGGGAAGGGCTGCTTCCATCCCGTATGTCGGGGCAAATGGGGTTTCTCCCGTGGGCATTCGGCGTGTGCGGTAGCCCCAAAGTGCAAGGTGCGGCTTCTCGGGCCAATCTCGTCCTCGGGTGGTCATTTTCGGATGATCCGTTCGAGGTTTTGTTTCTTTGCTTCCACGGCGCCGTTTGTTTGTGGCCGGTAGGGAGAAGATTTGTGGCGTGTGATCTTGAATTCAGCCGGCGATGCATCGAATTCCCCTTGAAGTGTGAGCCGTTGTACGATATGACCTCATTTGGGATGCCGTATCGGCATATGATGTTTTCCTTGAGGAAATGTGCGACCTTCTTGGAGGTGAGTACCTTGTAGGACTTGGCTTCGACCCATTTGGTGAAGTAGTCGATGGCTACTAAGATGAACTTCGTGACCAGATTCTTTGCTGGCGGAGCGATTTTCCCGATGACGTCAATTCCCAGTGGCGAAAGGGCGAGTGTAGTCATGCGGTAGAGATCGTGGGGCGGTAGATGATTGAGGTTGGAGAACCGTTGGCACTTGTCGCGGCTTCGGACAAAGTGGATGCAATGCGCCTCCATGGAGATCCAGTAGTAGCCCATCACGAGAATGATTTGCATCGGGGCTCACGGCATTCATGTGGGGACCGCAAGCCCCATTGTGGACTTCGTTCATGAACTTGCTCGCTTCTTCTTGGGCGACGCGGCGTAGGAGTGGCCCATGGTAGCGTTTCTTGTATAACATGTCCCCGAGGATGACGAAGTGAGAGGCAAGGCGTTTTAGGGCCATGATGCTCTTGGTTTTGACCCCTTACGTGTGTTGACCTTCCTTGTTCATGAAGGTGGTTTCCCGTTCTTGAGGTATTGGAAGATCGGCTTGTCTTTGGAAATGGCGTCGGACTTGCGTCTCTTTGGCTCTTCGGCAATCTTGCAAATCGTTGTGATTAAAACCTTCTCGGCGGCTTGGGCCCGGTTTTCTCTCGTTTGACAAACATGCTTAAATGTTTGCTTGATGCATTTATTTAATTAATGTGTTTGCCTTTTGTATAGATGAATTTATTGTTTTGATTAGTTAATGTCATCATTTGTTAAAGATGCAATGAGATGGTTTTTAGGAAGGTCGGACCTTTTATTGAAAGCGTGAAGGCGTACATTGTTGATCAAAGATTCACAATCGTCGGGCGTAAAGCCGTCAGACACAAAAGATGTGAATACACGAGACAACAAGACTCGAAGCTAGACTATAGGCGACGAGGATTGGACCGAGCTTCATTACTCCCGGATGGCTGTAGCTCTAGAGGGAGTGGTGCTTTGGTTTAGGTGGCCAATCTTCCCTTGGCATGAGTCCGGAAAGTAGCTTGCATGCGGTTCGATTTCAAACCGGATCGCGGAGGTTTTTGGCTGCTCCCACGATGATGTCCCTCCATTAGTGTTGCCACCGGTCCTTGGGGTTTTTGATGATAGAAGTCGGCGAGGGCTACTTCTAGGAGGCGAAGCATTCGGCGGTCGGAGTGGATTCTTGCGATGTTGATCACTTTCATAGAATGCGCTTCTTTATACAGGATCTTTGCTTGGACGACGTTTACAATGTCGATTCGGCGGACATGCTATATCACCTTCCACGATTAAGCCTTGGAGGAGGTTGCGCCATTGTTCGTCAAAGTCGGACACCGGAATGTTGAATTGAACTAGGCTGTGATGATTTGTCCCGTAAGATCCGAGTGTCGGCCGGAGGGTTGTCTTGTACCGGAGGATCGGTGATGAGCCGGTTTGCAAGAGGGTTTTCGGCGAAGTAAGGGTCTACTCCTCGATCAATCTCCATTAGGGCATCCATCTCTTGATCTTCTCTCAAGCATTCTTCACGGTCGCATATATCGAGTTGTCATCGACCCATGAGTTCTTCAATTTCCGGCTCGTCGCGGCTTAGAGCGTGGATGTAAGGATCCACTTCGTAGCGGGACGGGGTAGGAGAATCATGCAGGGAAGAGTATTCGGTCATGTCGGGACCTTCTTCTAGGTCATAGCTTGCTGGCCCAGCACTTGCCATTGTACTGCTTCCGCGGATCACTTCGATCGCTCCGTTGGCATTGATGAATTTCACGCATTGGTGAAGAGTAGATGATCTTGCTTTCATCGATGTATCGAGCCGTCCCAACAAGCGAGAGAAGGTGGGTTTGATTTCCACGACTTGGAACTCTACCGAGCTCCGGTTGTACGTCGAATTGGATCCTCAAGTTGATGACTCCTACGATTGATCGTGCGGTGGAGTCGTAGGCTCGGATTACCGAGGTGAAGGCCTTATCGAGAGAACGGTCGATGTGGAGTCGTTTCGGTGTGCTTAAAGCGATGATGTTGGCTGCGGAGCCGTTATCAATCAAGACGTTCGGGAGGAAGAACCTCTTACATCTTTATGAGGATGAGGAGGGCTTCGTTGTGCCGATTCTCACATATTGGCAAGTCATCGTGCTGTGAAGGCTAAACCGCTTCCCGTGCTACCGTTGGACTCGGTCTCGTGCAGGAACGTTCGATCCAACCATTTGTATGCCTTGGGCGGGGCAAAGATCGTAGGGAGACGGTGGCCACTTGGGCGTTCTTGTCGGAATTCCCGGTCACGAGACCTTTTGACTCTTGTTTCACGCTCCCGGTCATGGCGAGACGGCATGCGACGGTCTCGGAAATTGCGGGGAGTCTGCTCTCGCTTGGGATTTCGTCAATGGCTATTGAGTTTACCTGTCGTTACGGGGGAATGGATTTCCAATGGTATTGGGACCACGGGGGCGTTCCAATTTTCCCTCCTCAATGAGCCTGAATCACTGCTTGAGTACGAAGCAATTGTCGGTGGTGTGGCCGGGGTAGTTATGGAAGGCGCGGTGCTTGCTCATATCCATGTTGGGTTTGAGGGTCTTCGGTTGGAAATTCTCGAGTGGTTTGAGAAGATTTCGCTTCACGAGGCTTGAAATACTTGACCCGAGGGCATTTCCGAGGTTATCAAAATCTTTGGAATTGTGGGAAGCGAGGGGTTGCTATTCTTTGGGGCACTTTGATCGCGGTTTACTTGAGCTCCATTACGAATGTAGTGCCTTTATTCCATTTGCTTCCTTTCCTTTGGTTGGGGCGGGAGTTGAAGTTGCCGGAGTTTGTTCGATAGCGGTAAGATGAGGCGGGGTTCTTTGTTGCCTTTTGAAGACTCGGAGGTCTTTTCAAACTTTGTCCGGCGTTGACCATGGCACGGAGATCCGGATAGAAATGGTGGGCGATCAAGGTCCTCAAAGATGGTTTGAGGCGGGAATGGAAGATGTCCATCTGCTCTTCTTTGGAAAGTGGATCCATTATCTCGCTTAGCTTCCGGTTCCATCTTTTGTAGAATTCGCCTTTGGTTCGTCATCCTTTTGTTCGGTGGCTTGCGGAGTCATGGCGGTTTGTTTCCCATTCAAGATTGGCGCGGTACTTCTCCGGGAAGATTTCAGCGTCGATCCCACGTGGAGCGGTTTTACGCCTTCACATTGAGGAACCACCTTAGTGCTTTGTGGATTTGAGGAATGCTGAAAATGATGCGCCATCTGTTGAGGGTTGCCCCTTTGGCTCTCATACCCGGGACGTAGGTGTCGATGTGGGTTTTTGGGCATTACATTCCGTCAAACTTTTCCATTTCCGGCATCTGAACTTTGGAGGGAGAGGGACCACTTTGTTCGGATCGGTAGGCGGGAGGGAGTCCTTAGAGAACTAGCTAGCTTGCCTTGCATGTCTTTCATTTGTTCGATCAACCAAGCCATGTGAGGGTCGGCATGCGAGGTGGGTTACCGTTTTCGGGGACGGAAATCGAAGATGGAGGTGGATTGGGCGATGGGATCGCCATTCGGGAGTCTTGGGGAGGTAGTTGAGTGTATACCAACCCATACCACAGGGTGTTGAAGTTGAGGCGTGATTGCACAGTCCGCTAAGGGTTGTGTTTGGGAAGCTGGGAAACGATTCGTTAGCCCCAATTGGCGAGACTTGCGGGTGGCAAACTTGAGATGTCGGGATATCCGCTCGGGATGCACTGTCCACAGTAAGAATGGGGACTTTTGATTGTGGTTGCGAGGCTCGTATAGAGGCAAAGGATTGAATCACAGGGGATACCGAGATGCATTGGGATGCAGCGGAGCGAGCACGTATGTGTCTTTGTTAGTGCGAGCTTGATGTGCGGGCCAAGCGGCGATCCCAGGCGGGCATGTCGGGCTCTTGGCCCAGCGCTGAGGAGCTTTGAGCGAAGGCTGCATTTGCGTTGCTTTGGGATCTCGTAGCTTGGCGGAGGCGGGACTGTGATAGCTTTGAGAAACCGGGGAGCCGGTATATCTTCGTCCTCTATGAGAACAAAGGTTCCGTCGGGTTGGGAAGCTGCAAGCTGTTCCTCGAAGACGCAAGGTGTCGGCGATCCGAGGCTTCTTTGTTCTTCTTGGCGCTTCTTGATGGCTTCGAAGGCTCGCAGCACCTCCTCCATTGTCTGGAGATTCCTTAGTGGCGGGGTTCCGTTTCCCTCACTTTGTTATCTGTTGATCCCGTCATGGGGAGTATTGGGCGGTGCGGACCGTTGAAGCTGGAAGGGCTATCGGACCTTGTGACCTCCAATCTTTGAAAAGGCGGCTTCCGGGGATTCTCGGCCACTCTCGGTTATTTGGAGGGTGACGGGCAAGGTTTAGACACGGGAATGGCCTAACGGGATAAAGGGAAAGCTCGCGTGGCATGCGGTTTCCGTTTCTTTTATTTTTGATTTTTTTTTGTTGTTTTAATTTACTTAAAACATGTTTTCTCGAGAATCCTAGGTAGGTTGGAAAAGATTGCTCTTCTTTTTCGCAACTATGCTAGATCTGGGTCGATGGAGACCATACGTGCGGCTATAAGCCCCTCGTTTTGCACCTGTATTTCGACATCCCGGGGTGGGCGGCCCAGGGCGAGGTCCTATAGTGCAAGCGGTTTCCACCGGCCTAAAGAAAAATCGAACCTAAGGACCGAGCTTTGTCATGTTCGTTTTGATGCGTTAGCCATGTGAATAGTGAACCGAGCCGGCCTTTGAGTCAAGATCGGAGTCAAGAGTTCGGCATGACCTCTCTTTACCTTGCTTGCGCAAGGGATGCGTGACGTTAGGCGTTAGGTGGGTCATATCGTCATGGGCGACGTATCAAAGGCGTGATGACATGGTGTCATGCGAGCATGGATGTATATCCGGGACGGAACATCGTGCAGGTGTAGCCGGAAATCAAGATCGAGGTCAAGATTTTAGCATGACCTTTCATCGCTTTGCTTGCGCGAGGATCTTGAGTTAGAGCCTTGACTCGAGAAAATGGCGGCATGGTATATGTATCCGAGTTTGTATGACACGGGCCAGGTAAAAACCAGCCGAGTACGGACGAGTGTGACTCAAGACTCAAACGTGCGGGGTTGACGCTTGGCTAGGATGGGATGTTTGGAATGATCCCGTGCGCGCCCAAGAGGCCTAGGAAGACCAAACGGGCTGGCGAGACCACTCGGGTTAAGGGTTGTAGTGTGCGGTGTATCCGGCGGCGGTGCGCATAGTGTGCGGTGTAACCGAGGCGGCGGTGTGAGTAGAGTGCGGTGTAACCGAGGCGGCGGTGCGCGTAGTGTGCGGTCTCTAAAATTCTTTTACGAGTAAAATAGAAAATTTTGAAGAATTTTAAATGTATGCCTGAGATGTATATTGATGCATTTTTTTTTGTATTTTTATTTTTTTTTGTAAAATAAAAACGAAGCACGTGCACACACACACAACTGATTAAAGGAAGGGGTAAAATGAAAGTTTGACCCTCATCATCGTTTTAAAAATCTTTTGTTTTGTTTAAAAGTTTTTTTAAAACAAAATGTCCCCAGAGTCGCCAGCGAAATTACCGGGATCCGGCTCGCGCGCGAGGCCCCGTGCATCTCGCGTTTTCGTCGGCTGTTCGGGAAGTCGCCGGATCAGAGCGGCACAATCGCGCCCGGCATCGGCTTATTCCGTTTTAGCGTTTGCGAGGTTGGAGGTGGCTCGCCGTTTTGCTTTCGCATTTTGTAGAGTCGCCACGCCGTTTTTATTAAGCCCAAAACATTGAAAAATGGCATCAGTTTAAAGATAAATTTTAAACTGTTTTTGTGTGATGAGATTTTGAGTTCGGAGGTCGAGATGACTCCTCGGGAAGAGAATATTAGAATATTAGAGCTCACTGAGTAGCCTCGTAAAACGAGTCTTTCGGATACCCCTAATATCCTTTAAAAAGTTGTGTGTGTGTGTGTGTGTGCTTTTAAAAATGCATGCTTTGTATCGGATGTCTACATTGTATTGAAATGTATTGAAATAGAATAGGAAGGAAGCCTTACCAATGTTGGTTCGTGTCTGTCTTCCGCGGGGAATAGTGTTTGAGGTCGGAGTAAGCGTTCGGATTGCTTCGGGGATGCCGGTTGTCCGCGGACGAGTTTCGGCGTGAAGTTGAGGTTGTAGGCTGCGTTCGGGCGAGAGGTTCGGCGTGCGTGGGGATCGTCGGGATCACTCGGGCGAGAGGTTCGGCGTGCGTTGGAATCGTTGGTGGCGAGTCACTCGGGCGAGTTTCGGCGTGGTTTGGGATCGTCGGTTTGACTCGGAAAGAGCGGGACACCGTGGGAAAGACCGAGCGAGGCCTCGGAGTACCACGAGGGGCCTCGGAGTACCTCGAGAGTGCCTCGGGGCAGCGCGGGAGCGTCTCGGGAGCGCTCGGAGAGGCCGGAGCACCTCGAGGGGGCTCGGAAGGCCTCGGAAGGATCCGAAGGGCGGGAATGCCTCGAAAGGTCTTAGAAGGGGAGCCGAGAAGGCTTAGGGAGGAAGAGAGAAGTGGGAGGTGTGAAAAAATGAGGAGGGGAAGCCCTCTATTTATAGTAAAAATTTCGGAGCAAAGAGGTCGTACGGACCTTCTTGGTTATCCCGAGAATTTTGGATTTCCTCGATTTGAGGAATGCGCAATGATGGAGAATATTTGGGAATGATGATGTTCCACTGAGCAATAAGGTCCGTACGGACCATCTTGCATCTGCAAAGAGGTCCGTACGGACCAACTGCATGGAAGTCATCATTTCTCCCGGGATTTGAGGAATATTGTGGACTTTAAGGGGATTTAGTAATCATTGAAACAAAGAGGTCCGTACGGACCTTAATTGCTACGATTTCTGAAAATTCCCAAAAGGTCCTTTTGTCCCTTTTTATCCCAGAAAGGCTCCTCCCCTGGTTTGGTTGGGGGTTTGAGAGGTTTTTGAGAGGGTTTTGAGTGAGAGAGGTCTCTGAGACTGCGTGGATGAGTCTGCGGTGTTTCCCGGGTGTTTGAAAGGGAGTGATCCAGATTGGGGTACTTACAGTTGTGTGCGCTGTTTACATGAATAGATAGAAGAAACGGGATCATGCATAAGGAGGAGGGGAGAGAAAGAATAAATTGATGATCACACCCTAGAACCTTTGAGTTAGGCCCTCGGAAGGTGCACTAATCAACGTTCATCCTTGGGGGATTGTTGATCATGGGATAATTATAACTAAGGTGGAAGGTAAGAAATAGTTCCTAGATCCATTGGGTTTCTTGGGCGAAACCTTAGATCATCCTCGGCTATTGCATATTTAAATATATTAAAACAGTCCTAAATCTAGCATAAAGGAACAATTAAAATATAATAAACATGCAAATATAATAAGACAATAATAATAATAGGGAACAAAAATATTAAAAAGAGTCTTACCAATTGTAGCAAGACTTTGGGGTCGAATCTAGGGCGATTCGAAGAATGTGGGAAGAAATACGGGTAAAGCAAGTGTAATCTCGCTTCTCCCGAATCAATTGTGTGTTGAAATTGGGGAACCGGTCACACTTATTTATAGTGCTTCGGTACTTGGGCTGGGCCAACTGAAGGGTCGATCGGCCCTAAATATAAGGGTCGATCGGCACAATAGAGGAAGTCGATCGGCACAATGATTGAAGGTTCGATCGACACCAAATAAAAGGGTTCGATCGGCCATACGGCGAATAAAGGGCCGATCGGCACTTTGACTGGCGTGCTTTCCACACGCAGGCAAATGACGGCGGGGTTGACCGATTGGTTTAAGGGATTTTAGGGTTCCTATTTAATTACACTGGGCCAGGTATTTAGAATACCTTTTTTCGGACCGGGTACTAACAGTAGCCCCTCGGCGACGCTTCTTGTAATAAGACAAGTGGGGTCGACGATAGAAAAATAGGATCCGTCTGAAAAAAGGATTTCGGGAGGTAAGAGAATGATTTTGCGGATGTGAGGTTTGGACTCGAGTGAGTCACAAAAAGATGACCGGAGTAGGTCGAAGCGGCTGGACCCACGTCGGGTTACCTACGTATCCCAAAAGGAATCAAGCCAAGTCGTAGTTCGAAAGAGTGGGCGTTTATGAAAGTACCCGAGAATGGCGGACGTGCAACGTCTCAAGCAAAGATGCGATTTGTGTGGGAATCACCCGGAAATATGTGACTATATGAAAGTCGTTGAAATGTGAAGACGTGTGCGCGAAAGTCCTTTGGAATGTGGCGTGCGGGAATCACCCGGAAAGTTATGTGAGAGTTTGACTTGAGTCACGCGGGAATCACCCAAAAGTTTTGTGAAAATTTGACTTGCGGGAGTCACCCCGTAAATTGTGAAAAAATGACTTACACTTGGAGTCACCCCTTGTGAAAATTTGACTTACTGCGGGAGTCACCCCTTGTGAAAATTTGACCTGCGGGAGTCACCCCTTGTGAAAAATTGACTTACGGGAGTCACCCCTTATGAAAATTTGACCTCAAGGAGTCACCCCTTGTGAAAAATTTGACCTGCGGGAGTCACCCCTTGTGAAAAATTTGACTTACGCAAGGGAGTCACCCCTTGTGAAAAATTTGACCTGCGGGAGTCACCCCTTGTGAAAATTTGACTTACGGGAGTCACCCCTTGTGAAAAATTTGACTTCTCGGAGTCACCCCTTGTGAAAATTTGACTTCTGCGGGAGTCACCCAATGTGAAAATTTGACTTCGGGAGTCACCCCTTGTGAAAAATTTGACTTCTGCGCGGAGTCACCCCTTGTGAAAAATTTGACTTCTGCGGGAGTCACCCCTTGTGAAAAATTTGACTTCTGCGGAGTCACCCCTTGTGAAAAATTTGAAACCTGCGGGAGTCACCTTGTGAAAAATTTGACCTGCGGGAGTCACCCCTTGTGAAAATTTGACCTGCGAGAGTCACCCCTTGTGAAAATTTGATGTGGGAGTCACCCCTTGTGAAAATTTGACTTCCGCTGGAGTCACCCCTTGTGAAAAGACTCAAGGGAGTCACGCCTTGAACTGATGAGGTTGTCATCTTTACTTGAGAGACTTCGACTTTGGCAGGACTTACGATGAAGAATGGTCGTGGCAAGGACTTAGGCCACTAATGATGGCAATCGTAGGCTGCCAAAGGACTTAGGCTGCGATGAGGAATAGTTGTGTGAATTGATTGGGATTACTATGGCTTCCAGGAGCCGAAGAACCAAGCGATTAAAAAGTTTGGGATGATCATTGCTAAGGCTTAGAGAGGAGTCTTGTCTCCTAGGCTTAAGGCTAGGGTTTAGAGAGGAGATTTGTTACCTAGGCTTAAGGCTAGGATTTAGAAAGGTATTTGTCACCTAGGCTTAAGGCTAGGGTTTAGAAGGAGTTTTGTCATCTAGGCTTAAGGCTAGGGCTTAGAAAGGTGATTTGTTACCTAGGCTTGGAGCTAGGATTTAGAAAGGTATTTGTCACCTAGGCTTGAGGCTAGGGTTTAGAAAGGTAGTCTAAACAAGGCGGTTTGAGCGAAAGGTTATGGTTTAAACTAGGCGAGGCCGAGTAAGTGTCTATGGTAGAAGGTGGGATTAGGTAAGTTTGATGTCGGAGATAAGGGCCGAGTCATCTTGAGAGTCACGAGAGATACGTCTTTGATGGATTTGAAGAGTTTGAAAATTTGTGGAGACCAAAGAGTGATTTTTGTAAACAAGGTACCAAGGAGGACGGTATTTTGAAAGTATGTTTATTTGATAAAGAGGCCTCATGATTAATTATGTTTCTAACTAACTCAAAGCGTTTGCCACATGCGATCTTGATGACAAGGGATGCCCTTCTTGCTAGATATGACTTTGTCGGAGCCTCGATTAGAGCCCTGACCTCTTACGAAGAACCACATAGTCGACCTATTTACGTTGAGGAGCCTCAACATTTGATGAAGTGACCATGGCGTAGCCCGGTCGATGATGCAAAGTAAACCGAAGGGAATACAGTAAAGAGCACGAGAGAACGGCTTAATAAAAGCCCCGGCTTGGAGAGATTCAATGTATCCCTATTGCGAGACGAGAGTCATCTTGCGGCCACGGAGGCGACCCATTGTTTCGAACAGTTCTTGAGTCAATCGATCGGCCGGACAAGACTCGGAAATGTATATGTGCGAGGCACATTTTTGAAGGTGGGAATGGATCCCGATTTCGTGTATGACACTCTCGCTTTTGGGTTTGACTCTTTTGGGAGAGTATAAGCATCACTAGGTGTAGAAAAGTGTATGGAAGCCCCTGGCGACGAAAAAGACGGTGTTTGGCTCTTCCTAGATTGTAGAAAAGAAGACTTGTCGAGACATTTGAAGACTTGTTTTGTTCGAATTATATCTTGATTGCTTGAGAATGGACCTTGCTGATTGGTTTGTCAAATTCCAATTATATAAGTAAACAAATAATGGCCTGCTTTGATTAGAAGTTGGAAATCGGCTTGACTTTTGGAAGGAGAAGGATGTTCCCGTTGTTGCTTCTTGCTGTTCAAAGAGGCACATTTGGTGGTAATTTTCGTGCGAGTACGCCCATACTTTGCATTGATCTTCTTTATGGGAAAGAATGAAAAATAGAAAAAAAGCTGAGTGGAAGAAACAAGGCTGGAGTGGAAGAAACAAGGCTGGAGCGGAAGAAAAATTGGGATTTGCCGATTATAGCCCCTTCTATTTTGTCTTTCAATTCAAGATTCGTTGCTCCCTTTGTTCTCACAAGCCGAGGGAGTAGTCCACGGCACGCGTCTCCTTGCTTTTACCGGAGTGGCGGCATTGAGAGGCACGGATGCGAAGCCCGGTGAGACTTTTGCGAGACGGTGCTTGAAGAGTCGAATAAACGAATTTCAAGAATAGGACGGAGTTCCCAAACTTGGCGAGAGTATGCAATATGCTCACATAGGATAACAAGTGACTCGAGAATGAGAATGCCATCCGGTAGTAGTTGTAGGCTGGGCTCTGGGTTGCGATCGATCATTGGGTGATGCTTAACATGACCTCTTAAAGTGAGAGGTCGTTGGGCCATTCTTTGAGAGGTTGGCTTGAGGATGTGTTTGGAATTTCTAAGGTGAGGGGATTTTCTTGTTGTTGCTTCTTGAGAACCTCTAAGAGTGAGGTTAACTTTGATTTTGATAAGGTCAAGGGTGGTGATGGAATCCTCTAAAAGTGAGAGGATGGACTTTGGAATTGGTTTTACGGGATTTGTCCAAGAGGGAATTTTGTTGCTTCTTCTCGCGAGTTTGTTGTGATTTCGACGAGTAACTTGATCACGATAGGACCTTCACTCGATGTCTCGTTTTCACAACCTTTGAGATGGGAGGTTCACTTCGGGGTGATGGAGGTTTTTTTTTTTTTTTTTTTTTTTTTTTTCGAACACCTTCTTATCGAGAAAAGCCTTCGGATTTGTTTGCTCGCGATAGCCCCTAGTGTATGCCTTAGGATGGTTTTACCTTTTCCCTCTTGGGCTTGGAGGTGGTCCCTTCGAGGGAGCCCACTTGTATGAGTTTCTTTCGCATTAGCCTTTCTTGAGCTTTGAGGTGATTACTTCCTTTGTGAATCAAGGGAGCCCCTAGTATGGGCTTCTTCCTTAGGGTCTCAAAACTTGTCGATCTTGAAATGAAAGGGTATTATTTAGTGAGGATAAGGTTATGGCTTCCTATGGTGAGAGGTTTAAGCTTCAATCGCTCTTTGGATAGCATTCTCAAAAGAGTAATTTTAAAATGCAAACTCATTTAACCGACTTATTAATGTAAGGCAAAATATATTCGAGACCATGGGAAAGATATGTGAGCATATTCAATGAAAGCTTATCGATCAAATGGAAAATCGAGGAGACGCGAGATTTGGGGGTTGGTGAGCCCCAAGTTGATATTCATGTAGCACTTGTGAAGGATAAGAACAACTCCTTGCATCTTCTTTAAATTGCGGTGGCGTGAGCGACTATTTTCGATGATGAGCAACAACGGTCTTTGCTTATCTTGATCATATGAAAAGGATGTTTAAGTGGGGAGAGTGTATTTGGGGAAGTGTATGCTCGAGGGAGCATAGAGGGTGTGTATAAGGAGAGAGATGCAGGAGATAGTCTACGAAAAGTATATGGTTGAGTATGTAGAGAGTGTATGAGAGAAGGTGTATAGGGATGGTGTATATGAAGAAGGAACGGTGAGTTGTTTACTCCAATCAAAGCATTCATTCATTGTTTACTTTATTAGCCAGGTGAGTTTATCGGTGAGATTAGCAACCAAGTGATAATTATAAATAAAATAATCTTCTTGAAAGTAATGCGAGATTATGTCTCAAGTCTAGAGAGAAAAGAAAGAAAGACCTTTTTTATTATTGAAGTAACTAGTTCAAAGTGGACATTACATATCAATGCCCCAAAAATGGACCGCTAAGAAAGACACTTACTAGAACCTACAAGGCGGGCCAATGACCGATCTAAATCCTTCCTTGAAGTACGAGGTTTCTTCATCAGCCATGGAGCCGCCTTGGGTCTTCCCTTGAATTTGATCAATCTTTGAATTGAGCGTTTGAGTTACACACATACCGGTTGTCGGTTGGTAGCCACCCGGCCCAGCGTACTTGTGGTACTCTGCAAAACTTGGATGTATCCAAAGTACTAGATCCTCGAGGTTGTCAATAAACTTGTAATTCTCGAGCGGCTTGATCAAATTCTTTTCCCACCAAAATGTCGAAGAACATCACCCACAGGCATTTCTAAGTCATCAAAATGTTCCTTGTTGATCTTCTTCTCTAAGGTGATTGATGCCTTCAGATTGGTTTGGTGGCCACACAATGGGAAAATCTGACCAATGAGAAATTCGATGTGTGGGGTCCCTACTTAAGAGGGACCATAAGCATGTGAGATGATAGGGACCCCGGAGATTGAATATGGGGAGGAGGAGAACTCTTCTCAAAGTATTCACTTTGAATGTTAGAACAAATGGTCTTTGCTCAATTTCCTTGCATGTCTTTGAGGAGGTTGATCGCTCTCCAAGCCCTCATGTTTGAGAGACTTCTTTTGAGGGCTTGAATGCTTTTTCTCCGAGAGACATGATGCAGAGTCTGGAATTCTGTAGAGAACATACAAAGGCGGAGTCAAACCAATGAGTTGAATTAGATTCATAATTAATCTTAAGAGCATCCTTGAGAAAATATTTGACCTCCACAAATTTTGGGAGTTTGGCCAGGTGAAGTTGCCTGCGTAACCCTTACCATTTAAGATACGAGTCTCGGAGTCATAGTAGTTCGAGGGCCCGATTGATGATACAGACCAGGGTTAAGTTTAGAGAAAGAGAAGAGTCCGTTTGGTGAAAAAGGGAGAGGAAGATGACTCGATCCTTGGTCAAATGAGGGCAGTCTAGGTGAGTTAATTTGGTCTTGGGTGAGGATTGGCGCGGGTTGGTCTTTTTGGTGAAGGGTCTTAGAGATAAAGGATCCCAAGCTATGGATGGTTTAAGAGATGAGAGGTAGAACTTTTGAAGGGTCCTAACTTGTAGACCATGGGGGTCTAAGGTAGAGGAGTGGACCATGGATGGTCCAAGAGGACGAGGTGGACCTCGAAGAGTGCCGAGGTGGAAGGATGGTGGACCTTTGTGAGTCTTTGATAGGTAGAGTGGACCTCGAAGGGTCCCTAAATTGAGAGTGGACCTTGAATGGTACAAAGTAGAAGAAGTGGACCTAGAAGGGGTCCAAAAGATGAGAAGTGGACCTTGAATGTTCTAAGATTGGGAGAGTGGACTTAGTATAGGAAAGAGCACCACGAGAAGGTCAAAAAATTGTGGACACCGTGAACGGTCCAAGATAAAGGAAATTGGACCTAGGGCGGTCCGCGGTAGAGGGTGTGGACCTTGAAGGGTCCAAGAGATGAGAGTGGACCTCGGAGGGTCCCTAGAAATGGAGAGTGGACCTCGGAGGGTCCTAGAAATGGAGAGTGGACCTCGGAGGGTCCTAGAAATGAAGAGTGGACCTCGGAGGGTACTAGAAATGGAGAGTGGAGAGTGGACCTCGAGAGGGTCCTAGAAATGAAAGAGTGGAGAGTGGACCTCGGAGGGTCCTAGAAATGAGAAGAGCGGACCTCGAAAGGGTCTTAGAAATGGAGAGTGGACCTCGGGGGGTCCTAGAAATGAAAGAACGGACCTCGAAGGGTCCTAGAAATGAAGAGCGGACCTCGGAGGGTCCTAGAAATGAGGAGCGGACCTCGGAGGGTCCTAGAAATGAGAAAGAGTGGACCTCGGAAGGTCTAAAAAATGAAGAGTGGACCTCGGAGGGTCCTAAAAATGAAGAGTGGACCTCGGAGGGTCCTAAAAATGAAGAGTGGACCTCGGAGGGTCCTAGAAGCCGGAGTGAACCTCAGGAGGGTCCTAGAAATCAGGAGCGGACCTCGGAGGGTCCTAGAAATGAAGAAGGACCTCGGAGGGTCCTAGAAATGAGCGGACCTCGGAGGGTCCTAGAAATGAAAGAGCGGTTAAGCATTTTATTTACAAAAAGCGGACCTCGGAGGGTCCTAGAAATGAAGCGGACCTCGGAGGGTCCTAGAAATGAAGAGCGGACCTCGGAGGGTCCTAGAAATGAAGAGCGGACCTCGGAGGGTCCTAGAAATGAAGAGCGGACCTCGGAGGGTCCTAGAAATGAGAGCGGACCTCGGAGGGTCCTATTTTTATGAACCTTCTCTTGGTTGGAAGGGATTACCCCTTTTTCGCAACTAACTAAAGGTCCTAAAGTGGTGGATCCTAACGATTAACCGTCTCATATAGACATTTAAGATGATATTTATGGAAAGTACTTCTGAGACCAATGACCTAGGACAAGATCAAGCATTCAACTTTTACATGAGCACGTCCTTTAGAAAGGAAAATCAATTTTTAGTGCCCTTTATTCTCTCATAGATCTTGACCTATTATTGATTCGTAGTGACTTAGCACGGGCCTTATTGGTATGCATATAAAAGCTAGTCGAGCCGGCCAGGTGTGAGTGTACTCTTAACGAAGTGGGTGACACGGGGTTAGATTCCGAGACTCCCCGTGCGACCGAAGCGCAGCGATGAGTGGATGACCAAGTGAGACTCAGAAGGAGGCGACATGATCACCACGCTTCCCGCACTTTGCTTCTCAGATGGGTTAAAGGGGTATGCATGCGGTGTGACACGGACTCTAGTGGTAGTGTGAGGTAAAAAGTCTAATTCTTTTTTAAGGAAAAAAAGAGAAAGATTTTTTTTATGAGATGCATGCATGCAAATACGCCAGTTAGAATAGGAGAAAATAAAAAGGAAGTAAAATACGACACCATACAAGAAAACGAGAAGTCGACCCACTTAGTTTGAAAAATTTGAAAACAATCCCATTAAATTCGCCACTTTGTAGATACCCCGAATCCCGATGCAACGCGCATTCGGAAGTTTGAAATAAATTAATCATATAATGTCGGATCGAAATGGGATATTCATTTAGTGACACTTTCGCTTTAAACCATATTAAAAATATTAGTTTAAGTTTGAGAGTAGCCCTTACGCCACTTTGATATAGCTAGCTTTGAAAAAAGGCTAAGCCGGTTAATTGGGTTCGGGGTCAGAGATTCTGACGAAGAAGAAACGCTATCACTCCTATTGTCAGACGGATCGGTCTTTCTAGCATGTGGGGTGTTGGTTGTGTGCGTTGTTTACAGGAATAGATAGAAGAAACGGGATCATGCGCATGGAGGAGGGGAGAGAAAGAATAAATTGATGATCACACCCTAGAACCTTTGAGTTAGGCCCTCGGAAGGTACACTAATCAACGTTCATCCTTGAAGGATTGTTGATCATGGGATAATTATAACTAAGGTGGAAGGTATAAAAACAGTTCCTAGATCCATTGGGTTCCTTGGCGAAACCTTAGATCATCCTCGGCTATCGCATATTTAAATATATTAAAACAGTCCTAAATCTAGCATAAAGGAACAATTAAAATATAATAAACATGCAAATATAATAAGACACTAATAATAATAGGGAACAAAAATATTAAAAGAGTCTTACCAATTGTAGCTTAAAGACTTTGGGGTCGAATCTAGGGCGGTTCGAAGAATGTGGGAAGAAATACGGGTAAAGCAAGTGTAATCTCGCTTCTCCAGAATGAATTACGTAATGAAATTGGGGAACCGGTCACACTTATTTATAGTGCTTCGGTACTTAGGGTGAGCCAATCGAAGGGTCGATCGGCCCTAAATATAAGGAGTCGATCGGCCTTGAATAGAGGGACGATCGCCACGTGATTGAAGGTTCGATCGGCACCAAATAAAAGATTCGATCGGCCATACGGCGAATAAAGGGCCGATCGGCACTTTGACTTTGCGTGCACCACGCGAGCAAATGACGAGGGTTGACCGATTGGTTTAAGGGATTTTAGGGTTCACATTTAGTTACGCCGGGCCGGTATTTAGAGCCACCTTTTTTCGGACCGGGTACTATGACAAGGCCACTATGTTACTTTTCCTTCATTTACCTAGGTTTTTAGTTTTGCCGTTCTTCTTCTAATTCTTCTTGCCGCTTTCTTTCTTTTTTCGTCCTCTATGTCTTCTCGTGGTTCTTTTCATCAGAAGCCTTTGCGAGTGTCTGACATTAAGAATCACATAGCCATAGTTTTGGACCTTGAACACGTTCCAATAAGCAACTTGGGCGGAATTATTTAGGAAGTTATTGCAGTGTAGTGAAGGTTATCTATGCATCATTACCTCCTGAAACCGGTCAAAGAACCATCCTTGAGGAGGAGATTGATTTGTGGGAAACCCTCGACGCAAGCGGTATTGGGGGTGGATATATACCGCTATATCCGATGATCTTCTTGAAACCGTCCTAGAGCCGAATTGCGCGAACCATATGCACTTGGAATCGCCTCGTCGACATCTTTCAAGACAGCAAAAACTCTCGCGCGGTCACACTTGAACGGGAGTTTTCGCATATGGTCATGGATTCCTTTCCTTCGGCATCGGCATATTGTCAACATCTTAAACAATTGTCCGATCAATTGGCACACGTTAAGTGCCCGGTTTCAAATGAAAAGGTGGTATTGCGGATGGTTGCGGGTCTCGGGAGGCCTATAATAGTGTGGCTGCTTTGCTTTCCGTCAATGCAATCCCCTTCCTGATTCTACCGAGCTCGATCCATGGTCACTTTGGAAGAGGCGAGGATTGCGAAAAGGCGAGCCTGACCTTGACTTTGATAGTTTGTGATCTTTGTCACCATTCTAACCACCTACAAATGGCGTTGAATGGTTCTTCTTACATTCCACACAATTTTAAGTTCACCTGCTTTGCTGCTAAGGCATCTGGAAATAAGGGTAACAAGTATTGTACCAAGAAATTAGTCCAAGGGCTTTTACTCCGACAGGCGGCCGCACTACGGATCCGTCTTACGCGTGACCGACATAGGCGCTGCCAGTCGGCCGAGCGGGTGGGGGTGGGGCATGCGCAGTGATGATACATTCCACCTTGTCCCTACCCGTCCACCTGTATTCTTGCCGGTCCCTTGGGCCGAGAGCACATACTCCTTCCCCAAGGCAACCTTCATCTAGTGTATTGGTCCCCCGTCCATCCTAGGCTTTTGCTACTCCGGCCACTTTCAGCTTGCGCATTAATGTTGAAGTAAGTAATGCACGCTCTTGGTCTAACTCCACCTCCGCCAAATTGGTTTATGGACACCAGGGCGGCATCTCATTCGACAGGCCTGAGCCACGTACTCTTAACTCTTATTACAATTTAAGCAATAAACATGGCATCATAGTAGGTAATGGTAGTTCTATTCCAATTCGTGGTTATAGACATGCTACTTTGGCCCCTACGCTACCTCCTCTTGTACTTGTGATGTTTTACATGCTCCTGAGTGTTAAGAATTTAAGGAGTGGGATTAGGAAATTTACTGCCGACAATTGTCACCATTGAATTTGATCTATTTGGTTTTTCTGTGAAGAATTTCCAAACAGGGATACATATTACAGAGATGTAATAGTCGTGGAGGCCTCTATCCCATTACTTCAAATTCATTGCTTTTACTTAAACGCCTTCGGTTTTTGTTACGTCGTCTTACGCTTTGTGGCACGAACGGTTGGGGCATCCTGGCACCCCGGTCGTAGAGTCTCTTAGAAAAAATAAAACGATGGGTGTTAGGTCATCTTCCGTTTAATGCATATTTGTCATGCGTACTTTGGGCAAACATGTAAAACTTCCTTTTGATTCTTCCGCAATCTAAAAACGTTATTACCTTTCGATATTATTCTTAGTGATTTATAGACATCTCACATTTTGAGTTAGTCGGAGCCATCGATATTATGTTTTATTCTTGGATGATTATTCTAAATATTTATGGATTTATTTCCTATTGGTTATAAATCGAATGTATTTTCTACATTTCTATCTTTGGTGCTTACATTCGCAATCGGTTTGAGCGTGATATTAGAACTTTACAATGTGATGTGGTCGCGAATTTTATAACAAGCAATTTGAGAACTTTTTGCAAAATAAATGGTCTAGAATTTCGTCTGTCTTGTCCCTATACTTCTTCTCAAAATGGAATGACCAGGAACAAAACATTAGGACCATTAATAGCATGGTTCGTACCTTGTTAACTCATGCCTCGATCCCTCCGTCTTTTTGGCATCATGCGTCTCTTGGCCTACATATCTTCTCAATATTCTGCCTCGCCAATCTTTGTCATATTTTTCTCCTGCTTCGAATTTTATATGCCAAAGATCCTACTTATAAGCACCTCCGCGTCTTCGGGTGTCTTTGTTATCCATTGTTTCCCTCCACAACGATAAACAAACTTCAAGCAAGATCGACTCCTTGTGTCTTCTTAGGGTATCCCGTCCCAGCAATCGGGGTTTTAAATGTTTCAACTTGTCCACTCATGCAGAATAGTTATAAATGGAATCATGTCATATTTGATAAACATCGATTTCCTTTTGCATCCATGTACAAGTCTACTCACTTTATCGTATAAATTCCTAGATATTGGTCCATCACCTTATGTTGTTGACCCACTTTGGGCTCGAGTGGCCCATCTCCTTTATTTATTGGCCGAAGAAATGCTCCTCATGCGGCCCAACGGCTGATGGTTCGGCTACCCCAGTAGGCTTTGCTCAGTGACAGCCTCCTTCCTCTTACGGTGGGCCGGCCCAGCCAAGTCCTATGATTTCCGATCCGAATCCTCCTCTTTTCTGGACTTCTGTCACTACTTCTCTTCCTTCCGTCTCACTTCCTAAATTTGGACACATTACTAGAGAGTGTCGGGTATTCGAAAACCCAAAGTCCAATTTAATTTAGATATTTCTATGGAAAAATCTCCTATTCCCAGCTCTCCAATTTTAGCATTTAAATGACCATAATTGGAAACTTGCTATGCTTGATGAGTTTAATGCTTTAATTACTAATAAGACGTGGGAGTTGGTGCCCCGTCCGTGCGGTACTAATATTATCCGTTCGATGAGGATTTTTACTCATAAGCACAGGTCGGATATGGCTCATTTGAAAGGCATAAAGCTCGCCTTGTTGGTGATGGGGAAAACTTCAGCGAGTTTGGTAGTGATTGTGGGGAAACATTTAGCCCGGTGGATTTAAACTCGCTACAATTCATTACCGATTTCTAGTATTTCTCTTTCAAAGGGTTGGTCAATTCCTGAAACTTGAAGTAAATAATGTTTTTACATGGTGATC